>JACEFZ010026849.1:300000-1010000 GCA_014155875.1 Cepaea nemoralis | reverse complement strand
TAGTATATCTTATTTCCAGAGTTGATTCTAGTTTGTATTTCTTCCCTTATGATGTTGGAGCAGTTGAAGATTGTACCCAGGTATTTGTATGTTTCCGTTCTTTTAATGGTCATATTATCTATTTGTATGTGGCCAGAGTTTTTAGCCATTCCGTCTCTTGAAATTACCATATATTCTGTCTTATCTTGGTTGATAACCAGCCCCATCTGTTGGGCTTTTTCCTTTCAGTGGGTCAATATTTCCAATGTCTTTTGTTCACTTTGCCCTATAATGTCTATATCATCTGCATAACCAAGCAGCTTGGATGTTCCTCCAATATCACATTCCTCCTTTATCTTCCTTACAACTTTCTCTAGAGCCAGATTGAAGAGTAGCGGCGATAGTGCATCACCCTGTTTCAAGCCAGATGTTATTTGGAAGGAGTCTGATTTCCTGCCTTTATATGTTACTATATTATAAGTATCTTCCATTCATAGTCTGGTCATGTTGATTAACTTCCTTGATATTCCAAATTCCTGCATAGCATTCCATAGACTATTCCTATGGACACTATCATAAGCCTTTTTAAAATCCACAAAAATGTTATGGAGATCTCTTTTATATTCCCAATGTTTCTAGGCTATTTGTCGTAAGATAAATATCTGATCTATTGTTGATCTGTTTTGTCTAAAACCCGCCTGGTAGTCACCTAATATGTCTTCTGAATATGGTTTTAGTCTATTTAGTAATACTGCGGATAGTATCTTATAGCTTGTGGACAGTAGTGATATACCTCTGTAATTTCTTTGAACTGCTGTAAGGATATTATCTTTAATACGTATTCCATTTAAACACAGAAGCCATAAACAATATGTTGCAGGATTTATTGCCTGGCGTATTTCACTTCATCCTCTCAGGTGCATACTGCAGAGCTATATATCATATGAAGTGAAATACTTCAGCTGAAACAATTAAAACACACAGTCACGAGTATTGTTCAAATGTGGAACATCTGTTAACCCCACGGTAATTTCAAATTATTACGGTCTCCGTGACCGCAGGCTTGCGAATGCGGTTCGTGAGCCGCTTACCAGGCGTTCGATACGCAGAGGTGACCGATTCCGTAGCGGACGTGTTCCGTTGTGTTATAACGTAAAGGTATAGGAGCCGCTCGTTCAGAAAGCAATGGCAAACTAAAAAAAAATGTTTTGCATATCCTTTACAGGACATCGCTGTCAACATCAGCATCTTCCAGCTGATTGTTGATTTCTTGGCAAGATTACGCTCAGTAGTTTGCCATTGCTTTCTGAGTGGCCGGCTCACATACCCCGTAAGTTACCGACGCGATTCGAACTACTGCTGATTCTCACCGTCGTCACGTTACTTACGAGAGTATACGAGATTACGGAGAAAAGTCGCTAACCTCTAGGCCAGGAAGCCGGCAAACTACTGAAGGTAAAAACTTGCCCAGGAATCACGAACAGCGAAAAATTGCTGGGGTTGACTGCTACGTCCGTAAAGGATATGCAACTTTTAAAAATAAAAATTTAAATTTACAGCACAATGAGTTCGTTATAAATTTGAAATTATTGTGGGTATAATAGCTTAAATATTCATTTATTCACTTCACATGATATGCATCTCTGAAATATACGCCTGACTAGATTTAGCGAAATGCGCCAGGCCATAAATCGTACACCATATTGTTTGGGGCTTCTGTGTTTAAATTAACTAAGGGAATCCGTTGTTTAGAATTTAAGAAACGTAAGTCATTGCCATTGATTTACTGCATGGGCCATATATTCAACTAGTAGGCCTATTATCATTGTGAGTTCATATTTTCCTACCTAATAATGTTGACAATAATACTGCTTCTGTTATTGTACACAATTGTGTTTTTGCATAGCAAAATATACTAATTCATTCAATATGCTAATAATGTTAATTTCATTTGATTTGCCTCCTGGCATGTTCTATTGGAGTTATCAATCGACATTGGGTACGGGTGTCTGCCTTTCTTTCAAACCTTGATTCCGTGTTAGCATCAGTCCTCTGTTAACCTTTTCAGTTAATGATTTGATTT
Organism: Cepaea nemoralis; assembly: GCA_014155875.1. Taxonomy (NCBI): domain Eukaryota; kingdom Metazoa; phylum Mollusca; class Gastropoda; order Stylommatophora; family Helicidae; genus Cepaea; species Cepaea nemoralis. The sequence goes on along the minus strand of JACEFZ010026849.1, from coordinate 1,007,938 downwards.
TATCTTCACCTGGCACTTTGTGTATTATGTTATTATTTACTTTCCATACCGAGTCGAGGGTTCAGAATTATCTTCCGGCCATAAGGAAGCAGACCGTTTTACGCTTTTACTTTGATTTCGGTGGAATGAGGAGTCGATCCGAGTCGGCCGTTAGAAACCAATTGCAAACTACGAAACTAACATTGTCTAGTAAATCATGAACTGCCATTAAATGCTGGAGCTGATTGAGATGTCCTGTAAAGTACATGCAACAAACTTTACTTTCCATTGAGAATTATCGATGCTCTAAAGTATTTTAGGTACAAAGATATATTTCCTCCGAAGTCGGAGAGTATCTGCCTGCACGGCAAGGAACTACCAGTCTGCACACCAATAAGCCAGACATGGGACAACAGATATTCACGCAAACCTCAGTCCGGTATGACATCACACTGATGTTGGACAACAGGATGTCTTCATCCGACATACAGGACTTCACGATGGAGTTCGCAGCCAGCGAACGCAAGCAAGCAAAGATATATTGAAAGGTTTTCAAAAAGAATAGATCAAATTCAGGTACATGAATAAAATTAGGTGGGGGGGGGGGGGAGAAAGAAAGTAAATAAGAATGCACGCATGCGCGCGCAAGAGCGCACACGCACGCACGCACACACACACACACACACACACACACACACACACACACACACAGACACATCAATGTCTTAAATAAGGCAAGTAACAAATTACGATTTTTTAATGCAAAAGATAGTTTATAAACTAGTTTTTTAAAAAAAACCTCACTAACCAACTCGGTTCCAATTCCAATTTTCAAAACAAAAATTCCAAATTCGGTCTCCATCAACCTGCGTTTTTCAGCTGTGGTTATTGTTGAGGTCCGTGGTTTTTGTGGGTTTATTCACCCTAACTATTGTCTTGTGAGTCATATCTCGGACTGATGATGTTGGTTTGTGTCTGTGACGTCAGCTGAGGTGTCGTTCGGCGGCTATCCTTTGTGCTCGTCTGCTCTTGTGGTTCTCTTTGTTGGTGTAGGCTTCTGGCTCGTCTGGATACAGTCCTTATAAGGACTTTCTATTTGGTCTTTTTGTCTCCTTTTTTGTGTAGTTTCTCTAGGAGCTTTTCGAAATTTCCATTTTCCTCCTTGCGCCTGTTTTCACTTTCGAGTTTGAGTTTCTGGTGCCTTTCGATTTTTTCCTCCTCGGTCATCCACGATTTTCTCTCTCCGTCTTCTATGTAGTACGAATAGTCAGAGTCAACCTCGGGTTCATACCATCTATCTGGATAGTCTACCGGTCTCTTGAGTCCCTTCTTTTCTCTTTCATCCCAACACCTTTTGAATTCCTAGTGCCTGAGTTCCTCCACTCTTGCAGCTTCTCGGAGCTCCTCTACGGTATATTCCCGTGGTCTCTCCTTGCCGTCATCAGGGTGCTCATCTCGGTTTTCTTCGGGTGTCTGGCGGGATATTGTCGTGGCGGGGCTGCTGGTTTTTTCTTGCGGTTCCGGCTCGGTCTCTTGTTGGATTTCATCTTGCGGTTTCTCTGTGTGCTTTTCTGTTTCTTGTGCTGGTTTGATTTGGGCTGACTCCCTTTCAGTTGTTAGCGTTTCTCTTACCGCTTTGATGTCTCGTAGAATCTCTTCATTTATCTTTGTCATCTGCCTCATGTTCTCCACCTCTTGTTTGATGTCCCGCTGGATCTCCTTTATTTCATCAAGAAGTTTCCCATTGTCGCTGGTTGGTGCCGATGTTTGCAGTAGCTTGACTTGCTTCTTTAACTCTTCAATCTGGTTTTGCAGTTGCTCTTTCTCGGCTTGCGTGTTGCAGGTTGCTGTCTCGCACCTCCGCATTGCGTCCTTATATGGTGTCTTTGTGGTGATGGCTATCTTTAAGGCGTCTCTGTTTCTTTGGAGGTATGGACAGCCTAAGTATCTTGCTCCGTGCTTGCCCAGGCAGTTGGCACACTTTCTTTTGTTGTTGGGTGCTCGGAAGTCCGTGTCCAGCTTGGCTAGCGGACACTCCTAGAAGGCGTGGTGATCGGCGCAGTAACGGCAGATTTCCGTCTTACTGCGACATGTTGTTCTGCTGTGATCGGCCAAATGACATCTGGAACATTAGATGATCCTTGGGATGAACCTCTCTAGCAGCTGCATTCTCTGGTTGATTGGTATTGTGGTCGGCATCTCGCTGCCCTCTGTCGTTACCACCGCCAAGGCTGTAGGAATCTTGGAGTAGGTGAGGAACCGCTCCGCCTTCAAGATTCGGATGTGTTGATTCTCTTCTCGAAGCTGCTTCATGATTTCTTCGTCTGATAGCTCCACTTGGATACGCTTGATAACCCACTTGCTTGTCGGCGAGTCGGTGTTTCTGATTCTGGTGTCTTCCTCCTCTCTCTGCTTCTCCGTAGGTTTGGCTCTTGTATGTGGTGGGCTGTCGATCTTCTCCCTCGTGGTAGCTTCAGTAGTAGCTGTAGTTTCAGGTTCTTTGTTACAGCTCGCCAGCAGGCACTCCACGTTCTTGTTCTTGTCGGCTCCGCGGTGCACATCTTGGCTGCCGCGTGTTTCTTGTTGTTGGACTTTCAACGTAACCAACCCGGTTATTTTGTTTCATTTTTATAACGTTGAACATGGTGATCTTGTAACGAGGGGGCGGGGACACTGGGGAAAAGCAAACGCCAGAAGACACACAAATGAATTATATCCCCCTCCATACGTGTCATTCAATACGCATAAATGTAATATTAATATTCCCCGTATAGTATCAAACAAAACTTATAAATGAATGTACCCATCCGTTACTTGCACAATTCCCTCCCCGGGTTCATACTGGAAGTGTGCAACCAAATACACACGTTTTGATGACGTCAATGTAAACAGCCCACCGATTAATTTATCGTCTGTTCGAAGCGGATGAATGGCAGGAAACTTGCAATTGTTGAGACTTAAATTGGTGGATTCTGCAAAGTAACTATCTTTCGCTGCTAAAGGTAACTTCTGTTCAGAGAGGTGAGTGACACATATTTATTTTGGTGTATGGAATTTTTACTAATGTGATGCTCGACCGCTGAATGAACCGACCACTCATGTGACTTGAGTTGGTGCAGAGATCAGTGAAGTGCCAGGCCTCAGTTCAGCCAGTGCTGTTGTGTTTGTTAGGTCACATTTTCACGGTTAGTCGGGCGAGTGCTGTGATTCAAATTCAGTAAGTAAATATACTACGATAAAAACGATGTTTTCTATATCATTTATATAGGATAATTATACTTTACTTTTCCAAGATAAATCGCTGACTGGTGTCCATTTCACGAGAAGAATGAGCTGAGATGAAAGAACAACCCAAAATTGCTTTCTAATTAATTTCTTCCACTGTGACTATTGATATTCAGATATTGATATTGATTAAACGGGAATCAAACCCTGACCATTCATTAATATTATTATATTATTGTTCAGCCTATGCATAAGGTGTTTGTTACTTTGGTCATGTTTTATTATATTGAGTTTCTTCTTATGAGACCACCAAAACTTGATGGAAAGACCTTGAAAATACCAAAACCAATGGTACCTCAATGGCACCCTGTGGTGTAATCTTCATTATTATTAATTATTTGATAAGTGATATTTTATTTTCAGTAACTACAATAAAGAACTAGGACATGACTGAGAGCATGATGACTTGCGACCCTGTAAACAGGGGAGTTAAAATAACTAAAACTTTGCTTTATATTACTAACGTTGACAATATTAAAGTTCTTTTTAATAACCCCTTAGCAACTATATATTTATATAAACGAAGTGATTATTCACAGGTGCAGCTGGTCACGTAATTATTCGCAGTCGCGGTTTACTATATTATTAATTTTTGTGGGACTATTATCATGTCCTCTGTAGTATAGTGGTAAGTATCTCTGCCTGTCACTATGGAGACCAGGGTTCGATTCCCCTCCGGCAATTTTTTTTTTTCATTTTTTAATAAATTTTTTAATAAAAAATATTAAACATTACAAACTAAAATATAGAACTGAGAAATTCGAATCTTCTGAATAAAGTGTGCTGTGTGGATCTGTGGAAGCTGCCGAATATGTTTATTTTTAAGACATGTAATACAAACATATTAGTATTCAAAATACTCTCTTTAGAAACAAGGAAAGAACAATGCGTAACACTCTCAGTGAGCTGAAGCAAGCTAGGAAGGATGTGCACACAGCTACCAAGCAGTGTGCAAATGACTATTGGATCAAATTATGTGAGTCCATTCAAAATGCAAGTGATAAGGGAAACATCAGAAGCATGTATGAAGGGATAAAAATACACTTCTGTGTATTGTTGGGAAAGTATTTGCCAGAATTGTTCTGCGCAGACTTCAAGTCCCAGGAGATCAAGTTTACCCCAAATCACAGTGTGGCTTCCGACAGAACCGGTCTACCATTGATATGATATTCTCATTGCGACAAATGAAAGAAAATTGCAGTGAACAGAATCAACCACTGTTTATTGCCTTCATTGACCTCACAAAGGCATTTGATTTGGTCAGTCGTGAGTGTCTGTTCAAGGCACTAAAGAAGACTGGCTGCCCATCAACTCTTCTGTCCATTGTGGAATCGTTCCACACAGGCATGAAGGGTATAATCAAGTTTGATGGTGCAACTTCAGAAGAGTTTGAAATCAAGAGTGGAGTTAAGCAAGGTTGTGTACTAGCTCCCACCCTCTTCGGAATATACTTTTTACTTCTACTGAAATATGCCTTTCGTGGTCAGGATGGTGGTATATACATTCACTCATGCTCAGATGGCAGCCTCTACAATGCTCAGAGATTGACGACCAAAATTAGGAGGGTACTGATCAGAGTGTTGCTTTTTGCAGATGATGCTGCACTTACGACCCACTCTGAGGAAAGCTTTCAATGTCTATTATCTGCATTCTCCAATGCTTGTTCTGAATTTGGTTTATCAATTGGCAAAAAGAAGACATGGATTATGTCACAAGGTGCACATGGGGTACCATCAATCTTTATTGACAACACCAAACTAGAGATAGTAGACCATTTTACATATCTAGATTCAGAGGTAAATAGCAAATTATCCCTAGATCAGGAAATCAACATCAGGATTGGTAAGGCAGCCTTGTCTAACAAGCCTGTGTCCTTAGTACTCTTCTTTATGGCAGTGAAGCCTTGACAACTTACTCACACCAAGAGAAACGTTTAAACAGCTTTCATATGCAGTGTCTGCGAAGAATACTTGGTATTAAGTGGCAAGACAAAATCACAAATACTGAAGTACTCAAAAGATCAGGTTGTGTGACGGAATACTGCATGCTCAGTCTTTGTAGACTTAGATGGATAGGATATGTTAGGAGGATGGATGATGGTAGAATAGCAAAGGACATCTTGTTTGGTGAATTATAGATGGATAAGAGATCTCGGGGTCAGCCTCTATTATGATACAAAGATGTGTGTGAGCGGGACATGATTGATACAGGCATTGATAATGCACATTGGGAGCAAGTCGCAGCTGATTGTGTTGCATGGAGGGCAAATATCAGAAATGGAATAAAGACAAAGGAGAAAATTATTGCAGATACATCACACACCGAGCGTGTGAGACGTAAGATGGTGCATGATGGTGGAAATGACCATGTGTTCACATGCATCCACTGTTGACGAACATTTACAGCGCGAATTGGCCTTACCAGTCACATTCGCCACCGCCAAGGGTTGTAGTTATTATGCCTTTTTGAAGCACAATGTAACAAACCATCATCTGTCAAGACGGCAAGGTGCTAATGATTAATGAATTTTCAAAATGGCCACCAAATGAGCATCTTCTGCCTTTCATTTCCCAATAGAGCATATGCATATCTCTCAACTAACTCATGCCAAGCCCTTTATAGGCTTAATCTTGATGGGCAGGATTTTGCAGCAGATTTTTCTATGAGATACATGGCCAGTCTCACATCAATCCTACTTTGTCGCCTCTTGCAACATCATGGATGGTAGATTATAGTGTTACTTGTCTGTGACTTATGGGTCATGGAAATAAATGGGCAGCAAATTAGCATAAACAGTGCTAAATAATACTAATAGGTGTAATGACTTGCACACAAGGGCACAATATATATTTTATTATCCGCAGACATGGAATAATTTAAGTTATAAACACAAAGACTCACAAATATACACCTGGTATAAATGGAACGATCTAGATACTAAAAGCCAAATTGATTTTATATTAACAACAAATAACAGAAAGAGAAATATATTAGATGCAAGGGCAGTGCCCAACTTAAGTATAAACACAGACCACAAAGCAGTCGTTGCCACAATAAGAACCATCAGTAGAAGAAAGCAAAGACCAGGAAAATACATGCCATGTGAATCAGTAAACTTAAAAAACCTCTAAGACAAGGCAGTGAGGGAAAATTATGAGAAAGAACTAACTGAAATCTTTGTAACATTACCAATAGAAAGAAAGACAGTGGAAGAAGAATGGGAGATGTTCACATCAACCATTTTAAATACTGCAAAAATAACGTGGAACCACGAAAAAACACAAAACATGGATAAAGAAAATAACAAGTTGGTGGAATGCAGAAGGGAAGAAAGCTGTAAAAGACAAAAAGGAAACATATAAAAAGTGGTCAAAGAGCAACAGGAATGCGATTACATAGAATATAGAATAGTGAGAAGACGTGAATAGAAAAGTAAAGGAGGAGTATGGAGAAACCCTAAGTAAAAACTACAAGAAGGCAACTAGAAACTTCCACAAAAAGATAAGTGCAATGAGAACCAGAGGAGAACCTTTTGACCCAATTGAAATAATTAACAGCAAAAGTGGAGAACCAATAACAAATAATAATAAGATGGAAACATTACTTTGAACAACTTCTCAACATCCCATCAGATGTCACAGAAATTCAAGAAACTGACACAGACGCCACCGAAGAACTAGAACCAGACAATACTGAAAGAAAAATTTTTAGAAGTCATCAGATTAGCCCCATTGAACAAATCACCAGGACAAGATGAAATACCAAATGAACTAATTAAAGCAGCAAGAGAAGTAGGAACAGCATGGCTGCATAGACTATTCAACCATGTTTGGGTAGAACAACAGACACCACGAAACTGGGGAAATGCCATAATTATTCCAGTTTGGAAAAAACAGGCAGCAAAAGAGACTGCACACAATACAGAGGCATTTCACTGTTGTGTCATACTGGGAAGATATTTTGCAAAATTCTTGAGAAAAGATTATGAACTACTATAGAACCTCAGCTAAGCAAAAGACAACTTGGATTTAGGAAAACCAAAGGATGCGCAGATGCCATTTTTGCTCTTAGACAACTTATAGAAAAATCAGTCGAATTCAATGAAACACTCTATTTAGCCTTTGTTGACCAAGAAATGGCATTTGATAGAGTAGATAGAAACAAAACACCATAAGATCCGGAGTACAACGAGGTTGTGTCCTGTCTCCTCTCTTGTTCATAACATATATAGACAACATATGTAAAGAAACCAGCCAAACAGAGACCGCTAGAACACTGCATGACGAGAACACAAGATCTGCAAATCTAACCATTAGAGAACTCCTGTTTGCGGACGACCAAGCACTAATAGCAAAATCAGAAGCTGAATTACAAGACCACATGAATAGTCTAAATGAAATGTGTACGGGACATAATATGAAAATTAGCTACTAAGAAGGCACTTTACAACACAATCTTCCTACCAACTCTATGTTACCAATGCCAAACCTGGACAATGACAGAAAAGGGAAAAGAAAAATCACAACAACAGAAATAAGATTCCTGAGAAGAATACTCAATGTATCAAGAAGAGATAAGATCAGAAATGAAGAAATCAGGACTAAAGTGGGGGTTATAGCTGCACTAGATTTTATTAGAAGGCAGCAAGTCAAATGTTTTGGCCATGCAAGTAGGTTACCAACTAACAGTATACCACAACAAGCAATAATGTACAGACCAGAAGGAAGCAGAGGAAGAGGCCTACCATGTAACGATGGACGCAGGGAATAGAAGAGTCCATGAGACTATCAATACATGTAGCCCATAAGCAGGCACTCTCCCGCTGTTTATACTTCACCTCGACACCGCAAGGTACAAGAGGAACATGATGAGTTGAGATTAGTCCAGTCGCCATGATGTCTGGAAAGTTTTACCGGACACCTTAATTTTCAGTCATTTCTTAGCCTGTATCTGCAATACAGTAAATATGTTGGCTCTTGAGAAACAGGAAGCTGTCTATTGAATTATGTTTCCAGGAAGGTTAATCCGGTCAAACGCCCGCAGAAGTCGGATCTGTCGGTCTAAAGGTGCAGTAAGGCAACTCCGCTATAAACAGGCACAGCACAATCACATTTTAAAAAACACTCCGGATGAATGCAGAAGAAGAAGAAAAATTATTTTTAATTTGTTTCTACCTCTAATTGTACGTAAAGATGAAACAAACCTAAAATTCAAATTCCTGTTTCAATACCATGTGCCGTGACCTAATTAAAGATGTTAACCGGCTGCCAATTAACGTGAATTCATTAAAACACCCTGTGCATTAATCATTATTACCCTTGAACTTGACAAGATGTATATTTTATCCTGTGGACTAGTGAAATGAACCTAAAGGTTACATTTCTGTTACGATGCCATGTGCCGTGATCTATTAACAATTGAAAATGGCTGCCATTAATAATGAGTGCTAATGAATCTGCAGAAAATTCATTGTGCAAGTAATTTCTTTTGTTTTTGTTTTGTTGCACATCCCTTGCAGGGTGTTGCAGTCAACACCAGCATTTTTCAGCTGCTGTTGATGTACTAGGCAAATTTTACGTTCATTAGTTTGCCATTGCTTTCTGAACTACCAGCTCCCACACCAACACGTTATAACAAAACGCGACACGGTTTGCTGCACAAATCGGTCGCGGCTGCATTTCGAACGCCCGGTAAGTGGCCCCTCGAACCACGTTCGCAAGCCTTTGGCCACGGAGACCGCGCTAGTAATACAGTGCTTTAATAAGATCATCTTCTTCTCTTCCTCTGCTTACCTCATTGAAGTGTTGGATCTTTAATAATATGCAGATTGGATATGACTAGAGAGAATCAGAACATGAAAATTAGTAACATTTCATGCTGTGATTGCTGCACTTTGTGACAAATTGTGTGAGCAAATTGAAAATTTCAAATTTTCGAATTGAAAGTTCAAATTAGTAATAATTGCTGTGAAAACTTTAAAAACTACTAGCAGCTGATTTATTGATATTACTCTCAGTAGTTGAGAACTTCAGATGCTAGTTAAAATGAGTTATAACATTTTCTTCGTCTTCTTCTTCTTCAGCATTCTGAGCCATTGAGGTTCTTTGCTGCAGATACAAGCCGTCTCCATTCGTCTCTGTGGTTGACCTTGTCTTGCCAGTCGTTGATTCCAAGTGCTTGTAGGTCTGTATATATATATATATTATCTCTTCACCGTCTTCTTGGACTACCTCGAGGTCTATGGTAATTTATTTCTTGAGTGTAAGCGAGTTTTGTTTCCCTATTATCTTCCATTCTTTCTATATGCCCCAGCCATTGCAGTCTATTAGCCTTCATGATACCAGTGATTAGCGGGGACTTAAACAGATCATAAATATTTTTGTTGCTTCTTCTTTTCCACTCTCCACTTTGTGTATCCCTAATGGGCCCAAAGATGTGTCTTAAGACTTTGTTCTCAAAGGTGTGTAACAAGCCTTCGTCTCCTTTAGTTGTACTCCAGGTTTCAGAGCCATACAGCACAACTGGTCTAATCAGTGGTTTGTATATTGTGATCTCGGTGTTACGAGATAGCGCATTTGATTTTAGCAGATGTTGTAGTGCTTAGTATATCTTATTTCCAGAGTTGATTCTAGCTTGTATTTCTTCCCTTATTATGTTGGAGCAGTTGAAGATTGTACCCAGGTATTTGTATGTTTCCGTTCTTTTAATGGTCATATTATCTATTTGTATGTGGCCAGAGTTTTTAGCCGTTCCTTCTCTTAAAATTACCATATATTCTGTCTTATCTTGGTTGATAACCAGCCTCATTTGTTGAGCTTTTTCCTTTAAGTGAGTCAATATTTCCAATGTTTTTTTTGTTTTTTTTTTTAAGCATATCCTTTACAGGACTTAGCTGTCAACACCAGCATCTTTCAGCTGTATGTTGATCTCTTGGCAAGATTACGCTCAGTAGTTTGCCATTGCTTTCTGAGCGGCCGGCTCAGTATCCCGCAAGTCACGAGCGGGGGTCGAACCGTCTCAGCTCTCGCTCCGCTACGAGACTCTGCGTGATAAACGGGATTATTTCCAATGTATTTTGTTCATTTTCCCCTATAATATCTATATCATCTGCATAACCAAGCAGTTTGGATGTTCCTCCAATAGCACATTCCTCCTTTACCTTCCTTACAACTTTCTCTAGAGCAGATTGAAGAGTAGCGGCGGTAGTGCATCACCCTGTTTCAAGCCAGATGTTATTTGGAAAGGGTCTGATTTCCTGCCTTTATATGTTACTATATTATAAGTATCTTCCATGCATAGTCTGGTCATGTTGATTAACTTCCTTGGTATTCCAAATTCCTGCATAGCATTCCATAGACTATTCCTATGGACACTATCATAAGCCTTTTTAAAATCTGCAAAAATGTTATGGAGATCTCTTTTATATTCCCAACTTTTCTCGGCTATTTGTCGTAAGATAAATATCTGATCTATTGTTGATCTGTTTTGTCTGAAACCCGTCTGGTTAGCTTATGGATAGGAGTGATATTCCTCTATAATATTTACATTGGAACTTGTCTCCTTTCTTAAAGATAGGTATCAATAATGACTCTTTCCAGTCATGGGGTAATTCTTCTGTCCTCCAGATTTTTATTATTAGCTTTAGATGTAATGCATGGCCACCTGCCTTTATAAATTCAGCAGCAATTCCATCAGCCCCAGTTGCCTTATTGTTTTTAAGTCGTGTTATTACATATAGGATTACTTCAAAAGCAGGTTCTTCAATTTGTGGTTCACATGTTAGAACTGCTTCCTGTGGGAAAGTGTTACTTGGAGCTTCACAATTTAGTAATTCAACAAAGTATTCTTTCCATGTGTTACACATTTCCTCATTTGTATTTTTCTTCTCTGCTTATAAATATAAGAGATATAGTAGTTTAACATTACTTGCTTTCTTTAATTATAGTTGTCTGTTAATATAAAAGATCTATCAAAGAAAGGTTGTATTTGATTTTCTTCAGTGTCTCTTTTACTAAGTCTAGCCATCTTTTTAAAGAAATATAACTCATATGACATTGTTTTTGTTGTTTTTTATTTTTCCAGTTATTCTATTTATAAAAATGTTCTGCCTCCATCTATCATCAATATAAAGTCAAGGTCATAGACATGTCTGAAAACTGACTTTTTTTTTTTTTAAATTGTCGTCAGAATATATTTTTTGTCCGTAAAAAATTTTTTTTTCACTCACTTGCTTTGAACTCAAGTGTAGTCCATACACACTACTTCTAGCAGCACTGGGCTGAATTTTGTATGTGGATTAACTTTCCCTATTTGCTAGTGTTCCTCACCATCAGGCAAACCCACCCCAACTTCAGCAGTACTCGTCAAGGACAAGAAATCTACATTTTAGTCCAACTGTCCGGTGTAGAGGTTGAACCCCCATATCTCGGCATCAGCACACCAGATGTGTAAGAAGCTTTCTTATCCATTTGGCCATGCTAACCTCCAGTCATGTCAAGTGATAACAACAATAGAAGTAAAAGGATAAATTATTTATTGTAATTAATCTTGTATTCTGTTTAACTTTAGTTAATTGCCAGTTATATCAATTATAAAATAGATTTTTTAATTGACTTGCGATTCCAGGTTGACCCAACCTAAAATAGGTACCAGGACATGTGCTGCGAAGTAAAATTAGCCAGCGCGTTGTTGACCACATCACCCATCAAGTGTGTGTGTGTGTGTATATATACACATGATATACTCAGTGTGTGTTAACACATCCTTTACTTTAATATGCCTTATGCTTTGTTTAGTTATTCTTGTCCCTCTATTGCAGCACATTTTGTGTGTTTGATTTGGTGACCTCAAATAAAATATGCTTATTTACTGAACATACTGGAGTTTACTTGTTATCGTGTTCTAGTAAAGCTTACCATCCACTTCTTGTTTTTCGTGTCATTCATTCATGTTGTTGACTGAATAATATGTTTTGCTAGCAACAGAGACAGATATTGTGTATGTAGGGCCAAGATCTCACCGGCTACATATTTTTTACTTCAAACAGGATATGTACATATATCAGACTCCAGGTACAATCAATTGTATAGTACTCAAAAGACACAGATAACCCTTTTTGATAGTAGTAGAGACCTTCAGGGGACCATACTGTTACGCAGTATTATGTATTACACTCATAGTTTAGGTGCAGAGTTCAGTGTAACTTGATCGTACCACTGATTAGGTGACAACCTTTGTACTATGAATGAAAATACATTTGGTTTTTCCGATATCTTTATGCGTGACCTAGTGCTGGTTACTGCATGTTTTAACATCTTAAAGCACTTGGTGATTTTCACTTTTGCCGAAGTCAGGAGCACTGTGGAGTTATTTATAGCAGATATCATCATCCTACATGAGAATTAAGAATATAAACAGTGAAGTGCTTCTCTTGCTGCACAGTAGCTAGTTTGGTGTCTGTGAAGAAAGTTAGCTTGAAGCTGTTACATACTTGATCTTTTTGAAACTGCAGCTCATAGACAAATCATTATAAAGAGACCATCATATTGTATTCATATCTTCTATTGTCAGATTTAAGGTAATAGACACTTTTCATTTAAGATTGTTTAAATAACTTTGACTTACAGTAGTATAGTTTTAAAAAAAAAATGTCCAATTATGTCACAGTCAAGGGAAGTAAATTTAGCTGATGTTTAATTTATTTCATTGTGATGTAAATAATCATCATCATCATCAAGTGCCATGCCGATAAGCATGGGTGGTCGTTTTGCCATCTCACTCGATCACCAGAGTTGTGAATCAGCTCCGTGTTTCTGTCTCGACCATGCCATGTGGCCAAGCCATCCATGTATTTACTTCTCTGCCTTCCCCTCGTTCTGTTCCCCTCAATCTTACCAATGAAAAGTTACAGACCTTTAATTTGTTTCATTGTTAACCTTTAACTATCAGCTCGACTAACCAATCTGTTTGCCTCACCTGGCAGTGTTTGGATGGCTCAAAAGATTTACTGCACACCACGTGTTGCTTTCATACATGCTTTGTGTGACTGAAATAGCAGGATTTATTTTTGCTCATAAGAAGTAATAACACTTCTTCTTCTTCTTCTTCTTCTTCTTCTTCTTCTTCTTCTTCTTCTTCTTCTTCTTCTTCTTCTTCTTCTTCTTCTTCTTCTTCTTCTTTCTTCTTCTTCTTCTTCTTCTTCTCCTTCTTCTTCTTCTTCTTCTTCTTCTGCTTCTGCTTCTTCTTCTTTCTCCTCCTCCTCCTCCCCCTCCTCCTCCTCCCCCTCCCCCTCCTCCTCCTCAGTAGTAATTTATTTAAAAGGATCTGCGTGGTAAGAAAGCTTATTGTTTAGTATTTTCGGCATATGTTCCTGCATTATGCCATTGGTAATTTCAGATTTTTCTGACTCCTTCCTATAGTTGTTTCCTGACCATGTCATCAGCTTTGGACTCCGATCTAGCCACTCCCTGTATGGACATAGAGCCAACAACTGACAGTGAACATGCACAGTCAGCTGAAACATCAACTGAAACTGAACAGTTTAATGCTGAAATATCTGATCAACAAGTTGAAGACGATGCATGCTGTGGGGCTCTGTCTAATGGCTCCTCCCATCTTCAAGAGGAGATACCCTCCTTAAGGAAGCGATTTTCTGTAAAGTCAGAGTCCTCAAGCATGCTTGAAAATCACTTCTGTTGTCCTGAGTCTGAAAAGGAATCTGAGGTAAGCCGACCTTTGCACATTTTGACTCATTAACATCTTATTGACATTGCGTGTCATTTTTAGCTTATTCACATTTCATTTTAATTAGTAGCCTGTGTTAAAAATGTTGATCTTTCCATTAACTACAGTCATTCTGGCACTCTTTTTACTTAAAGGTTATTATCTGTTTTTGTTTCTGACCATTGTTGTCCCAGTTTCCCTTTCATTAACTCCATGAACAAATTCCTAATGTCCTTTGCGATAGTAGAATTGTATGTGGATTTGTAGTTTAAGATTGTATGTTATTGACTTATTATAACTTTATGTGATCTCACGACTGCATATACTTTACACATACTCATTATTGCCTTGATTCATTACTGCTCATTGAAAACACATATGTGTCCTGTTATTGCAGTGTTTAAAGTTATGGCTCTGGTATATTACTTACATTTATGAAATGGTTGCAGGATAGCATGTTAGATGAGGACCTGTCCAGCACAGATACATCTCTTTTGAATGTCCCATCCAAGTGTGCAGAACAGGCAGAAGAATTTGTTAAAAAGGTATTACAATCTGGTTTGTTCTGTATGTTGCATAGAAGTTGTAAGAAGTAACTTATAAAGTATTAAAGTAAAACCAGTTGCATGACAGATTCTGTGACAAGGGTGTGAAGTTAGGCTTTTGCATATACTAGTTCACTGCACATTGAGATGGTAAGTTTGCTGCTTCACCACCTTTCCATCGCAGGAAGGTATTATGGTTGTCTTCTTCTTCTTCTGCGTTCATCCGGATTTTTTTTCCGGATGTGACTGCATTGTGCCTGTTTACAGCAGAGCTGCATTCTTGCGCCGTTAGGCCGACACATCTGACTTCTGCGGGCATTTGTTGACCGGGTTAACCTTCCCGGTTATGGTTGTATATCTTCACCAAACATATATGTGAACCCTGCCAATTAGAAATGATATGTGCCTCACAGTTTTTAAAAAAAAAATTAACAATGGCTATGTGTGTGTTAGTTTTTATAGTTAAAGCATTGCTTGCATAAATTACATAAAATATTGTGCCATTTGTAGATTTATATCACTTTTCTGTGTTTTAATAATAGTATATTTGTTCTAAAATTGCATCTGAATATCTTAAGAGGCTTAAGTTTGGTAGAGTGGTGAACTGCAGTGTTGGTCAACCATATATAACATTGACAAAAATTGTGTTTATATAGTATTTTAAGATCTTATGCTTAATAGCAAACTATATTTTTAAAAGTAAAAGGCTGTTTCTAAACCTTGTGGCATAATGGAGATATACTATGCCCATATTTTTAAACAAATCAGCACTCAATGGGTGATGTGATTAGTGTCACTCTGGCCACCTGTAATTTGCCATAAAATTTTCTGGTACCATTTTTATGATGCTGAGTCGAACCAAAGACCATATGGAATCTAAAAAATACCCTCGTCTCAAGGATTTGAATTCAATTTGACTGGACCAGCAGACTTCTGCACTAGTCACTGCCCTTTAGTTAAGCAGTCTCATTGGCGTTTAGTCATGAAATCTCATTAGCCTTTAGTCAGGTAATCTCATCAGCCTTTAGTCAGTCAATCTCATTAGCCTTTAGTCGAGCAACATTGCTACCCTTTAGTCAGTCTCACTAGCCTTAGTCAACTAGCTAATCTCACTGGCCTTTTCTCCGGCAATCACACTAATCTTTAATCAAAAGACACAACTGTAATTATATCTAATGTAAAAGCAAACCATTAATGTCTAGTTCTGGATATAAGAGAGAAAACTTGAGACAATAGATGATTCAGTAGAGATAACTGGAGTCATAATAATTTTCCAGCTAGAGTCAAAATTCAACTAAACTGTATCACTCTTCAAATGCACCCACAGTGCAAACATTGTTCTCACCCCAGTGAAACCAATGACCTTTACGTAAAAAGCCTTGAACTTTCAAATATGAGGGGGAGAATTACAGCCATCTCGAACAGTGACAGGCGCACTGGTGAAATTGATAGCAAACTCCACGGGTTATGTCATGAGCACAGTTGGATGCTGGTTCAACGCCTGGGCTCATCGCTTGTTTTGTTACGGTGAGGGAACGCCTGGCCACTTCTTCCTCCTTGCTCTAGGAATACAAAGTGTGACGGGGCACAATCACATCACAGACACATATTTTCCTAAACTAACGGGATATTTTTTTTTGGTTAATGTCCACTATTGGTCCACGGAACGGCTGCAGAGGTTCTGTGCTGTCATATGAATGGCATTTTCATTCAACATAGACAGTGTTTTTAATATGGTGGTTGTATCCTTTTAATTCATCATCATTATTAGGTTTGTCATACATAGTTTTGTGTTGATCATTTCATCCACTGCACACTGTTCTTAGTAATTCTCTTCAACATCGTAAGTCTGAAACCTAAAGTCCTTGCATGCTTGTGTGATGTAGCTTGATAAATGTTCTGTTTTGTACATTACTGGAAGTTATTGTGCTGTTGTTAGCACGTTCAACTACTAGCACATTGGTCCTGGGATGGGTCTCCAGTAATGACAGAATGGAATTTTCTCTAAACAGTGCAGCTGGGGTTGATTGCAACTTCCTGTTAATGATATGCCACTAACTTTAACCTTACCTTTACTTTGTACAGCAGGTTCTGTGGCGAAGAGGTTATGGTTGTAATTTGTAATCCCGCTAACTGTTCGAAACACAGCTATGGGCTATTTGAAAGCAGACCGCCTTGTGTTGGTTTTCATACAATGGTGCGAGTACCGGCCATTCAGAAATAAATGGCACACTACTGAACATAAACTTGCCAAGAAATCACAAAGAGCCAAAATATTCTGGTGTTAACTGCGATGTCATGTAAAGGGTATGCAACTAACTAGCTTTCTTACATTGTTAAAGTGTTGGGAGGGATTGTACTATTTGAGAGCCAACACAGCAATGTATGTTATCATCTGCTTCAATGTTTGTTGTTTGACAGGTTTGGGCGGCAGGCTTGAATGTGGTCAACCACCACTCATTGCCAGATTGGCTGAAAGATAATGAATTCTTGCTTAGAGGTCATCGTGAACCAACCAACTCCTTCACGGCCTGTTTCAAGTCTATTTTCAAAATTCACACAGAGACAGGAAACATCTGGACACATTTGTTGGGTAAATAAAACTAAACATCATCATTATGTGTGTTGCCAAGTAGCATGGGCATTATGTCTCTATACAGATATGTGTTCTTTGATCGATTGTATTGATGACACTGCTCAATGTTATCATCTTGGACCTTCAAGCATTATTTCTAGTAGTTTACCTCTGCTGGTGTCTGTCAGGTGAGTTTCGTTCATGAGTGACAGTTAAATGGCCTCTTGTCCAGGCAGGGGCCATGCAGTGTGCATGCTGGTTTGTGTTTGTGTTTTTTTTGTTTTCCTCCAATAGATAAAAGTCCATTCACTTACCAAGGATTTATCTCTTATCTTAGAAAAGTCACCATGACATAGAGGTTAATATTTTTTTTTGTCATCGCTTCCTTTGAACTCAAGCATAGATCACATATGTGCTACAACTTCTAGTGCCCTGGACTGATTTTTACATGTGGATTAGCTTTCCCTGTTACCCCAGCATCGCTTTAAAAAACAGCGCCCTTCGACTTCAGGCAACCCCAATCTAACTTCAGAGGTTCATGCACTTCATACCAAGAGAGTGGCCTGGATTGCTCATGCACTTCATACCAAGAGAGTAGCCTGGATTTAATCTCCCGAGTAGTATTTTCAGTGTGTCTCATAAGACTAATTATTCCAAGCTCTTAATACTTGTGGTAGCCGCGGTAGCGTAGTGGCTAGATGCTCACCTACCGGCTCAGTGGTCATGGGGCGGATTCAAAATTTGTAAAATTTACCTGAGCTCCCAGGTCGACCCAGACTAAAATGGCACCAGGAAATGTCTTAGGAAGTCAAAGTAGCCAGCAGGATACTGACCACATGACCCACTGAGTGCTTATTGGTCTAACAATGTGGGTCTAGCACCGTATGCCCAATGTGTCTTCAGGCGGGACAAAGGGTCCTTTCCTTTACTTACTTATCAAACACTCCGTTGCTCCTTATATTTTGGGCAGGGCATTTAGATCGTATTGACCTCATTATTAATTTGAAATATAAATTGTTACAATAATTTTCTTTTCATATCTTTATGTACTCTTGCTATTTAATAAACTTCACTGATAATAATAATGTTCTATTTAATTTCAGGCATGATAGCATTTCTTGGCATAGCTGCATATTTTTTAACTCGGCCCTCCTTTGAGATCCAGTGGCAGGATAAAGCTGTGTTTTCGGCATTTTTCCTTGGAGCAATTCTGTGTTTAGGCTTCTCTTGGGTTTTCCACACGGTCTATTGTCACAGTGAAAGAGTGGGGAAATTCTTCCACAAGTGAGCACAATTTTGTTTTATGTAGTGACTGAGCACATTTGTTTTGTATATTCTCCTTATAATTCATTTATCACAGTTGGATCATTTTGGAAATTTGATCTATTCTCTGTATTAAAGGCACTGTTTGCAGTTCATTGTCCGAGGAGATAATCATAGTGTACCACCAAGCATTTAACTTAATATCTGGGCTAAGAAACCGGGTCCTACAGGTCAGTATATGTGAGGAAAATGCACTAGCAAAACCATACCCAGAGACAAACAACCCTCCAGAATTTACTGACATAGTCGCCACGTTGGCTAGTTGCTGTATTTGTACTCTGGTTCATTAAAGATAATTTGATTGTGTGTTATATTGCCCATATAAAACATTCACTGTCTAATTGCAGGTAATTGAACACAGTTTTGTTTTGTTTTCTGTGTTGCCATGGTACAGTTGAGTCTCCAGCAGTGAAAGGATTATTTGCTTTTCCAATCAATTCAGTTCTGAGGTTAACTCAGCTTTATGAAATGGGCAAATGGTAAAGGTAGGCCTGCAGCAGATACTGCCTCTGAGGTGTGAGATGTTAGGTCTTGACATAGGAGGTGGGGAGTGACCAGTTCTCTTCATCATCACTGTTCCTCCACAGACAATTCTGAGAAAATCCTGTAAATTGTCTGTTACCTTTTTTTTTTTTTTTTTAAACTCAAGCGTAGTCCATACACACTACTTCTAGTAGTGCTGAACTGAATTTTGCATGTGGATTAGCTTTCCCTATTAATAGTGTCCCTTGCCATCAGGTGAACCCACTCTGAATTCTGGGGTACTTGTAATTTACATCCTCTAGTCAAAGACGATAGGTCAACATTTTAGTCCAACTGTTCGATGTAGGGGTTGAACCGGATGTTTAAGAATACACGTTCTTATCCATTCGGCCATGCCGAACTACTACCCACTTTTATGAGACTGGGGCAACCCAAGAGCCGTACTGGTCGGTGAAATAATCCTGCCTCTGCTGGGTATTTAACCTGCATCATTTTGGCAAGTAAATGCATAAAATGGGCACTGGCTAATTTTCAGAATTTTATGAGAATTGCCTTAGAAGGGAGGCTGGTCACCCCACCCCTTTATCAGAATATGTGAAAAGCTAACACTTCAAACCCAAACAACAGTATCTGTGCTGGAACTACAATAGTATTTATGCTGGAACTACAATAGTATCTGCGCTGGAACTACAATAGTATTGTGCTGGAACAACAGTATCTGTACAATAGTATCAGTACTGGAACTACAGTAGTATCTATGCTGGAACAACAGTATCTGTACAACAATATCTTTGCTGTAACTACAATAGTATTGTGCTGGAACAACAGTATCTGTACAACAATATCTTTGCTGGAACTACAATAGTATCTGCGCTGGAACAACAGTATCTGTACAATATCTTTGCTGGAACAACAATAGTATCTGTGCTGGAACAACAGTATCTGTACAACAATATCTTTGCTGGAACTACAATAGTATCTGTGCTGGAAAAACAGTATCTGTACAACAATATCTTTGCTGGAACTACAATAGTATCTGTGCTGGAACAATAGTATCTGTACAACAACATCTTTGCTGGAACTACGATAGTATCTGTGCTGGAACAACAGTATCTGTACAATATCTTTGCTGGAACTACAATAGTATCTCTGCTGGAACAACAGTATCTGTACAACATCTTCTTTGCTGGAACTACAATAGTATCTGTGCTGGAAAAACAGTATCTGTACAACAATATCTTTGCTGGAACTACAATAGTATCTGCTGGAACAATAGTATCTGTACAACAACATCTTTGCTGGAACTATGATAGTGTATGTGCTGAAACTACAATACTTTCTTAAAGATTCAGTTACTTTTGTTCTTTTTTAAAGCATGTATTTATCATTAGTTATAAACACATTCCTAATGATGTCTCATGGGAAATATTTGCCTTTCCAGGTTAGATTACTGTGGTATTGCATTGCTGACAATTGGATCCTTCGTTCCATGGCTGTATTACAGCTTCTACTGCCGCTTGGAACCTAAAGTCACTTACTTATCTCTGATTTTGTTCCTGGGCACTCTGTGCATTGGTGTGTCAATGTGGGACAAATTTGCTCAGCCTCAGTTCAGACCTTTCAGGGCAGGTGAGATAGTTGTTGTATTATTCGTATATTTTGAACAGCAGTGTTAACTTAGAAACTGGTATGCTTGCTACAGCAGTAATAACTTAGAAACTGGTGTGCTTGCAACAGTAGTGATGCTTGCTTGCTTGCTTGTGTTCGTTGGCTTGAGCTCCAACGCGAAGTCCTGTATGTCGGATGAAGGCATCCTGGTGTCCAACATCAGTGTGATGTCATACAGGACCTGAGTTTTGCGTGAGTATCCGTTGTCCCATGTCTGGCTTATTGGTGTGCAGACTGGTGGTTCCTCGCCGCACAGGCAGACACTCTCCGACTTCGGAGGAATCGGCGATCCTACTGACTTTAGCCAGGACCCCGAAGGGACCTGTTGCCCAGGACGCTCGACGAGGACGCGTCAATAGGTCTTGGCCAGTATATAACCCGGCCCTGGTGCCTTGGAAACACCTCTGCGTCCCAACAGTAGTGATAACTTAGAAACTGGTATGCTTGCTACAGCAGTAATAACTTAGAAACTGGTATGCTTGCTACAGTAGTGATAACTTAGAAACTGGTATGCTTGCTACAGTAGTGATAACTTAGAAACTGGTGTCCTTGCTGCAGTAGTGATAACTTAGAAACTGGTGTGCTTGCTACAGCAGGGATAACTTAGAAACTGGTGTGCTTGCTACAGCAGGGATAACTTAGAAACTGGTGTGCTTGCTACAGCAGGGATAACTTAGAAACTGGTGTGCTTGCTACAGCAGTGATAACTTAGAAACTGGTGTGCTTGCTACAGCAGGGATAACTTAGAAACTGGTGTGCTTGCTACAACAGGGATAACTTAGAAACTGGTGTGCTTGCTACAGCAGTGATAACTTAGAAACTGGTGTGCTTGCTACAGCAGGGATAACTTAGAAACTGGTGTGCTTGCTACAGCAGGGATAACTTAGAAACTGGTGTGCTTGCTACAGCAGGGATAACTTAGAAACTGGTGTGCTTGCTGCAGTAGTGATAACTTAGAAACTGGTGTGCTTGCTACAGCAGGGATAACTTAGAAACTGGTGTGCTTGCTACAGCAGGGATAACTTAGAAACTGGTGTGCTTGCTACAGCAATGATAACATAGAAACTGGTCTGCTTGCTACAGCAGGGATAACTTAGAAACTGGTGTGCTTGCTACAACAGGGATAACTTAGAAACTGGTGTGCTTGCTACAGCAGGGATAACTTAGAAACTGGTGTGCTTGCTACAGCAGTGATAACTTAGAAACTGGTGTGCTTGCTACAGCAGGGATAACTTAGAAACTGGTGTGCTTGCTACAGCAGGGATAACTTAGAAACTGGTGTGCTTGCTACAGCAGGGATAACTTAGAAACTGGTGTGCTTGCTACAGCAGTGATAACTTAGAAACTGGTGTGCTTGCTACAGCAGGGATAACTTAGAAACTGGTGTGCTTGCTACAACAGGGATAACTTAGAAACTGGTGTGCTTGCTACAGCAGTGATAACTTAGAAACTGGTGTGCTTGCTACAGCAGGGATAACTTAGAAACTGGTGTGCTTGCTACAGCAGGGATAACTTAGAAACTGGCGTGCTTGCTACAGCAGGGATAACTTAGAAACTGGTGTGCTTGCTATAGCAGGGATAACTTAGAAACTGGTGTGCTTGCTATAGCAGGGATAACTTAGAAACTGGTGTGCTTGCTATAACAGGGATAACTTAGAAACTAGCGTGCTTGCTATAGCAGGGATAACTTAGAAACGTGTGTGCTTGCTATAGCAGGGATAACTTAGAAACTGGTGTGCTTGCTACAGCAGGGATAACTTAGAAACTGGTATGCTTGCTACAGCAGGGATAACTTAGAAACTGGTGTGCTTGCTATAGCAGGGATAACTTAGAAACTGGTGTGCTTGCTATAACAGGGATAACTTAGAAACTAGCGTGCTTGCTATAGCAGGGATAACTTAGAAACGTGTGTGCTTGCTACAACAGGGATAACTTAGAAACTGGTGTGCTTGCTACCTAACACATTATTCTGAAGTTCAGTTCCCACTAGTTGCAGCATTGGACTTCCTGGAGTCAGTGTCCCATCCCACCTCAAGTGGTGTCTAGGACTAATTATGGGCAAGTTGAGTCCAGAACCAACATCACAGCACTCTGGACATTCCCACACTTTCAGTCCCCATCTTCAACAACCAGCAACGAGTCCAAATACTTATGGTATCAATTGCGATCTGATTATGTGTCTCTCTGGACTTCTCAGAGAACTGTCTGTCTGCCATATCCCCTGCTCACTAATCTCTAGACTATGATGATGTATGTATTCTTTTACACTATTCACATGATCCCAAACTGCCCTGACCACATCTGCCATATCATGCACCAATAAGCAACCCAGAGGTGCGGATCCAGCCAATTTTTCCGCCTTTTCCTTTTTCAACACACTATATGCCCTGGGGAAAAGGTCCAATGGATGCTCCTTAGCCGTTACATTTATGAAAACAGAACCATAGGGTGTTCATCATCATTATGTGCCATGCTGATAAGCATGGATGGTCATGGTTCACTATCTCACACATTCATCAGGTCTGTGTTCTTGCCATTTTTATATTGTGCCCAAGCCATCTGGAGTATTTATCTCTTTGCCTTTCCCATCAGTTTTTTCCAGTTGTCACTAGACTTTCAATTATTTGTCCTCATAAAGTGCCTACAAAGTCTTGACTGTTAGCAGCCAATTCCTGTAATCAGTTTACAGTTTTCATTTGTTTCTTCAAGAACTGCTCATTCACTTTTCTATTCATCCATGGTATCCTTTGCATTTTTCTCAGAAACCATATTTCCACTGCTGTTAGATGTTTCTCAGATTCTGTGAGTTATCAAATTATGATTCACTAGGTGTCTTGTAAAGAAGGTAGCCATTCTTGGCAATGATCATACTAGTTGTTACCATAGCTATTGTCTTTATAAAGAGATCCCCTGCCTACCATTGCAAACTAGAAACAATAACGATCTGTCTATTTGGCTGATTTAAAACTTACTACACTGCATGCTTCCATGGTCTCATGTTACACTGGTTGAGGGGCTAAGCAGATGTGCACTCCCTAAAAATCTATACCTCTCATGAATAGCTAATGGTGCCAGCATATCTCCTATTGAAAGAACACATGAATGGGTCATGCATAATTGAATAGCCAACATGGGAGGACCTGAAGCTAGGACCATGTCTGTATGCCTTATTGCATGGTCATGTTGTCTCCTTCATATTTTAATAATTTGATAACTTCGATCTTATCATTGCCGCAAAGTAATTATCCTATTTTTCATCTAGTACAGTGTTGACTAATATTCGACAGTGTGCTCTTATGTGCTTGGCATATCATTTCAGGGGTGGGAGGGGAAGTTGTGCAGTGGCTAGCATGTTTTTTTCTCATTTCCCTCAATGTGGGAATATTTATTTTATTGACCGGGGCTCCCAGGTTGTTCTGGTTGAAAATGGAAACCAAAGAGTGTTCTGGGAAGTAAAGGTGGCCGGTGTAATATTGACTACATCATCCATCGAGTGCTGATGGGGCTATTAAAAAATATCAGGCTGGCATCATATACCTAACACATCTTAAAGTGTGGAGAGGCATACTTTCCTTTTTTTTTTTAAATATGTCAGGCCTTTTACTATTACACCATGTATTTATCTTGTTGAGTGGGGTTTCACTACATTTGGCTTATATCATTGTCTTTGACAATGTTTTGTGATCTTCTTTACTACACAGCTTGTTATTTTTGTTGTTTTTAAAAGAATTTCATGCTGCTATTCATCGTTTTCAGCTCTAATTATTTGCAGAAGCTCTATGACTGTTCAATTACAGATTTAAAGTGTGACATTAGCCTATGAAATCAAGCAAATTTGACTCTAGTTGTCAAAACTATCCTGTCTAAATTTGAATATTATGTTACGAGATCTGAATATTGAAGAAGGTTGGCTACTAAAGACAATAAAACAAAGAACATTTAAATGTTTTTGATCACTTAAACTTAATCGTTATGGTGCTAATCCCGTGAAGTCCCATCAGGCGGCGATAGTGCCGGGCCCCCTGCCTCGAGGGAGTCCACCCATGACTACTGGTGGTCACCTTCCCCTGTGCTGTGGAGTCAAGGCACAGAGGAGTAGGTTAAGAGCTATTGACCAAATACCCGGACACTCAACATACTACAGTGGAATGCCGAAGGAGTTTACAAGAAGAAAGACTCCCTAACACAGCGTCTTCATAAAGATAGAATAGATGTGGCATCCATTCAAGAGACACACCTCAACGCCAATCACAAATTCTCAGTCAGAGGATATCAGGCCACACGTTTCGACCGCAAAGGACACAAAGGAGGAGTTCTAATACTTACACGAAATACAATACCTTGCAGCGAAGTATCTGTGATCTCTAACCAAATGGAAATTATAGGTGTTGATATAATGATAAAGGACGTGAAAATAAGAATCTACAATCTGTATAGCCCAGCAGATAAGGACCTTACACTCTCAAACATGAAAATAACTGACACAAACTGCATTATTGTCGGAGACTTTAATAGCCGTTCAGAAAGATGGGGATACCCAGATACTGACAAAAGAGGAGATGCATTGGAGGACTGGGAAATAGACTCAAATCTCCATCTACTCAACAAAGCGGATGACACACCGAGCTTCTACTCCAGAAGATGGCTTACCACTTCTACTCCAGACTTAGCTTTCTGCACAGGAGACATCCTCCACAAAATCGATCGCCATGTGCTGGACCAATTAGCAGGTAGTGACCACAGACCAATCAAGCTTGTAATGAATATGGAGCATGTTCCACAGGAGCAAAAGCCCTTGCCCCGCTGGAATTACAAACGAGCAGATTGGGACAGATTTGCCATACTAACAGACAAATATTGTGAAAACATAAATACACGATATGGCAACATAAAGCAAATGGTGGAAAGTCTAAACAGAGCGATAGTACAGGCAGCCACTGAGTCCATTCCAAGAGGAGCGAGGAAAAATTACAAACCATACTGGACTGAAGAACTACAGAGTTTGGAGGACAAAGTTGAAGATGCCAGGAAGACAACAGAGAGAGAACAAACAATTGAAGCGAACGTCTCTCAAAGCCATCTCAGCAAAATATAAAAAAACAGTAAATCAAACAACGAGAGATTGTTGGAGGGAAAAAACAGAAAACCTGAATTTTGACAGGGATGGAAACAAACTATGGAAACTAGTGAAAGCCATGAACAATGAAGGACCTAGAAACAAACAAATAACAATTAAACAAGGAAATGCCTTGCTTACAGGAAAAAAGGCTGCAAATGCACTAATGGAACACTATGCAAATGCAAACCACATTGATATTACAATCGAACAGAAGAAAGCAATCAAAGACAAACAGATACATCATAGAAATACAGAGACAGCAGCAGAATATATGATGGCAAATCTAACAATGGAAGAAATGGAACAGGCAATGAATACCCTAAAAAAGAAGAAATCACCAGGAAAGGATGGAATCACAAATGAAATGCTAATAGGATTAGGCACCAAGGCAAAGAAGAAACTACTAGCAATCCTAAAACCAGTCCCAAAGAAAGGAAAAGACCTGGAAGAACCAAATGGCTATCGACCTATCAGTCTACTTAGCTGTGTAGGAAAATTAATGGAACACATTATCAATGGCAGGCTAACATGGCATCTGAAAGAAAACAAACTCTTAACACCACACCAAGCAGGATTCAGAAAGTACAGATCCACTGAAGATCAAATAACCTATATAGCTCAGGAAATAGAGGATGCCTTCCAAGAGAAAAAGCACACACTAGCAGTCTGGATAGATTTAGAAAATGCATTTGATAAAGTATGGAAGGAAGGACTGAAAGTAAAACTGCAAAAAATGCATGTTTGTGGGAAAATGTATAAATGGATCAGCCACTACCTTGAGAACAGAACTGCCAGGACAAAAGTACAAGGACAAACAAGCAAAATGATGCAGTTGGAGCAAGGTGTCCCTCAAGGAGGAGTTCTTTCACCAACATTATTCCTAGCATATATAAATGACATCACAGAAAATTTTCCAGCCAGAGTACACACATCCTCCTTTGCAGATGACCTAGCCATATGGACATCTGAAGAATATATTAGTACAGCTAACAACAGAATACAGAAAGCCTTATTAGCGCTAGAGGACTGGTCAAAATCATGGCTAGTGAAGATAAGTGAGGAGAAAACAACATGCACAGTGTTCTCCCTCTCAAATAAAACTCAGCAACCTAAGTTGGTATTGAATGGAAAAATATTGCGCCATGAAGAAAATCCAAACTAAATAGGAGTCACCTTTGATTGTCGCCTGACATGGAAGACACAGGTTGAGAAAAATCGAACAAGAGCAAGGCAGAGAATGGCAATCATGAAAAAGCTTGCTGGTACAACGTGAGGAGCAGATGAGAAAGTTCTCAAGAAGTTATATACTGGACGGGTGAGGCCAGTACTGGAATATGGCATTGCAGCTTGGGCAACAGCAGCTAAGTCAACTTTAACAAAATAAGTAGAGTCCAAAACCAAGGAATGCGAATCATAACTGGAAGCCTGAAGACAACGCCTATTAATGAACTAGAAAAGATCACTTGTTTACAACCAATGCAGGACAGAAGAGATAGCAGAGCCCAGCAACAAGCAGAAAAATTTAGAAGATTGACAGACCACCCTATGTATAACAGGTTTAATGGTTTTGGAAAAGGAAGACTGAAGCGTAGCAACTTTGTAGAAACTGCAAAATGAAAGATTAGGGCAGATCCCATACTTAACATATCAACAGTCAAGCCCATTTACAATGCAGACAACTTCCTAGCTTGGAGACAGCAGCAACTGCCTGAGATGATAGAAAACATTCCTGGTATTAAGAAAAAAAACACTCAGAATGAAACCGAAAGAAGAAAAATAACCCTCAACTACATAAAAGAACATTACCCAAGCAGCAATTGGACCCATGCATATACAGATGGATCAGCCAAAGATTCAATTAAAAATGGAGGAGGAGGAATTCTCCTTAATTTAAAAAATGGAGTGATAAAAACACAGTCAGTGGCAACTGGAAAATTTTCAAGTAACTTCAAAGCGGAGGTAGAGGCCTTGAAAACTGCAGCTGAAATGCTCTTGATGGAGGAAAATAAAGAGAAGCAAATAGCTATCTTCACAGATGCAAAGTCAGCTGTCTCAATACTGAAGAGCAAAAACAGCACAGAACTAGCTGACCTAAGAGCAGCACTCCATGGTCTATGCCAGAAATCCAAAAAAGTTGTAATACAGTGGATCCCATCACATTGCAGTATACCTGGAAATGAAGAGGCAGGCAGACTAGCAAAAGAGGGTGGACGATTACCACAGCTTGACATAGACGTAACCTATAATGAGGCAAAAAGGTTTATAAAAAGCACTTATAGAACCAAATGGGAATCAGAGCATCCAGGCCACCAGAAGGATGATGCATATTACAAACTCGACTGAAGAGAACAAGTAGCAATCTTCAGACTCCGCACAGGACATAACAGGCTGAAACACCACTTGTTCAATAAACTAAAGATAGGAGATACCGATGAATGTAATTGTGGAACTGGTAAAATGACAGCTAAACATTTGCTGCAGGAGTGCCCAATATATGCAGAACAGAGAAAGATATTTTGGCCCACGCCTGCTTCATTTGAGTTCAAGCTCTATGGAGATATCAACAAGCTCAAGTTGACTACAGCTTACTTTAACTACATTCAGGTTAACATCTAAAGGTGCATGAAGATGTATTTAGACTGCCACACTTCATACCACAGGTATGTCGGTTACAAAAGCGTCCCAGAGGCATGAAATGGAATATTGCTTGGATAGCACATCCATTACGTGAAAAGTCCGAATCGAAAGCTCACTGTGTGGGCTTCATAAAAGGTGGAAAAAGTGTCCTAGTGGCACGAAATGGAATATTGCTTGGATAGCAAATCCATTATGTGGAAAGTCTTAATCAAAAGCTCACTGTGTGGATGTCATCTGCAGACTGCATTCTTCTGGTTTCCGGAGGAACAGCCTATGGTGAACGGAAGGCCCAATATACGGAAGTGAGGCTAAGCAGCCATGTACAGGACGTGATGATTCCTTGGGTGAGCCCAGTACCAGAGCGCTGTGTGATGGCTCTGCAAGTATGGAAGCCTCCTTGGATGGCGGGGAATGCCCATGGTCTGCCCCTGCCTTCCCTTGAGGGTTGACCAGGATGTCTTTGGCTGTTCTATATGGGCCAGCTAGGATGGAGGATAACACCACAACAGTGAGATTCAAACGTCCTAAGAAACCCCCGGGAAGGTTAACCCGGTCAACAAATGCCCGCAGAAGTCGGATGTGTCTGCCTAACGGCGCAAGAACGCAGCTCTGCTGTAAACAGGCACAACGCAGTCACATCCGGAAAAAAATCCGGATGAACGAAGAAGAAGAAGATCACTTAAACAGTCATGAAAGTTTGGAGAGAACAATAATGGAGGGGTATATGCCTAGGAAGAGGAAGGCCAAAGATAAGATGGGTGCAGGGTGTGGCGGATGATCTCCAGATGGGTGTATCGGACGTGAGACATCTTGCTTATGACCGAGAAGTTTTTCAGAAAGTTGTTATGGGAGCAAGGTTCTGTAAAGAACATGCTACTGAATGAATGAGTGAATGGTGTTCTGCTTTGAGCAAGACCTAGTCGCAGTAACCACTGTTTGTTATTCATTGGTGGTTGAGTAGTGGTGTACTGTTGGGAAATGTGGCAGCAATCCTGTACTACTATCAAATATTATAACCTGGCCATTATGGAGGTTTTTGAATACAGTATCCAGTTGCAAAGATGGACAGACAGGAAAACCAATGTCCAACAAAAAATAAATGAAAATCATAATTTGGTTAGATAAATTAAACATAGTTGTGATATTTAGTAAGCATACGTACACTTCAGTATCTGTTGAGAAAAAGCACTCACAGAAAGGCTCTGACTGCTATAACATCTTCTGCTACCTAATAACCAATTCACGTTTCTTCTGCCTTTCGTCTTCTAATGCTGCATAGGCCTTCAACCAGCTCATGCCACGCCCTTTGTGGGCTTGTGCATGTCTGTTTGGATTTTGCAGCTAATGTTTTGGATAAGGCAGCCAGTCTCAGGCTCATTCTCTTTAGTCGTTAGTTAGTTAATTGGTTGGTTAGTTAAATAGTTAGTTAGTTAGTCGACAGATCATCCTCATTGCACATCGAACCATTCAGTCCATAAGTGCCTGATCCCCGTATCAGTAAATCCGGCAGCATGTAGCAGCTAACAACACCAGTTCGATGTTGGTTTATTCAACCGTTATGAATAGTCTATCATACAGTATGTATGGTAGGTTACAGTGTGACTATTCTTTGTTTCTATTATAGACCCCGGTAACACATGGGCATTCAATTTACATTTGACTGGCACCTGACCGTCATGACAGACTATAGTTTATAAAATTGAGTTAAACCTCACCATAGCACAAAGCCTGGGCTAAATTTAGAGACCAAGTGTTGCCCAAGCTGCATGATCCCTCTCTCGGCCTGTCTAGTTTACTCCAGAAGAAAGATAATTTACATTTAAGGCTTCAGTAATTTAATTAACATTTAATGCAGTAATAATGTATACCTTCTGAAAGTATGCATCTATGTTGTTTCTGCAGGTGTCTTTGTTTGCCTAGGCCTCAGTGGGGTGATTCCAGCCATGCACTATGTGATAACGGATGGCTTCTGGCATGCTTTTAACTTTGCTGCCATGGGCTGGCTGGTCCTCATGGCTTTGTTATACATCGTTGGGGCTGTTATCTATGCAGCTCGTATTCCAGAAAGAATTTTCCCAGGAAAATGCGATATTGTGGTAGGTGATCTGCTTAATGTTAATTCACTCCTAGGTTGTTTCTTACCAATTCATTATGTTATGTTATGTTGGCTGATATTTTATATTAGCAGTTATGCAGAGATGCAATGATTCTACAGTCCTCCTTTCAAATAGTGCTCAAGGATGAGAACAGTCAGTTAGTCCTGTCTGTCAAAATGCAGAAAGATCATCTTTTTTTTTCTTTCAACAAAAAAAAAACAACAAATACAGACAAAATTACATGTCGGCCAAAATTACAATCAACAGTGAAGCAATTGAAAATATCAAACTTGAATGGCTTGCCAACAATGGGCAGACATTGTCAGTTTCATTTGAATGTATTTTAAAATAAATATGAGTGGCTGGATACAGGTTCGACATCTGGGCTGATCGCTTACCAAATAGAGGGCAAGATTGGCCACCTATTGCTTGTTGCTCTCAGGCCTATAAAATGTGATGGTATCATATCACAGACACATAGCAGGAGACTGATTTTTTTTTTATGTGTGACAACTTGGAACTATATCATCATCATCATTATCAAGTGATTTTTTTTTAATTTGTGGCAGCTTGGAACTATATCATCATCATCATTATCAAGTGCCCTGCCAGCTGGCGTAGGTGGTCATGGCTCTCCACAGATCTCAGTCTTTGGTTTTCTGGATTAACTCTGCTGATGATATTCCTCCATGCCACCGTCTCAATCCATCCAACATCATTTCTCTCGGTCTGCCTCTGCCTCTCTTCTCATCACACGACCGAAGAAAGATGTTTGTCTTTTTCTTATTGTTGTATATAATGTTCTAGTTTCATTAGCCTGTTTCGGGCAATCATTGTTAGTTACTCTGGCAGTCCAAGGAATTCGCAACATTCGTCTCAGGAACCACATCTCTGTTGCTTCTAATTTCTTCTTAATTGGAACTATATAAACTTTATAATTATTTTTATTTTATTTCATACCTGACCAAACATCAAAATGGAACACATTGATTTATTAATAGTTTAAATACATTTGTTCATAAAGTCAAGTAAATGACTGTCACATCATATTTTAGCAAAAAACATTGGTATTTTAGCAAACAAATTTTGGGAATGCCATTTAGCTTATTTATCAGCAAGTTTGATTCCTGGGAAAAATAACTGAATATATCTAGGTCAGCAGTTTGTTTGCATTTGCCAAATTTGATATATCATGTTTTCTTTAATCTTTTTTCAGTTTCAGAGCCATCAGATTTTTCATGTGTGTGTCCTGGCTGCTGCGTTTGTCCACTACCATGGGATTTCTGAGATAGCTAACTATAGGTTGTCACTTGGAGAGTGTGTGGCTAAGGACTTTGAGCAGTAGTTGTTCTTGGAGCTTGTTTGTACACTACCAGTTGTACTTGGAGTCTAGGGAACTTGATGATCTCAGAGTTAGTGATAACAGTAAATGAAGCAGTGTTGTGAAATGGGCCGTGTGTTGTGAACAACAAACTGTTGTATTGGTGCACCAGATTAATGTATGCATGTTTTGTGTAATGTAAACTAGGTTAATTTATGAGTGGTGTGTGCAGACAAAAGTCTTGGTAAACCAGGTTAATTTATGAGTTGTGTGTGTAATGTGACGTGTGCAGACAAAAGTCTTGGTAAACCAGGTTAATTTATGAGTGTTGTGTGTAATGTGCAGACAAATTTCTTGGTAAACCAGGTTAATTTATGAGTGTTGTGTGTAATGTGATGTGTGCAGACAAAAGTCTTGGTAAACCAGGTTAATGTATGAATGTTGTGTGTAATGTGACGCCTGCAGACGAAAGTCTTGGTAAATCAGGTTAATTTATGAGTGTTGTGTGTAGTGTACAGGCAATAGTCTTGGTAAACCATATTGATGTATGAGTGTTGTGTATAATGTGCAGACAAAAGTCTTGGTAAACCAGGTTAATTTATGAGTGTTGTGTGTAATGTGCAGACAAATGTCTTGGTAAACCAGGTTAATTTATTAGTGATGTGTGTAGTGTGCAGACAAATATCTTAGTAAGCAAGATTAATGTATGAATGTTGTGTGTAATGTGACTTTTGCAGACAATAGTCTTGGTAAACTAGATTGATGTATGAATGTTGTGTGTAATGTGCGGACAAATGTCTTAGTAAACAAGATTATGAATGTTGTGTGAAATATGGAGTTCAGCTAAAACCGTTGAAGATATGTAAATTGCAGTATATATCTATTTATCTGTGTATAATTGCATAAGTGTGTGTTTGTGTGTATATTTTATTTGTGTGCGCGCAAAAGAATTTGCCTGTGTCTCCCCTGTGTATTTGAGAATTGTGGCTGAATTCTAATAGAATGAGTATTTTGTCAGCATTTAAGGCAGAGATATTTGGTAGGAAAACATGTTTAGTTTGGTGAATATGTCAATGTAATGATAGCTTAGTGGGTGTATTGTGTAACATTTAGGATGTTATGCCCACCATGACACGAGTGCGGCCAGACGAGGGTTCGAAGCCAGTTCTCTACATTCACTATGGGAGGAAAATTATGGCCACCTTCTCCTTGGTGCACTCAGGCCTACAAAATGTGATGGTTCTGTCACATCACATACTCACAGCAGTTTACTGCTACGGGACTTTTACCTTTTTTACTTAATAACTTCTTGTCTGTACTGTGCTGCACTATCGTACCACGCTTGTAAATAGGTTGTATGTTGTCAATCTCTGTGATTTTCAAATTTAGCATGTATAGATGGACCAGATTGCTTTATGACTTAGTCATACCTCCTCAAGGCAGAAAAAATCTTTTTTTTTTACTGATCCTTGCCTCTTTGGAATATCTCATGACAGTTTCTTACATTGTTTCAGTGAGACACCACTGAAAGCATGTACTAGCTAGATGACTTGTTGAACTGTTTATGATAACTGATTTGTAGTGGGATATTTATTATTTATGCTTAAAGATATCAACTCAAATTTTTATTGAAATGATTAGCCAGTTATCCATTAGAACAGATTTTATTAGGATAGTTTTGGAACTTGCATGAAACCGTGCATTTATCAATGTCGACATTGTTGCATTTTGAACAGTGCTGCAGTATTATCTTTGACACTTTGTCACAAGTACAGGACTATTACTAATGAAATAGACAATCTCAACTTGATATGAATCCAAAACTGTATAAATCGTTGATATTAAGATTGATGGATATGTCAGGAAACTTGAAATTATAGATGTTTGATGAAGGGGATGGAATTTTTTTCCAAACATGTGTTAACAAACTGTAATGCAATTAAAACTTACATTTTCCTGTTGTACCATCGACCCATTGGATATACCACTTGGTTAAATATGGTACCACATTGCCTCTTTCTCCCCGACCATAACAAGTAATGCAGAACAAAAATACAATGGTGCAAGTATCCTTGTGATTGCGAGGATTTCTCCTAGGATTGGCCGGAAGGAAAAGAAACTTTATATGCAGGAATAAGGAACTGCAGCAAGGTAAATCACCAGGGGAATAGAGTCCCAGATTAAGTCATGTGGTAGACAAGAAGAGATACGTGGGTTACACAAGTTCTGACATTAATTTGTGCTTTTATGCTGGATCAGAAACAAGCAGTTAGTTTGTCAGAAAGACTCATTTCCGACTTTGAAGGGGAAATAAGTGCTTGGACCAGATTTTCTCTGATTTATCCAGTATATCAATAGAAATATGTCAGAGGTACAGCAGAAAGATGTTAATGGTTGTATGTGTAATTTCCAAATGGATTATCACGACAGTGTCTGTAGATTTGGGTTTCTGAAGGTTAAACGTCAGTTGCATATCCTTTACAGGACATCGCAGCAACCCCAGCATTTTTGGCTGTTTGTGATTTCTTGGCTGTTTGTGATTTCTTGGCAAGTTTACGTTCAGTAGTTTGCCTTTGCTTTCTGAAGGACTGGCTACATACCATTGTATGAAAACCAACGCAAGGCGGTCTACTGCCAAATCACCTACAGCTGTGAGCATGGTATGCTGGATTACGAATTACATCCCTAATCCCTTCTCCATAGACAAGGTACCTTGTGAACAAGGATTATGTTGCAGAAGATACCACATGAAAGATAGCTTGCGAAGCTTATGTGGAGGTGGGAATGAGGTTCCAACACTTGGTAATTCATATGAAACTCAAGAAAAACCAAACACAAAAACAATTTAGGAGAGTTGATCGTATCCCAAAGGAGACCCATCAGAGCTAAGTGGGTTCATGACTCCATTCAGAAGCAGAATAAGTGGAACAATTTAACTGTGAAGACATTCTAGCTCAAGATAGATGCACTTAAGAGTTTGTTCACGTACAGATTTAAAGATCACCTACATGAAGTAATGATTGCTGCGTTATGAATCACTTGTATCTGTACCAGATTATTTCACAACAATTTATTTCCCGTGTGTGATAATTTAGTAGCGAGTTTTGTTATCATTCCGTAACCTCAGTGTATTGATTGTGAAAAATTACATTAAAACTAAGAACAGCTATACGAACTAATAATAAAAATCTGGAGGACAGAAGAATTACCCCATGACTGGAAAGAGTCATTATTGATACCTATCTTTAAGAAAGGAGACAAGTTCCAATGTGGAAATTATAGAGGAATATCACTACTGTCCACAAGCTATAAGATACTATCCGCAGTATTACTAAATAGACTAAAACCATATTCAGAAGACATATTAGGTGACTACCAGGCGGGTTTTAGACAAAACAGATCAACAATAGATCAGATATTTATCTTACGACAAATAGCCGAGAAACATTGGGAATATAAAAGAGATCTCCATAACATTTTGTGGA
This sequence comes from Cepaea nemoralis, assembly GCA_014155875.1. NCBI lineage: Eukaryota > Metazoa > Mollusca > Gastropoda > Stylommatophora > Helicidae > Cepaea > Cepaea nemoralis. The sequence goes on along the minus strand of JACEFZ010026849.1, from coordinate 972,700 downwards.
TTTTAAAAAGGCTTATGATAGTGTCCATAGGAATAGTCTATGGAATGTTATGCAGGAATTTGGAATACCAAGGAAGTTAATTAACATGACCAAACTATGCATGGAAGATACTTATAATATAGTAACATATAAAGGCAGGAAATCAGACCCCTTCCAAATAACATCTGGCTTGAAACAGGGTGATGCACTATCGCCGCTACTCTTCAATCTGGCTCTAGAGAAAGTTGTAAGGAAGGTAAAGGAGGAATGTGATATTGGAGGAACATCCAAGCTGCTTGGTTATGCAGATGATATAGATATTATAGGGCAAAGTGAACAAAAGACATTAGAAATATTGACTCACTTAAAGGAAAAAGCCCAACAGATGGGGCTGGTTATCAACCAAGATAAGACAGAATATATGGTAATTTCAAGAGACGGAATGGCTAAAAACTCTGGCCACATACAAATAGATAATATGACCATTAAAAGAACGGAAACATACAAATACCTGGGTACAATCTTCAACTGCTCCAACATCATAAGGGAAGAAATACAAACTAGAATCAACTCTGGAAATAAGATATACTATGCACTACAACATCTACTAAAATCAAAGGCGCTATCTCGTAACACCAAAATCACAATATACAAAACACTGATCAGACCAGTTGTGCTGTATGGCTCTGAAACCTGGAGTACAACGAAAGGAGACGAAGCCTTGTTACAAAACCTTTGAGAACAAAATTTTAAGACGCATCTTTGGACCCATTAGGGATACACAAAGTGGAGAGTGGAAAAGAAGAAGTAACAAAGACATTTATGATTTGTTTAAGTCCCCGCTAATCACTGGTATCATGAAGGCTAATAGACTACAATGGCTGGGGCATATAGAAAGAATGGAAGATAATAGGGAAACAAAACTCGCTTACACTCAGGAAATAAATGACCGTAGACCCCGAGGTAGACCAAGAAGGCGGTGGAGAGATAATATACATACAGACCTACAAGCACTTGAATCAACGACTGCAAGAGAAGGTCCACCAGAGAGACGAATGGAGACAGATTGTATTTGCAGCAAAGAACCTCAATGGCTCGAATGCTGAAGAAGAAGAAGAAGAAGACAACTGGGGAAATATGGTAAAATAATGGGTACCAGGATACATCTGGTGAAGTAAAGGCAGCCGGTAGAATATTGACCACACCACTTTAGAACCATTATGATTTATTTTCTTTAAATGGGGCAAGCACCATATACCCAATTCACCTCAAGGTGTATAATGGCCCTTTCCCTCTATATATCTTCTATGATATATCACCACAAAGATGAGGGTTTGTGGTTCACATTTGCCAGTCCTAATGTTGGCTGCAACATCCTGCAAGGGATATGCAACATTTTTTTTTTAAATAGGGGGGGGGGGGTGAAAGTTTGCAATTTTGTACCAAAAATATCATCTGGCCAGTGCTGTGTTTGTGTAGTGTGCCCTTTGTCTTCCTCAAGCTTTACTGCTATTCTTTTATTGTAGGCGCAAAGTGGTAAAAAAAAAATTGGTCTTCATTTTAGCAAGATGTTTGAACCACTTTTTTATAATTTTAATGTAGATGTGTAACGTGAGAATTGTTTGTTGATTTAGTTGCTCAAGCATATATGCTTTCGTCTCTAGAGATAGATAGATAGATAGACGCTATGGTGTATTCAGTATTTACAAGGATTTTGTATCATCTAATTTCTTCTTTTTTCATTATATAGTTGTAAAACAACTATTTTCAAACATCAAAATGTAATATTTTCATAAATGTCTGCAATGTTTATGCAGTGCATAGCTGAGTTGGTCTTACAAATTTTCTACCTGTTTTTTACTGTTCTTTCAATGAAAGTGTGTTACAGCTTGCCAGGCACCTGGTTATCTCTTGAGGTTAGTACACCATACTTCAGCAAGCATTTGTGTCAGGTTGGCTTTCTCAACACATCCCATCCAAGGTCATGGGCTCCGTCTGCTAGTAAATGGGTTTCTTTTCCTAATAATCTTGCCGGGGCAAAGACTTTTTTGCGCTCGCTTGCTTTAAACAGAAGCGTAGTCCATACATGCTACTTCTAGTAGTGCTGGACTGAATTTTGCATGTAATTAGCTTTCCCTATTAACAGTGTCCCTCACCATCAGGCGTACCCACTCCAATTTCAGAGGTACTTGTAATTTACGTACCCAAGTAAAGGACGATAAGTCAACATTTTAGTCCAACTGTCCAGTGTAGGGATTGAACCCCTTAGCCCCAGGAAGGTTAACCCGGTCAACAAATGCCCGCAGAAGTCGGATGTATCAGCCTAACGGCGCAAGAACGCAGCTCTGCTGTAAACAGGCACACCGCAGTCACATCCGGAAAAAAAAATTTGGATGAACGCAGAAGAAGAACCCCTTAGCTCGGCATCAGCACACCGGATGTTTAAGAACACATGTTTTTATCCATTCGGCCATGCTGACCTTCCGGGCAGAGACTTAAAACCCACAACTTGCACACCAAATCTCTTTGATTTTAAAACCATTTTCAGAAAGGCTGGACATTTGTCTGGTCTCACCACCCAAGAGATCAAGAGAATGTGTGATATCATTAGAAACCAGTGGTTCTTTTAACACTATTTGGGTGTTAAACCCGGTAACCTCTTAGTCTGAGACAGACACCATAACCTCCGCCACATTCCACCAGTTTTACTAATCTGAAACAGAGCTTTTATATCAAATTGTTCATCACAAAGACCTCTCTACGACTGATGTTTTCTTTTTCATCATCATCAACAGACCCTCTTAAAATCAGTGTGTGTTTCCAATATTTGTTTTTCCCTCAGTGATGTCCTTCAATTTTACATCTGCAGCTTCTTCGAGATGTGTAAATGGGGGTTCCTTGTTCTTGTGTCATGTTCTTGTACAGTTTGTGTTGGATTCTCTTTGCTAGATTTCATTCCTTCATCTTGACCTAGCCATACAGGCCTGTGTGATTTTATGTTGTCTTTACCTTTGTTGGTTATTGGTCTTGCACAAGAAAGATAACAAGGCTGTTATATCACTACAGTGATGTTATTTATTTCTTGTTAGGAATTCCAGACATATTTATTGTGTGTGTAGTAATTAAGTCAAATAATAGTAGTACTGTTATATATCTTGACATCCCAGCTAAGAAGAGGAAAGAATACATTCATGCACTGGGCTAATATAGTTCCTGTTGAAACTTTTCTATTGCACAAGATATTCTTGCGTTCATAGATTGCATTTAATACATATAGGCATAGTGAGTTGAAGACGGTGTGTTGCTATGTTTGTGTAATAAAAGATGGCCTCAAGAAGTTGAAAGTTGGCTTGTAAATAGCTTCTTTTTTTTTTCTTTTTTTTTTTGTTTGCCTTTTATGGGAATATTTTGTTTTTTGTATATAAGCTATCATGATACCTGTGTTACCATTGTTACTGTCTGTGGTGGGGCGTAAAATTTACAGAAACTTACATTCCAAATCTTTAAAGGAAAACCTTATTTTGGGTAATTCAGTTCTTCTGTCTTTAAATCATTGATTGATTGATTTAGGAACCGACATCACAGCATTTGGGGCATTCCCATAAGCGCTCCGTCCCCATCCTCTTTACATTATTTAGATTAATTACATATTTTCTTTGTCTCAGCCATATTAAAACAGTGCATTTTTGCTTGCAAATAGACTTTGTCATAGCTTTCTTTTATTGTCATGTTTGAATCCCCTTCGAGATGAGGTTTTATTTTTAGACCTGACTCCCAGGTCAATCTAAATTGAAATGGGCACCTGAAAGTTTGCTGGAAAGTAAAGGCGACTGGTTTGATATTGATAACATCAACTCACTAAGTGCCAAGTGGCCTAAAAACATCACGCTAACACCATATACTCAGTACACATTATAATGTACAAAGGGATCTTTTATTCTGTTTCCCTCAGCACCTATCCTGTGCTGAAAGGCAGAGTAAGGAAGCAGATTCCCCATATCCATATCTACATAAGTAGTTGTAAGTGTTTATAAGTCCTTGGTAGTATGATTAGACTTATAGATAGATGGTTGCTGGGATTTTGTGGCTAAAGTATTTCTATGGGATGGGAAAGCCAAGCCCAACCCACATGCACGGTAGGTAACAGCTACTTTTGCTTAGCTTCCCATAAGGGTCCTGGTAACACATGAGCAGAAACCTCCAGAGTCACTGAAAGAATGACAGAATCACCATTGCAGAGCTCAAGGAGAGAACTAAACAAATAATGGTGAATTAAGAGTTGAGGAAAAGATGCTGACACTGCAAACAAGATACATTGAGAAAACCAGAGAATAGTACAACTGGAAAGTTCTTTTCTGTAACCCACACCCAAATGAAATAGAGAAAGATCTAAAAACATAGAGAATAGAATTAGAAACAAATTAATAATATGGGGTGGATATGAGTAAGTTGCATATCCTTTACAGGACGTAGCAGTCAACCCCAGCATTTTTTGGCTGTTCGTGGTTCCTGGTCAAGTCTATGTTCAGTAGTTTGCCATTGCTTTCTGAACGGCCAGCACTCATACCATTTTATAAAAACCCAACGCATGACAGTCAGCTTCCAAATCTCCGGCAGCTGTGTTTCGAACGTGGTATGCAGGATTACGAATTGTGTCCGTGACCCTTTTGTCACAGAGCCGATTGGATATGAACAGAGCTGCAAAAGATAGGACAGCTGGGACTGATGTTTGCCTACTTTGCTACCTAAATAGGTGACAGATTCCAGATGTTGAAGTGAGGTTTCACCTAGGGAGATTGGGTTGTTACTTGCTGGGTTCTGTCTCTTTATCTTTGACAAAGTACTGATTGTATTGATCAACACTTACCCCTCCCTGGGGGGTCTCTGTAGTGAAGTGGTTGAGCCGCCTGCCTCATGCTCCACAAGTCATATGTTTGTTACTAAACTCCCTCATACAGTTCACAGATGCAGTTTTTACGGAAACTCCTGGGGCTGTGGCATTTTGGCAGGCTACTTTACGGAAAGAAACCAGCCAATTGGGATAAAGCCTGGTGCAATGAAGTTGATCCTGTCCCCTTAAACACCCTCTTTTAAAAACCAAAACCCATCATATCAAAATATTAGTCCAACGCTTATTTACCAATAATACATAATGGCATGTAAACAGGTGTGCATTATCTTTTACAAGAGTTTTACATTATAGACCAGGCACCTGGTCAGCGGATGTTCTGTAATGATCAAGGTAATGCCATAAGAGTTACTTACTGTCTTTGGAGTATGAAGTTGCAGACATTCACATATATTTGGTCACATCACTGTGAGATAGAATGACTCTACTCTTCCTCACCCCACCCCCCATTTTAGGAAGCTAGGTTGGGCCTGGAGCCTCATACAGACGGAAGGAAATCCCTCGTCAATTTTGGCTTTTTATAATTTGAAATAATATTTAACTTCTATTCTATTCAGCATTTCATAGGTAGGCTGTGTTTATGGTGTTATTTGTGTGTACTTATTGCATCTATAGATAAAGCATAAATGTGCATGTATACACACACTTTTATTGAAGCCACACTGCTGTGTTGGTAAGTCATTGCAATATAACAACACTTCTAGAGCTGTATAAACTCAGTACAGTAATAAACCTTACACATAATAAATAAACATTTAGTCTGAATTATTGTGTTTGGCCTTTACTGATGGTGCCGTGGTTGCTGTATATTCATAGATCAGTATTATTACACCTTGTATGCTTTCATCTGTTGTTTTATTGATTTGTATAGAATATATTCCTTAATGGGAACTGTGTAGTTGATGTTTAGTATTTTCCATACATGCACTTGAAAACATTCATTGGAAAACACTTTTGAAAAGTGAAAAGTATCCACCGGCATAACTGGTTAATTTAAGTTGTACAACACGTACTACACTTTGTCAAAACCACATTACCAGTTAACAGTGTGCCAGGTTTTCTTGCATTTGTGTTCCAACTAATGGTGTTTTAAAATTTCTCCTGTCTTTTTAATACCAAATTCTTATTCCACATGGTTGTACAATACTGTGTAAATAAAGTTAACAAAGAGACTTTCCTCCAAGCACTGATTATTGGTTGTTTGTGTTTTGTTGTCTGTTGTTTAAATACAGTAGGTATTTTTTATCTCCTTATCTGATTGTTTAGACCAGTGATTCTCAACTTGCACCTGATTCGCCCAGAATAAGTAAATACAAGTCAATAACCCTTAAACATATCTTTAGATACATTGGGCACATGGTGCTTGGTCCATGTTTGTATAGACCAATCGTCACTCAATGAGTGATGTAGCCAGTATTACGATGTTGGCCGTTTTACTTCCCAGTCATCCCCAGGGTACTTTATCATATTTCTAAGAGGGGACCAACAGACGTGAAGAGAGACACCCACACTCAGCTGTTAGGTAAATGACCAGTCATTAAATGTGTTGCCTGATGCAGGGCTTATACTGTGGCTGGACACTGGATTTCTGTATGACTTTCATTTGACATTTGGAAAGGAGAAATTATGCTAGATCACCTGAAACAATGACATGAAGGGATTATCCTCAACAGAATTGATCCAGAACAAAGAGGTCTGTTGAGATACGCATCTCGTGCGAGTGTAGTTTGTTTAGCTGCTGAAATTACTTTATGTGGTTCAGCTTATATTTAGTTGCATGTCCTCTACATAATGTTGCCGTCAACCCCAGCATTTACTTTCAATAATTTGCCATTGCTTTCTACGACCGCTGCCATGTGCCAAAGAAATCAAAGCAAGGCAATCTGCTTCCAAATTGCCCATGGCTGATTTTTAATCCTCGAATTGTGATACTGCGTTTCACTGACCCCTAAGCCACAGCTACAGTTTTTTTGTTTGTTTTTTTATTTTTGTGCTTGCTCGCTTTGAACTCAAGCGTAGTCCATACACAATACTTCTAGTAGTGCTGGACTGAATTGTGTGTGTGTATTAGCTTTTCATATTAACAGTGTCTCTCGCCATCAGGCGAACCCACTCTGACTTCAGAGGTACTTGTAATGTACGTCCCCAAGTCAGTCAAGGACCACAGGTCAACATCTTAGTCCAGCTGTCCGGTGTAGGGGTTGAACCCCTTACCTCGGCATCAGCACACCAGATGTTTAAGAACACGCGTTCATATCCATTCGACCATGCTGACTTACCAGTATGGATGTTATATTACCTGTTTCCTGGTAAATTGTAGTTATGACAGACTGTGAAGGTAAATAAACCTCTGTAGAGGGTCATGATTGTAATTTGAAAATCCCTGCTCAACACTTATGCCTGCATACGTGATTTATACATGAGGTCCTCATTAATGTAACCAACTATTGCTTGCTTGTGTTCGCTGGCTGTGATCTCCAGTGTGAAGTCCTGTATGTCGGATGAAGGTATCCTGTTGTCCAACATCAGTGTGATGTCATACAGGACCTGAGGTTTGCGTGAGTGTCCGTTGTCCCATGTCTGGCTTATTGGTGTGCACACTAGTGGTTCCTCGCCGTGCAGGCAGACACTCTCCGACTTCGGAGGAATAACCAACTGTTCCTTATCTTGGCATTGATAACATGATAACAGTATTTTGACATACAATGAAAATAATACAGAATTTGACAGACACAATGGGAATAATCCAGTATTTTGATAATCTGTCTGCTCCTTATATGACAAAGTCTCTCGATCGTTTACCAGTTCCCCTGCCTCATGCCCCGAGTGTCTGTAACATCCTGGGTCCTTCATGCTGGTAACCCCTGCCGCATCATCCAGTAACTATACCTTTCATCACAATATATAATAATATATGGCCAAAATTTTCGTTTCCCAGACATAATGCTGTTAAAGAGGCAGATTGATGTTCAGAATTTCAGAACTTCTTCTGTGTCTGATATTTTAACTTTTCTATAGCATTTAAGCTTGAAAGCCCCGATTTTTTTTTTTTTTTTGGTGATTAAGAAATTGTGTTTGACTCAAATATGTATATTGCCACCTGAAAGAGTATATGAAAGTTTTAGACGTGTGGTTCTGTTATTGTTATTGACTTGTGGTTCTGTTATCGTTATTTCTCCCATAGTGCAGCTGCTGTGACCTTCTGGGGCTGAAAATTCAAAGCGCTTGCAAACAGTAAACACGAAATGGAAGAAATGTGTCCACGTATTCCAATAACAAAGTTTTTATTGACCATTAAAATAAGACATTACATTGTATTACAACACATACTACATAGTAGCTTTGTGTTCTCAGTAATACACGTGCAATTATATTGTTTACATCATTATGTGATATTGTATTGTGACATTTCACATTTCTCAATATGATCCTAGTGCCGTGTATGAAAGTACAGGCGTTCGTTCACACTGATCATGCAGTCATCTTCTCCATGCACATGCCGTACTTCATGTCAAGTGAGGATTCGCCCATACACATCATGTCTGAAACACAAGAAGAACGTAGTTAGTGTGTGTGTGTGTATTGGATTTTCATGGTCTGTATGCAGTCTGAAACACAAGAACAACGTAGTGAGCGTGTATGTACTGGATTTTCATGAAGTCTTGTGTGCAGTCTGAAACACAAGAACAACATAGTTAGCGTGTGTGTATGTACTGTTTTTTTATGAAGTCTGTGTGCAGTCTGAAACACAAGAACAACGTAGTTATAGTGTGTGTATGTACTGGATTTTAATGAAGTCTGTGTGCAGTCTAAAACATTAATCACTTTAGACTAGAGGACAAAATTCAAGACTGGCGAATCAGCCATGCGCACATGTGATTTGGCACCGCAGACAGCAGATCACATGCTCCAAGACTGCTCAAACCATGACACATCTGGGCAAACCTTCTGGTTTAGAGAAACAACATGGGGGATAAACTCTTTACACCACTGATGAACTAAGAAAGACAGTTAACTTCATACAGTGAGTTGCAAATATAGACACATTTCAAGCGAACGAAAGAAGAAGAACTATTTCCCAGGGTATTTCCTGGTACCCATTTTAAGCCAGGTGAGCTCAGGAAATAAATGACCGTAGACCCCGAGGTAGACCAAGAAGACGGTGGAGAGATAATATATATACAGACTTACAAGCACATGGAATCAACGACTGGCAAGAGAAGGTCAACCAGAGAGACGAATGGAGACGGATTGTATCTGCAGCAAAGAACCTCAAAGGCTCGGAACGCTGAAGAAGAAGAAGAATTTGAGAGTCCAGGTAATTTTGTAGGGTTGGCTGGTGTAAATGGCCGGGTACAAATGATGTCTATATTCTACGGTTGTGGGTTTAGGCGGGTGATGTGGTGTAGCTAAAGAAGAGACTTCGTTAGGGGGCATCTAGCTGGCTGCTCATTGTTTCTTAACTAATGAAGTACCATCGGATGATTAATCGTCCTATGTGACTTCCCGTGTATGACATGGGTTTATATCATTGCCGAAATGTTATTGCAGTATAATACATGTCTGCTACCATTTTTTTTTTATTCGCATATCCTTTTACAGGACAGCGCTGTCAACAGCAGCATCTTTCAGCTGTCTGTTGATTTCTTGGCAAGATTACGCTCAGTAGTTTGCCATTGCTTTCTGAGCGGCCGGCTCAGTTATCCCACAAGTCATCAGCGGGGGACGAACCGCTCCCAGTTCTCGCCCGCTACGAGACTGCGTGATAAACGGGATTACGGAGAAAGTGGTGTAACCCCTCGGCCAGAGAGACCGGCGCTACCATATTAGCAATGTTTAAGTCTTTAAATTTCTAACTGTGACACACCCCCTTCTTCCCATTTTCCGCCATTAATTTTTGTTTGGTCCAGACCTACACTTTGTTCGCCACAGAATCTGTTATGGGAATGGACTTTTTTTTCTGGTGTCCCTTATAACTTTCAACGTTTATATTGTTTAATGCGTTTTCTATTCCCTTTTTCTTTTCTCTCCTTCTGTGATTGCAGATCAATACCTGTATACTTATTTTAACAAGTGTCAGAATGTTATGATTGTGTTCTTCACAGACTTTCCGAACCTTTCTACTGCTGTAAATGAAAATCAGTGCCTGCCTATGTGTCGCACATGGCTCTTGACACTGAAGATTAGTCTGACTCAACCAACTAATTTAGTCCTGTTAGTTATCATTTAATCATTTCCATCTTCTCAAACATTGGCATTTCATTTGGAAATTTGTAAAAGAAATTATAAGCTTAGGCGTGTACAGGCTTGCGGGGTTTGAACTATTGCAGGTATGCGCCTTTTACAGGTCTATGTATAAAACAAATGAGTTACGGATGCCATTCATAATCCCACATACCACGTTCGAAAGACAGCTGCGGGCAATTTGGCAGCAGACTGTCTTGCGTTGGTTTTCACACAGTGGTATGAGTGCCCGTTGTTCAAAAAGCAATGGCCAACTACTGAACGTAAACTTGCAAAGAAATCATAAACAGCCCCCCCCCCCTCATTTTCCCCCAATGATGGGGTTGACTGTGACGTCCTGTAAAGGATATGCAACTAAGAGAGGGAAACCTTTTTTCACGTCTGGGGCAGTATGTGTTATAAGGAGCTAGCCCCATTATTTTATAGACCGATCGTCGCACGATGGCTTATGTATTCAATACCCCGCTAGCCTTCTCTATAAATAAAAGTTATATGGACCTCAGATATGAAAATTACAAAATACAGATAGTGAGTTGTATTAAATTCTAGGAGGTTAAAACTTTTGTTTGCGAATGGAAATTTAGCGACGACGACTGGTTGCCAATAATGTGTCCTTTACAGGACTTCGAAGTCAACCCCAGCATTTTTTTTTTGTTGTTGCTGTTTGTGATCTCTTTGCAAGTTTACGTTCAGTAGTTTGCCATTGATTTCTGAACGACCGGCACCCATACCATAATGTGTACAATAGGAGCTATTATTAGTATAGTCTTCTTACATGGATCTCATGTTGTAACAGTATCAGCTTAGACTAGTTTAGTGTATTCATATATTTTTCATTAAATCCGTCTTTTGAAAAATAAGCAACGCATTTTAATACGAACTAAAAAGATCTAACAGTTAGTTAGTTAGTCGACAGATCATCCTCATTGCACAACGAACTATTCAGTCCATAAGTGCGCGGACCCCTCAGTAAATCCCGCAGCGTGTAGCGGCTAACGACACCAGTTCTGTGTTGGTTTATTAATCTTCTTTGGCTTCCTGCATAGTGTTCTTGTCTGGCCACACCTCTTTTAATTTGCTGTTCTCGCAGTCTGACGATGGTTGTAGATTCACAGTCATCACTTGGTTCTCGCAACTTCTCGTAGAGCATTAAGTATATTAGCTGGTCCATGGCTCATCCGCCCTCCATAGTAGCCTAACCTGCAAGCCTGTCAGCCTACTCATTTCCTTGTAGACCCGCATGCCCTGGCGCGAAAACGAACCTAATCTTACTTGTAATTTACGTCCCCAAGTCAAGGACGAGGAGCCAACATTTTAATCTTCTTCTTCTTCTTCTTCTTCTTCTTCTTCTTCTTCTTCTTCTTCTTCTTCTTCTTCTTCCTCTTCTTCTTCTTCTTCTTCTTCTTCTTCTTCTTCTTCTTCTTCTTCTTCTTCTTCTTCTTCTTCTTCTGCGTTCGTTGTTTTAGGGGTAATTTCTTTGTGCCTGTTTACAGCAGAGCTGCGATATTTGGCTCGTTCGAACCTGGGTTGTCGCGGCCACAACGCGAAGTACTAACCACTATACGATCACGGCCAGGACGCTCACGATGTGATGAGTGAGAAAATGTGCTGAAGCTCGAGCAGTGTTTGTCGTTCTTTGTATGTGGTAATTATGTTGCTTGACCTTCCAAAGATAAGACCATGCTTAACGCTTAATGTTAGGTGCATGACCTTTACAAAGTGTCACAATCAATTCCAGTTTGTGATAATATTACAGATATGTATTTTACCTCACCATCATCACGGAGACCTTCATGCATCTCCACATAGCTGGGTCCCTTGTTTTCTGTATCAACTACATTGATGAAATATTTGATTGTTAATATTTCTCGTTGCCACGTCCTACCATATCCAGTCATCCAGCATCATTTCTCTCGGCTTGTGCCTCTTCTACCCCTTATCTGTCCAGTCGTCACGATGTTTTCCAATGTCTCTCTTATGAATTCATTATCTAAGGATACAGTGTGTCTCCTGTTCTTTCTTCTTCTACAGCGTTCATCCAGGGTGTTGTTTTTTTTCTTTTCAGATGTAATTCTAAATTGCATTGTGCCTGTTTATTTGCGCTCTTAGGCCGACAGATCCGACTTCTGCGGGTGTTTGTTGACAGAGTTAACCTTCCCGGGTGTTTCGAAGGACGTCTCCTGTTCTATTTGTGTATTTGTATTCGACAGTCATTACCCTCCCCCATTCACTCGTTGTTAACTCTGGCAGTACGGGAAATTCGCAACATACGTCTTAGAAACCGCACCTCTGCCGCCTGCATATTCTTCTTATTAGTTTGGTCACGTTTCGCGATTCACTGTCATACAACAGAACAGGTTCTATATTAAATAATGTTAGTACTTTCTGACATTCAATGATACTGACTTCTTGCACAAAATACTTTTCATTGTCTTAAATGCAGCGTTTGCTTGCCCTATTCTGCTTTTAATCCCTGTCACGCATCTTCCGCCTAATATTGTGAATGCTCCTAGGGATCGGAATTCATCAGCTTAGTTAAACATGTTCCCTATTGTTGTTATATCACATTATTGTCGTTAATGAGTCCTGTTCCCCCCCCCCCCCCCACTCTATATTACTAGAGGCTTCGTGGCTTAGAGGTTATGACTTTTCTCCGTAATCTCGTATACTCTCGTCGGTAACGTGATGACGGTGAGAATCAGCAGTGGTTCGAATCGCATCGGTAACTTGCGGGGTATGTGAGCCGGCCGCTCAGAAACAATGGCAAACTACTGAGCGTAATCTTGCCAAGAAATCAACATACAGCTGAAAGATGCTGGTGTTGACATCAATGTCCTGTAAGGATATGCGCAAAAAAAAAATTACTAGAATGTCTAGCAGTTGTCAAGTATTCTTTACCCACATTGTCAAAGAACATTTCGAACCAAAATAGGAATAGGCCTTACCAGCCATCTTAGAACTCACGGCTCCAAACTTTTAGCCCCTATGGATGAAATTAATGGCCATCATCATTCTTGATGGACAAACACCACCATTGCACTGGACTGATGTTCGCTTGTTGGTTAGCTCTACCTATTACCAGTGTCCCCCGCCATCAGGCAAACCCACTCCGACTTCTGAGGTACTTATAATTTACGTCCCCAAGTCAATGACGAGAAGCCAACATTTTAATCTTCTTCTTCTTCTTGAGTTTTTTCGGATCTGATTGCGTTGTACCTGTTTACAGCGGAGCTACGTACTTGCGCCATAAGGCCGACACATCCGACTTCTGCGGGCATTTGTTGACCGGGTTAACCTTCCCGGAGGACATTTTAATCCAGCTGAGCGCTACCTCGGCATCAGCACACCGGAAGTTTAAGAGCGAGCACTTTTATCCACTCGGCCATACTGATCACTATACTGTTCTGTTACTTGTTAATGTCGCCTCTTGTAAAGCCGTCTTAATGTCGCCTCTTGTAAAGCCGTCGTGTAAGTGAAGTAAACGAGGATACTTTTCTATGTCTATGGGATATTGGGAATATAGCCAGCGCCCCGTATAATAAACGGTATAATATTTATAGGCCAATCGCCACTCTATGGGTGATGTGATCAATATAATTCCGAACGCTTTTACTTCCCATAATATTTCTTGGGGTCCATTTTAGCTATTTCTTGCGTGGAATTCTTAATCGTCTTAAGCGACTTCCCGTGTCTACCATGGACGTATATAGAATACTAGCTGACCCAGCCCGGCTTCGCCCAGGCCCTGGAGGGGATCTATCTATCTATCAGTCTGTCTGTCTGCTTGTTTGTCTGTCTGTCTGTCTGGCTGACCCGGCCCGGCTTCACCCAGTCCCTGGTGGGGAGCATCTCATTTAATTCATATACGTGGTCATATAAGCTCTCCCGTTCCCGACTATTTGTTTGTCTGTCTATCTGTCCCGGCCCGGCTTCGCCCAGTCCCTGGTGGGGAGCATCTCATTTAATTCATATACGTAGTCATATAAGCTCTCCCGTTCCCGACTGTCTGTCTGTCTATCTGTCTGTCTGTCTGACCCGGCCCGGCTTCACCCAGTTCCTGGTGGGGAGCATGTCATTTAATTCATATAAGTAGTCAAATAAGCTTCCGTTCCCGACTATCTGTCTGTCTGTCTATCTATCTGACCCGGCGTGGTTTCGCCCAGCTCCTGGCGCACAGTAACTTAAAAGAATGTCCTTCCACATACCATTCATTATTTTTAATGAAAACTGTTTTTAATCACCGACATGACGGTTGATAAGTTCTTTAAGCAGAAAAAGGTGGGTTACAATGTTATGCATTATGCATTATTCTTATGAAAACTTTGAAAATGCCTTAAAGATTATATCATTATTTATTATAACTCGCCATAGGGGATGGACTCCCTGTGGTCAGATTAGTGTCCTAAACCTGCGACTGGCCTAGCAAGCCGGCAGGGGATCTTCATACTGCTCGTAGAAAAACCAAGAAGTGCAGATCAGAAGACGAGATCGAAAATAGGTGCAATAAGGCAAACCAACTCATTGGACAAATGGCACCAATACTAAAGAACAAACATGTATCAATAACTACTAAGAAAGCACTTTACAACACAATCTTCCTACCAACTCTGTGCTACCAATGCCAAACCTGGACAATGACAGAAAAAGAGAAAAGAAAAATCACAACAACAGAAATGAGGTTTCTGAGAAGAATACTCTACGTATCAAGAAGAGATAAGATCAGAAATGAAGAAATCAGGACTAAAGTAGGGGTTAAAGCTGCTCTAGATTTTATTAGAAAGCAGCAAGTCAAATGGTTTGGCCATGCAAGTAGTCTACCAGTCAACAGCATGCCACAACAAGCAATGATGTACAGACCAGATGGAAACAGAGGAAGAGGCCGACCACGTAAACGTTGGACTGAGGGAATAACAGAATCCATGGGAATGTCGATATACGAAGCCCATAACCGGGCACTCTCACGAAGTTTATACTTCACCTCGACACCGCAAGGTACAAGAGGAACATGATGAGATGATGAGAGATTATAACTCATATGCCTCAAAATAACTATAGACAAAAAGTTTAACAATAGTGCAAGTAAGTCCAACAATATGACTATAAAGTATATAGAAATGTTATTAAAAGTTATGCCCCTTGAAATAACTTTTCTAGAGTGAAGTCCCCCTGCTATATAGAAATTATATAATGAAAATGAAAAAGTAAATGTTATTAAATAAGTAGAAGATTTTACACTAAGAAACTATTATAGTCGGTTGCACAGGAATGAAAGGAAGACGTGTAGAAAATTTCATCTCAATCGGATGTACCGTTATCGAACGCATCCAATACAAACAAACAAACAAAGCCACATATACTCTGTTTTATAGATATAGATAGAGTAGTTTTCGTCTTAAGCGACTTCCCGTATCTGCCACTGACGCATATAGAGTAGTTTCCCCTTTGCAACCCCTGTAATTTGATACATAATACAACATTGCTACCATGTTAAGCTACCTAGCTGCTGAACTACTGTGGCTAGCGGGTCTAGATGTAAATAAATGATTTGCACCACAGACGTGAACATTCCGGATTAAGAATAATTCGTTGTATTATATTCAAGAATGTTAGTACTTTTGTTTGCGATTCGAAATTTAAGCCACGAAGGCCAGTTGCAAAAATAATTTCTTCTACAATACGAGATACTAAACTATTAATTATGCATTTGTGCCTTTGCATAGAGATCTCATTTTGCTATAACCGTTTAGCAGTAGCTGAAACTGTTAGGTACATTGCATTAATTTATTTTAAAATCTTAACAATCTTTAGTGGAATAGTGACAATTTATTTATTCTTCTTTTATTTTCCCCCAGCAAGTTCTGCGAAAAATAACAAACACATTTCAAAATAAGTTGTAAATACATAACTACACGAAACAAAAATATGTGAGCTTGGCAGTGCGAGACATCACAGTCTATGCCGTGACCAGGATTCGAACCTGGGTTGTCGCGGCCACAACGCGAAGTACTAACCACTATACGATCACGGCCAGGACGCTCACGGTTTGGTCAGCCAGAAAATAGAGTGATGTCCGCGCGGGAGTTGTCGTTCTTGGCACAGTGTTTGCTTGACCTTTCAGAGATACAAAATGCCGACTGGTGAACTGTTTGACCTTGGGGCGGGGGAAAAAAAGGGGGGGGGGGGGCCTGGGGTTGAAGGAAGATGACTAGTACAGCCTTCGGCAGGACGTTGTGATGTACCATGGACCGTCATCAAGTACTGATCTTATATCTAACGAACAACTCAGTACCATGTCCTTTTACATGACGTCGCAATCAACCCGAAAATTCTTTGCTGCTTGTGATTTACAAGACAAAGTTAACGCTTAGTCATTTGCTTTTGCTTTATGAACGACCCACGCTCATCATATCATTGTATAAACATCAGCGTCAAACGGCCTGCTTCCACATCGCATGCAGCAGCTGGTTCGAACTCTGCACGCGGGATTGCTAATCGCGTTGACAACACTTCGCCACAGTGAATCTAAATAAACTAATATTAATAATGACTTATAGTTATTATCACCAAGTGCCTTGCCGACTGGCGTGGGTAATCATGCTTCTCCACAAATTGCCTTAGAATATCGTAGACTAAGAAAGGGTGGGGGGGGGGGAGAGAGAGAGAGAGAGAGAGAGAGAGAGAGAGAGAGAGAGAGAGAGAGAGAGAGAGAGAGAGAGAGAGAGAGAGAGCGACAGACAGACAGACAGACAGACAGACAGACAGACAGACAGACAGACAGACAGACAGACAGAGAATACCGATACTTTATAAGATCTTAACAGGAAAGAAACCGGACTCATAAATTGTATATATTTAGAAATCTAAAATACTTTGGCCACATTAATTATTAAGCGTCACAGATGCTTGGAGACAATAGAGAAGGAAAGCGTGGCCGCTGGGAGAAGCGCCAGCGGTCGATCAGCATGGAGATGGACACAGAACATTGTAGACATCGTGGGCTTGAGGGTGCATGAGGCGGGCAAACGCAAGAGATCCAGAGACTGTTCGGCGCCGCAACATTTTGATAGTTGAAATTACCTATGACTGACCTTAGTTGCTAAATTTTTTTTTTTAACTAAATTATGTTCACACAAAATGGTGCTTGCATCTTAGAAGTTAACAACACTCACTGTTCGATTTTTTTTTTTTATTATTTTTTTTTTTTAAAATTATCATATTTGATGTTCAAATAAATATTATTTATGTTATCCGGTTTTCGACCTTGCGTTGTGGCTAGATATGGCTGTTGTACTGTAATGTTTCCCACTCTATTGTTAGACCTTTCCAATTCGTTGTATAATGTGTGTTTTTTCTGTAATTGTTTTAAAATTACTGAACATTAATCAACAGAATGAAACAGTCTCAGTTGAAACTGTTACATAAACTTGAGAGAAACATTGCCGAGGACTACAGGTGTAAACCTTAGTACAGCTGTGAGCTTTTTTTTTTTTTTGGACCTCGGATATGAGCATCACAAATTAAGAATAGTGAGTTGTATTAAATTATATAATGTTACGATTATTTGCGATGCGTATTCGCGACGACGGTCTACTTCCAATAATTTCTGCAATGTCGTTCAGTAAGTGTAGAAGACGATGCTGCCATCTCATTTTAATGTAACTGTTTTAGGTGAGTCTAGTTCTTTGCGTTATAACGTGTTGGTATGGGAGCCGGTCGTTCAGAAAGCAATGGCAAACTACTGAACGTAAAATTTGCCTAGCTGAACAATGCTGGTGTTGACTGCAGTGTTCTGCAAGGGATATGCAACAACAAAAAACAGTTCATTGCATTTATTGATATTCAAACAATTCCTTCTGCTGAAAATTAACCAACATACTTTAAAAACATTTGTAAAAACATACTTACATTATAATTACTTTTGAGAAAAAAAAATTGTGAGCTTGGCAGTGCGAGACATCACAGTCTATGCCGTGACCAGGATTCGAACCTGGGTTGTCGCGGCCACAACGCGAAGTACTAACCACTATACGATCACGGCCAGGACGCCCACGGTTTGGTTAACCCGAAAATAGAGTGATGTCCGCGCGGGAGTTGTCGTTCTTGGCACAGTGTTTGCTTGACCTTTTAAAGAAATGGCACAATGCCGACTGCTGAACTATTTGACCTTGGAGATGGGGGATGGGATGACTAGTACAGCCTTCGGCAGAACGTTGTCATGTACCATGCACCGTCATCAAGTACTGACCTAATATCTAACGAACAATTCAGAATCAGGTCCTTTGTTTACATGACGACGCCATCAACCCCAACATTTTTTGCTGCTTATGATTTACAAGACAAGTTAACGCTTGGTCATTTGGCATTTGCTTCATTTAGTCATGAACTTCCACATCGCATGCAGCAGCTGGTTCGAACTATGCACGCCGGATTGCTAATCGCGTTCACAACAATTTCGCCCCAGTGTATCTAACTAAACTAATCATGAGTTATTATCACAAAGTGCCTTGCCGACTGGCTTGGGCGATCATGCTTCTCTACAAATTGCCTTAGAATATCGTAGACCAAGAAAAGCGTGATGTCTATACTCTATACCAGTAGTTCCCAAGCTTTTCAAGCAGAGGGCCATATCTACTATTTTCGGTAGTTAAGCGGGCCACAGCGTTATAAAATTATAAAAGTCGTGCAAATATCCTTCTTACCTTTCTTAACTTAAATTTTAAATCAGTTTCGAAAATAGCTATTAATGTAATTAATTTACAATTGCAACTGTTCTTCATAACCAGTTACTTAAGTTAAGATGCCAGTTTATCAATGTCTGGGCACAAATCTGTCGTGCCCAGTGTCATAAGCGCAGCTAGGTTACTGTCAGTGAGTCTAGAACGTTGCTTGTTTTTTTTATAACAGTCATTGCGGAAAATGACTGCTCGAGGCCTCGCGTGCCACTTTCTGACAGCTGGCGGGCCACAAGTGGCCCGCGGGCCGTGGTTTGGGAACCTCTGCTCTATACGATCTTAACATGAAAGAAACCGGACTCATAAATTGTTTGTGTTTAGACATCTAAAATGCTTTGGCCACGTTAAGCGTCACAGTGGTTTGGAGAGAATAATTATAAATTATGGAAGGCCTGGCTGCTGGGAGAAGAGCCAGCGGTCTATCAGCATGGAGATGGACACAGGACATCGTAGACATCGTGGGCTTGAGGGTGCATGAGGCGGGCAAACGCAAGAGATCCAAAGACTGTCCAGTGCAGCAACATTATGATAGTTGAAATTACTGACAAATGACCCACGTTGAAAACATGTTTAAGAAACCTAACGTGCTAGCATCCTAGATTTCATTAAATTATTAAACAAAACTTACCGTTCATATTTGAGGTGCAAATAACTATTATTTATTTGCGATTCGGTGTTCGCCATGTGTCGAGCTCACAACCACCCCCCATCCCCCCGCCCACCCCCCCCCCCCCCCCCCCGAAATTACAATGGCTTCATATAGTATTTATAGTTAGACATTTTCAATTCGTTGTATAATCTGCTGTTATTTTTTTTTTCCAGCCGGAATCTATTGTGAAATTTAGTATACACACTAGACCAGTCTCAATTCAAACTGTTACATCAACTTAGAGCACAATACCGAGGTCTGAATGTGTGGCACTTAGTTTAACACTGTAGTTTTGGGCTCATTTTGACCTCAGACATGAGAATCAACGATTGAGAATAGGTGTATTAAATTCTAGACTGTTAGTAGTTTTGTTTGCGAAGCGGGTTTAGCGACGATGGTCTCTTGCCAATAATTTCTGCAACGCTTTGTATGTGTAGACGACTATCCTGCCATCTCAATTTCCTACAACTGTTTTAGGTGAGTCTGATTTGTTGTACTTAATTGATTTTTAAACAATTACTTCTGCTGAAAATTAACCAACGCACTTTAAGACGATTTGTAAAGAATAAGATCTAGTTAAAACGTGATTCGCTGGGCTGGTCACTTTACTCGCATGCCAGATCACAGGCTCCCTAAACGATTTTTTTACGGCGAGCTGCGTTGTGGTAAACGCTGCCAAGGCGGCCAGAGGAAACGCTTTAAAGACACGCTGAAAATCTCACTGAATGCTTTTGGAATTCATCATGACACCTGGGAGACTGCAGCCAGAGACCGAAATTCGTGGCGTGCATCATTACGCAAGGGTGCAGTCATGTGTGAGGCAACCAGGACTGCAAGAGCTGTGAAGAAAAGGCATGACAGAAACACCACTACAGGAAATCCTCTTCAGGATTCTTTGTCCACATTGTCAAAGAACATTTCGAGCCAAAATAGGCCTTATCAGCCATCTTAGAACTCACGGCTCCATACTTTAAACCCAACTGGATGAAATGAATGGTCATCATCATTCTTGATGGACAAGAAACAACACATTGTAGTTATTTTTGAAAATTAACAAAAAATGTGAGCTTGGCAGTGCGAGACATCACAGTCTATGCCGTGACCAGGATTCGAACCTGGGTTGTCGCGGCCACAACGCGAAGTACTAACCACTATACGATCACGGCCAGTACGCTCACGTTTTCTTCAGTCAGAAAATAAGAGTAATGTCCTAATCTCCGGGCAGGAGTTGTCGTTCTTGGCCCACAGTGTTTGCTTGACCTTTCAAAGATAAGGGAAAGTGAAGACAGACAAAACTGTGTTTAACCTCTGGTGGGGCCGGGGGGGGGGGGGGGGGTGTTGACTAGGATCACCTTGCAACAGCCTTCGGTGTGACATTGTCACGTACAAGAAGAACTCTCATCACGTACTGACCTGTTATCTAACTAAACAGTTAGTTGCATGTGCTTCTAACTTCTACAATGAATGAATCACCAAAACATCGAGAAGTAGACCAGGGGCTTTACTAGAAGGTGATTACAAGTTTACAAAATAGACGTTGCAGCTAAAGCCTTCATCAGTACAGAATAAACAAACACAAAACGACACAACTACATGAAAAACACTACATAAAAATATAAATATAAAAGTACCTTATCTGTATCGTTGTGGGCTGGACACGCCTTTCAAATGACCAGCGTGTATGATTACATCCAATCAAATATGTTCTTTTGCAGTCAGCCCCAGCAATGTTTGGTATTTATTGATGTACTAGGTCAGTTTACATTCTGTAGTTTACCATTGCTTTTCTTAACAACCGACACTCACGCCATTCTATTAAAATCAGCTCAAGGTGGGCTGCTTCAAATTAATAGTGCACCTTTCAAAACATGCGTGTGCCTTGCAGGACGTGGCGATCAAACCCAGGTTGATGTTCTAGGCAGGTTTAAGTTCAGTAGTTTGCCATTGCTTTCTGAATGAGAAGTCAACGTTTAAGTACAACTGACCGGTGTAGGATTGAACTCACTGCTCCGCTATCAACGCACATAAAGCTTAAGATCGATCGCTCTCAATCTTTCGGGTCGCTGACCGAGCATGACACAAACATATCTATCCACTACTAGGGCAATTCATAAATAAACACACCAAAAATCTGTTGAAAACGATTATCACCTTTTGGACAGACCAGAACAAATAAATATTCTGCACCTCAGAACAGGACACAATAGATTACGCAACCACGTGTATACACAATTCAAGATTGGTGAATCAGCCATGTGCACATGTGGATTGGCACCGCAGATAGCAGAGCACATAATCCAAAACTGCCCAACATACAACATATCTAGGCAAACCATCTGGTCTAGAGAAACAACGGTGGAAGATAAACTCCGTAGACCACTGCATTAACCAAAAACGACAAATTTATACAAGACACAACATTGCAGTTATAGATTATAGACAAATGTCAAGCGAACGAAAGAAGAAGAACAAGAAACACACTGTAATGTTCGGAGTTCATAGAAGTAGAGAAAAGTAGTAGAGATTTGAAAACACTACCCACTACTGACACTGCAGTGTCTTCCCGTCGCCAGTACTTACCACCCATACACATACACACGTCGGTTGCCATGCCCATGCGGTCGCATTTCTCGCCCATGATGGCTTTAGAGTGACATCTCATTGCTTTGTCCATCATCATCATGCAGCACCCGTCCTCACAGTCCTTGTCGGTCATACAGACTTCACCCATTTTCATCGACAGGGCGCAGATCTGCAGAAACAAGTATATTGTTGTTACGTTCGTTGTAGAATACTCAATGTATCAAGAAGAGAGAAAATCAGAAATGAAGAAATCAGAACTAAAGTGGGGGTTATAGCAGCGCTAGATTTTATTAGAAGGCAGCAAGTAAAATGGTTTGACCATGTAACTAGGTTACCAGCTAACAGTATACCGCAACAAGCAATGATGTATAGACCAAATGGATGCAGAAGAGGAGGTCGACCACGTAATCGATGGACGGAGGGATTAGCAGAGTCCATGGGAATATCGATACATGAAGCCCACAATGGGGCACTCTCACGCTGTTTATACTTCACCTCGACACCGCAAGGTACAAGAGGAACGAGATGAGATGATATATTTAATATGAGTTCGTTATACAGATACTAGTAATCGGTATAGATAGTAATCCGTGGCTAAGAGCTTACGGAAACGTTCGAAACACAGCTGCGACCGATTTGGCAGCAGATCGCTTTGCATTGTGTTTTAACGAGTTGGTATGGGAGCCCGTCGTTCAGAAAGCAATGGCAAACTACTGAACGTAAACTTGCCAAGACATCAACAACAGCAGTAAAATGCTGCTATTGACAGCGATGTCCTGTAAATAGGATATGCAAAATAAGAAAAATAATACAGGTAGTATGTCTGTCTGTCAGTATGTCTAATATTTACCTACCTGTCTATCACAAGTATCTTTCAGTATGTCCGTATATCTATTCATCTATTTGCCCACCCATCTTCCTATTTATTTACCTATCCTAGCCTGTCTGTCTGTCTGTCTGACGGTCGGTCTGTCTGTTTGTCGGTCTGCTTGCCTACCTTCTCATACATGTTTGTTTGTTCTCTGTCTGTCTGCCTATATATCTGCCTTTCTATCTGTCGGTCTGTCTGTCTATAAATAAGGGGGCTTCAAAAATTGAACCGTAAAAGTGTGATAGAAATTACAATAACCATGCCATTGTCTTGTGAACTGGCAATAGTGTTGTTAAGGATGTCAAGAGCGCTTAGCATGTGACATCACGGTATAGACGAACACGGTGACACCATAAGGACAGTTTAAAGGTGGTCGCCCATCTTTTGACATGCACCAAAGAGGAGCAGCGTTCTGTTATCCATTTTTTTTAAAATCAGTGAAGGGGTGAAACCTATAGAAATTCATCGGCAAATAAAGGTCCAGTATGATGATACATGCCTATCAGTCCAGCAGTTGTATACGTGGAGTAGGAAGTTTCAAAGCAGCGTGACGTCTGTCACAGGCTGTTCAGACCGGGTCAGGCACACCGAATAGTGACCCAGAGTAGATTTTTCTACAGGAATCCAAGCACTTTATCGGCGCTACAGGACGTGCATTGAACGCAGTGGTGACTACATCGAAGAATGATACATTTGTTCTTTACTTTTTCAGAATATATTAACACCCTTCCCCCCCCCCCCCCCCCCCCCCCCCCCCCCCCCCCCCCAACAAAAAAATCCACCCATCCATCATGTGCCATGCCGGTATGCGTGGGCGGTCATGTTCTGCCATCTCACTCGATCACCAGAGTCGTGGATCAGCTCCGTGTTTCTGTCTCGACCATGCCACAAGACCAAGCCATCCAGGTACTTGCTTCTAGGTCTTCCCCTTGGTCTGTTCCCCTCGATCTTACCAGTTGTCACCAAGTTCTCCAAATCATTTCTTCTCATAACATGCCCAAAAAATTGTGACTGTCTACGTCTAATGTCTCTAATCAGTTTACGATCTTCATTTGTTTCTTGAAGGACTTGTTCATTGGTCTTTCTGGCTGTCCATGGTATTCTTTGCATTTTCCTCAGAAACCACATTTCTACAGCCATCAGATGTTTTTCAGCTTGACTGCTCATTGTCCAAGCTTCACATCCATACGTTAAGGATGTTGTCCAAGCTTCACATCCATATGTTAACACTCCCCCCCCCCCCCCAAAAAAAAAATAATAAGGTTTTCATTTGAAGCCCCCTCGTATATTGTGTTTCTCAGTTCCTACAAACATATTCTTCTTCTTCTTTTCTTCTTCTTCTTCTTCTTCTTCTTCTTCTTCTTCTTCTTCTTCTTCTTCTTCTTCTTCTTCTTCTTCTTCTTCTTCTTCTTCTTCTTCTTCTTCTTCTGCGTTCATCCGGAGTTTTTTTCGGACGTGATTGCGTTGTGCCTGTTTACAGCAGAGCTGCGTTCTTGCGCCGTTAGGCCGACACATTCGACTTCTGCAGGCATTTGTTAACCGCCCCGGGGGTTTCTTATGACGTTTGACTCTCACCGTTGTGGTGTTATCCCCCATCCCAGCTGGTCTATATAGAACAGCCAAAGACATCCTGGTCAGCCCTCAAGGGAAGGCAGGGGCAGACCATGGGCATTCCCCGCCATCCAAGGAGGTTTCCATACTTGCAGAGCCGACACACAGCGCTCTGGTACTGGGCTCACCCAAGGAATCGTCACGTCCTGCACATGGCTGCTTAACCTCACTTCCGCATATTGGGCCTTCCGTTCACCATAGGCTGTAAGATTCGGATTCTAGTTACCATAGGCTGTAAGATTCGGATTCTAGTTAATCTTCCTTAATCCACGCGGCATACTTTCGAGTATTTTTTTTTTTTATAGCATATCCTTTACAGGACATCGCTGTCAACACCAGCATCTTTCGGCTGTATGTTGATTTCTTGGCAAGACTACGCTCAGTAGTTTGCCATTGCTTTCTGAGCGGCCGGCTCACATACCCCGTAAGTTATCGATGCGATTCGAACCACTGCTGATTCTCACCGTCATCACGTTACCGACGAGAGTGTACGAGATTACGGAGAAAAGTCATAACCTCTAAGCCACGAAGCCGGCTATGAAATAGAATACTTAGCATTTATTTCATAACATTTTATACATAGCATTGATTTATTGAAATAGAATACATAGCATTTATTTCATGAAATACGGCTTACAACTAGAGCTGCGAAAATGCACAGAGTTTTCATTGTGGCTTTCACTAGTCGGCTAGCTCGGAAGTTGTGATTGTTGATATTCTTGAGATCGCTGTTTTCTGATTGATAAATCCAACACGGGTGTTTAAATAGCTTTAGTCTGATCTATTTTTTCTTTTACTGCAGCTATCTGTAGATCCTTATCATTAACTGTTGTGTTTTTTAGGTGGCAAATATTTTGTTTACACAACTATTTGTGTGACCTTGTAACGCATTTCTTTTTTCAAAAATCGCAACGTGACATTATTTCCACTCACACAAAAAATTACGTGTAATTAATGGAAATTAATAATGTTGCATGCCCTTTGGGGATGTCGAGATCAACCATAGACTGCTTATCTTGTAATTTAACGTTAAAAACAATGTATTTCCTCGGTGAATCTAAAGACAGAAGCCACAAACATTAAGTTGCACGATTTATTGCCTGGCATATTTTGCAGCATCTCGTCATATGGCCAAGCTATCCGGATATTTACTTTGTCTTTCCCTTGTTCTTTCCTCCTCAGTCTTGCCAGATATCACCAAGTCCTCCAATTTATTTCTAATCATAAATTATCTAAAAAAATTGTGACTGTCTCCGTCTAATTTCTCTAATCAGTTTACGGCTTTCATTTGTCTCATGCAGGACGTTGTCATTGGTTTTTCTGTCTGTCTGTGGCATTCTTTCCACTTTCCTCAGAAACAACATTTCCACATCCATTAGATTTTTGTGTGCTTCGAAAAGGGTCCAACCGAAACGACTGGAGGTCCTTCTGTCAGGGTCTTAAACCTGGCTCGTTATTCCTAACACATGTGAGACAGTACAACGACACGAAGTTTCAATGGATTTATTTACAGATCACATATAATACGATCTAGAGATGATCATTACAATACATAAGTTATAACGATACACTTACAGGCAACCCACAGCTTACAGTCTATCTCACAAGATGTACAAGCACTCGACTTTCGGGCACAGAACTACACAAAGCCATTCTCTCTCCATACGTCCAGTCGAGTCCGAGTCCCAGAGCTGTCTGGCTATTTCTCGCAACGCGCCTTCCCACCTGAAGTGGCTTCACGAGGCCTGCGTGCGTCCTGCTTTGTCCTTGCCTGACCGCTGGCTGTCTCGTCAGCCAGCAACCTCGCAGGCAGGTAACTAATACTCGCCTGGCGGGCGTAACGATGTTACGGCATCCCCGCTGGAGACTATTCGCCTGGCGGGCGTAACGATGTCCCTGCATCTCTGCTGGCAATACTTTAGACTCTGACACCTTCTCACATGTCCTTTGGAGCCAGAGGACCTGAGAATAGTGCCTCTAGCATAACCAAACTAAGACTAAAAATAATGTACTAGAATGCGGAGGGAGTCAGCAACACACACAAAAGAAAAAACAAACAAACTAGAAAACATCTTGGACCAAGAAAAAGTAAGCGTATGCTGCTTGCAAGAAACTCATCTCAATGAAAATATAGCCTTTAAAATCAGAGGCTTCCAGTGGTTACCGATCTGTCGAAAGAACAGGCGGAAAGGTGGGATACTGACCCTTGTTACAAAACAAATTTTTAAAAATTTTTAAAAAATAACTACCTCTCAAGATGAAGTTTACATGGAAGAGGCTGAGTATAAGACACTTAAACTTAAGACAGGCAATACAGATCTACATCTGATCAATTACTACTGTCCAAGTGACTGCCCACAGGCACTGGGCACACTACCATTAAAGGGGGAAAAATGATTTTGTGTGGCGATTTAAACAGCCACTCGCAGAGGTGGGGCTATGATCACACAGACCAGAGAGGAGAGAGACTGGAAGACTGGCAAGATGAGAATAGATTCTTCTTCTTCTTCTTCTTCTTCAGCGTTCCGAGCCATTGAGGTTCTTTGCTGCAGATACAATCCGTCTCCATTCGTCTCTCTGGTGGACCTTCATCTTGAGTAAAAGATTCGAGAGAAATGGCAACATACAGGACAGAATGAAATAGTACTTGAGGTTATGGAGGCACCTATCACATTCAGTGAACTGGAGCTAGCCATATCAAAACTCAAAATGAGAGAGTCACCAGGAGCTGATGGTATCTCCAATAAAATCATCAGAAACCTAGGAACAGAGGCCAAAGCAAAGCTGTTGTAGATCTTCAATAACAGCTGCACCTTAGGCAGCATTCCACAAACCTGGAGAGAAGCAATCATGATACCTCTATTAAAATCAGGGAAAGACAGTTCCAATGCCTCCAGCTAGAGACCAGTTAGCCTCACCAGCTGTCTCTGCAAAACAATGGAGCGCATCATCAATCACAGACTTCAGTGGTACATTTAAAGTGAAAACATCCTTGTGCCATTGCAAGCTGGCTTTAGGCAGTGCTATTCTACGGAAGATCAGACAACCTACCTCTCTCAAGAAATTGAGGATGCATTCCAAGAGAGAAACTGGTGCTTGCGGCATGGATAGATCTGAAGAAAGCCTTTGACAAAGTTTGGAAAGAAGGTGTGATGAAGAAACTGAGAAACTGTAACGTCAATGGAAGAATGTACAAATGGGCGAAAGCATACTTGCACAACAGAAGAGCCCGAGTACAGATAGATGGACGCAAGAGCAAGAAAGTACTACTGCGTCACGGTAATCTCCAGGGCTGTGTCTTGTCCCTGTCGTAATAAGTGTCGTCCCTGGGGTGAGGGGAATCAACACCCACATTCTTTTAACCCCATATCATTATCTTGAGGATCTCCTAGCTTTCTATCCACAACACCCCGCCAGTCCTTAGATCACTCGCTCTCTCTCTCTTTCTTACCACTGGACCCCTCTTACCCCCTCTCATTCTGTTACAAAACATACCACACAACTCCAGCTTCTTAAAAAATGACAAATTAATTTAATAAAGAAAAGTGTCAGGTATGTGCAAAGTGTATGTGTAGAATGTCTGTCGTATAATCTAGAGTGTATGCATAATCAGACCGAACAGCTCAGGAGCAAAGTCTGCTTCATCACAGTACTGGCCACACAACAGCACCATAGATCAAGTACAGAAGACCTCACCAAATGCTGCGTCTCTCCGGCCAAATGTCGACTTCCTCCAATAGCTCTTGGATAGTCCGGATGCCTGGTCACCAATAGTGGATATAGTCCAATACTGACCATGTATCTGACACACACAGTGTAACTAATATGTCACTAAAAGTTCTGGGATCTGATAACACTTGTACAGTAAAATAATGTTTACTGTCACTTTGACACAAAATTTCAGTAGTTAATTTCACACCGGAATTCACCAATTAGAAAACACAATGTTAAATTTCAATGTATCTGTATAGCTACTATTGTTCCTGTTACTGGTGGTATTGTAAGTATCTTCACTATACTATGCTGATAACTACCACTGAGGAATCACTCTTATATCATCATCGGTTTCCGCTCAGCAAAGGCCAGGTTCTTGCAGACCCTCTGGGTATGGTCCCAGTGCAAAAGCCGCTGAGTAAAAACCCGCCTTCAATGATCGAGCCATACTTTACTGCTACTTTTTGGAAAACATAGTGGAACCTGTTGAAGAGAGAACACACCTGGTGAGAGCAACCCGATTCCGACCTTTATTAGGTGTGTAGGCCGACGGCCGCACTCAGATATATAACAGAGAACTAAACTCTGTCATAAGGCAGAGGAGCTCATCACATCGGTCTGAGTCATGGTAAGACAAGGACAGACTAAAGGAAAAGTGCATAAACCCAGTAGATACCTTACTGGAAGATCCTACCATTTGACATTTCCTTTATCCCCCCAACCATCCTCAATCTCCCTAAATATCATCCCACTACATTGTTCTTAACTCACTGAGTTAATTGATATCTCACACTAACTAGTTTAAGCACCGCGATAGCCTACTGCTGCCGACACTCCTATAATACGTTCTCATCACGCACATTACCACACTTGATTCCTAAGAATAATCTAATTTGGGTCTATTTAATTAAATACCATATATTTATTCCTGTTTGAAATTGAGACTACGAAATCACACACTGGATAAATGTCCGCCGATGTAAATCAACATAAGACACTGTAGTCTCTCTCTAGAATCAAACCAGGAATATTCCCCCCGGGAAGTTTATCCCGGTCAACAAATGCCCGCAGAAGTCGGATGTGTCGACCCAACGGCGCAAGAACGCAGCTCTGCTGCAAACAGGCACAACGCAATCACGTCCAGAAAAAAAAAAATCCGGATGAACGCAGAAGAAGCAGAAGAAGAAGAGGAAGAAGAAGAAGAAGAAGAAGAAGAAGAAGAAGAAGAAGAAGAAGAAGAAGAAGAAGAAGAAGAAGAAGAAGAAGAAGAAGAAGAAGAAGAAGAAGAAGAAGAAGAAGAAGAAGAAGAAGAAGAAGAAGAAGAAACCAGGAATATCACACACGTCCTTATTGCTTCACAACATTTGGTCGACTCGCGCCAAAGTTGTTTATCCAGACTGTTTTAATACTGTGTCTGAATGACGTCACAAAGCTGTCTAGACAGTAGGCGTCTAGAAGCTATTTTCCTCTCTCCTTTCCCGACTGGATAGAAACAACCGGCTGGCTGTCCCGCTTTCATCTGGGGAATTGTCCCGGTACTTCAAAAAGTCTTGCCGGCTTGTGATCCGGAGACCTGTTTTCCCCACAACAAAAGTTCTTGCCGACTTTCACCAGGACAGTCTGCCTCCAACTTCAAAGGATGGCTGCCGCCTGTAGACAAATGGCGCGACATTCTTTCATCGATCGACAACTCCAAGAATTTCCGTGACAGTCCCCTATAATTGTTCTAATCTTCATCTATGGTCTTTTATTGCTAATCTACCACATGGAATTAAAGCGGCAATGTACGCCGATGACCTGGTTCTATGGAGCACAAATTAACATGCGTCAGTGGCCACCAGATCGCTACAAAGAGCTGCAGATGCATTTGTTGATGGGCAAATAGATGGTGTGTCAGCATAAACACTGACACCACTCTATTTACCCTCACTTCAAAACAAAAGGCAGAAATCATCCAGATAAATAGAAATACCCCAAGAGAAGATAAAGAACCATCATACATTGGAGTAACATTTGATGACAGGCTGACATGGAAAAAGCACATCAACAAAGCAATAGTAAAGGCCAGAAGGAAAATAGCCATTCTGAGAAAACTAAGTGGAACCACATGGGGGAGCAAGTGGGAAAATACTTAGCAACGTTTATCAAAAGGGCATACAATCACACCTGGAATACGGGTCGACCGCTTGGTGTTCAGCACCAAGAACCACACTACAAGAGCTGGACAAGGTGCAAAATCAAGAACTTAAAATCACCATAGGAGGAGTGAGATTAACCCCTATAGTGGAAATGGAGAAGATGGCGAGGACACAAGCACTGAGAGAGCGCAGAGATACGAAAACGCTAATACAAGCAGAAAAGATCCCCAGCTTGCTAGGCCATCCTATGAAGAACAGATTTGAAAACATAGCTATGGGACGGTTGAAAAGAAGTAGTTTTATCCATCAGGCCAAACGACTCTGCAGAGAAACCACCGATCTGCCCACAG
Organism: Cepaea nemoralis; assembly: GCA_014155875.1. Lineage (NCBI taxonomy): Eukaryota > Metazoa > Mollusca > Gastropoda > Stylommatophora > Helicidae > Cepaea > Cepaea nemoralis. The sequence continues at coordinate 941,920 of JACEFZ010026849.1, read as the reverse complement.
TTGGTATCCCCCTAAAAATTATTCCAGAGCGAACTCCATGGAAAGAGGAACATAGACTATCACTACAAATCCAGACAAAAGTGAGAGGAATATATGACAAGGAAGAACAGAACAGTGTACAGTGCAGAACAGCCACTCTAAGCTTCCTTTATGAAGAATATCCACAGGACCTCAAGATCCGAGTCTATACAGATGCGTCAGCACAAAATGCTGTTCGAAATGGAGGAGCGGGTGTGTACATAGAATATCCAAATAATACCAGAAACACGGCCAGAGTACCAACAGCAAAGTACTGCCATAACTATGATGCTGAAATTGAGGCAATCATGAAAGAAATAGAGAAATGACTAAATATCAGCCATGGTACACAACCTGTGGTGCTATTGACAGATGCACAATCAGTACTCGAGAAGCTCCTGCCTTGGAAATTGCCAGTACTAAGGACACTACTTTCTTTATTTAGCAGTAAGCATAAGGTCACATACATTGGATACCATCCCACCGTGGAGTACCCGGAAACGAGACATCTGATCGATTAGCCATGAAAGAAGCAAACGAAGAACAGCCTGATGTGCCCATTACATACCACCAAAAGAAAAGAATGATCAAATCAGTCAGAAAGCCAAAAAAGCCTGCTCAAAACGACTACCACATAATGGACAGACCATAAGGAGACATTATACTGCGCCTCAGAACAGGACACAATAGATTACGCAGCTACATGTATACTAAGTTCAAGATTGGTGACTCAGCCATGTGCACATGTGGTTTGGCGTCACAGACAGCTTACCACATATTCCAAGACTGCCCAAAATACAACATATCCAGGCAAACCATAGCGAGACATCTGATCGATTAGCCATGAAAGAAGCAAACGAAGAACAGCCTGATGTGCCCATTACATACCACCAAAAGAAAAGAATGATCAAATCAGTCAGAAAGCCAAAAAAGCCTGCTCAAAACGACTACCACATAATGGACAGACCATAAGGAGACATTATACTGCGCCTCAGAACAGGACACAATAGATTACGCAGCTACATGTATACTAAGTTCAAGATTGGTGACTCAGCCATGTGCACATGTGGTTTGGCGTCACAGACAGCTTACCACATATTCCAAGACTGCCCAAAATACAACATATCCAGGCAAACCTGCTGGCCTATAGAGACGACAGTGGAAGATAAACTCTATGAACCGCTGAGTGAACTAAAAAAAAAAAAAAAGACAGGTAAATTCATACAAGAGACAGCATTGTAGTTATAGACATATTTCAAGCGAACGAAAGAAGAAGAAGTACTGCATCGGCTTCTATCCTATCTAGCTTATCGATCTTGTTCTCTCTCCGATGAAAAGTTAACCCGCTTGTCAAAAGCGACATACCACTTTGCACCCCAAATCTAGTGTCTGCCCTGGGACTTCCTTTATAATCTAAACTCAAGCATCCGTCTCCGTCATCAAGAACAAGTCACCCAAACTGTTCAAGAAACCTGATACGGGGGAGAAAATAGCATGATCCAAGAAAATACTAGAAGACATCCGACATACAAGTTGAGCAAGTGCGGAGGCCGCCAAGACCATACAGAAGACGAGTGGAATGAACCTATTTGCGAGCTGCAGCAAAGAACCAAAACATACAGTAACCTCAAATGAAGCTACCACGAGGAAGACCGACGACAACCCATCACAGACAAGAACCAAGACAGCTGAGAAGAAGAGGCAGGAGAAAAACACCAGAGCCGGAAACACCGACTCACAGACAGTCAGATGGGTTGTCAAACATATCCAAGTGAGCTGACAGATGAACAGACCCTGAAGCAGCTGCAACAGGAAAATATCCACATCCGAATCTTGAAGGCGGAGCGGCTTCTAACCTACCCCAAGGCTCCTAAGCGGTGTTGACGTCAGAGGGCAGCACGCCAGGTATCGATAAACAAGAAAGTACAACAGTCTGAAGGATTCATTCCGAGAATCACTCAATGCTCAAGATGCCAGAGGGCCGGCCGCAGCAGAACAACATGCCGCAGCAAGACACAGATCTGTCGATTCTGCGCCGAACACCATGCATTCAAGGAATATCCGCTGGCCAAATTGGACTAGACCTTCCGAATGCCCAACAACAACAGAAAGTGTGCCAACTGCCTTGGCAAGCATGGAGCAAGATACCCGGGCTGTCCGTACTTCCAACGACACGGAGATGTCTCACAGATCGCCATTACCACAAAGGCATCTTACAGGGAAGCAATGCGGAGGTGCGAGACAGCCACGGGCATCTCACAAGCTGAAAGATCTCAACTGCAAAACCAGATCGACGAGCTGAAGGAACAAGGCTGACACCGACACCAACCAGCGACAACGAATAATTGCTGGCTGACATGAAGAAAATCCAGCACAGCATCAAGCAAGAGGTAGAACGTATGGCACAGATTAAACAAGATAATGAACAAATCCTAATAACATTAAAGACCGAACGAGAACTACTGAACGCCGAAAGGGAACAATTCCAAAACAAACAAGCAGAAATCATGCAAAAGACCGCAGAGAAGCCACAAGCTGGAGCCAAGGCAAAGACCAGTGAAAAACCTCAAGATGAAGCCAGCAACCCATTCTCATTGACGAATAAGTTCAAGGGGAAACCAGTCTTCAACCGGAAATATGACTCAAGCCTCGTCAGCTTAGAAGCGAAAATCGATAATCCTGTAGAAAAGTGCAGATAACCTGCCTATGTCCTAGACTCGACCGAAGAAGATATGGAGACGGCTGCTAACTTGCTCACACGTGGGCTACAGAAAAAGGAAAAAAAAAGCAAGCAAACCAAAGGATGAGTCCTTATAAGGACTGGTCCTATCAAAACAGACGAGCCAGAAGCCAACACTGAACAAAGAAACCGTCAGAGGAGACTGACACAAAGGAAAACTGGCCGGCCATCCCCCAGTTAAGTTACAGGCATAAACTCTTCAACTTTGATAAGCCCGCTAACACTGGCGCAGGAAACGAGACAACCCCTCACCATGAACCACTGCAATTATAAAACCAAGCCACGGAGGCTAGTTCAACGTTGGTGGAAAGAGTGAGTGAGTGAGTGAGTGAGTGAGTGAGTGAGTGAGTGTGTGTGTGTGTGTGTGTGGTTTTTTTTTTTTTGGGGGGGGGGGGTGGTTCTCTACACATCGGAATCGGAATCCGTCTCCTTGTTTTGTATCAGTGCTTATCCAAAGACTCATCATCAAATAGCGACAGATTGCAAAACTTGAGAAACTTAAATCTCGCCGTGTCGAATTGTCATCTCATAGCTATGTAATACTAGAACATTGTTCGTCTGCAGAACAGGCGTGCCCACTAGAGGGCAGAACCTGGCCAAGAACGACTGCCAATACCAGAAGGGTGAGCTACGTCTTTTCTAGTGTTCTTTAGGCTAAGCCGAGTTTGAGCTGAGTTAAAAACCGACATCACAGCACTCGGGGCATTCCCGCACGCGCTTCGTCCTCATCTTTAACAACCAGCAAAGTGAAAACACAAAATCAAGCTACCGCCGAGGAGAAAGTAATGGCCTTGTTTTTTTTTTTTTTCAAAATTCACCTGTGATGTAATAATTTATACGCATGAATCTTGTGTGCGAATCATGCTGCTATCATGGACGTCACAGCTCAGATTCGAAGCCGAATTGATAAGGTAGAGCTTGAGAGCAATGGATTTGTGGTTTCTGAGACAAATGTTGCAAATCACAAGGACTGCCAGACCAAAGAAATTTACAACGAGTGCACGGAAAATGCTAATGAAATCAGAACAATCTATCAAATATAAGAGGCAAGCAGTGTTATTGTGTCACAAGTGAGAAGAGAGGCGTTGATGAACATCGTGACGTCTGGAAAGATTAGCGGTAGAATTGGCAGGAGCAAACAGAGAGAGGTGATCTGGATGGACTGGGGACGGATAGCGCAGAGAAATATTGTCAATAGAAGTTGAAGAGCTGATCCAGAACACCACAGACGGAGATCTATGGACATGTAATTAACGCGTGCGCAGCAAGTTGACAGGGCACACCATGATCTTGAGGTCAAACACATTGCTGTCAGATACAAGTACCTTATCTTTGAAAGGTCATAAAAAGTAATTACTGCACGTGAAAGACGAAAAGCACTGCGTGGACTTCAAGGTATTTTCTAGTTGAAAAGATCGTGAGCGTCCTGGCCGTGATCGTATAGTGGTTAGTACTTCGCGTTGTGGCCGCGACAACCCAGGTTCGAATCCTGGTCACGGCATAGACTGTGGTGTCTCGCACTGCCAAGCTCACATATTTTTTTAAAAACTCGTTTAGAATGATTTTAATTTTTAAAGAAGATGGATGTGAATGATGCTGATAAGGTGTACAAGCTGCAAGTGCGGGATGATAGCTATTTAGATAATAACACAATTAACAATGATAGTAATGATTATGCAGCTAATGTATGATCTAAGCTCGGTACAATAAGAACAAATATGCGTTTATTCCGAGAAGAATTAATTATGTTAATTCTATGTTGCAAATTGAGAGAGAGAGAGAGCGAGAGCGAGAGCGAGAGAGAGAGAGAGAGAGGAACAAACATGCTTGGGGCTATTCAAGTATTCCCACATAACACGACGTTAACGAAAGCAAATTGACGTTTTTGGCTAAACAAATATATCTATGAGAGTGAGGTCGCTTAACAAAAAAGTCGCTTAAAATATGAGAGTGGGTTTCTAAACAAAAACACTTTACCAGAAACAACATAACAGAGAGAAGAATAAATACAGCATTCAGTAAACGACATTTTCAATATTTACACAGATGGGTTAAAGGAAAAAAAGACAAAAAGTCGAGTATAGGATTGTATTCCACAATGGAAAAGTAAGAGACACTTCACGTTACCCAACATTCTGTCAATGTTTACTGCAGAAATGACTGCGATAGTAAAAGCTTTCGAAATAGTATAAATATCCTTCATAGTTGGCTATCTTAACTGATTCACTTTCAACAGTCCTAGCATTAAAATATACAAGGATCTATAGGAGATCGGATACACGATACACGAGACGCATTTGTCCTTGCCATTTTACAGTTATACACACACGGATGCTAATTTGTGATTTTATGGATATTTACACAATTTAGGAATATATGGCAATGAAGTGTAGGTCATTGAAGCGGAGACAAGCTAGAAGCCTAGAACGGCCCTAGTAACAGGACCTTCATCTGCAGAGAATATTCCATCATACTGTCCGAAATATTTCCTGGTCCGTATACGACAGGGTGTATTTTTAATGACTGTGCAGTGTTTGAAAATATTGCCGGTCCGAGTTTTGTATTTAAAACTCTGTGAAGCTCATGCAACATAATAGGTAAATACAAAACTTGGACCGGCAATATTTTCAAGCAATGCTCAGTCATTAAAAGTACACCCTATAGGACTATAGGTTATCTCTGGAATCACAAACTACCAAACATGGCCCCACGACGATGAACAAAGGAGTGGTCTTTATCATCTGTGATGGACGAATTTTCATTTCTTTTTTAATGTTGCATATCCCTTACAGGACGTTGCAGTCAACAGCACATTTTTTTCAGCTGCTGAAGTTACAACTCGTCACATTTATTGCCACTTTTAGAGTCAGATTTGTGCACTTGAAAGTGAAATATGACGCGTGTGAGATTACGTGTATGAAATATGACGTGTATGAGATTACGTGTATAAGGTGTGACTTATAGCTGACATCACCATGAAGCGAGAGCGTTGGTGTGATCGTTTGAGGGTTATGCTGATAATGTCATCAGAGCGGCCGGATGAGGATTATACGCGGTGCTGAAGACGGAGGAAACCAGCCAAGAGGCGCACCACAGAAATCAGGATGTCACGCAATCACGCAAAATGGAATATGTCGACTACTGCTAAATGTTATGGTGCTCGCCCTGCTTTGGACCCCCAGGCAGGTGGAGTGCCGGGCCCTATGTCTCGAAACGGTCCAACCACAACTACTGGAGGTCCTTCTCAGATGTCCTGTGGAGCCAGGGGACACGAGAATAGGAAGACTGGCCATACTAAACGAAGACTTAAAATAATGCACTGGAATGCGGAGGAAGTCAGCAACAACAAAAAATAGAATTAGAAAACATCTTGGACCAAGAAAAAGTAAGCATAGTTGCTTGCAAGAAACTCACCTCAACGAAAATATAGCCTTCAAAATCAGAGGCTACCAGTGTTACCAATCTGACCGAAAGGACAGGCGAAAAGGTGGGATACTGACCCTTGTAAAAAATAACATCATTGCTTCCCAAATCGAAGTCTGCATGGAAGGGGCTGAGTATCAGACACTTAAACTTAAGACAGGTAATACAGACCTACATCTGATCAATTACTACTGTCTAAGTGACCGCCCACAGGCACTGGACACACTACCATTAAAAGAAAAAATGATTGTGTGTGGCGATTTCAACAGCCACTCGCAGAGCTGGGGCTATGATCACATGGACCAGAGAGGAGAGAGACTGGAAGACTGGCAGGATGAGAATAGATTCATCTTGATTAACAAGCCGTCCGACCCACATACTTTCTACTCGAGATCATGGCACACTACAACTACACCTGACCTGGCTTTTCATTCACCAGACCTGGAGTGGAACATTACACGAATTGTTGGGAAACAACTTGGTGGCAGTGACCATCGGCCAGTCTTTCTAACCGTAGAAAATGAGCTTGTAAGTGAAAGCAGCACCCTCTCGAGGTGGAACTACAAGAAAGCAGACTGGGCAATGTACAAGCATCGCACCAGCATACTGGTTAGAAACCTGAACACTGAGAAAGACATAAATAAAGTAGTTGAAGAGTTTGGGAAATGCATACTACAGGCAGCGCGAGAAACAGTACCAAGAGGAGCCCGTAAACAATATAAACCCTACTGGAGTAGTGAACTGGAACAGTTGCATAACGATGTGGAAGTGTGTAGAAAGCAAGCAGAGGCCACACCCAGCCAAGAGCACCACAATAAATTCCAGCACGCAAAAGCCATATTTCAAAGGGCCAAGCTGCAGGCTAGACGGAAAAGCAGGTAGGAGAAAACGGAGTCTCTGAACTTTGAAAGAGACACAAGGAAATTGTGGAAGCTAATAAAACAACTTAACGATGAGGGCACAGGGAGAAACTCAAAAATTGCACTACATAAAGATGGAAACATCTTAACAAGAAAGCAAGCAGCTGACCATTTTGCGGACTCATTCGCACAAGATAACAATATCAAAATTAGTCCAGAGAAACAACAAGAGATTCGAGAGAAACGACAACATACAGGACAGAAGGAAATAGTACATGAGGTTCTGGAGGCACCCATCACAATCAGCGAACTGGAGCTAGCCATATCAAAACTGAAAATGAGAAAGTCACCAGGAGCTGATGGTATCTCCAATGAAATGATCAGGAACCTAGGAACAGAGGCCAAAGCAAAGCTGTTGCAGATCTTCAATAACAGCTGGACCTTAGGCAGTGTTCCACAAGCCTGGAGAGAAGCAATCATGATACCCCTCCTAAAATCAGGAAAGATAGTTCCATTGCCTCTAGCTACAGACCAATTAGCCTCACCAGCTGTCTCTGCAAAACACTGGAGCGCATCATCAATCACAGACTGCAATGGTACATTGAAAGTAAAAACATCCTTGTGCCACAGCAGGCTGGCTTTAGGAAGTGCTACTCTACGGAAGATCAGACAACCTACCTCTCTCAAGAAATTGAGGATGCATTCCAAGAGAAGAAGCTGGTGCTTGCGGCATGGATAGATCTGAAGAAAGCCTTTGACAAAGTCTGGAAAGAAGGTCTGATGAAGAAACTGAGAAACTGCAAAGTCAATGGAAGAATGTACAAATGGGTGAAAGCATACTTGCACAACAGAAGAGCCCGAGTACAGATAGACGGACTCAAGAGCAAGAAAGTACTACTGCGTCACGGTGTTCCCCAGGGCGGAGTCTTGTCCCCCACACTTTTTCTAATCTTCATCAATGATCTCGTTGCTAATCTACCACATGGAATTAAAGCGGCAATGTACGCCGATGACCTGGTTCTATGGAGCACAAATGAACATGCATCAGTGGCCACCAAATTGCTACAAAGAGACGTAGATACATTTGTTGCATGGGCAAATAGATGGTGTGTCAGCATAAACACTGACAAGTGCAGCACCACTCTATTTACCCTCTCTTCAAAACAAAAGGCAGGGATCATCCAGATAAATGGAACACCCCTAAGAGAAGATAAAGAACCAACATACCTTGGAGTAACATTTGATGGCAGGCTGACATGGAGAAAGCACATCAACAAAGCAGTAGCAAAAGCCAGAAGGAAAATATCCATCCTGAGAAAGCTAAGTGGAACCACATGGGGAGCCAGTGGGAAAATACTTAGCAAAGTTTACCAACAGAGCATACGACCACACCTGGAATATGGGTCAACTGCGTGGTGTTCAGCATCAAAAACCACACTACAAGAGCTGGACAAGGTGCAAAATCAAGCACTTAGAGTCACCACAGGAGGGATGAGATCAACCCCTATAGTGGAAATGGAGAAGATGGGGAGGACACAAGCACTGAGTGAGCGCAGAGATACGAAAACGCTAATACAAGCAGAAAAGTTCCTCAGCTTGCCAGGCCACCCTATGAAGAACAGATTTGAAAACCTAGCTATGGGGCGGTTGAAAAGAAGTAGTTTTATCCACCAGACCAAACAACTCTGCAGAGAAGCCACCGATCTGCCCACAGTTGGTATCCCCCTAACAACTATTCCAGAGCGAACTCCATGGAAAGATGAGCATAGACTATCGTTACATATCCAGACAAAAGTGAGAGGAATATTTGACAAGGAAGAACAGAACAGTGTGCAGCGCAGAACAGCCACTCTCAGCTTCCTTGATGAAGAATACCCACAGGACCTCTGGATCCGAGTCTACACAGATGGGTCGGCACAAAATGCTGTTCGAAATGGAGGAGTGGGAGTGTACATAGAATACCCAAATAATACTAGGGACACAGCCAGAGTACCGACAGGAAAGTACTGCCATAACTATGATGCTGAAATTGAGGCAATCAAGATAGCAACAGAGAAATTACTAAATACCAGCAATGGTACACAACCTGTGGTGCACAACCTGATAGATGCAAAATCAGTACTCGAGGCGCTTCTGTCTTGGAAATTGCCAGTACTAAGGACACTACTTTCTGAACTTAGCAGTCAGCATAAGGTCACCATACAGTGGATACCATCCCACTGTGGAGTACCCGGAAACGACAGAGCTGATCAATTGGCTAAGGAAGGAGCCAAAGAAGAACAGCCTGATGTGCCCGTTACATACCACCAACAGAAAAGAATGATCAAATCAGTCAGAAAGCCACCAAAACCTGCTCAAGATGACTACCACGTTATGGACAGACCAGAACAAGTCATTATTCTGCGCCTCAGAACAGGACACAATAGATTACGCAACCACATGAATACAAAATTCAAGATTGGTGAAACAGCCATGTGCACATGTGGATTGGCCTCGCAGACAGCAGAGCACATTCTCCAAGACTGCCCAAAATATAACATATCTAGGCAAACCGTCTGGCCTAGAGAGACGACAGTGGAAGATAACCTCTATGGACCACTGTGTGAACTGAAAAAGACAGTTCAATTCATACAAGAGACAACATTGCAGATATAGACATATTTCAAGCGAACGAAAGAAGAAGAAGAAGAAGAAGAAGAAGAAGAAGAAGAAGAAGAAGAAGAAGAAGAAGAAGAGGAAGAAGGATTATACGCCTGCGTTCGTCGTCAGCTAAGAGAGGGGAAAATGGCCAAATATTCATTCGTGGATTCAGGCCTACAAGCCGATTGTCGTAATACTTACATAATCCATAGAAGATTCCTGCTTCGGAAGTTGTTGTTTTTTATTTATTTATTTATTTTTTGGTTTATAACAACCAAGGAGTGTGAACTGTCACGAATATTTCACTGTAGGATCATCTGAAGACCATCAAAGGTTTCAGGAAAAGCACAGCTAATTGACATGACACCGTGTGCTTCTGAAGGAGGCTAGAAGGTGATGATCATGAAGTCACAAAGATCACGGAGATGATGATAATACTGATGATGGTGAGGGTAGTGATGATGGTGGGATGGCGGTTGTGACGATAATGAAGGTAGTGACATCGATCAAGGTGATGATGATATCGACAACGACGACGACGATGATGATACAAATGATAATAATAATTTTTTTTTTAAATTTAGTTGCACGTCCTTTATAGAACTTTGCAATCAACTACGGGATTTATTAGCTTTTGTGTTTTACTAGGCAATGATAGTTCAGTAGTTTGCCAGTGCTTCCTGAACGGCTAACGCCACATACCATCGAAATAACAGAAAACGATATGCTTCCACATCGCCCGCAGCTGATTTCGAACTCTCGACTCCATATGTAGGGGAATTATGAAACTCCGAGTCTCACTACCCCCTAAACTATAGTTCGGATTTGATGATGATGATGATGATGATGATGATGATGATGATGATGATGATGATGATGATGATGATGATGATATTAAATATATATACAATAAAACAAAACTGTAGGTATTTCAATAATTAGTGTGGACATTTTGAACATTTTCACTTAGATTAAAACTACGTCGATTTCCACCAGCTATGTTTTTTTTTTCTTTTTCCACGTCAACAGTGTTTTGTGGTTCAAGGACTACAATTTAAAGTTTTTATCGTTGATTTTAATGACGCATCTCTACGGTCACTATCAACATTTGTAAAATGCTGATTTAGGGGTTTCATAAAGACAGCAGCTCGCTGTGCATGCGGTTGAGGTGCTGTTTTGCATTATGTTCACACCAAGCAGATGGATGCGTCACATCCATCCAGTCACACTGGATGCGCGTGAATCATAGGTACTGGATACAAACAAGCAGAAAGAAACCGAAGGACGAGGAGACATAGTTTTTACGCAGAATGCTGGGAGTCCAAAGGACGGTACTGCAACAGGCCAGTTCACAACGACATTTGATAATAGAAATAGGGACAAGACAATCGCCATTTTTTGGCCATGTTATTAGACGAAAGAAGGTTGTGACAGCCTTGAGACAGACAGAAGGACAGATAGACAGATAGACAGCCAGACAGATAGGCAGATAGGCAGATGGGCGGGCGGGCGGGCGGGCGGACAGAGAGATAGATAGAAGGTTGTATAGACAGCGTTTGGCACAAGGCGAAAGTGCTGGATGGTTAGATAGAGTGGCGCGGAAGATGATCAGTGATCAAGCTTGTCAAGAACACAGAGGACAGTTGTTTGTGGAGCCTCATGATCGCCTGCTCCGCTCGGCATAACACAAGGTGATGATGATGAAGACTGATATATGCTGATTATAAAACTAGAGAAAAGTCGTTGTTTTACACTGCTGAGAAAAACATGAATGAGGAGTTGGCAGAAAACAAAGTATCAGTTTGCACGCCTTGTGGCCTATTGATATTTGGTACCAGTCACATATTTTATAAAGCAATGGACATTTTATGGGTGTCGGTCGCCTTGGTTTTATAAAGCAATGGACATTTGATGGGTGTCGGTCGCCTTGGTTTTCCAGCACACTTTCTGGTACACATTTAAGCCTGGGTCGAATTGTCAGCCCAGGTAAATTTGTTAAAATCCGCCTTGGTGAGAATTCGAAAACATAATCATAGTGCAAGCTGGTTAATTTATTTAAAAAGATAATGACAAATATGTGGGCACTGAACATACTTCAAATATAAGGCATTTTTCACAACTAAAATATCCAATTCCCCTTCCTAAAATTGTTGCAAAGTATATTCGCAGCACTCTTGAGAAATGTGATTGCCTGCCAATTGCTACACATGTAAACACATATACACACATACGAAGAGAGAGTCAGTCAGACAGACAGACAGACAGACAGACAGACAGACAGACAGACAGACAGACAGACAGACACAGACAGACAGACAGACAGACAGGCAGGCAGGCAGGCAGGCAGGCAGGCAGGCAGGCAGGAAGCAGGCAGACAGATGAATGACCATTCATTTCATCCAGTGGAGTTGAAAGTATGGAGCAATGATTTTTAAGATGGCTGATAAGGCCTATTTTGGCTCGAAATGTTCTGTGACAATATGGGCAAAGAATGCTTGACGTTCCAGGTGGGGGATCTCTTGCAGTCGTTTTTTCTGTCCAGCCCTTTCTTCACAGCTCTTGCAGTCCTGGCTGCTTCACAAGTGACTGCACCCTTGCGTAATGATGTACGCCACGAATTTCGGACAGACAGACAGACAGACAGACAGATAGACACAGAAAGATAGAGATTAAGAGAGAGAGAGAGAGAGAGAGAGAGAGAGAGAGAGAGAGAGAGAGAGAGAGAGAGAGAGAGAGAGAGAGCGAGAGAGAGAGAGAGAGAGGCAAACTATATATCTCTGACGTTCTTATCGCCAAATAATCGTATTTCGGTGCCAGACATAATTTCCTAAATTCGGTAAACGTATTAATTATTAACTTTGAAATATTATTACACTATTTACTGGTAGCAACATTACTGCGTTGCTTACTAGTCGATTTCACTCTAGGTTCTGTGGTGTTTACTATTGTATTCAGAATAAATGTGTCGAAACTGCGTCTTCAAATTATTCAGAAATTAGGTAACCACGCTATTTCACTAGTGACCCTAATTTGCAAAATAGGATTCTATCGACAGCCGGTAATATAAAATTGTCCCCCAAATAACGAAAAACGAAACGTAAAGGACTCAGGACGTCTTGACGGGGTGGGGGGAGGGGTGTTGTTTATTGGACATTTAGTGCTAGCGCCTTATTTATAGACCAATCGGCATTGGATATGTCACATGGTCAATATAACACAGCCCGCCTTTACTTTCCATATTTTCTGGTATCCATTTTAGACTGGATCGATCCAGGAGACCAGGTCAATTTTAAAAAGCCGCCTAATGAAGATTTGCCATTCTCCCTGGGGAAGGTGTTTACGACTTTCTCCGTAATCCCGTATATTCACGTGAGAAACAGAGCTGCGCGAGATTCGGCAGTGGATCGCATCGCGTTGGTTACTTACGCGGTATGTGAGCCGGTCGATCAGAAAGCAATGGCAAACTACCGAGCGTAATCTTGCCAAGAACATCAACAACAGCTGAAAAATTTGGAGAAGAAATATTAACCAAAATGTTGAATGATATTTACAGCAGTGGATATTTAACGAGCGATTTGCTGAAATCTGTATTTATAGCTATACCAAAAAGACCAGGAGCATTTGAATGTGAAGATTTTCGTACAATTAATTTCATAAACTATATCACTAAGCTTCTACTCAGAATCATAATGAGAAGAACCAGACAGAAAATAAAAATTGAAATTAGTGACGAACAGTATGGATTTGTGGAGGGAAAGGGCACAAACAATGCAATGCAATATACAGTATACATTACGGACACTAACAGAAAGGTCAACAGAGAAACAAAAAGACACATATTTGTGCTTCATAGATTATACTAAGACATTTGATAAAGTAAAACATGATGAACTGATTAAAATGTTGGAAAATATCAACATTGATGGGAAAGATTTAAGAATATTTACTGGAACCAAGTAGCAGCAATTAAAATGGGAAATAAAAAGGGTAGTTACGATCTTGTCACCTGATCTCTTCTCCCTATATAGCGAAGTAATAATGAGAGAGATCAAAGAGATGCCAGGAATACTAGTTGGAGGTTATAATATAAATAGTACACGCTATGCAGATGGCACAGTCTTGTTGGCGGAAAATTTAACAGACCTACAACAATTGTTGGACACTGTAGTAACAGAGAGTGCAAGGAAAGGACTCTCCTTGAATATCAAGAAAACAGTAACAATGGTGATATCAAAGAAAATGGTGACACCAAAATGTGACATAGAAATAGAAGGGGAAATTCTTAACCAAGTGGATAATTTTAAATACCTAGGGGCATTTATAACATCAGATGGACGATGTACAACAGAGATTAAGAGCGGAACAGGGCAAGCAAAAGCCGCATTTTAGAAAATGAAGAGTATCTTATGCAATAAGTCACTATCACTGAATGTAAAAAAGATAGTGCTGAAATACTATGTAGAACCAGTTTTGCTGTATGACAGTGAATCTTGGAATGTAAATGAACAAATTAAGAAGAAATTAGAAGCAACAGAGATGTGGTTCCTGAGACGAATGTTGCGAATTCCTTGGACTGAAAGAGTAACTAACGATTGCCTGATACAGGCTAATGAAACTAGAACATTATATACAACAATAAGAAAGAGACAAACAGCTTTCTTAGGTCATGTGATAAGAAGAGATGCATTGGAGAACATCGTAACAGCTGGAGAGATTGAGGGGAAGTGAGGCAGAGGCAGACCAAGAGAAATGATGCTGGATGGATTGAGACGGTGGCATGGAGGGATACCATCAGCAGAGTTGATCCAGAACACCAACGACCGAGATCTGTGGAAAGCCATGAACGTCTACGCCAGCTGGCAGGGCACTTGATGATGACTGCAACGTCCTGTAAGGGATATGCAATTGTTTTAAAAAAAATGAAGTTTGGAACAGATGTCCATGGGCCGACAGACAAGCGTGATAGCGTCTGTATTACCGCAGCTTCTGTAACAAATAGGGAAGCACCAAATTCTACATAGATACAACCAGAGTCTGTGCGTAAGGGGATAGTAAAAGACGAAGTTTTATTAATTCTTTTTCATAATCCCCCTACAAACCGAGTCAATGGTTTGAAATCCATCCATCCATCATGTGTCATGCCGATAAGCGTGGGCGGTCATGATTCGCCATCTCACTCAATCACCAGAATCGTGGATCAGCTCGGTGTTCTTGTCTCTACCATGCCACATGGTCAAAGCATCCAGGTATTAATTTCTCTTTCTTCCCCTTGAAAATGCCAGTTGTCACAAAGTTCTCCAATTTATTTCTTCTCATAACATGTCCAAAACAGTTTGACTGTCTACGCTTGAAATCAGCTGCGTGCAATTTGGAAGCAGACCTTCAGAACGCGTTGCAGACTGATCTATATCTTGCCCAATAAATCATAAACAGTCAATAAATGTTGAGGTTGATTTCAACGTCAAGCAAAGGATACGCAATTCACCTTTAACCAATGACGCTTATATTGTTATTTGTTGCCCAGCCGCTTAAAACTTTTCACATATATCTGTGTTGCCGTGCTTTTCTTGTCTAATATTTTCCAATATAAGGCTAATTTCTACATGTATATTGAACCTCTCTTGTTGATGTGTCTCAAGATCTTAATAGTGTAATTCATTTGTTAAAACTGGATCTATCTAACCCATATGTTAAAAACTAGATCTATGTAACCAATATGTTAAAACTGGATCTATGTAACTCATATTTAAAACTTGATATATGTTAAAACTGGATTTTGGTAATCCATATGTTAAAACTGGATCTATTAACTCATGTTAAAACTGGACATACGAGGGTAAGTTAATAAGTAAGACACAAATGGCTGTAGAAAAATAACTAAATATGATAACAACTTGAAACCAGTTTATTTTTATACATACATTGTCCCTTTATTTCTCAACATAATTTCCACCAACATTGATGGACTTATCCCATCGCTTCATCAGTTCTCCCAAACCGACCACATAGAACTGCATGCTTCACATTCAACTTTGGCGTCATTTGCGAAATGTCTCCTGTCAAGGTGGGTTTCCTGTTTATGCTGACAAATGTTTGTCCCGTAAAGCGGTGCATAACCGGGAAGAAAACGTTACGAGGGAGAGTCAATAAGTAAATCACTACAATTATGTGGGATGGCAGGTAAATAAGAACAGGGCACGCTTTTCTATGCAGCCGGTTTGGGAGGAATGATAAAACGATGGGAATAAGTGCATCAATGTTGGTGGAAATTACGTTGAGAAATAAAGGGACAATGTATGTATAAAAATAAACTGGTTTCAAGTTGTTGTCATATTTAGTTATTCTACAGTCATTTGTGACTTACTAATTAACTTACCCTCGTATGTTATCCATATGTTAAAACTGGATCTATGTAACCCAAATGTTAAAACTGGATCTATAAATCATATGTTAAAACTGGATCTATGTAACCCATGTTAAAAATGGATCTATGTAACCCAAATGTTAAAACTGGATCTATGTAACTCATTTGTTAAAATTGGATTTATGTCACCCATAAGTTAAGACTGGATCTATGTCACCCATGTGTTAAAATTTTATTTATTTAATTATTTATTTATTTTGTGCACGCTTGCTTTGAACTCAAGTGTAGTCCATACACACTACTTCTAGTGATGCTGGACTGAATTTCGCATGTGGTTAGCTTTCCCTATTAACAGTGTCCCTAACCATTAGACAAACCCACTCCAACTTCTGAGGTACTTGTAATTAACGTCTCCGAGTCAAGAACGATAGGTCAAAATTTCAGTCCAACTGTCTGGTGTTAAGGCTGAACCACTTACCTCGGCATGTTTAAGAACACGCATTCTTATCCATTTGGCCATGCTGACCTATATAACATGCAAAAGCCGGCGCAGTGGCTAAGAGGTTATGGAAGCAGGTCGAAATCCTGCATACCACGTTCGAAACAGAGCTGTCAGCAATTTGGAAGCAGACTGCCTTGCATTGGATTTATTACAATGGTATGAGTGCCCATAGTTCAGAAAGCAATGGCAAGCTACTGAACGTAAACTTGCCAAGAAATCACAAACAGTGAAATAATGCTGGGGTTGATTGTGACATCCCGTAAAGGAAATGCAAATAACTTTTAACAAGCAAAGATACTTTTTTCTAACCTCCAATAACAGGCATCAATTGCAAAAGATGCTCTTCACTTTATAAACTGCAGTTTGTGTGTGTCCTATTTTGTTCTTTA
The DNA here is from genome assembly GCA_014155875.1 of Cepaea nemoralis. Taxonomy (NCBI): domain Eukaryota; kingdom Metazoa; phylum Mollusca; class Gastropoda; order Stylommatophora; family Helicidae; genus Cepaea; species Cepaea nemoralis. Next base: position 924,984 of record JACEFZ010026849.1, on the reverse strand, counting down.
TCTCTATGATATAACTTCTATTGGATGATATGCATGCACCTAGATACTTGAATTTCTGTACTTGCACCACATTAATGCCATTGACTGTAACTGCACATTTAGGCATGATCCATTCATTTAATATTACTATGACTTCTGTCTTCCTGTTATTCAAGCTGAGGCCCACTTTTTACTTTTTTCAACTACCGCATCTACCATTTTCTGTAGTTCTGCCTGATTTGTTAATAAAATGTTATCATTAGCATAATGTAAGTCATTCATATCATGACCACCAACCACATTCCCAGGCATATTTTATATAGATCTCATGATTCATCAATGTAAGTTATTATTAATTAATGCTCCTGTCATGTGATTTCATTTACTACATCTCTGATTAAATTTGCTAATAACAGAAAAGCTGTTTCTACATGCTGGAGATGTCCATTCTTCTTCAAGATCAATATTCATGATATTCATGCTCTTTTAGCACATGCTTTAGTGTAATTACTCGGCTCTGTGGTGAAGGGGTTACCAATGCAATTCGTAATCCTGTATACCGTGCTTGAAATACATCTGCGGGCGATTTGGAAGCAGACTGCCTTGCGTTTGTTTCCATACAATGGCATGAGCGCATGTCGTTCAGAAAGCAATGGCAAACTATTGAATCACAAACAGCCCAAAAATGCTGAGTTGACTACAACATGTAAAGGATATGCAAGTAACCTTTTTATAGTGTAATCACTAGGAGATTCTCCGGGTCATACACCCTCATGCCCAAGATATCTGCAGTATTGTGTGTCCATCTTCATGTCGGTCATCCCTTGCCTCACCATAGTCAGATGAGGGTTCAATGCTGACACTCATTGTCCGATAAGTGAGGAAAAGACTGGCCACTTATTCCACCATGCATTCAGACCTACAGAATGTGACAGTCCTGGCACATTAGACACCATGAGCGGGTTCCTGCTTTGGGACTTGTTTTTTTGTTATTTTTCACATGATTGATTGATTTAGGAATCGACATCACAGCATTCGGGGCATTCTCATAAACGCTCCGTCCCCATCCTCAGCAGCCAGCAAAGAGTTCCAACACCAATAGTACCAGTAGCAATCTGATTATATGTCTGTCTCGCCTTTCCTCTGAGCATTGAGCATCGGCCAGATCCTCTCGTCACTCCTCGCTGTCTCATTCTTGCCAGACCATGGTAATCCCTTTGCTCCTCCGAGGTGTACACATGGCCGCAACCACATCTGCCTTGTCATGCACCAATACTCCACCAAGTTCTGCAGAGCCAGCCAATCTGTCCGCCTGTTCATTTCCCAGCACACTGGCACACATGCCACATGTTCATTTCACAGGTACAAGTTGTGAATGCTTAAGGAGGTCAGCATGGCCGAATGGATAAGAATGCTAATTCTTAAACATCTGGTCTGCTGATGCCAAGGTAGTGGGTTCAACTCCTAGACCGGTCAGTTAGACTAAAATGTTGACTTCTCGTCCTTGACTTGGGGGATGTAAATTACAAGTACTTCTGAAGTCTGAGTGGGTTCATCTGATGGCGAGGGACACTGGTAGTAGAGAAAGCTAATACACACACAAAATTCAGCCCTATGCAACTAGAAGTAGTGTGTTTGGACTGCAAATGAGCTCAAAGCTAGCAGCACAAAATAAAAATTAAAAAATGAATGCTTAGAAAATGTCAACAGTAGTGTAGGTTGAGATCCTATAGAGACAATGAATACACACTCAACACTTAGACCTCACAAAGAAAATAACTGACAATATCAAGTGATCCTGTTATGACGCAACAAATACACAATCTACATTTATACTTCACAAAGAAAACAAAAGACAAGATAAATACATTCTCAGTTGAGAAGGCAGTGGTGTTTATTATATAGCTGCTGATAAAATATAGCAACTACATGCATAAAGAAAATGATACTTAGAATACGGCAGAAAAGAAAATAGCTGGGTTGGAGGTAGGACAGAATAAAGTGACAGAACAAGAAGACAGAAGTCTGCATATGTATGTGGCTAGTACAGTAAACAAGACCAGATTTATATCTTATATCCAGTCATGTTTCAAAGTTTGAGTCTTCTGACAAGCGGCTTTCATCCCGCATCTTTCTTAAATCTGAGGCAGTAAAGAACGTACAAACAATCTAAAGATATCTTGTACACAATAGCTAAAAAGAATTCTTCATTAAAAGGGCAAAAACCTTTGCTAATCCTCTCTGCACCAGATGGATATGACAAAAACCTTTGCCAGTCGTCTCTGCACCAGATGGATATGACATCAACCTTTGCCAGTCTTCTCTGCACCAGATGGATATGACAAGAATCTTTGCCAGTCATCTCTGCACCAGATGGATATGATAAGAACCTTTGCCAGTCATCTCTGCACCAGATGGATATGACAAGAACGTTTGCTAGTCATCTCTGCACCAGATGGATATGATAAGAACCTTTGCCAGTCATCTCTGCACCAGATGGATATGACAAGAACGTTTGCTAGTCATCTCTGCACCAGATGGATATGGCATCAACCTTTACCAGATGGCTATATATCTGCCGCCTGGCTCATGTTCATGAAAAATACACTGGCTGTAATTTCCCATTTTTTATAAATCTAGAATAAATGCACAGATGAAGCTACTCCATTTATGCTAGAACAAGAACAAAGGTTTTTTATACATTGCTTCTTTCGTTGTCTTTCCTCTTTCAACTACTAGAGTAAGCAGAATTTCAAATATGATTTTACAAGAAAACATGGTACCAGGATACTATTTATTATACATCAATAAAGTATGATTAGCACCTTGTGAATGCAGATACCGTCATCATCCAGCACCTCTCCAGCTGGCGTGGGCAATCGTTTCTTCAGAAATTGTTATCTCCGACGGCATCAATCAAATAGTGTGTCGACCCCCTTTCGAATGCAGATATACCATACACAAAGAATAACACAGGTAACTAACTTTGCTATCTATACAAACGAAGAAATATCATGCTTAAATACTCTATATGGACCATCAAGGTAATTAAAAAAGACTGAAGTTTATACAAAAGACAACAATGCAGATGTAGACAATAAATTTCCAGTGAACAAAAGAAGAAGAGGAAGCTTAAACACTCATAGATGAGCAAGACAAGCTGTTCTTCCTAACATCTAATAAATATAGGAAAACAAATGAGCATGCTAGAACTTCTTGTAAGCTGAAAGTCATACCATGGGAAATACTGTCATTTGGGTGTAAAGTGAAAGGCCTTCAAATGTGATATGTCATGGAACAAAGTGAAGTGAAATGATTAATTCCCCATCCATCTGGTACATATTTTATGAGGCTGTGTAAGCTTCGTAAAGCAACAGTAAAGGAAAGGACCCCTTTTCATGCCATGAGCTGTATGGATACATAATGCCACTGCCATGTTTTTAGCCAATCAACACTTGATGGGTAATGTGATCAATACATGCCAGTTACCTCCCCTTCCTGGTACCCATTTTAGGGGTTGGGTCAACCTGGGCAGCCCTGGTCAATAAAAAAATATCCCAGCCTTGAAGGTGATTCAAACACATGACCACTGGGCTTGGCAGGCAAGCATGCTAGCCACTGCCCTACAGCTGCTTCCCTGTGATGCTCATTCACCATGCAATAGATCGTTTGCAGAACATTGCCCTCACCATGGCTCAATAATAAGTTTCTAGATCTCTTGCAATTTTTCCTGCCTGATGCCAAATGTGTCTGCAATATCCTGTGTCCATCTGCATGTAGTCCAAGCCCTGCCACTTCATCCAGGAACCATGCCTTCCATCACTGTTCTTTCCAAGTTACTTTAACAAATATTTTTGGGGCATCGGCTCTCTTGAACTCAAACTTAGTCCACACATGTCCTACTACTGCTAGTGCACTGGACTGATGTTTGCATGTGGATTAGCTTTCCGTATTACCAGTGTCACTCACCAATCAGGCAAACTCACTCCGACTTCTGAGGTATTTCTAATTTATGTCCCCAATTAAGGATGAGAAGTAAATATTTTATTCCAACTGACAGGTGTAGGGGTTGAATCAACTACCTCAGCATCAGCACACCGGAAGTTTAAGAGTGGTTGCTCTTATCCGTTCGGCCATGCTGACCTCCCTCTGTAATGATTATTATGGATGCTTATTACCAATTCCTTTTCTATCTGTTACCAGAGTGAGCAACTGAAATCAATGGCGCTTTACGACAACCATCACCATGATACTATGACTTCCTTGATTGTATAAGGAATTAAAGATAACAACAAGTTCTTCACTAACAGGATCTGATACAACATAAAAACTTAACTATACTAACTGACTCTTCAAGAAAGTATGCAGTTTATTCCTTCTACTAAAACATGTACAGTACAAGATAGTTTTTGTAAAACAGATTGTACAGAACAACTATTATATCAGATCTACTACTAAGACATTAAATTAAAATGGATATTGTACCAGGTAGCAATGAAACATTCTGAAGCTTGATTTTAAATGCAGGCAGACACTAGGTACATGTATGTCTTTATAAACAATATCACTAATTAGCACCAGCTTCTCATTCTACCAACAACAACAAAACATACATTGCCAGCTAGTTTCTTTGTTGTGTTGGTGCATAATATAAACAGCAACTTCTCTACCATCTGGACCAATCAAGCATTAGAACATAAATTCTGCCAGCTGGTAATGAGACATCATATTCCAACCTGATTGTAAGTGCCAACAGAAACAGCGAACATTAATTTGATTATAAATAGTAAACCTGACATATGGAAGCTGCCTATTCTATTTTTTTTTTTAAAACATGTACTGAACCAGTTAGGTTTTTAAAATATTAATATATATATACCATTTTTTTTTAAACGCCAGGAAGCTGGAGACTGCTATGGGTCTATGATGTGATAAGGTCATTACATATTGTAGGCCTGAATGCATGCATGGAGGAATAGGAGGCCAGTCATTTATTCTCTTCATGGGCGACAAACATGAGTGTAGAACCCTCATCTGACTGCGCTCAAGACACGATCAGCGTAGCCTTCTAATGATTACACCAACTCCCCGCTCAATAAAGAATAATTACTCTACAACTGATAATTCTGGAGTTGACTAAAGAACAATTACTCTACAACTGATGAGTGCCAGGCATTTATTAAACCACACATTTACCAACCGGCCATAAGACAACATAGTCACTACTATCACTTTCATTTCTTCATCAACTGTATTATCAATAAAACAATACTTCCGACTAGAAATGTTTCAATGTTAAAACTGACCTGCCCAACTAACCATACAGTTATTACATTCTGCATGTAATTTATTCATCAATTTATAATGATAAATACTATAAAAAGACTTTAGCTTGCAAAGACAAGGGAATTCCTAATTCATTTAAGTCAATTTCATTCCAGCGGTCTTTTATAACATCACAAACCACTTCCCAAGATAGCTCTAATAAATTACCAACAGCAACTCGAACAGAGAGTATTCGCTTTGTCCGCACCACATCGCCACCATAGCTGGTCACTCCTCCAAATATTACTATGCATCCTTTGCTCTATATAAGTAAATAAAAAATATAAGCATTTTTTTTCGTTCTGTATAAGTATATACAAACAGTACAAAACAATATAAAGGTTACTGCTTGTACATTAAAAAACAACACAAGAAAATATACAGGTTGTTGCTTGTTTTATATTTGTACATAAAAGAACACAATAGAAAATATAAGGGTTATTATGTGTTTTATATATTCACCAAAACAAATAGTACAAGAAAATATATGGGTTAATGCTTGTACACACACACAGAGAAAAAAAGAAAGTGCCCAAAATAATAAACATAATTGTGTTTTATATAAGTACAGAAAAAATAGTACAAGAACACATAATAGTTGTAGTGAAATTTACAATTAAGACCATTCTTCTTCTACTGCTGTCTTTCATCGTCTAACGGAGCATAAGCCCTCAAGTAACATGCAATCACGTCCACACAAAAAACCTCTGGATGAATGCAGCAGAAGAAGGAGAAGAATTTAATGTCTTCTATACTAGAAAGTTATTTAACATCCTTCATTCCTAGAAAGTTGTTAATAACTTTCTGTCCTAGAAAGTTATTTAAAATTATTCTGTCTTAAAATGTTGTTAGCAGAATCATACACCTATTGGAAATGCATCACTGAGATAACAAACAGAATAGGACAAGCAAATACTTCATTCTATCAAATTAAGAACATTTTGATCAATAATTCATTGTCCTTTTTGACAGCCAAAATGAGCAATTTGGACATTTTGAGGGAAGCTGAGTCACAAAGACAACTTATCACAAACATCAGAAAGAAGCAGCCATCGTTTTTTGGCCACATTATAAGAAGACAAAAACTGGAACACGGTGTGACAACCAGAAAAATTTGCAGAAAGAGAGATCAATGGAGACCGAGTGAGAATATTCTTGACAGTCTTGTGTCATGGCAAGGTTGGGAGTCAACACAAGAACTGATCCGTGCCGTCTGAGATCACAATTTGTGGAGAGGCATGATCGCCCAAGCCTGCCGGCATGAAACTGGACGATGATGATGACTTAGGTAGTAATGTACACCATCAGCAGCAGCAGAAGACATGGTCAAACTAAGCAAGCTTGTGATATTCCATGAACCCAATTACAACTTCCTCATTCACCCTTTATTCCCATTGGGTTATAATCCCCCAATCAGCTCACCCCAAGCCCTCCTGTTCTTAGCTATCCCATGTAACACCATCTAAGTCCCCCAACCAGCTCACCCCAAGCCCTCCTGTTCTTAGCTATCCCATGTAACACCATCTAAGTCCCCCAACCAGCTCACCCCAAGCCCTCCTGTTCTTAGCTATCCCATGTAACACCATCTAAGCCCCCCAACCATCTCACCCCAAGTCCTCCTGTTCTTAGCTATCCCATGTAACACCATCTAAGTCCCCCAACCAGCTCACCCCAAGCCCTCCTGTTCTTAGCTATCCCATGTAACACCATCTAAGTCCCCCAACCAGCTCACCCCAAGCCCTCCTGTTCTTAGCTATCCCATGTAACACCATCTAAGCCCCCCAACCAGCTCACCCCAAGCCCTCCTGTTCTTAGCTATCCCATGTAACACCATCTAAGTCCCCCAACCAGCTCACCCCAAGCCCTCCTGTTCTTAGCTATCCCATGTAACACCATCTAAGCCCCCCAATCAGTTCACTCCAAGCCCTCCTATTCTTAGCTATCCCATGTAACACCTTCCATATCCTCCCTACATTATTTATTTCTGTTTCAACCAATCTTGTCCATGTGTTTTAGGTCCTCCTCTATTTCTTTTGTCCCTTGGATTCCGGACAAAGGCCTTGCTAGTTATCCTATTCTTAGGTTTGCTCAATGAGTATCCTATCCAGTGCCTTTTCTTCATCTCTTGGTAATTATAACTTAACAAAACTAATAAACACACAATTATATTTCCCTGCAATACTCACTGGTAAAAAGTCGGCTGAATGAAAGTATAAGGGAGCTGATAACATTGTGGAGTATTTAAACCAGGTGGCTTCTGTGAGTGAAAACTTCCAGATATCATCATATAGAGTCATCTCATTGGTTGCTGATGTCCCACTGACTCCTCCCACTAGGAACACATCTGTTAATTAGGTGTGTATGGGATTAACATGAACAATGGCCAAGATAGTAATAACTACAATATATAACAGCAAATATACTATTACTGATACTCACCAAGTAAAAGCTGTCAATCTCATCTCATCATGTTCTTCTTGTACCTTGTGGTGTCGAGGTGAAGTATAAATAGCGGGAGAGTGCCCACTTATGGGCTTCATGCATCAATATTCCCATGGACTCTGTTATTACCTCTGTCCATCATTTACTTGGTCGGCCTCTTCCTCTGCTTCCCTTTGGTCTGTACATCATTGCTTTTTGTGGTATACTGTTAGTTGGTAGCCTACTTGCATGGCCAACCCATTTGACTTGCTGCCTTCTAATAAAATCTAGTGCAGCTATAACCCCCACTCTAGTCCTGATTTCTTCATTTCTGGTCTTATCTCTTCGTGATACATTGATTATTCTTCTCAGGAATCTCATTTCTGTTGTGATTTTTCTTTTCTCTTTTTCTGTCATTGTCCAGGTTTGGCATTGGTAGCATAGAGTTGGTAGGAAGATTGTGTTGTAAAGTGCTTTCTTAGTAACTATTGATACATGTTTGTTCTTTAGTATTGGTGCCATTTGTCCAATGAGTTTTTTGCCTTATTGCATCTATTTTTGATCTCGTCTTCTGATTTGCCGTTTGGTGATATTATACTTCCTAGGTACTTGAAAGTCTTTCCTTGTTTCAGGGGATTTTCGTTTAGGTGAATTGTTGTTGTTTTTTCTTCTTTAGTTATAGTCATTATGGAGCGGCTGGCAGAGTGGCTAGAATGCCAGGCATTCCTTCGGGAGACCCGGGTTCAAATCCGCGGTAAGGTGTGGAGTTTTTTCTGTCCGGGGCAAAAAGAAAACTCTAACTTGCACAGTTCGCGGTGACTGCACTAGCCAGGCGGCCTTAATACCTCAGGCTCAAGACCCCGCTGTCCTACACCGCAAGGTACTAAAGGCAGTAAATGACAGTTTTACATGACAGTTATAGTCATTACCTCTGTTTGTTTTTTTTAATTCGCATATCCTTTACAGGACATCGCTGTCAACAGCAGCATCGTTCAGCTGTCTGTTGATTTCTTGGCAAGATTACGCTCAGTAGTTTGCCATTGCTTTCTGAGCGGCCGACTCAGTTATCCCGCAAGTCACCGGCGGGGGTCGAACCGCTCCGTTCTCGCCCGCTACGAGACTCTGCGTGATAAACGGGATTACGGAGAAAGTGTTGTAACCCCTCGGCCAGAGAGACCGGCACCTCTGTTTTACTTGTGCTAATTTAAAGCTGTCAATTGCAGTGAGAAAAAGAGTGTAAAAGTGCTATATAGAACTTACACTGTTGTATAAATATGAATCTGCAGACAAGTGAGAAACATCGAATGGTAGCAAAAAAAAGTGGCTTCAGAGGAAAATGCAAAGAATACCTGGGTTGACAAAAAAAAAAGACACAGTTCTTCAAGAAACAAATGAAAACAATAAACAGATTAGAAAAATTTGATGTAGACAATCAAGATTTTTTGGGCACATTATGAGGAGTAATAAACTTGAAAACTTAGGGACAACTGGCAAACTTGATGGGAAAATAGCAAGGGGGAGAAAAGAGACAAATCCATGTATGTGGATTAGTTAGTTAGTTAGTCGACAGATCATCCTCATTGCACATCGAACCATTCAGTCCATAAGTGCTCGGATCCCCTCCTCAGCAAATCCCGCAACGTGTAGCGGCTAACGACGCCAGTTCTGTGTTGGTTTATCAATCTTCTTTGGCTTCCTGCGTAATGTTCTTGTTTGGCCACCCCTCTTTTAATTTGCTGCTCTCGCAGTCTGGCCATTGTTGTAGATTCACAGTCATCACTTGGTTCTCGCAAAAGTCTTACTTCTCGTAGAGCATTCAGAATGTCGGCCTGGTCCATGGCGCGTCCGCCCTCCACAGTAGCCTCACCTGCGAGCTTGTCAGCCCGCTCATTTCCTTGTACTCCCGCATGCCCTGGCACGAAGATGAAACTAATCTATGTATGTAATGTATGTGGATACCTGACCACATGGCATAATCAGGGAAAGAACACAGACCTGATCTAAGACTCTGGTAATCGTGTTCTTCTTCTTTAATTCACTTAGGGGTAATCATGTGAGATGGCAAACATGGCACATGAAAATGATGACTATTAATGAGGTCATCAATGGATGAGTTTAAAGACCCTTTGCTCTAGCAGCTTCCATGTTCTATCGCACTGTACAAGCTAGATTTGATTGTTTTGAACCTTAATCTTCTGTCCTTGCCAGGCCATCATATCTTTTGCTATCCCATGCAGTTCCCTCCATGTCTTATCCACATTATTCATCTCTGTCTCCAATTCTCTTCTTAATGAACAAAGGGGCTTCAAATGAAAACGCTAATTTTTTTTTGTTGGTGAATATATTCTAAAAAGGTAATGAACAAATGCATAATTTTTTCGATGTAGTCATCACTGCGTTCAATGCAAATCATCCAGCATTGATAAAGTGCTTGGACTCGGTGTGCAGGACCCAGTCGTGATGAGTCTGTCACAGAAGTAATGCCGGTTTGAAACGTCCCTCTCATACACTTGCTGGACTGACAGGCATGCATCAACATACTGGACCTTCATTCGCCAATGAATTTCTATAGGTTTCACCCCTTCATTGATCCAAAAACGGATAACAAAACACTGCTCCTCTTTGTTACACGTCAAAAATGGGGCGGCGATCTTACAACTGCCCTTATGACGTCACCATGTTCGTCTGCACCATGATGCCATGTGCTTAACACTCCTGACACCCTTAACAGCAGTACTGACAAGTTACAAGACAATGGCATGGTTACTGTAATTTCTATCACACTTTTAATGTCTTCATTTCAAGCCCCCTCATACTTTCAGGTCTCCCTCTAATTTATGTGTCCTGTACATTCTAGAACAACTTCCTTATTATACAGTTATCTGGTTTTCTAAATATGTGTCCTATCCAGTGCCAGCATCTTTTCCTCACCTCTTGATTCACTGGAATCCATCTAGTTCTTCCCCAAAGCTCTGCATTAGTGAAGGATATCTATACTAGCTAGGTATACATCTGAACTGAGCATTCCTCATTTGATTGTGTTTTAACAGCCACAGATTTCTTTACAAACTTCTGAGCCATCATGAAACATGCAGTTATTTGTTCACTATTTTTATCTCATACTTGCCCAATTTTAACTTCCCTTTGCATGGCCAGACACGATAGGTGCATCAGGAGAATGAGAGATCATGTCAACCAACACAGAACTGGCACTTTTAGCCACCGGACACGATGCATATTTTTTTTGGCGCTTGCTCGCTTAGAACTCAATCGTAGTCCATACACACTACTTCCAGTAGTGCTGGAGTAAATTTTGCATGTGGATTTGCTTTCCTATTAACAGTGTCCCTCGCCATCAGGTGAACCCACTCTGACTTCAGAGGTACTTGTAATTTACGTCACAAAGGGTGACAGATTTTAGTCCAACTGTCCGGTGTAGGGGCTGAACCCCTAACCTTGGCATCAGCACACAAGATGTTTAAGAACATGCGGTCTTATCCATTCATCCATGCTGGTCTACACTGATACATATGTTGGCAGTAGTCTGAGCACCTATGGATATGTCCGGATTGCAAGGATGACACCCCAACATATAACTAGCTTCCTTCTCTATTACAGGTTTCTGAATTCAGCATACTGTTGTTCATCTTTATGTGACAAAGACTTTGAAACTGAACAGGAAGTAGTAAGAAAGTGTAAATGTGACACATAATTCAGTGCCATTTAGATAATGATATTTTCAGCACTCGCAATTATTAAAACTAAGTAGCAGTGAAAAATCCTTTTACATGCCTTAAGGTGCACTGGGCTATGTGGTCTCTGACCACTACATTGATAGGTGAGTACACTTGTTATTATGTTGCAACAATTATAACTGGGAAACACAGATGAAACTCAACCTGTTTATTATGCATACAACTCCAAATGGTATAGTACATTCATGACAAAGATTAGGTTTTAGAAGAAAGCTAACAGATGAGCACAAGTTTCAAGTTGAAAATGGTATGAAATTGAAAACCAACCTTGTAGAAGAAGACCTGAGCAAGCCGAAAATGAACGCAACAATAATAGATGGTGAATGGCATGATGAAACTTGTTCATTATGGTTCATGATCCTTGGTGAGTTGAACATGGCAAGCTGAACAAGCTGACAAACAAGCAACAAAAGAAGAAGAAAACAATTCTGACAATCATACCATTTTTATACTGGCAGCAACTGTGGCACTTTCGAGACTTCGGATGACCTGAAAAACATATGGGACATATTAAATGTCAACAGAATTGATAAACATAACCAAAAACAATGTATCTCCATAATGAAAGTTTGCTGTAATGTATCTCCATAATGAAAGTTTGCTGTAATGTATCTCTATAATGAAAGTTTGCTGTAATGTATCTCTATAATGAAAGTTTGCTATAATGTATCTCTATAATGAAAGTTTGCTGTAATGTATCTCTATAATGAAAGTTTGCTGTAATGTATCTCTATAATGAAATTTTGCTGTAATGTATCTCTATAATGAAAGTTTGCTGTAATGTATCTCCATAATGAAAGTTTGCTGTAATGTATCTCTATAATGAAATTTTGCTGTAATGTATCTCTATAATGAAAGTTTGCTGTAATGGTTTTCCTACCAAATATACCAACGTCATAAAATCTTTCTACAAAGAAACACGTTGCTGCGTAAGAACAGAAACAGGCAACTCTGACTGGTTCTCAGTCGAAACAGGAGTGAAACAGGGTTGTGTCTTATCACCGATGCTTTTTGGAATAGCTATCGATTGGGTCATGCGCAAATGTACAAACAACACAAATATGGGTATCCATTGGGTTGCCAAAATTCTAGAAGACCTGGACTTTGCCGACGACTTAGTGCTTTTGAGTTCAACACACCCGGATGCCCAAGAGAAAATAAACCACCTCCAAAATGTTTCAGGGCAAATTGGTCTCCAAATTAACACCACAAAAACAAAGACTATTGATCTTACCAACAGTTCAGATGACACCAAATTGAACAGTTACGTTCTTGAAAAAGTCAACACCTTTACATACCCAGGAAGCAAAATGACATCTACAGGGGACTCAACACCAGAAATATCATCTAGAATCGCACTGGCATCTAGTGCCTTCAATAAACTGTCAAACATCTGGAAGTCAAAGACACTCAGCAAACACACAAAACTTAAAATCTTCAACTCTTGTGTGATTCCAGTGTTAACGTATGGATGTGAAAGTTGGAAATCAATGGTAGCTTTAGATAAAAAATTAGACAATTTTGAGAACAAATGTCTTAGAAGACTTCTAAACATCCACTAGACTTCAGAACCAATTCGCAAATAAGACAAGAGACTAAGCAAGATACAGTATCCAATTTCATAAGAAGACGCCGTTGGAACTACATCGGCCATGTACTCAGAATGGACAAGTCAAGACTCCCCTACCAAGCTCTCATATGGTCACCAGTAGGGAAAAGAAAACGGAGAAGACCAAGAGAGACCCTGCGTAGAACCATCATTAGAGAAGGCTCATTCAATGGCCAAGTAAATATCCAAGATCTACAACAGGTAGCAGCGAACTGCCAAGCATGGAGAGACAAGACTTCTGCTCTATGTGCCGCCTTAGGCTCAAGAGGAAAGACTAACTAACTAACTAATCTCCATAATGAAAGTTTGCTGTAATGTATCTCTATAATGAAATTTTGCTGTAATGTATCTCCATAATGAAAGTTTGCTGTAATTATCTCCATAATGAAAGTTTGCTGTAATGTATCTCCATAATAAAAGTTTGCTGTAATGTATCTCTATAATGAAATTTTGCTGTAATGCATCTTCATAATGAAAGTTTGCTGTAATTATCTCCATAATGAAAGTTTGCTGTAATGTATCTCCATAATAAAAGTTTGCTGTAATGTATCTCTATAATGAAAGTTTGCTGTAATGTATCTCTATAATGAAATTTTGCTGTAATGTATCTTCATAATGAAAGTTTGCTGTAATTATCTCCACAATGAAAGTTTGCTGTAATGTATCTCTATAATGAAAGTTTGCTGTAATGTATCTCTATAATGAAAGTTTGCTGTAATGTATCTCTATAATGAAAATTTGCTGTAATTATCTCCACAATGAAATTTTGCTGTAATGTATCTCTATAATGAAATTTTGCTGTAATGTATCTCTATAATGAAATTTTGCTGTAATGTATCTCCATAATGAAAGTTTGCTGTAATGTATCTCCATAATAAAAGTTTGCTGTAATGTATCTCTATAATGAAAGTTTGCTGTAATGTATCTCTATAATGAAATTTTGCTGTAATGTATCTTCATAATGAAAGTTTGCTGTAATTATCTCCACAATGAAATTTTGCTGTAATGTATCTCCATAATGAAAGTTTGCTGTAATGTATCTCCATAATGAAAGTTTGCTGTAATTATCTCCATAATAAAAGTTTGTTGAAATGTATCTCTATAATGAAACTTTGCTGTAATGTATTTCCATAATGAAAGTTTGCTGTAATGTATCTCCATAATGAAAATTTGCTTAATTATCTCCATAATGAAAGTTTGCTTTACGGAATGTTTTTTGACAATTTCTGTCACTGGCAATATACGTAACTTACTACTGTTCATTATTCTCTAGATGTTACATTCTCTGCAATGGATCAACATACTGTCTCTAGTGTCACATGCATCTTACTGCGGTTCACCAATCTCATGATGTGTTCTTCCCAGCCGTAACACTGTCTTCCTTTTACTGGACCACTTCAGCTTGTGCCTCCAGTATGATGTTTTGTAAAAATATCATTTTTACATTATGGTCAAAGAATTCAACTCATTATGTGACGGTTTAAAAATTGTAGGAATTGTCAGTTCACTAGACGTTATCAGAACATAAGTCAGTATCCTGCAAACTGCATCAGAGTGAGCTAAGTAACTCCACACAGAGATACAAACCAAGTGTACAGATTACTAACCATGCTGTGGATCAGGAAATGTCTTCAGCGTGCCCCACTCACAAGCCGTAATATCAAACGTATGAATCTGGGGGATGACATCATATAGTTAGTTGCATAATCTTTACAGGACATCGCAGTCAACATCAGCATTTTTTGGTGGTGTGATTTCATGGCAAGTTTACATTCAGTAGTTTGCCATTGCTTTATGAATGACCGGTACCCATACCATTGTATGAAAGCCAATGCAAGGCAGTCTGCTGTCAAATCACCTGCAGCTGTGTTTCAAACGCGGTATTCGGGATTACAAATTGCGTTCGTAAGCCCCTCACCACACAGCCGGCATCATAAACACTGAACAAAAAGTGTAAAGAGGACAAACATTCAAGAGCACCAATTGTGAAAAGTTTCTTTATTTAATGTGTGAGTGTGACTGATGATGGGCTGGAAACTCCCTATAAGCATAGCTAACATTTAATAGATGTTATTTCATTACGTCTGAATAGGCCAGAAATTTCCAATACACTAATAAACAATCTGTGAAGTCAAGGTAATTGTCAGCCAAAGGTTTGTGAAGTGATATAAGTCCACATGTACTAAAACATGGCATTATGAGGTGCTGTGACCAGCTCTGTTCCTTGCCACTTTTCCTTCCCAAAATTATCCAGACTGAATATTATTTTCATGACCACATGACTTTGGGGTCGACCCAGCCTCACACAATGGGCACCACAACAGTTTCTTAGAGGTAAGGAGGCTGACACGATACTGACCATATCACCCAGTGGTGGAGTATTGATACATGACAAGGCAGACGTGGTTGCGGCCTTGTGGGAGCACGTGCACACCTCGGAGGAGAAAATGGATTACCATGGTCTGGCAAGAATGAGACGAGGAGTGACGAAGGGATCTGGCCGACGCTCAACGCTCAAAGGAAAGGCGAGACGGACTTATAATCAGATTGCTACTGGTACTATTAGTGTTGGAACTCTTCGCTGGCTGCTGAGGATGGGGACGGAGCACTTATGGGAATGCCCCGAATGCTGTGATGTCGATTCCTAAATCAATCAATCAATCAATCACCCAGTAGTTGCTGTTTTTGGTCAAGAACATATACGCCTAGCACCCTATCACTGAGAGTGGTGGCAGTGCAGTGGCTAGCTGCTTGCCTTAAGGCCCGATGATACGGGTTCAAATTCGCATTGGCAGGTCAGCATGGTCGAATGGATAAAAACGTGTGTTCTTAAACATCCGGTATGCTGATGCCGAGGTTAGGGGTTCAACCCCTGCACTGGACAGCTGGACTAAAATGTTGACCTGTCGCCCTTGACTTGGGGATGTAAATTACAAGTACCTCTGAAGTCGGAATGGGTTCGCCTGTTGGCAAGGGACACTGTTAATAGGGAAAGCTAATCTACACACAAAATTCAGTCCATCACAACTATAAATAGTGTGTATGGACTATACTTGAGTTCAAAGCGAGTGAGCGCGCAAAAACAAATAAAAAATTGGCATTGAAGCTATTTTTAAAACTGAATAGGGCTCTCAGGTTAACCCAGCCTAAAATTGGTACCAGGAAATGTCTTGAGAAGTAAAAGCAGCCAGCATGATGACAAAATTATCCCCTCAAGTGCTGATTTATCTATCAAAATATGGGGCTAGCACCATGTGTCCACAAGATGTTTTAAAAGGGCCCTTTACTTTTACTTACTTACCATACCACTAATATTACCACAACTTGGAAACAGGGGCTTTTACTTTTTCAATCAATCAGTCAATCAGGTGACGTCTCCACAATGAAGGTTGGCTGTAATGTTTACTTTTAAACTTTAAAAACAAATGTTTACTTTTTAACTTTTTTTGGGGGGCGCTCACTTGCTTTGAACTCAAGCTTAGTCCATACACACTACTTCTAGTGCTATGCTGAATTTTGCATATGGTTTAGCGTTTCCTTATTAACAGAGTACCTCACAATCAGGCAAACACGCTCTGACTTCAAAGGTACTTTTAATTTACATCCCCAAGTCAAGGACGATAGGTCAACATTTTAGTCCAACTTACCGGTTTAGGGGATGAACCTGTTATTTCGGCATCAGCACACTGGGTATTTAAGAATACATGTTCTTATCCATTTGACCACGCTGACCTACATTTTTTAACACAAATCTGCTATCATTCATCAACATCTTGTGCCATGCTGGTAGGTATGGACAATCATAGTTCACTGTCTCTCATAATCACTAGATTCTTCCATCAAGTTTGTGTTCCTGATATGATTATGCCATGTGGTCACAGCCATCCATGCATTTATGTCCTAGTCTTCCCTTTGAACTTTTCTCATCAAGTTTGCCACATTGAATCATAATTGACTAGGCACCTGTAAAGAAGGTACGTTGCCACTGCTTTCATTCTCGGCAGTGACCATACTAAGTTGGTGACCACAAGCTATTGTCTCTATTCACTGATTCTCTGCCTACCGTCACAAACTTGAGACAGTAACTGTTGGCTTCAATCAAGCTCAATCCACCACTTGCTAACGAGATTTCACGCTACCCTGGTTGAGGGACTAAATGGGTATTCCACCTTGCTTAAAGGTGCCCCACAGACTAGCGGAGAGAAAGAGGTGCTGTACCTCTCCTTTCAAAGAAGACATCTCTACCTGTTATATTTAATGTAACAATTAAAATTTATGTAAAGAATCACTTTCACTGCATATGGATATCTCCGTAAGTGCTCTAGTCTCCTCCACAGATCACACAAAGAGAACCACAGCACTGTGCATGATCTCCACAGCCTCAACGCAGATACAAATGTGTGTATACTAGAATCAATTATGCTTAAATGTTCTTTGTGCTGGTAGATTTTCCAATATGAAAATACAGCCTGGGAAGTGGCCTATTTGGACTGATCTTTCCCACAACCAAAGGAATTTTAAAGTGTGCAATGTCCACATGGGTTCCCATAGTTTGTTGTCCTTGTCGAGAAGGTCCAATCCACTAACCTAGGACCAGAGAGAAGCATATTATACTGTTCCTTTTTCACATAAAATCCACATAAATTAGGTCAGCATGAGCCAGAGGCAGATACTATAACCTGTAATATATTATGTTCGACAACAATATGCTATTAAAATAGTAAGAAGAATAAAAGTATACATTTGAAATATAAATCTTACATTAACTAGTGAAAATGCATCCCTCTCTGTACCTCCACCAAAGACATACAACTTTTTCCCATCAAACGCGGTTTCATGCCTATATCTGGAGGGGAAAAGAATATATATATTTATACATAATACATATACAGTTAATACAAAAAGTCCTTGGAAATTACCAAAAATAAAAGAAGTCTTTTGTGTTACACAGAACAAATTATAGAATAAGATTGCGAACCCTGGGCAATTAGTAAACAAGCAAGTTAGAGCCCTGAAGCTACAGAAATATGATTCTAAAAATGGTGTGGACAGTCAACATGGGTAGTTTAAATATTCTGAAAAAGGCTAAATATAATCAACAACTGTTTGGCTACATTATGAGGTTAGAAAATCTTAAACATATTGTAAAAACTGGTAAGATAATGGAAAACATTACAGAAGGCGGCAGCAAGAGAAGATTATGACATCCTTGAATCACAACAATGGAAGCTATATAAACTTATATATTCTGCTAGTGAATCAAATATGAATAGAAAATTATTATATGTGGCAGCTGGCAAAGATATTTGATTATGGTAACAATATATTACATAAACTGAAAGTGATTATGTATACGCAATACAGCAGATACAGTTATGATGGGAAACAACTCTCAATAAAAATGTGACTAACAAAATTACATAGTAGCAATCATCATTACTGACCTGCCAACAGGCTGCCGTGGATCACTGTCTGAGCTAAGCTTTGCCCACTTTCCCATGGGACCACTTAGATCAAGACGAAAGACTTCAGAGTTATAGATGTACCCAGAAGTCCCACCAACAATATATACATAAGGGAAACTCATTGTCATCGTCTGAGGAAAGTGAGCAGGATTTTATTATTTTAACACAAAGCAAACAGAAAAAAAAAAGCACACAAAGGTAGGCAGGCGTGCATGTACACACAAACACAGAAAGGAAAGCATGATTATTCTTTTAAATTTCAAATTTCTTGCAATTCAACCTTTATGAACGCAAGAGTTCTAATATTATTTTTTTTTTTTTTGGTGCATATCCTTTACAGGACATCGCTGTCAACACCAGCATCTTTCAGCTGTATGTTGATTTCTTGGCAAGATTACGCTCAGTAGTTTGCCATTGCTTTCTGAGCGGCCGGCTCACATACCCCGTAAGTTACCGATGCGATTCGAACCACCGCTGATTCAAACCGCCATCACGTTAACCCACGAGAGTATACGAGATTACGGAGAAAAGTCATAAATAAAATACCCTTTTTTACATGCCCTGAGGCATCTAGGTCACATGGTGCTAATTCCATAATTTATTAGACAATTCACACTCGATCAGTACCATGTTGTTTGGTAGGTTGGTTGGAAGTCCGTCTGGAATAGAGGTTGAACCCCTTACCACAGCATCAGCACACCGGATGTTTTAAGAACATGTGTTCTTATCCATTCGGCCATGCTGACCTATGTTTCCTAGTAATATTTTACATACACACATTTACAAACACAGTGCTTCCAGCAGTGAAAAGATAGGACTTTTTCTGACAGTGCAGATCTAGAAAGGACCTAGGCTCGCAAAATTCTAGATTTCACATAAGCTAGATCATGACTTTTTGAGGTCCTGTGGCCCTTCCTCACTAGCAGTTTCATTCAATAACACACCTGTTATTGCACATCCTATTTGGTATACATATATACATGATATATATGTGTGCATAAACGCACACACACAGACAGGCAGACATATGTATGTTATGTGGGTTTTATTGTCTGTTAACAGTATTCACCACAGCTTCTCTCATTATGATCAGTAAGAAACCACAGAATGCTGTTTATGTACAAAAGTACCACAGTCATGCTAATCTACTGTTGAAGAATCTATCAAGACAGAGAGAAATACTAAATACATGCACATTACATTGCAAGGACTCTTACTCATGGGGAGTCTCCATAGCAAAGTGTTGTTGCTGGAGCTATAGTTTGCACTTTGTGCAGTGCTTTCAGCAGTTCATCCTGCAGAAAGAGACCAAGCTGTATGGGATAACACCTGGCGCAATGAAGTCAATCCGGTTGCCTTTGAAACCCATATTTTTAAAACTCTAACTCATAGTCAAATTAAATAACGGACAAGCTGTTACTTAAACAACAATAATACATTTTCTTCCAGTTTGATTTTGTATCACATACCTATCAATGTTCTTCTAGCTTCAACATACTCTCTACTTCTGTTTTCCTCTCTTCACCCTTTATCCCCCATTGGGGTATAGGTCCTCAACCAATTCACTTCAAGCCGCCCGTCCTATCTTTAGCGATCCCATGCGGCTCCATCCATGTCCTTGCCATATCATATATTTCTGTCTCTACTTCTCTGCTCTATGTGTTTTTAGTTTAAACATATACCACATATCAATTGAGTTGAGTAGTTGAGTTTAGCTAAGAACCGACATCACTGCACTCAGGACATTCCCATACGCACTCCGCCCCTTGTTCAACAGCCAGTGAAAAGTCACACTACTAATCGTTCCCACCGCTATCTGATTGAAAGTTCCCTTTGTCTCTAAGTTTTGAGATTCAGAACACCTGCCAATCCCTCACAATATCATTCTTTCCACATACGGGTTCTCAATCTGTTCCCCCACCTTCTCTACCTGGTCCCACAGGCACACAACCACCTCTCCCTTGTCCATAGGTAGTCTACCACCAAGAGGTGCATTCCCTGCCAGCCTATCAGTCTGTTAATTCCCCCACACTCTTGCATGGCCAGGGCAAAAAATCCATACAATTCTCACAATCTGTGACCTCTGAAATGAGGATAACCATTCCACATGAAACGTTAAAATATACATACATTGTGTATATAGGTGAAGATCCATGACACATTTCCCAGCTGAAAGACAAATTAACAGTTATCTAGTGCAATAAGAAGGCACACAACTATTTATTTATTCTACAAATACGAAACTTACATGTCCGTATCTTTCTTCTGGAATGTCCCCTGTTACTGGTATAAGATGCCAATGGTTGGATATTCGAACATGCGCAACTTCATTCCCACGAATTGCATGTCCATCGCAATCGCAGCGTTCATTGCTTGAGGCTCGTGTGGGAGATTGAAGATCGTATCTATACAGGGCACTGGTAGGAGTCTCTCCGAATGGAATGGCTGTTCCCCCAAACAAGAACAACCATCTGCCAACTTTTGCAACTGGGTAGAAACAGAGAAATGTACAATTTCACTGAAGAAAGACTGCAATTTGTGGTTCCTCCTATCATGTATGTTGATATCATTTTTATAAATGAAATTCAGGACATAACGGACTGAATAAACACATATAAGGCTTTGTCTGCCTGCTTCACCACTATCTAGATGTAAACTGTTGAACATTTTCTGCATAATTAGCCCTCTATTTATGGTGGTGTGAGTGTCCATTTGTCTGCCTGCCTGTCTCATAACATTATTAAATGAACTGTTGTTGCCCACAGCATTCAAATTATATTTTTTTCTATGTGAATGTAACAATAATAATTATTATTATTTGCCCTGAAGCAGTTTCTTGCTATGGGTCTATGATGTGATAGTGTCGTCACATTTTGTAGAGCTGAGAGCTTGGAAGAATAAGTGGCCAATCTTCTTTCATTTTGGCAAATGACGAGCTCAAGTATCTGACCATTGCCAGACTGTGCTCACGATATTATGTAACATACATAATAGATAATT
Organism: Cepaea nemoralis; assembly: GCA_014155875.1. Lineage (NCBI taxonomy): Eukaryota > Metazoa > Mollusca > Gastropoda > Stylommatophora > Helicidae > Cepaea > Cepaea nemoralis. The sequence goes on along the minus strand of JACEFZ010026849.1, from coordinate 903,430 downwards.
AACGTGCAAGAGATGAGTGGTTGGAAGAACTGAACGCCTGTGTGCCCAATTTGTGACCATTTTACAATAAAATTTGTTCTGTACAGTACAATAAGAAAGATATGCTGGTCCTCTGACACACAAAATAATATTTTTTTAAATATCAGTGATTTTTTCCCATGTGATTTGCATTTGTCGTATTGAAGTTCATTGTAAGGTATGTACATCATGTCTGTGTTGATTGTCTCTCACTTTTTTGCAGGCATTACATTTACTTAATTTTTTATTTCTATTCTTACTTGTGACATCTGTAACCTGTATGTATTTACACGTGACACCTGTAACTTGTATGTACTTACTTGTGTGAGAAGCAATAGTCGGAGGAACACTGTAGAAATCATCTAGGAGCTGCCATTTACGTGTGCTCAAATTAAACCTCCATAACTGAAAATATGACAAGTTTAATTTAAAACAAAAAACAAAAACCACTATGAAAAGGGTTTTCAATACAGGAGCAGTATACAAATGTATCAGTGGTTACAGTCGCTCCAGTAGCCCTTGATCTTGTACAGTGTTATGAAGGTTGAATCTCTGAAATCCTGTGGGACTTGTCCTTCTTGCCAGCATAGCTCTATTAGCTGGTGGATCTGTAGAGTGAGTGTGTCTTGCCCACTCCTGATAACCTCTATTGGAATCCCATCCTTACCTGGGGCCTTGCCAGATGCAAGTTCATTCATAGCATACTTAACATCTGTTGTGGTGGGATGTGTGTCCAGGTGGTCAAGAGTTGGTAGGGCCTCTATGGCGTTGAGGGCATCATCCGCTAGTTTGGTCTCACTTGAGTAAAGCTCCATATAGTGCTCTACCCATCTATTCATCTGCTATGTCTTATCAGTGATGATTTCTCCAGTCAAGGTTTTCAGTGGTGCACTTCTTTTGATCATTGGACCATAGGCTTTCTTTATCCCTTTATACATGGTTCTGATGTTTCCCTTATCACATGCATTTTGAATGGACACATAACTTGATCCAATAGTCATTTGCACATTGCCTGGCAGCCTTTTGCACATCCTTCCTAGCTTACTTCAGCTCACTGAGAGTATTATGCGTTGTTCTTTCCTTGTTTCTTAAGAGAGCTATCTTCTTTTTATCAATCAAGGGCTGCAGTGTCTGGCTGTTTGCCGCAAACCAGTCCTGCCTCTTATGATCCACAGTGCCGTAGGGAATGCACCTCTTAGTAGACTACCTATGGGCAAGGGAGAGATCCGTTGGCAAACCCCGGGACTGCCACAGGGATCTGCAATCTCACCGGTGCTCTTTAATGTGTATACGAGCAAGATTGCATACCTAGAAGCACCAGGGGTTTGAAGGATTCTAACATTTGCGGATGATATTCTTGCATACAGGCAGGGGAGAAATAGGGATCAAACAGCCCAGGAGCTACAAGTGACAGTAGACAAAGTGATTGACTGGTGCACTGAAATGAGTGCTGTCATCAATCCGGAAAAGGCGGCTGTGTTGTGGTGCTCTCTGGACAACAGGATTGTGAGATATGATGCCCCAAGCCTCACGATAGATGGTAGAAGCGTCAACAGAGAGAACAAACTGAAGTATCTGGGAATCACATTTGACAGGAGTCTGTCCTTCAAGGACCATGTGGAGACGGTTGTGACAAGATCTCAAAAGGGACTCAATGCACTTAAAACTATGGCTGCAATGGACACAGAGCAGAGAATGCTCTTCACTCTATTCCAGCACTTGATCCTCTCAGTGATTGATTATGGACTAGAACTGCTCACTGTCTCAAAGAGTCAGCTGGTGAAATTAGAGCGCATACAGAATGAAGCTATGCGGGTCATTCTGGGATGCACCAGAGACACTCCAGTAGTGTGTATGCGTTACATCCTTGGTCTGCCTACTGTTGCTGGTAGGCACAAGGTGATGCAAGCGAAGGCATACCTCAGAGTAGCTGCAGACACAGATCACCCGTTGCATGAGGCGCTGGACGTAGTTAAGGGTCAGAGACTGATAAGAGGGAAATCATGGATGGCTCAGGCGGAGGATACGATCAGACAGGTGTGCCCCTTGGAGAACATCAGGCGAGGAGAGGAGTGGGTCAGAGTGCCAGCCGTGCAGTCAGACTTGTGCAGAGTTATAATCACATTGAGCCGGGAGTGCAGGGAGTGGCCAGCAGGGGCCACGGAAGTGGAAATTCAGCAACTAATTCAGGAAAATTCTCGCCCGGGTGATGTGATTATCTACACGGATGGGTCGGTGTTGAGAGTAGGAGAAGTTCCTGGGGGTTCTTGGCAAAAACTAATGGTCGGCGTTTGATGCAGGAGAGCCTGGCGTATGATGACACTACATCTAGCTTAAGAATGGAGGTGGAGGCGGTCAGTGCAGCTTTCCGCTGGATAGAAAACACGATACATACACACACTGTGATTGTAACTGACTCAGAAAGCATGCTGAGAAGGGTGAGAACAGGCAAGCTTTGTGCAGAGTGGCTTGCTTCGCTTCGGAGGTCACGGGTAGCAAGCATCACCTGGATCTTTTCTCCCGGGCATGCCGGTGTGCTGGGGAACGAACAGGCGGACAGATTGGCTGGCTCGGCAAAACTTGGTGGAGTATTGATGCATGACAAGGCAGACGTGGTTGCGGCCTTGTGGGAGCACATGTACACCTCGGAGGAGCAAATGGATCACCATAGTCTGGTAAGAATGAGACAGCGAGGGGATCTGGCCGACGCTCGACGCTTAGAGGAAAGGCGAGACGGACATATAATCAGATTGCTACTGGAACTATTAGTGTTGGAACTCTTCGCTGGCTGCTGAGGATGGGGACGGAGCGCTTATGGGAATGTCCCGAATGCTGTGATGTCGGTTCCTAAATCAATCAATCAATCAATCAGTGCCGTAAACCCCTACCACAGTTTTATAAAGAGTTTCCTTAAGTTTACCCCACTTTTCACTTGTTGTACAATTTTATTATGTATATGAAAGCGTCTTCAAGTTGCTGTTGGAACTCAAAGCACTTATCAGGATCGTGGGTGTTAATAATATTAATCCTGGGGCTAGATTTATGTTTAGCTGTGTAGATTCTCTTAGGCTTCAGTCTAATCCTTGCAACAACCAAAGAATGATCCGTATCACAGTCAGCACTGTGGTAACTTCGAGTTAATGTTTGGTTCAGATGTTGTCTCCGTGTGATGATGAAGTCCAGCTGATGCCAATGGCCGGATCTTGGATGTTTCCATGTGACCTTATGCAGTTCTTTTGTTTTAAAAAAAAGAGTTTGTAATACATAGGTCATATCTTGTGCAATGCTCCAGCAGCCTTTGCCCATTTTAATTCATGCAACCGATGTTGTATTTTCCAAGGCACACTGGCCATGAACTCGAGTCCTTGCCCACACGAGCATTGAAATCACCTAGCATATAAATACAGTCGGATTTTGGAACTGCCTTGATCACAGAGTCTAACTCCTCATAAAAAGAATCCTTCATATCATCAGGGAAGTGAGTGTCGGTGCATATGCAGTGATAATGGTGACAAAACTACAAGAGGTTGTCAAGCGCAGGGATAATAGTCTTTCATTACCTCCTGTTGGAATTTCAATTATTCCCAGTAGCGAATTTTTCCCTGCAAAGCCCATACCATGTTGCCTTTTTTCTGCTTGCCCTCTACCCTTCCAAAAAAAGGTGTAATTGTCTTCTCTGAGTGAGCCTTCCTCAGCGAGGCGAGTCTCATGCAGTTCAGCAATATCAATGCTAAGAGACGATTGAGTTCAGCATCAATCACAGCCATTTTTCTCACATTGTCAATATTCGCCAAGTCAGTGGAAAATCCTGGACACATGGTTCTTACATTCCAGGTTCCAAGCCGTAGCTTGAGGTTTCTATTTTTCTTTTTAGTAGTACCTGGTGCATTGGTTTTACAGTTTGCAATTCAGATTTTGTCCTTTTCAGATATTTTGCTGCTGGCGGATCAGCACCCTATTGGCTGGGGGCTGCCCAGCTTGAGGTGGGCGGTAGCTGATCAGTGACACCTGTAGGTGTCTCCCACAAAAAAGAGGCAATCCGTGGATCAGCACTACCGGATCAGCAAAGCAATGCTCTAACTGTCCACCTGTTGAAGCTTCGATCCTAGACCAGCTGCCAACCAAGACTTAGGGCCTGGTCTGCCCTGCCATGACATTTTGTCTTTAGGTTGCATTTCCTCGTACCAGGATACGGCTTGTACCCTCCCAATTGTGCTCATCTGCCCGAAGCCGTTGGCACAATGTGGGGTGTCGGGTTTCGTAAGCACCGCTCAACATTCGGCGCTAACAGAAAGCAAGTAGTACTGTCTCCTATCATTACGGTAGTTCAGTCATATCTGATTAAGACCTGACACTAAAGTAACATAGGATCTCTGCTTCATATTCAAACGCTAACCAGGTGTCCCTGCTATTAATTTGTTTCTATAAAACACCTCACCTAGCATATACTCATATGGTGCTGTATGTTAAACTTCTCTGTTAACATCTCCTTGTATGATGCTCTGTATTAAACCTCTGTTAGTATCTCCTTGTATGATGGTCTGTATTAAACCTTTTTGTTAACCATCTCCTTGTACGACGCTCTGTGTTAAACCTCTTTGTTAGCATCTCCTTGTATGACGCTCTGTGTTAAATCTCTTTGTTAGCATTTCTTCATATCATACTATGTTAATGTTTTTAACATCTTTTTGTTAGGATCTCCTTGCATGATGCTGTGTTAAACCTCTTAGTTAACGTCTTCTCTCATGATGCTCTGTGTTACCATTTGCTAGTATAAAGTTCTGTGTTAAACCTTTTTTATCTTAAGATGACACTTCTATAAACTGTCAAAATGCTACTTTCATTATCATATAATTCAACTTATATGTCAAATAAATGTAGAAATACTAAAATACCTCCTTAAATAATGGATGCCCCCTTGCATTCACTGCGGCTATATATCCACTGAGGACAGGATTAAATCCACCAAGAGAGTACAGGCTATCATCTGTGACTATTATACGATGGCCACTTCTTCCCACAGGGCAGCATGTACACAATGGTTCTATGGAAAGCAATATATCAATGGAAAGCTAATGACAAATACACATGGAAAACTAATAACCGACATACACAGAAAACTAATGACAAATACACATGGAAAATTAATAACCAACATACACAGAAAACTAAAAACGAACTACACAGAAAACTAATAACCAATGCATACGGAAAACAAACAACCAATGCACATGGGAAATGAATAACCTCATATCAAAACTCTAAAAGCATAATACAGACAAAGAATTAAAACCACAGAGTAAGGTTATTAAAAAAAAGTTTCACATCTCTTTTTTTTAAAGTACTTGAGGGCTTGGGAGCCATGTTAGAGCAATTATTAGCACTCTTCTCTGCTGGTCCAGTGGTTTGAATCCCCACGCAAGGATATTTAAGAATTGAGCTGGGCTACCAGGACATCAACATCATCTAGTTGCCTGCCCTGTTCAGAACTTTGTCCACACAACAGTCTTCCAAAATTCTCTTCATCATAAGCCAGATGGCGTCCATCTGTTGCTGTCATGTGTAAATTATCTATCAATCTTGAATCCATTTACATTTTAGTTTTCCTAATAATTTATTTTCCTGGTACATTTCCCTCCATAATTATCTTTTCTAAACTTGCATGTCTTTTTCACAAGACCAAAATTTTTAATTTCCCTAATTTTGTTGTCCATGTTAATATCCAATATCTACTTCAATATACAGTTTCTTGGATAGATCCGCTTTTTCTCCTTTTCATCCAATGAATTTCAAATACCCCTGGTATCTAATAAACTTCAAATATCAACTGGGTCTAAAACAGACTGGGTCTAAAATAGGTATCAGGAAATATTCTGTGAAGTAAAGATGGTAGGCATGACACTGACCACATGACCCATCGAGTGCCGATTGGTCTATTAAAACTTTGGTGCTACCACCATACACCAAATATGCCTCTAGGCATTGAAAAGGGTCTGTTACTGTACTTACTTAGGCACATGAATAACATCAGCTGGTATATGTATTTAAAAGTAAAGACAAAAACAAACAAAATCCAGCAGCAGGAACTAGCTGTGGGTATGTGAAATGTTAGGATTGTCACATTTTGAAGGCCTGGGTGCAAGGTAGTCAGTCTTTACTTCCCATAGCAAACATTGAGAGTTGACATTGAGCCATCGTTTTCATGCTGTTGTTGGCACAATGCCTTAACAATTACATCAACACATCAACTAAGACCAGAATAGGACAAGCAAACACAGCATTTTATAAAATGAAGAACATCTTATGCAATATTTTCCTATTATTGAAAAGTAAAAAAATAAGAATTCTTGCATGTTACACATAATCAAATTTAACATATGGCTTTTAATTCTGGACAGAGCCAAAGAAATCAGTAAAGAGGCCGAAAAATTCCCTTGGAGCTAAAAAAAACTGTGGTTTTACAGAAGAATGGTGAAAATACCCTGGACAGTAAAAATAGCACCAAGAAGAGAGAAAATCAGAAATGACGAAATCAAGACTAATGTGGGGGTTATAGGAGCACTAAATTTCTTTAGAAATCAGAAAGTAAAATGGTTTGGTCATATAACCAGGCTACCAACTAATAGTATACCACAACAAACAGACCAAATGGAACTAGAAGAATAGGCCAACTACGTAAACGATGGACAGAGGAAATAACATAATCCGTGGGAATCTCGATATATGAAGCCCACAAACGGACACACTCCTACTGTTTATGCTTCACCTCAACATTTCAAGTTACAAGAGGAACAAGATAAGATGAGATAAGTAAAAATAGGTAATGCTGAAAGAGGCCTAGAGGCAAAAACATCTTATCACAAACATCAGAAAGAGATGCTTGTCATTTTATGGTCACATTATGAGAAGAGAAACAATCACACTGGGAAGATTTATGGACAGAAAGATAAAAAGATAAAAGAAAGACAACGAGAGAAACTTCTTGACAGCCTTTCATCACGGCAAGAATAAAATGTCACACACAAATTCATACATTCTATTGGATTAGACAGTTTGGCTGTCCGGCGTATTTTGAAGGGATTTTTTTAACGTTTATGACCAATTTTTGTGTGAACATCTCATAATTAACAAAAAACCTGCCAGAGTTCTAGTTAGTTCTACCACCTGGCAAAGGGTAGACTAATGCAGAATCTATATAAACAGAATAACACTAGTCAACCATTTACATTATAAATATACAGATAAAGGCAGATACTGATAAAGAGTATCAGGTTAAAAAAAAAACATTACAGGACACATATTCACACATTAATATGAATTATCTACCACAGTAATTTTAAGGTGCACTGGACATATCATGATAGACCCACACTTGTATACATCAATCAGCTCTCATCTGGGTGATGTGGTCAGTATCACAATAGCCGCCTTTATTTCCCAAGACATTTTCTGGTACCCATTTTAGACTGGGTCAATCTGAGAAGCCCAGGTCAATTATAAACATCTGTCTTGATATGGATTTGAGCCCATGACCACCAGGCTAGCATCCGGCCACAATGCGACCACTCTCTATGACTATATTCACTCACCTCATTAGCAGGTGGGTGAACATTTCACCTCCTCTCCACCTTTTGTTTCTTTCCAAAGAAACTTCTGGTACCCCATTTTATGAGATCGTCTATCCTCAGAGAAAGATACAATTGAGATAAATTGACTCCTGTCAATAAACATCCCCCTTTAACTGGAGAATGAATCCCAGATGAGTGCATTATTTACATTTCCCAACTTTTTTAAAAAAATGTTGCATATCCTTTACAGGACGTTGCAGTCAACACCAGCATTTTTCAGCTGCTGTTGATGTACTAGGCAAGTTTTACGTTCAGTAGTTTGCCACTGTTTTTTGAACGACTGGCTCCCATACCAACACGTTATAACACAACGCAACACAGTCTGCTGCACAAATCGGTCGCAGCTGAGTTTCGAACGCCTGGTAAGTGGCTCACGAACCGCGTTCGCAAGCCTTTAGCCATGGAGACCGGTCAATAAATTACACATTATACATTTAAAAGTATTCTAGAACTTGTTTTACCGTAACTGATTCTATCCTTCTCTGGATCATCAACATGTGAGACAGGATGAATTGTCTTTATCATTTTGTCTCCCCCAGTTATTTCCTTCCAGTTGCAATTTTATGAGCACAGATTCACAAACATGGGCGAAAACTGACGATTTTCTGAGATGAAATAAGTAATATACAAAAATGAAAATTCCTATTTTTTATATAACGCTATCAAATAATCAATACTGAATGTAATATACAAGATCCGTCTCCCTCTTTAAAAGCCACTGAAAGAGTTCCTATGCAGATTATTCCAATAGCAATTTAATTAGAATTCCACTTAGTTATTCTTCTATGGTTTGAGAACCGTCTAGATCTTCCACTCATTCCTTCTACTCAAATATTAATAGAAGCTGGTTAAATATTTTTTTTTCTGGTGGTATTCATTGATCTTTGAATAATTTGAACAATGAAGACACAAATAGAATCATCTTGCGAAATGCATTTCTTTTTCTTGGCCTATTCTGCTTTTAATCTCTGTCGTGCATCTTCAATCTGATGTTATGAATGCTCCCAAATATTTGAATTTATTGACTTGGTTAAGCACTTAACCTTCTATTGTTATGTTACATTTTGTGTAATCCTTTTATTTGATAGAGCCATTGTTTCTGTTTTTTTAATCTTCAAAAAAGTTCCTTTTTCATTCTCTATTGTTATAATTTTCAAGTCATTGCAGTTCTGCGTTTTCAACTATCCTACTGTGATATCTACAGAACACTTTTATGGGTGCATTTCATTCTCTGTCACTTTTGAGTGAAATCCTGGTTTTTTGTGATACAGCAAATTAACTGGAGTCTTCGCTGACCAAATGCATATTTGTTTGGCTAGACATTCCAGTCATTTGTACTTAGGTACTTGCATCATCTAGTTTGTGGAGTTGAAGTTGTTATACTTCTATTGCAATATTATATTTAAAAAGTATTATTGTTCAAACATAGGTGAACTCTGAACCATGAGCTGAAATATTTGTTTCTTTGTGTGTACATGTAAAGTGTCAGGTCTTAGATATGACTGAGCTACTGTATGACAGTAGACGGTACTATCCACTTTCTGTTAGCGCTGAATGTTGGGCGGCGCTTACCAAAGCTCGCACCCCACATTCTGCCAATGGCTTCTGGTGGAGGAGCACAACTGGGAGGGTACAAGCCTTATCCTGGTGTGAGGAAATGAAACCTAAAGATTCAATGTTGTGGTAGGGCAGACCAGGCCCTAAGCATGGTTGGCAACGGGCCTAGGATCGAAGCTTCAATTAGCGGGATGTTAGACCACTGCTTTGCTAATCTGGCAGCTTCTGCAGCTTATTTTGTTCCAGATGTATTGGTGTTACCTTTCCTCTGGAGTAAACTAGGCAGGCCAAATGACGGATCATGCAGCATGGGCAACACACGGCCTCTACAATTCAGCCCAAGTCTTGCGCTATTTTTTAAGCGCAATTTAACAAACTATCATCTGTCAAATCAAATCAACTTTATTTCTGTCAAGACAGCAAGGTGCCAACAGTAGGAGATTATTTATATTATTACCTCCAAGTCTTATCCCTGGTCTTTCAAAATAGAGAGAAAAGAGATCAGGTGAAAAAACCCATCCTTGTCATACTCCTTGCTTTATCTTAATTGCCTACTTTATTTCCCATTTATTTTGCTGTTACTGCAAACATCAATTTTATCATCGTATAATATTTTTATCACACCATTTTGCCTACTTTATCAAATGCTTTGGTGCAATCTATACACCACAAGTATAGGTCTTTCTGATATAGAAGAGAGAGAGAGAGAGAGAGAGAGAGAGAGAGAGAGAGAGAGAGAGAGAGAGAGAGAGGTGAGAGAGGTGAGAGAGAGAGAGAGAGAGAGAGAGGGGGAGAGAGAGAGAGAGAAAGAGAGAGAGAGAGAGAGAGGAGAGAGAGAGAGAGAGAGAGAGAGAATGAAGGGTGGTGTTTGGGACTTGTTTATGAGATGGGTGGGGTGAAGAATTATTTCCCATGGGAACTAAACAACAGAAGAACTTCATCACTGAAATGTCAAAAAAGTAAAAATTTTATGGTGTCGACCCCAATCAGAACTCGAGGGGTGATATGGCAAATACCATTCCAGCTGCCTTTACTTCCCAAGATATATTCAGGCACCCACGTCAAGCTGGAGTTGATCTGGGAGCTCAGTTCATTTACAAAAATCTGTCTCAATATGAATTAATACCCAATTAAAAATTAATTGAAAGCCGCTGTCATACCGCAGTTCCAAAAATGTCATTCACTTGTTGCAATTATCATGAGCATGCACTTGTGATTCTGAGTATAATGTGTTGCTTACCATACACATCTAGACTGCTAGCATTGCTATCCTTCCTTGCTAAAATACTTTCATCCTGAAATGGTCATCATTTGTTCCTTCATCAAAACTGAGCTGATGTGATAAAATGAAATGTTTGATTCAACATGATACCAAAAAAAAAGGAAGAAAGAAAATACAAAATAGCCAAGCTGCTGCTAATTACAGAGTTTAAAAAATTGTCATGCAATTTATGAAATACGAATTGAGTCTCAAAAGGCTTTAAAGGAATTTGCCAAGTTAGAGGATTAGAGTAGGGTTAGGATCGGCAAGCCTCTCCCAGGAGGAGTGAAAAGTGAAAATTAGTAGCCTGCCGATGACTTGCAGACTACACAAGTCAACCCCACCTCCACATGATGTAGATTGGCAAACCATGACAGCGAGGTCATGGGCCAAGAGGTTCTGGCTCGCCAGGGGGGACGGATCCCCCTGGTCAGATAGTTGTCCTAAACATGCGACTGGCCTAGCAAGCCAGCAGGGGATTTTCATACAGCTCATAGAAAAACTAAGAAGTATAATTATATATATATATATATAACTCAGTATTAGTATAATGAGTCACATCACAAAAATTTTGCTAAGAATTATCATGCAAAGAGTGAGGAAGAAGATACAACCTGAAATAGGGGAAGAACAATGTGGGTTTGTAGAAGGAAAGGGTACAGTAAATGCTGTGTATATGTTGCGAACAGTTATTGAACGTGCTATAGAAGTAAACAAGGATATACATCTTTGCTTTATTGACTCTCTGTGGCTAAGGGCTTGCGAACGCGGTTTGTGAGTCCGTATACCTGGGTTCGAAACCCAGCGGTGCTGGTTTTTCGAAAAAGGTATAGGGGCCGGTCGTTCAGAAAGCAATGGCAAACTACTGAACGTAACACTTGCCTAGTACATCAACAGCAGCTGAAAATGCTGGTGTTGACTGCAACGTCCCGTAAGGGATAAGCAACAAATTTTTTTATTGACTATACAAAGGCTTTTGATAGAGTTAGACATGTCAACATGGTGGATATGCTTGCAGATCTACAAATTGATGGGAAAGACATTTAGACTTATAAAAAACATATATTGGAAACAACAAGCTGCAATAAGGACTGATAATGAAGTGGGACAGTATCAGCCAATTAAGAGAGGTGTTAGGCAGGGATGTGTGATGTCTCCAGATCTTTTTTCCCTATACAGTGAAAATATTTTCAGAAATGTAGAGGATATAAATGGAATCAGCATTGGAGGACGAAACATCAATAACATTAGATATGCAGATGATACAGTATTAATTGCAGACAATGCGCAGGACCTGCAACAATTAGTAGACGCGGTTGTTGTACACAGTGAGCAACTGGGGTTAGAATTAAATTGTAAAAAGACTCAGGTTATGGTCGTCACTAGGAAGAAAGAAGTGCCACAATGTAATATACAAGTACATGGAAATATTCTTCAACAAGTGAATCGGTACAATTATCTTGGAACAGTCATAACATCTGATGGGAGATGCCTTGAAGAGATTAGAACAAGAATCGCCATGGCAAAAGTAGCCTTTAGCAAGATGAAAAACATACTGACCAATAAAAAGATGTCAATTGAAACAAGAAAAAGAGTGTTGAGGGGATACATAGAGCCTGTTCTTTTGTATGGATGTGAAACTTGGACAATGAGCAGTCAAGCTGAAAAACATCTGATGGCTGCAGAAATGTGGTTTCTGAGGAAAATGCAAAGAATACCATGGACAGACAGAAAAACCAATGACCAAGTACTACAGGAGACAAATGAACATCGTAAACTGATTAGAGAAATTATTAGACGTAGACAGTCAAAATTTTGTGGACATGTTATGAGAAGAAATGGATTGGAGAACTTGGTGACAACTGGCAAGATCGAAGGGAACAGACCAAAAGGAAGACCGAGAGAAAAATACCTGGATGGCTTGGCCACATGGCATGGCCGAGACAGGAATACTGAGCTGATCCACGACACTGGTGATCGAGTGAAATGGCGAATCATGACCGCCCACGCTTTCCGGCATGGCACATGATTGATTGATAATTAGAAAGCAACAAGTAAAATGGTTTGGCCATGTAACTAACTTACCAACTAACAGTATACCACACAGCAAGCAATGATGTACAGACCAGAGAGAAGCAGAGGAAGAGGCTGACCACATAACCGATGGACAGAGGAAATAGCAGAGTCCATGGGAATATCGATACATGAAGCCCATAAATGGGCATTGTCTCGCTGTTTATACTTCACCTCAACACCGCAAGGAACAAGATGAGATGAGATGAGATAAGAGGATTTACTTCACTGCGCCAGGTTCACTGAAGTGCTGAAACTCCATAGTTCCAGCAATGACGCTCAGGAGTCTCTGTGAAACAATTAACAGAGTCTGGAAACAAACCTCCAACCTTTGAAGCACAGAGAAAGTGGCTAAACCACTTCAACAACACAGAATGGATGCAAGAAATAAAATACTAGGCATAGAAGGAAAAGAAGACAGAATATCCAAGATGGTATTCATGAATGTGTCTGCTGCTGTATTGACACTGGAATCCGGATGAAAACAAAATATAATTAAGGATGCTTGCCAGAAGGAAAAACACACACATATATAAGCAAACATTCTGAATAAAGTTTTCATAAACAAACAAATACATAAGAAATACTAAGTGGGAAAACTGAAATACTTCAGTTTCCCCGCTAATTATTTTGTGTGTGTGTTCTTTTATTTGTTGATGAAGACTGGTCAAAATATTCACCCGTTTCTCTGTGTGTTCTTCCTTTCATTGAGCTTTCCAGTTATATTGAATGTTCATTTGGACACAGAACCTGCAAGTAAAATTCAATCAAGAGGATTATTATCTCTGAGAAATGGAAAAAGTATTTAAATGCAGACACTATGTAGATCCTTAGACCTTAGTCAGGTCTTAGTCAGATATGACTGAGCTACCGTATGACAGTAGACGGTACTACCTGCTTTCTGTCAGCGCCGAATGTTAGGCGGCGCTTACCAAACCCGACACCCCACATTGTGCCAACGGCTTCGGGAGGAAGAGCGCAATTGGGAGGGTACAAGCCTTATCCTGGTGCGAGGAAATGCAAACCAAAGACAAAATAGTCATGGCAGGGCAGACCAGGCCTTAAGCCTTGGTTGGCAGCTGGTCTAGGATCGAAGCTCCGACAGGCGGTCAGTTAGAGCAGTGCTTTGCTGATCCGGCAGCTTCTACAGCTTGTCTTGTTCCAGATGTATAGGTGTTAACTTTCCTCTGGAGTGAACTAGGCAGGCCGAGAGAGGGATCATGCTGCATGGGCAACACATGGTTTCTTTATTGTAGCCCAGGCTTTGTGCTATGGAGAGGCAATACTCACGCTCAGATTGTGGCCTCTATAATGCTCAGAGATTGAAGGCCAAGACCAAAATTAGGAGGGTACTAATCAGAGAGTTGCTTTTTGCGGATGATGCTGCGATTACGACCCACTCTGAGGAAGAATTACAACATCTACTATCTGCATTCTCCAATGCTTGTTCTGAATTTGGTTTAACAATTAACAAAAAGAAGACACAGATTATGTCACAAGGTGCACATGGTGTACCATCAATCTTTACTGACGACGCCGAACTGGAGATAGTAGACCATTTTACATATCTAGGATCAGAGGTAAATAGCAAATTGTCCCTCGATCAGGAAATCAACATCAGGATTGGCAAGGCAGCAACAACAATGAACATGTTAGCAAAAAGAGTCTGGGAGAACAGGAAGCTTACTGCCAAAACAAAAGTCCTCGTCTACCAAGCCTGTGTTCTTAGTACTCTTCTTTATGGCAGTGAAACCTGGACAACTTACTCACGCCAAGAGAAACGTTTAAACAGCTTTCATATGCCGTGTCTGCGAAGAATACTTGGTATTAAGTGGCAAGACAAAATCACAAATACTGAAGTATTGGAAAGATCAGGTTGTGTGACGGTTTATTCCATGCTCAGTCTTCGTAGACTTAGATGGATAGGACACATTAGGAGGATGGATGATGGTAGAATACCAAAGGACATCTTTTTTGGTGAATTACAGACAGGTAGGAGATCTCAGGGTCGGCCTCTACTACGGTACAAAGATGTGTGTAAGCGGGACATGATTGATACAGGCATTGATAATGCACATTGGGAGCAAGTCGCTGCTGAACGTGTTGCATGGAGGGCAACTATCAGAAATGGAATAAAGACAAAGGAAAATATGATTGCAGATAAAGCACACACAGAGCGTGAGAGACGTAAGATGGTGCACAATGGTGGAAATGACCACGTTTTCACATGCATCTACTGTGGGCAATCATTTGCAGCAAGAATTGGCCTTACCAGCCACACTCGCCACGGATCATAGTTATTAAGCCTTTTTGAAGCACAATGTACCAAACTATCGTCTGTCAAGACGGAAAGGTGCCAATGAGATGTAGATCCTTATGTTTATAGAATGTGTTTGTTATATAGAGGTCGTGTTGGCTGCAAAGCTCTAATAGTCTACTTCCGTTATCATCCTTTCATTTTGCTTGTCTCCAAATGCTCCCAGATGTTTTTCTATGCCCACTCTGTTATGTCCTAGTCTTGCATTGAAGTCTCCCATAACTATTATGTTGTCCTGCTTATCTATTTTATTTAGCACGTCATGTATGTCTTCGTAGAAGTCCTCGCATTCTTGCTCATTATTGTTTGCATTACATGGTGCGTATATTTGTACATATGTTGTAATTGTTTGTTCTTTTATTCTCACTGTTATGATTCTTTCTGATATATATTTTATTTCTAGTATTCCTCTTGCAAGCCGTGGTTCAATGACTATTCCAACACCGTGTCTTGCCCTTTCTTGCTGTTCTACTCCAGAGAAAACAAACGTGTAACTGTGGTGGAACTCCTTGCATCCTTTCCCCTTTGTTCTGGTGTCCGCTATTCCCATCAGTCCAATTTTCCTCTCTTCCATTGTTTCTATAAGCTCTTCTTCTTTACTATTGAAGCCACAGACATTCATTGTGCCTATTTTTTGAGTCGCTGATCTATCTCGTGGTCCATTAACATTGCCGGGTCGATATCCGTTTGGGTCAGTCCGTTTATACTTCTTAGTTTTTCTACGAGCAGTATGAAGATCCCCTGCCAGCTTGCTAGGCCAGTCGCAGGTTTAGGACACTAATCTGACCACAGGGAGTCCATCCCCTACGGCGAGCCATAGCCCCGTTAGCCCATGACCTTGCGGTCATATTGCCCGGTCTGCACCACGTGGAGGTGGGGGTTGACTTGTGTAGTATGCGGGTCATCGGCAGGCTACTAATTTTCGCTCTTCACCCCTCCTGGGAGAGGCTAGCCGATCCTAACCCTGCTGGCTGCAGGGCCAGGTGCATTCCACACCTTGCATGATGAGAGAACAGAAGAACCATCTGCAAATCTAACCATTAGAGAACTCCTGTTCGCGGATGACCAAGCACTAATAGCAAAATCAGAAGCTGAATTACAAGACCACATGAATAGTCTAAACGAAATGTGTAGGGAATATAACATGAAAATTAGCACAAGCAAAACAGAGGTAATGACTATAACTAAAGAAGAACAAACAACAACAATTCACCTAAATGAACATCCCTTGAAACAAGTAAAGAGTTTCAAGTACCTAGGAAGTATAATATCATCAAATGGCAGATCAGAAGACGAGATCGAAAATAGGTGCAATAAGGCAAATCAACTCATTGGACAAATGGCACCAATACTAAAGAACAAACATGTATCAATAACTACTAAGAAAGCACTTTACAACACAATCTTCCTGCCAACTCTTTGCTACCAATGCCAAACCTGGACAATGACAGAAAAAGAGAAAAGAAAAATCACAACAACAGAAATGAGGTTCCTGAGAAGAATACTCAACATATCAAGAAGAGATAAGATCAGAAATGAAGAAATCAGGCCTAAAGTGGGGGTTAAAGCAGCACTAGATTTTATCAGAAAGCAGCAAGTCAAATGGTTTGGCCATGCAAGTAGGTTACCAGTCAACAGCATACCACAAAAGCAATGATGTACAGACCAGATGGAATCAGAGGAAGAGGCCGACCACGTAAACGTTGGACGGAGGGAATAGCAGAGTCCATGGGAATATCGATATATGAAGCCCATAATCGGGCACTCACACGAAGTTTATACTTCACCTCGACACCGCAAGGTACAAGAGGAACATGATGAGATGAGACTATGTAGATCATTGTAAAATGTGATCCTGGAAACTGTATCACTTCAGTCTAGCTACTTAGATTCAAATTGCCGAATTTAACTGGAAATATATTTGCGGATTTGTTCGGCAACTATTTTTTGTGTCTCAGATTTAAGGAGGCTTAGATTACTTGTAATGTTAAATTACCTGATTATTTCAAGATCGAATTAAAACAGAAACTGATTACTGGATATTATGTTTCCCTCCATGAGCTACGAATCTATACCTCATGTCTTCTTAAATTTGTTTCCTGGACGGAAGTACAGACTGACTTTATAAGACTTAAGTACACCTGTATATTCCATTTTAACTAGACTTTGTGCACTGTTCTAGTATGTTTTATTAAATTTATTATTCATGTTTACACATAATTATGTAGTTTTCGACTATTAAAGTTGGCAATCCCATCTCAAACTGAAATTATACAGATGACATGCTGTACTGTGGTATTTCAATCGCGGGACATGGCAGTTTTCATCCAGCGATGAACATTTAATATTGTTATGGAATATTCATAGCAATTGCAATGCCAATGATTGCATGTTTACATTCAACACCCATTATAGTATTTATGTGTAATTTTTTACCATTCTAGGGAGTCTTCGTGGTGAAGTGGTCAAGCCATTTAACTCGCGCTCCAAAGGTTGTGGGTTCGATTCCAGGCCGCGTCCTTCGGTTCACGAGTTAAATTTCTCTGAGACTCCTGTGGATCTTCGCTAGAGCTACGGAGTTCATGCTTTGTGCGACGCTTTCCGCACTGCAGAAAGAGACTGAGCCATATGAGATAAAACCCGGTGCAATGAAGTCGACCCTGTCGATTTTTAAGCAACTTTTTTTTTTTAATTATCATTCTACACGGACCACATCGTTGATAATTTTGCAACTTTCCAACAGGACTTCTGTGGTCAAAACAATAAAAATGGATATCCGTCTTGCAGCCTCACGCTAACAAGACAGTGTGTGCAGTCACGCGTGCAATCTGACATCATCACAGCATGACGTGGAGATGTATATATCTGTGTGTGCATGTGTATACATATAAACTCAGAGGTTATCTGTCCTAGAGTTAGACAGCAACGGTGGTAAATCCCTTGGCATCAGTGTAACCAACAGTAGTGTGAGTGTGTGGGTAGGTCACAAAAAGTGAAAGGGTCAAAATCGTTTTTTCTATGTTTATATTAAATGATAAACTGACACACAAACATTAATATCTTGGCTAATAATTGACCCACAGACTTGAATAAGGTACCGTTTTTTTTTTTTTTTTCAAGAGGTATCCAACTATGCAGGTTATATAATTAAAAAGCAATTTATAAAATGCTACTAAAGTGGCTACTTCAGTCTGGCCAAGAAAGTAGGGATCAAAAGCTTAAAACAAGCCCAGTTTACAAAATTGCTGTGCTGAAGCTGGACTTGTTAGTCAAAGACTACAAATAACGCAGCTTCACTGTATACAGACACAATGCAACCACAATTATTTACTGAATAAAAGAGGGAGTAGAAGGTGCTGTGTGTGTTGAAAATAAAACTAGACATCCTGCATATACATGGAGACAATATTTAAGAATTGGTAATTATGGCATCAAACTATAGTCAGATATGACTGAAGGATGCTGTTATTATTATTATTATTATTATGGCAGAGAAAAATATTTGCAAGCAAGACAATTGCAGAGCAAACACAAAAAGAAGATGAACTGCTAAGAGGCCGACATATAATTAAGCCATCATTCTCCTTGGCAGCAGGTGAACATGTGATTTGTAATAGTAATAGTAGCAATAGTGATGTTTCCTCCAATCTCCTTTAATTTGATATATAATACAAGATAGCTGCTACCATTTTAATCATTTCTAGATCATTACTGTGACACACCTCTACTTCTTATTTTCTGACATCAATTTCTGTCTGGTTCAAAGTTGAAACCCATTTTATGTTTGGCAGTGAACCAGTTAATAAAGAGAAACAGAATATTGGTTATTTACAAATAAAACTAAGATTGCTTTTCGGAAGCGGATATTTAATACTCTATCTTTAATAATTGTGATGGTAAGTCACAAAGTGATATAAGAGTAAGACAGTTGATAAATGGTGTTTGGTAGCATTATGTGGCACAACCGTCTAGATTAATGTCTATATGTGGCAGACAACAGCTGCGTGCGTATACTTACACAGTTTCACTTGCACGTGGTGTTCTATCTGTCAGCCATACTCACAGATTGCACCACGGAAGAAAATACTGCAAGTTAGTTCAGTTACTGTACTGTTTTGTTTCTTTTGGGGGGCCAGAGGGCTTAGTGTAAGGCATATTCATACGGAAATGCAGGTAGATATCCTATCCTACACTGGCTCGGAAATATTCAACATTCATTAATAGATCCTCCCATGGCAGCTACTGTCATAAAGAAGACAAGGCATAATCATTTGAGATGACCAGCTCGTTCACGGAGTCAGGTCGAGTGTTAAGAACTGAGAGTTGAGGGAGACCTTTTCTAATTCTATTTATGAGGCTGGATCGATCCCAGATGCTATCATCGCATTTACTCTGTTATTATTACAATATAATTCGTCGTCGAGGAGAAAACTTAACACATATTTATCAAGTTATATTGTGAGCAAGATGCTTTACCTGCCATGATTTACAAACCACAACAAAAACAAGCTGCAATATGGAAATGCCAGACTTTTGGCATACAGCTGCTGGAAGAAAATTAATACCGCTGTTCATATGTAAAATAAATTATATAGATAATAAACATTAAATTCTTTATTTTTTAAAACTTTATTAAATAATTATAATCACCGAAGGTGATCGTCAATAGTTCCACTTCATTATGTTACCGATTAATATAGCAAACAAAATAAATAAAGTAAATATGGCAAGCAGACTATAATATTGGTCAACACAAAAAATTCAACATTGCCCGCAGCCGGTGAAACCAGAAACATCCCAGTAATATTGACATTGTTGCATGCTGATGTTTTAGTTCAGAAAAATGAGTTGCTGTTGTTGATGACACCGTGTTACATCTTGTGTGTTTTTAATAGTGTCACAGGTATGTCTGACACGTGTTTTCTTTTGTATTTTATATCATAGGTGTATTTTATCACCATATCGGTCACTTGAAATACTTGAATTATGATAAGACTTCACTTTCAGTCAGATGTATTCAGAATCAGAATGAATGAATGAATGAGTATTAATTATTATATAAAAATTATCAGTTTATTTTGTTGTTTACTTTTTTAACTGACTTTATTTGGTACTTCAATTTTAATTCACCGCAACAGACGTCACGAGGCTATATATCCCTTAGAGCCTCATTTGCATCGGTCCTGCAACCACTTTCCGGTTAAGTGTTTGGTGGACTGCTGGACCGATCGATGGATGTTTTGTTAGTTTTGGGCCCGTAGGGCCCTCACTGTCGCCGACAGTGAGGACCCTACGGGCCCAAAAACTTAAAAAACATCCATCGATCGGTCCAGCAGTCCACCGAACACTAAACCGGAAGTGATTGCAGGACCGATGCAAATGAGGCTCGAAAGGATTTGCGTATGTTCCGGTGAATAACAATTGAAGTACCCTTTATTTAATTAGCTTTCGGCTTTCGCCTGCATATCAGATATAAATATTATCATATTATTATAGGTACTTTATCACTACATATATAATCAGAATGAATGAATGAGTATTATTAATAAAAATTATCAGTTTGTTTTGTTGTTTACTTTTTAGTCTTTTAAATTTAACTGACTTTTAATTAGCTTCCGTCTTTCGCCTGCATATCAGATATAAATATTATCATATTATTACAAAACATTTCAAATTGCCAACAAAACTTATGGTAAAGTTATATTTAATAGAGTCGACATAATGAAATGCCATTAGGGAGAACTATCACGATTTTAAATTTGAGAATTTACTAATGAGACCACCACAGTAGATAGGCCTTGAAATTCAAAATCTAATGGTACTTCAATGATGCCTGTATGTCACTTCTAAGTGAAGATATTCACATTTTTGTGAAGGTGAGACGAATTGCGATTTCTCATGCTATTTACCCGATATTAGAGCTCTCCAGTGTGTCCGATTACCTTCACCAGCGACACCCGCTGGTGTCTGCGCATCTGTGCATGCTAAATTGTCTTAAACGGTCATATGAAAACTGACTTCAAAAATATTTTCCGTCATGTTAAATGATTACAAAATAGTACAAGTATAAAATTATTATTAATCTTTAAAATTATATTCACTTTAACTTTAGTAGTTCAAGTTGCACGTTTTGAGTGTTACAAAGTGTAGCGCAATCGATATGCGCTGCCGTCATGACCCGTGGGTTTCCAATTCACAAAGTCACATCTTCGCAGAAAATCTGTTTTTCAACCACAATTTGAGCAAGTTTAGCGATGAAAATATGCTGATTCAGGGGCAATATTTTATATTTAAATATTGAGCACAACCCACTACTGGCAACGCCGATCACATTCTGGTATGAACCTAAGGCCTATCCACGTCAATATGGAAGCACTATACTCGAGTTTCGCCCTCATTTGAGCTCTTCAGTAGTGCATATCCCTGACCGGATCCGGAAACAGTCCCGGATCACGCGTGTGAAGCGGGTGTGTAACCACGCGGCACACACTGGACACACCAAATTATCACAACAGAACATCACAACGCTACCCATCGTAGGCTATGCCCAAGATTGCCCTATCGCCGCGACCGACGTCCGTCAATCGATGGGACCCGAACGATCAGGACTTCTCACTGGCAAGGAACACCAGGCCTCCTAAATCCAGTGAGCAATAATCAATTGATTATGTGGTTGCTTCGGGATTTGAAATTTAAATATTGAGCACAACCCACTACTGGCAACGCCGATCACATTCTGGTATGAACCTAAGGCCTATCCACGTCAATATGGAAGCACTATACTCGAGTTTCGCCCTCATTTGAGCTCTTCAGTAGTGCATATCCCTGACCGGATCCGGAAACAGTCCCGGATCACGCGTGTGAAGCGGGTGTGTAACCACGCGGCACACACTGGACACACCAAATTATCACAACAGAACATCACAACGCTACCCATCGTAGGCTATGCTCAAGATTGCCCAATCGCCGCGACCGACGTCCGTCAATCGATGGGACCCGAACGATCAGGACTTCTCACTGGCAAGGAACACCAGGCCTCCTAAATCCAGTGAGCAATAATCAATTGATTATGTGGTTGCTTCGGGATTTGAAATTTAAATATTGAGCACAACCCACTACTGGCAACGCCGATCACATTCTGGTATGAACCTAAGGCCTATCCACGTCAATATGGAAGCACTATACTCGAGTTTCGCCCTCATTTGAGCTCTTCAGTAGTGCATATCCCTGACCGGATCCGGAAACAGTCCCGGATCACGCGTGTGAAGCGGGTGTGTAACCACGCGGCACACACTGGACACACCAAATTATCACAACAGAACATCACAACGCTACCCATCGTAGGCTATGCTCAAGATTGCCCAATCGCCGCGACCGACGTCCGTCAATCGATGGGACCCGAACGATCAGGACTTCTCACTGGCAAGGAACACCAGGCCTCCTAAATCCAGTGAGCAATAATCAATTGATTATGTGGTTGCTTCGGGATTTGAAATTTAAATATTGAGCACAACCCACTACTGGCAACGCCGATCACATTCTGGTATGAACCTAAGGCCTATCCACGTCAATATGGAAGCACTATACTCGAGTTTCGCCCTCATTTGAGCTCTTCAGTAGTGCATATCCCTGACCGGATCCGGAAACAGTCCCGGATCACGCGTGTGAAGCGGGTGTGTAACCACGCGGCACACACTGGACACACCAAATTATCACAACAGAACATCACAACGCTACCCATCGTAGGCTATGCTCAAGATTGCCCAATCGCCGCGACCGACGTCCGTCAATCGATGGGACCCGAACGATCAGGACTTCTCACTGGCAAGGAACACCAGGCCTCCTAAATCCAGTGAGCAATAATCAATTGATTATGTGGTTGCTTCGGGATTTGAAATTTAAATATTGAGCACAACCCACTACTGGCAACGCCGATCACATTCTGGTATGAACCTAAGGCCTATCCACGTCAATATGGAAGCACTATACTCGAGTTTCGCCCTCATTTGAGCTCTTCAGTAGTGCATATTTACACACCCGCTTCACACGTGTGATCCGGGACTGTTTCCGGATCCGGTCAGGGATATGCACTACTGAAGAGCTCAAATGAGGGCGAAACTCGAGTATAGTGCTTCCATATTGACGTGGATAGGCCTTAGGTTCATACCAGAATGTGATCGGCGTTGCCAGTAGTGGGTTGTGCTCAATATTTAAATTTCAAATCCCGAAGCAACCACATAATCAATATTTTATATGGCAATTAAAATTTACATTAAACAAGGAAATCTATTGTATCCATCGATTCCGAAACGCGATCATTCCGCTGCTCGCACAGATCCATAGAGCACACTTTTTTCACAAATATCCAGTTTCTTAGTTCTATATAATATTTAGTTCGTAATGTTTAATAGTTTCTATTATATCACCTAATAATTTTGTGAAAAATTTAAAAAAAAAAAAAATGCCCAGCCGGGAACAGAACCCTGGCCTCCCGCGTGACAGGCGGAATGCTTACGACTACGCTAGCGAGGACACAATGATTGTTCCACAAAGATTTTTATATAGTCAAGCCGCCGTTTAGGGTTTGATGATCGTAACATCTTTGCCTGTTTTTCAACCACAATTAAAGCAAGTTTAGCATGAAACTTTAAAAATTTCTGAAAAATTTGATGCAGAATTCGAAGATCCATCTGCAATTGATGGTTTTCTATTGAAAGCAACAGAACAAAAATTAATTACGGTTCAGCATGCCATTTCCATTTTTCTCTGCGTGCAAGGTTGGTCGCAACCAAACAGGCAGATTATGAATACTGACTTCAAAGATATGTTCCGTAATGTTAAATGATTAAACAATAGTACAAGTATACAAATAAATTATTAATAATCTTTAAACTTGCGTTCTCTTTAACTTTAGTAGGTCAGATTTGAGTGTTGAAAAGTGAAAGTGTACATGCCATTTCGATCGATATGCGCAGTCGCCATGGCACATGGCCTAGCGTTTCCCCATTCACAAAGTCACGCTTCGCAGAAAATGTTGTTTTTCATCTACCTTGCAGCGATGAAACTTTCCAGATATATTTAAAATTGTATGCAGAATTCAAAAATACATCTATAATTGAATTAATCCTATAAGGAACACCAGAATAGTGTTACATAGTGCATATGCCAGTCCGATAGATATGCGCAAAGAACAAAAACACATCTTCGCAGAAAATGTTGTTTACATCCACCCTGCAGCGATTAAAGCAAAGAAACTTTCCAGATATATTTAAAATCGTATGCAGAATTCAAAAATACATCTATAATTGAATTAATTATATCAGCAACACCCAAAAAAAAAAATTAATTACTGTAAGTATAAAATATATTCTTATGTATATAAAAGGTCACAATGATTTCAACCAATCGCTGTGCACGGAATATTAGGCAAACCCTTCCTGGAAAACCCAGGATGACGTGTGTTATTGTCACGTGAGATTTGAATGAATGAATGCATGGTCTGAACTAGCGTGAACTGGGAGACATGGTGAATCATGGCTATATGATTCTGTACATGATTTTGGTTTTCATTTCCGGTCGCGGCACGATGGAACTCGCTACATGATGCTATTGTTTCATTAAGATCAGAACCATATTGTGCAGTAATGCACATACATATGGTTTTAATAAAATAAAACTTTTATTATTAATGCGTGGAACACTATAAATTGAAAAGTTAAAAGAGAATTGTAGAGTGATGCAGAGCTAAACACAAATAAAAATCAAATTAACTTTAAAAAAAATACAACCTCAACCAAAGGCTACATTCATTAAAATTAAATCATTAGCATTAGCCTAATGTTAATGACATTAGTTATTATTATTAGTGTAACTTACCATTCATATTTAGACTGTTCATAAATAAACACACATTCACATGTATTATTTGGCATTCATAGAAGTAGAATAGAGAAGTAAGGATTGGAGGAAGCACTAGTGTAGGATTATGAGTGCCAAACAGTACATGGTGTGTTTATTTATGAACTGTCTTAGTGGTCTCAAAGGTTTACTTATTGATATTAATGTGTAATTCCACGTAGACTGAGTTTTAAACTTAAATAATACCATGAAGATTAATATAGCATTGTTTAACTGTTATGATCTGCTGAAATTATTCATTGAAAGATAGGAATAGATGCTGGTTGAAATCATCCAATAGTAATAATAATAATCATATACCATGCCGATAAGTGTGTACGGTCATGTTTTGCCATCTCGCGCGATCACCAGAATCGCGAATCAGCAGTGTTCCTGTGACTACACCATCAAGATATTTATCTTTCTGCCTTCCCTTTGTTCTTTTCCCCCTAAATCTTGCTATTGGTCACTACATTTTTTAGTTAATTTCTTCTTATAACATATCCCAAACAATCTTGGCTCTCTACGTCTTGTAGGATTCACTCATTGGTTTTTCTGCCTTTCAATCTATTCTTTGTTTCCCCTCAGAAATCACATCTCCACTGAAATCAGATGTTTCTCAGCTTGTCTGCTTATTGTCCACATTTCATATCCATATAACACTACTGGTTCTATGTAGCTCTTCAACATTCTTTTATAGTTGGTGACAGGATAGGGGTATCTCCTATCAGTGAATTAAGGTGCCTCCTTCCCTTTGCTAGCCTACATGACACCCTTGGGCAAGGTGGAATATGCGCTTTGACCCCCCCCCCCCCCCCAAAAAAAAAATCAGGGTTATATGAAGCCATGGATAGAGGTGGTGGATGGTACTGAAGAGCAGCTGACAGACAGTTGTAGCTTACGGTCTCTAGTTTCATGATAGAAGACAGAGGATCTCTTTATGGAGGCAATGGCTACTGTCAACGGCCAGTATGGTCACTACAAAGAAGGAACACAATGGCAGGCTACCTAATTTACAGATGCCTGGAAAATCATGTTTTGTCATTCATAATAATATGCTTCCAAAAATATAGGTTGTTATTAGGTTGCCAGAAGACAGAGCTACTAAACTGACATTTTTAACATATTGTATAATGTTTAAGGATGTCCACTTTATCAGGGCCTACTTCCCATTCAGCAAGCTAACACTCTGTCTTGTCCACCACTTTCACAACATGAAAATGGGTGGTAAACATTTTCAGGAAAGTAAGACGATCAGCATGATACTCACCTTACCCAATATATTATAAAACAACATGTGTGTAGCTCCATTTCCCCTATGTGCCATGAAAATGAGCGGGTTTTTTTTACTGTTTACAGAAACTAGTGTTAATATCTTGCTTCCAGGTGCTATCTCTTGAGGGCAGGGATGTTTGCAACAAGTAGTCAGTTGAAGAGTTGGTTGTTTAGAGGTGAGACAGATCTAGCAAAATGCAGGGCCGAAGCAAATTTCTCTTATGTCGCCGGTCAGAGAAGGAATATGACGGTAAGAATATTTTAATGAATTTGTACTGCTGCCACAAGCACAGCCTATTTCCATTTCTATCTCAGTTTGCCACTAGTATAGTTTGTTTCTTGTTCAAGAACCCAGTGGTGCTCACTCCATGACCACAAGCAGCATGACGATGGGGGTTATGGCAGTAACACAGGCTTTCAAATGGCTAGAATCACAGCATTATACCAACGTGTGTGTACTAAGTGATTCAATGAGCATGATTCGGAAGGTCGAAGCTGGATCTGTACGTAGACAGTGGACTGAGTCGCTGCGGAAGTCTGTTGTCCGTAAAGTCACCTTCATCTTCGTCCCGGGACATGCGGAAGTCGAGGGAAATGAACGAGCTGATAACTGGCTGGCTCTGCACCCCCTGCAGATGACCAGTCCATGGATCGTGCCGATCTTAAAGATATGTCGAGAACAGAGGATTTTGACGTCAGTTAATCCACATCGCTGTTCAAGATGGGAGTAAGAATTGGCATGGCCAGAAATGAGAGGTACATCGGGAAAACGAGGTGCCTCGTCAACCAACACAGAACTGGCACTATTAGCCACCGAACGCTGATGCATATGCTGCGGGGGAGGATCTGAGCACCTATGGACCTGTCCGGAGTGCAATCAAGATACCCCAACTGATAACTGATAGTCAGTTTCTGTCTGCAGGTTTGCCAAATAAACAGTCTTTCCATTTCTATCTTGCTCTACGACAAGCTGTCTGCTTTATTTCTACCTCGCTAATTGTTACAAGCATAGTCTATTTCTATTTCTATCCTCATTGATGTTATTTCAGTCGATGACATTCTGTTATCTTCAATCCAGTTACATGCTGTCTATCCATTTTCTTCAAGGATGAAATCTTGGTTTTTTGTTGTTGTTTTTTGCACTCGCTCGCTTTGAACTCAAGTGTGGTCCAGACACACTACTTCCTGTAGTTTTGGACTGAATTTTGCATGTGGATTAGCATTCCCTGTTAAGTGTCCCTCGCCATCAGGCGACCCCACTCCGACTTCAGAGTACTTGTAATTTACGTCCCCAAGTCAAGGAGGATAGGTCAACATTTTAGTCCAACTGTCTGATGTAGGGGTTGAACCTCTTACCTCGGCATCAGCACACCAGATGTTTAAGAACACGCATTCATATCATTTGCCCATGCTGACCTACCCATCTTGGTATTGCACCTTGGATGTGTTAGAATTTTTTGATTAAATAACATTAACTAAGAATAATTGCTAACAAACAAGGGATAAACAAAGGTCAATTCCCTTTCTCAGACAATACCCAGAAAATGATCAAAATTATATCATGCCCATTTTCATGAGGCTGGGTCCAGAGTTGTACTGGTCAGAAAAAGCCATTCTGTCTCTACTAATAATTAAACCTAAAACATTGTCTTGCCAGGTAAGTACCCTAACTGCTAAGTGACCAGGGCTCCCAATCTCGACTTATGTTTCAGCATAAGAATGGTCAATATGAAATAGTCATGCCTGTATAAATTTAGAATGTTACCTGTGTAAATATATGTACAGTGTACTTTTATATGGATGTGAAACATGGACAATGAGCAGACAAGCTGAAAACATCTAATGATAGTGGAAATGTGGCTTCTGAGGAAAATGCAAAGAATACCATGGACAGATAGAAAAACCAATGGGCAAGTCTTACAAGAAGCAAATGATAACCGTAAACTGATAAGAGTAATTAGGCATAGACAGTCAACATTTTTTGGGCGTGCTATGAGACGAAATAAACTAGAGAACTTGGTGACAACTGGCAAGATTGACGGGAAAAGAACAAAGGGAAGGCAGAAAAGTAAATATTTGGATGGCTTGGCCACATCGCATGGTAGAGACAAGATACAGAGCTGATCCATGACTGTGATCCTGTGAGATGACAAAAGATGTCCGCCCATGCTTATTGGCATGGCACATGATGATGATCAAAAATACATCTGAAACAATTTTAACTAGGATATGCATTCCAGGGGCAAACAGCAAAAAAAAACACCCACCCACCTACCCAGCCAGACAGACTGACAGACACACACACACACAAACTCACCCATTCACTCACTCTCTTTCTCTCTCACACTCACTCACTTTCTCTCTCTCTCTCTCTCAAAAAGACTGAACACTTATGGTTTAGTTTAGTGTAGTTAAAACTAAACTCTTAAATCTACCCAAAGCATTTCAGGATCCTTGCCAGTGCTACGGAGTTCGTGCACTGAGCTGAGATTCTCTGGACTCAGGCTTGAGTTAGGAGTAGAACGGAGCACTTATGTGTTACATCCATGACCTGTGATGTTGATCCATCGACTAAACTAAAAGAAAATAATTATTACATGTATACTTAGTAATGCTGATTAATCCAATTGCTGAAAGGAAGTTTAGTTTAGTCGATGGATCAACATCACGGCACACGGGTGTAACTCATAAGTGCTCCGTTCTCCTCCTAACTCAAACCTGAGTTTGGAGAAACTCTGCTCAGTGCACGAACTCTGTAGCACCGGCGAGGATCCTGAAATACTTTGGGTAGATTTTTAACTCGAAATTTTGCCCTGGAAGCGCCGTTAGTCTACTCTTTTTCGATTTCCAACTGCCAAGGGATTTTTTACATGTGCAACAATACAAACGGGCATCCGATCTCACTACCCAGAGACCCAGGGAAATTTTATTACTAGAAGTCCACGTGAAAAGATCCCGGTCATCACCGGGGCTTGAGCTCAGAACCTCCAGCACTCGAGGTGGACACCATGCCTCGAGACCACGCAGCCCCCCAAAGGAAGTTTTGTTGCATCTTACATGTATGTCATTAGAAGTTATCTTTTTCTCCATAGGATCAAGAAGTTGCTGCGCAGTTCCTAACACCACAAGAAGAGAGGATACTTAGTCGTCAGTACGAAGTTGTGCTGCGCAAATTTTGTACTGAGTTTCAGCCACCTATGCCAAAATGTGTTATAGTACGTACCAGAATCTCTTATAATTGTGAAAATGTAGCAATGAACATTTTATATTAACACATGTTCATTTTAAAATACCATGCCAATTAGCTTAAGTTCATTTCCACAACACCCAGTCTCTTTGTCCTCATCCTCTGTTCCCCCTGCTTCTTCTTCTCCCCTGTTACTTCTTTTATTTCTTCTCTGTCTTCCTCTTCTGCTTTTTTATTTTTAATTATTCACTGAAGTATAGGTCCTCAACCACCTCCTTCCAGGCCCTTTTATCTGTTGCTATCAGGTAGCTGGGTTTTTTCCCAGTCAAAGAAGAAGTAAGGCACCTGTGAGTAATGTGGTCAGTATCACGCCGGCAGCTTCTACCGGGGGGATGTCAATAAGTAAGTCACAAATGGCTGTAGAAAAATAACTACACATGATAACAACTTGAAACTATTTTTATACATACATTGTCCCTTTATTTCTCAACATAATCTCCACCAACATTGATGAACTTATCCCATCGTTTTATCAGCCCTCCCAAACCAGCTGCATAGAACTGCGTGCTTTGTTTTCATTTACCGGCCATCCCACAGAACTGTGTGACTTACTTACTGACTTGCCCTTGTAACTTTTTCTACCCAGCTATGCACCGCTTTATGGGACAAACATTTTTCAGCATAAACACTGACAACCCACCTTGGCGGGAGACATTTCGCGAATGATGCCGAAGTTGAATGTGAAGTGAAAACGTGGTTTAGAAAATAGAGCACGCAGTTCTATGCAGCCGGTTTGGGGGGACTGATAAAACGAAGGGATAAGTGCATCAGTGTTCATGGAAATTATGTTGAGAAATAAAGAGACAATGTATGTATAACAATAAACTGGTTTCAAGTTGTTATCATACTTAGTTATTTTTCTACAACCATTTGTCACTTACTTATTAACTTCCCCGCGTACTTCCCAAGACATTTTCTGGTACCCGTTTAGACTGGATCGACCAGGGAGCTCAGGTTACTTTTAAAAATTTGCCCTGATGTGGATTTGAACTCTGGCCGGTATAAAGGCGAGCGCCTTTCTGCACTGCTACCATGACACCCCATTCCCTGTTGTCAGTAATTGTTTTGAAGCAGGCATGCTGCAGATCATGGTAGCATGTTTTTGGCTGCTTGGAAACAAACATCTGTCTGTTTCTTTTTTTCATGAAAATAAATTGTGTAAAAAATATTTAAGAACATGCTCCTTAATAGTTTGCATTCATCATCATCATCATGTGTTGCATGCACATTCATCATTGTTTTATATTGTTTAACTGTCATTTGGCAGGATAACGCCTAGTTTAAAAGGGTAAAACAAAACTCAAAATTTGCGGTTTACAAGAAGTAAATGAAATTCAATATACACAATGTTTTCATTTTTCCAGGGAACATCACTCTCATATTTCAAGCGATTCTATGTGCACAATTCCAACATGGACTATCATCCAAAAGACATTATGTAAGTTTCTATTGTTCCTAATTTTGTATTAATGCTGAGGTGCATGCTGTTTTGGTTGTATTGTCATGTTACATTTTATATTTAACATTGAGTTAATTCTGTTTAGTTAGATTTTACTTTTACATGTCATGCATTCAAGAAAATAACTGTTTTAAATTTTTCTGTTTCACTTTCAGAAGGTTAGTGGAGACACTAAAAACATCAAAATGACTAAAATATTGCTTTCACAGGGACCACATATCCGTCCACCACTCAAAATAAGATGCAAGATAAACTAAACGTCACAACAATTTAGGCTAAAATTCACAGAGGAAAGACAAAGATAATTAGAATAAATGATAATTGGATCTCCTTTGATGAAGCCTCATGTCAAGGGCCGAAATCTATTCTTTTCTTCCCTTATGGGTCCCAGTAACATATGTGTGATATGTAACCTTTTTATTTTTATTTATTTTTCAGGCTGACGTGTGTGTATTTGGCCTGCAAAGTGGAAGAATTCTATGTCCCTATTGGCCAGTTTGTAAAGAACCTCAGAGGAGATCGTGAGAAGTTTGCAGATGCCATCCTCAGTTTTGAACTGACTCTTATGTCAAAATTAAACTACCACTTAACAGTGCATAACCCATTCAGACCTCTTGAAGGATTTCTAATAGACATCAAGGTATGGGAATGTTCTGAATATAAGGATGGTAAAATAACAAGATTTATTGAGAAACATGATTTACAAGGGATAAATACAGTGGTAGTTTCTCCTTGCCTCCATCAGTTTGTGTATGATTTGACTCCAATATCCTTTGACTAAAAAGACAGTCCTTGCAAGAGTGGAGAGTTTATGTATGGTGCCACTTACCCATCAGTCGCCATGTCATACAGTTTTATGGTATTTTATAGAAATAGCTGTAACACCAAATAGCTGAAGAAATAAAATAATCCAAGATTGTTATGTAATATTTTTAGCCAGTTTAGACTCCCTTATGGTCCACTGCTTTGTATATTGAACTGAAATGCTGCTAGAGAGTACTAGAACTATCTCTATAAGAAATTATTTACAGCAATATATTGGACAGGAGACTATTGTTAAACATGATGACTTATGGCTGGCAAAGACTGAGAAGAAAGGGTCTATAAATAATTGATTGTTTTCTTTATACAGACTCACTGCCGAGAAATTCAGAATGTTGAGAGGATTAGACGGCCCGCTGAGGAATTTTTGGAGAGGAGTTTGCTGTCTGATGCTTGCCTCATATTTTCACCCTCACAGGTTTCAGTGTCTTTGTGTGTGTGCCTCTCTCTCTCTTCTCTCTCTCTCTC
The DNA here is from genome assembly GCA_014155875.1 of Cepaea nemoralis. Lineage (NCBI taxonomy): Eukaryota > Metazoa > Mollusca > Gastropoda > Stylommatophora > Helicidae > Cepaea > Cepaea nemoralis. Next base: position 871,408 of record JACEFZ010026849.1, on the reverse strand, counting down.
TCTTTCTCTCTCTCTCTCTCTCTCTCTCTCAAATTCTGGGGTTGAGGTTGACTGCAAAGTCCTGTAAACTAACTTTTCCCCTATCTCAGTTTTGTCTCCTTTTCCTTATCTCACTTTTCTCTCACCCTATTTCACTTTCTCTTCTCTCTCACTTTTCTCATCCTGTTTTACTTCTCATTCTGCATCAGTAGATTTTATCTCTCCTCTCACTTTTATCATTTCAGTACTCTCACTTTTTCTATCTCTTCTCTCTTACCTCTCTTGCATCTTATTTCCCTCATCTTTCTCACATCATCGCCACCACCTCCTGCTTCTGATTCCAATTATTATTTTACCAAAATCTCACTTCTTTCTTTCATCTCACACGTCACTGCTTGTTCATGTGTTATGCAAGATGATTAGAGGTCCTATTAATTTATGCACTTTGAAAATAGCTTGTTGATTTCTTCGTCATTTGTGCAATTTTCTGTGTGTTTTCTTTCATTAATGTCTTCTATAATGTCAGCACTTAAATGCTAAATATATATATACATATATTCTATAAGTGCCAGTCAGCATCTTTATCCAGTCAGCTTTCTTGGACAGATATGTTGTGTGATTACATTTTGTTCAAAATTTATGAAATATTTTAGTAGTTTATTGATTTTGTTTAATTGGACCACATCAGTAATGCCATTTTGGCCTAAATAAACTTGTGCATAGATGAAGTTAAAAAAATAAAGCCGAAGTCCCTTCACCACAATAATTAACTGGCAAGTTGGTCTGAATAAATGGAATAAGTGCAGGCTAAATTACTAGTTATGTTTTTGTTTTTCTAATTTTGTCCACAGTAAGTGTCTGTCTCCAGTTAACATGCGGCTTGTTTAAGTGAGTGGGACTGCATTTAGATTCTTCTTATATTCACAGATTGCACTTGCAGCTGTAAAGTTTGGTGCTGCAAAGGAAAGAATTTTGTTAGATGGGTAATTATATTTTGTTTTCTTGATCTCATTCCATGTGTGAAATATTGTATGACCTAAGTTTCATTAATTCATCCATTGCTTGTAACTGTTGAAAGGATTTATGTCCTAGCACGTGTACACCTGTGCCAGCTGGTGGTGTGGTTATGGGTTCACATTCACAGCGAGGTAGATTTTAAACATGCTCCCAGATTGACCCAGCCTAAAATGGGCACCAAATAATATTTTTGGGGAGTAAAGATAGCCAGCTTGATATTGACCACGTAACCTAAACCTTCGACTGGCCTAGCAATTCGGCAGGGGATCTTCATACTGCTCATAGAAAAACTAAGAAGTATAAATGGACTGACCCAATTTGAAAATGGCACCAATACTAAAAAACAAACATGTATCAATAATTACTAAGAAAGCATTTTGCAACACAATTTTCCTACCAACTCTTATGTTACCAATGCCAAACCTGGACAATGACAGAAACAGAAAAGAGAAATCACAACACCAGAAATGAGATTTCTGAGAAGAATACTCAATGTATCAAGAAGAGATCAGAAATGAAGAAATCAGGACTAAAGTGGGGGTTATAGCTGCGCTAGATTTTATTAGAAGGCAGCTTGGCCATGCAAGTAGATTACCAACTAACAGTATATCACAGCAAGCAGACCAAATGGAAGCAGAGGAAGAGGCTGACCACGCAAATGATGGACGCAGGGAATAACAAGAGTCCTGGGAATCTCATTACATGAAGCCCATAGGCGGGCACTCTCCCACTGTTTATACTTCACCTCGACATCACAAGGTACAAGAGGAACATGATGAGATAAGAACCTGTATAGTGTCAATTGGTCTATACAATATCAGGCTGACAACAGTCCAACAAGTTTCAAAAGGGCCCTTTTTGTTATCTTTTCTACACTCACAAAACATAACCCTTTTTTTTGTTAAGTACACACTCTCACAAGACAATAGAAATTTTTAATGTACACTCTCACAAGGCAATAGAACTTGTTAATGTACACTCTCACAAGACAATAGAACTTGTTAATGTACACTCTCACACGACAATATAACTTTTTAATGTACACTCTCACAAGACAATAGAACAGTACCTATTAAATTAACCATGATCTCCAAAAAGAGATCCTCAGCCTACCGTTGAGAAATTGAAGACCATAACCTACAACTATCTGTCGGCTGCTCTTCAATTTCATCCACCATCTGCACCCATGGTTTCATATGACCATGATCTGGGGGATAAACGGGTACGCCACCTTGCCCAAGCTGGAGATAGAAAAAGATTTTAGATCTTGGCGGGAGTTACTCGACAAAACCCTGAAAAAGTAAAAATTACCTTCAGAACACCCTTTTGGAATAGGTTTACAAATTTGGCTACAACTTCTGCAAACTAACGAAAAATGTGTGCCGAAATACACTATATTGAAAACGTGTACAGAAATGGACATAAGATCCATGTTTTAAAAAGATATTAAACTTTTTTCATGTTCATGATTAAGAACATATTGACTGAACATGGAAATGATTTTTAAAATAGGTAGAAAACAGTGGTAGACACACAATGGCTTGCTTTGAGTACACCATCAAATAAGTAGATAAGAAATGTTACATTCTGTATGGATTGTGATCATTACAAATCCTAACATGTCCATGGGAGCTTCAATCTCACCATAATAAATCCATCAGTGTAAGGCAACAGTTCTGAGTTGCTTATCTAGTCTACTCATCCATTTGGTGTGCTGCTCTGTTCTAACCATTCCCATCTTCAAGCCAAGCTCTTATATTCTAACTGCCTGTGTTGATTCATTATGACTCATCATGATTCCTGCAAGGGCTGAATTTTTTTCCACATACTTTTATTCGCAGGTACATAAAGGATACTTTGTTGAAGACAGCCTCTGAAAAGGAAGCTGATAATACTCTATATCAGCTGCAGCGTAAGTGTAGTCTTAATTTAGTTAATCGTAGATTTGTCAAGTTAAAAAGCATAGTTACCATGTTTACATGCTACTAAGCATTTCGAGTTTCGAGCTTAAATGTTACAGAGAATATCATGGACCAGAAAAAGAAAAATACTGATATTCTACGAGACCTGAACATCGAAGAAAACTGGCTCATAAAGAGCATGATGTCACGAAATACTTTCGGCCATTTTAAGAATTACAGAAGCTAACAAAGAACAGTGATGGCAGATATGGTCCCTGGAAGAAAAGACGGGTCAGCCAGCACAAAGATGGACACAGGACATTGCACCTTGAGCATGAGATGCATGAGGCAGGAGAAATGGCAAGAAAGCAAGAAACATTTTGTGGGCTGTGATGGTGACGTTCTGCAAAGAATGTTCTATGCATGAGGCATTTTTAGTTGTTGATCTAGGGCCTTTGTGTTCAGTACTTGATTGACTGCCCTTAATCTGTGGTGCCATTTGATGAGAGACTAGGTTTATGTCAGAGCTTACTCGTTGGGAGAAAAATCTGTGGATGGAACCTGCCATAGTTTGGGATACTAGTACACAAATCAATCATCTCATTTTGTCTCATCACATCTAATCTGGTTCCTTTTGTACCTTGCGGTGTCAAAGTGAAGTATGAACAGTGGGAGAGTGCCCGTTTATGAACTTCCTGTAACGAGATTTCCATGGACTCTGCTATTCATTCTGTACATCATTGCTTGTTGTGGTATACTGTTAGTTGGTAACCTAATCACATGGCCAAACTATTTAACTTGCTACCTTCTAATAAAATTTATCGCTGCTATAACCCCAACTTTAGTCCTGATTTTTTATTTCTGATTTTTTCTCTTCTTGACACATTGAGTATTCTTCTCAGGGATCTCATTTCTATTGTGATTTTTCTTTTCTCTTTTTCTGCATTGTCCAGGTTTGGCATTAGTAGCATAGAATTGGTAGGAAGATTGTGTTGTAGAGTGCTTTCTTAATAACTATTGATACATGTTTGTTCTTTAGTATTGGTGCCATTTGTCCAATGAGTTGGTTTGCCTTATTGCATCTATTTTCGATCTCATCTTCTGATTTGCCATTTGATGATATTATGTTTCATAAGTACTTGAAGCTCTTTACTTGTTTCAGGGGGTGTTCTTTTAGATGAACCTTTGTTGTTTTTCATTCTGTTTAGTTTAGTCGATGGATCAATATCACGGCACATGGGTGCAACCCATAAGTGCTCCGTTCTCCTCCTAACTGAAACCTGAGTCTGGAGAAACTCAGCTCAGTGCACAAACTCCGTAGCACCGCTGAGGATCCTGAAATACTTTGGGTAGATTTTTAACTCGAAATTTTGCCCGGGCAGCGCCGTTAGGCTACTCTTTTTCGATTTCCAACTGCCAAGGGATTTTTTACGTGCACAACAATACACACGGGCGTCCGATCTCACTACCCAGAGACCAGGGGAAATTTATTACTAGAAGTCCACGAGAAAAAATCCCGGCATCACCGGGGCTTGAACCCAGGACCTCCAGCACTCAAGGCGGACACCATACCTCGAGACCACGCAGCATGTTATGTTCCCCTTTAGACTGTTCATGTGGTCTTGTAATTCTCCTTCTGACAAATCAACTACCATAATTCAACATAACGTTGCTACAATAAGTCACATCTGTACTGACACTGAAGATATTGGTTGCCATGATAAAACATTCTTGAAGTTCATTCTGTTTCTGGGTTTAGTGTTGGAGTCTGTTGAAATACCTAAAACCTGTGAAGTATTACCAGCCAAGGGCTAATCCCAACCAGTTCAGACATGCTGTGCTGAATCATGCTCTGGTTAAATCCTAATATACAAGTCTGCAGATGTAAAGTTCCAGTACCACTCTCCCGAGAAGGTAACTCAGTCAACAAATGCCTGAAGAAGTTGGATATGTCGGCTGAAAGGTACAAATATCGGGGCTTTGTTGTAAACAGGCATAACACAATTACATCTGAAACAACATTCCGGACAAACACAGAAGAAGAGGAAGCACCGGTCTTGCTGGGTTCTGAGTTTGTAGATGTGAGGGAGAGCTCTGCAACTCAGTTCCTACACATGTCTTCATTATACTGGAAACACACTAATATCTGTGCATTGGGCCATGGTCCTGCAATTATTCAAATAAAGTTAAATATTGCTGGTACACATTAGGTGTAGTATTGAGCTCGCTGACCCACTTGCCACATTCTTTTAAGTCTGGTTTCCTTTTGAGATGCACTCAAAGAGTTAAAAGGAGGGTTTCTTAAATGTTTTTCATATTTTGATATTTTTGGGAAGAGAGGTAGAGGCAAACCAAGAGAGATGATGCTGGATGGATTGAAGTGGTGGCATGAAGGAATATCATCAGTAGAGTTAATCCAAAACACCGAAGACCGAGATCTGTAGAGAGCCATGAACGCCTATGTCAGCTGGCAGGGCACTTGATGATGATGATATTTTGATATGCTAAAATAGGAAACATGCCAGAAATGTTAAAAATGTTCTTTGTGTAAATTGTCAGATTTTTTTATTCCTTCAGAGAAATAACTAAGTTACTAATATATGTAATGCAAATAAGAGTATCTGCTTTGAGTATGTATATAATTTTGCATAATGCCAAAATGCATCTATACAAATGTACCAAATATTTGTATGTATATTGCAATAATTTCACTTAGCAATGTAGAACTTGTATAATAATTTTTGCAGTTTTTCTTTCAGGTGTTAAATATATTGTAAAGGGTGTTGAGCCGGTGCCGAGAGAACAAGCTCAGGTGATCCAAAAGAAGCTGGACTCCTGTCGCAATCAGGAAAACAACCCGGACAGTGATGTGTAAGTAATAGTGTTTTGTGAATGCTTTGGTAGTTCATCAAAAGAAAATGATTATTCGTTTAGTTGATAACATTTAAGTATGTTGTAAATTACTGAATTTTGAAACACATAAGTATAGTGCAGAGTTATTGACAATGAATTAACAATGTGAGGACAGAATTGACAAAAGAGGATATATATGAAGTTTTCTGGCATTATTTAAGTCTGATAAGAAAAGCACATTGTTAATATAATGAAAACAGCAATCTGCCTTATTTGATAGTTTGTTTAAATGTTCTTTATTTGTCATTTTCTTTTTCTGTGATATTTGCATCATTTTTTACTATACAGTTGAAGAGACACAATTTGTAATTTTCAAAACTCATTAAAAAATATGAGGGCAAGTCAATAAGTAAGTCGCACAGTTCTGTGGGATGGCAGGTAAATGTAGTTGATGTTTTCTACAGGTGTCATTAGGTGACAGCAAAATTGAACTTTATATTCCCATTCGTCAGGTGGCGCTAGGTGTCTTATGTGCATGCGCAGCAAGCACATAAACAAAATGGCGACTGTACTTACGGCGTGTACAAACAAAGAGCAACGTGCTGTTGTGCGTTTTTTGTGGGCAAAAGGACTGCCTGCAAAGGACATTCATAAGGAAATGCTTCCTGTTTATGCTGATAAATGTTTGTCCCGTAAAGCGGTGCATAGCTGGGTAGAAAAATTTTCTCTAGAATACTCTAAAATTGTTGATGAAATCCGATCTGGTCGTCCTGTTGAGATTGCAACAGAAGCATCCTTGCAGGGAGTGGATGATTAGAGGTGACGGGAAAGTAACGATAGACTCTGTAGCATCTGCAATAGGGTGCTCACATGGTTCAGCATGCAGCATAATGCATGATCAATTGAAATTTAAGAAAGTGTGCTCAAAGTGGGTACCCAGAAAATTGAAGAAGGGACACAAAATGAACCAGTTTGGCCCATCCTTGTATCATCTCTGTCTATACAAAGATGAAGGAGAAGACATGCTGAACAGAACTGTTACTGGGATGAATCATGGGTGCATCACTACCAGCCCGAATCAAAGCGTGCTTCAATGCAATGGAAACATCCTTCTTCACCTCATCATCTCATCATGTTCCTCTTGTACCTTGCGTGTCAAGGTGAAGTATAAACAGCAGGAGAGTGCCCATTTATGGGCTTCATGTATCGATATTCCCATGGACTCTGTTATTCCCTGCGTCCATCGGTTACGTGGTTGGCCTCTTTCTGTTTCCCTCTGGTCTGTACATCGTTGCTTGTTGTGGTATACTGTTTGGTAGCCTACTTGCATGGCCAAACCATTTGACTTGTTGTCTTCTAATAAAATCTAGTGCGGCTATAACTCCCACTTTAGTCCTGATTTCTTCATTTCTGATCTTATCTCTTCTTGATACATTGAGTATTCTTCTCAGGAATCTCATTTCTGTTGTGATTTTTCTTTTCTCTTTTTCTGTCATTGTCCAGGTTTGGCATTGGTAACATAGAGTTGGTAGGAAGATTGTGTTGTAAAGTGCTTTCTTAGTAGTTATTGATACATGTTTGTTCTTTAGTATTGGTGCCATTTGTCCAATGAGTTGGTTTGCCTTATTGCATCTATTTTCGATCTCGTCTTCTGATTTGCCATTTGATGATATTATACTTCCTAGGTACTTGAAACTCTTTACTTGTTTCAAGGGATGTTCGTTTAGGTGAATCGTTGTTGCTTTTTCTTCTTTAGTTATAGTCAGTACCTCTGTTTTACTTGTGCTAATTTTCATGTTATGTTCCCTACACATTTCATTTAGACTATTCATGTGGTCTTGTAATTCAGCTTCTGATTTTGCTATTAGTGCTTGGTCATCCGCAAACAGGAGTTCTCTAATGGTTAGATTTGCAGATGGTTCTTCTTCTGTGTTCTCATCATGCGGTGTTCTTGCGGTCTCTGTTGGCTGGTTTCTTTACATATGTTGTCTATAAACAAGAGAGGGGACAGGACACAACCTTGTCGTACTCCGGATCTTATGGTGAAGGGTTCTGAGTGTCCTCAGTTGCTCTCACTATGCATTCACTGTTGTTGTATAAGCTTCTACATAGGTTTGTTAGATGTGTACTCACTCCATATTGTTTAAGGATTTCCCACAGCTTGTTTCTATCTACTCTATCAAATGCCTTTTCTTGGTCGACAAAGGCTAAGTAGAGTGTTTCATTGAATTCGATTGATTTTTCTATAAGTTGTCTAAGAGCAAAAATGGCATCTGTGCATCCTTTGTTTTTCCTAAATCCAAGTTGTGTTTCGCTTAGCTGGGGTTCTATAATAGTTCGTAATCTTTTCTCAAGAATTTTGCCAAATATTTTCCCAGTATGACTCAACAGTGAAATGCCTCTGTATTGTGTGCAGTCTCTTTTGCTGCCTTTGCTTTTCCAAATTGGGACAATTATGGCGTTTCCCCAGTCTCGTGGTGTCTGTTGTTCTACCCAAACATGGTTGAATAGTCTATGTAGCCATGCTGTTCCTACTTCTCTTGCTGCTTTAATTAGTTCATTTGGTATTTCATCTTGTCCTGGTGATTTGTTCAATGGGGCTAATCTGATGGCTTCTATAATTTTTTCTTTCAGTATGTCTGGTTCTAGTTCTTCGGTGGCTCTGTGTCGGTTTCTTGAAATCCTGTGACATTTGATGGGATGTTGAGAAGTTGTTTGAAGTACTGTTTCCATCTTATTAGGATTTGTTTTTGTTCACTTATTGGTTCTCCATTTTCACTGTTACTTATTTCAGTTGGGTCAAAGGGTTCTCCTCTGGGTCTCATTGCACTTATCTTTTTATAGAAGTTTCTAGTTTCCTCGTAGTTTTTATTTAGAGTTTCTCCATACTCCTCCCAGTCTTTTTGTTTTTCTCTCTTTACTATTCTATTTACATGTCTTCTCGCTATTCTTTATTCTTTTACAGCTTTCTTTACTTCAGCGTTCCACCAACTTGTTATTTTCTTTATCTGTGTTTTGCGTTTTTTCGAGGTTCCAGGTGTTATCTTTGCAGTATTTAAAATGCTTGATTTGAACATCTCCCATTCTTTTTTCACTGTCTTTCTGTCTATAGATATTTTTACAAAGATTTCAGTTAGCTCTTTTCCATAACTTTCCCTCACTGCCTCGTCTTTGAGATTTTTTAAGTTTACTGATTCGCATGGCATGTATTTTCCTGGCCTTTGCTTTCTTCTTCTGTTGGTTCTTATTGTGGCAACAACAACTTTGTGGCCTGTGTTTATACCTAAGTTGGGCACTGCCCTTGCATCTAGTATATTTCTCTTTCTGTTATTTCTTCTTAATATAAAATCAATTTGGCTTTTAGTATCTAAATTGTTCCATTTATACCAGGTGTATATTTGTGAGTCTTTGTGTTTATAGTATAGAATGTATTTGGTATATAGAGGTCGTGTTGGCTGCATAGTTCTATCAGTCTACTTCTGTTATAATTTCTTTCATTATGTTGGTCTCCAAATGCTCCAAGATGTTTTTCTATGCCCGCTCTGTTGTGTCCTAGTCTTGCATTGAAGTCTCCCATAACTATGATGTTGTCCTGCTTATCTATTTTATTCAGCATATCATGGATGTCTTCGTAGAAGTCCTCGCATTCTTGCTCATTATTGTTTGTATTACATGGTGCATATATTTGTACTATGTTGTAACTGTTTGTTCTTTTATTCTCACTGTTATGATTCTTTCTGATATATATTTTATTTCCTTCTTTGCCTTGTGTCCAAAATTCAAGGTTACGCCAACAGCAGAGAGGGTTATGCTGAAAGTGTTCTGGGATTGTCAAGGAGTGCTTTTAACGAATTTCAAGAAGAAAGGTGACAATGTGAATTCTGAATCATACTGTGAAGTTCTATCGATGCTTCATGATGCAATTCGAAGAAAACGTCCAGGATTGCTGACTAGGGCAGTGTTGCTTCTTCATGACAATGCGAGACCACATACGGCTCGATTACTCAGGAGAAAATCAACCAACTAAGATGGGAAGTTCTGGAACATCCACCTTACAGCCCTGACTTAGCCCCTAGCGATTTTCCACCTTTTTGGTCCACTGAAAACCCACCTTGGCGGGAGACATTTCGCGAATGACGCCGAAGTTGAATGTGAGGTGAAAACGTGGTTTAGAAAGCAGAGCACGCAGTTCTATGCAGCCGGTTTGTGAGGAGTGATAAAACGATGGGATAAGTGCATCAATGTTGGTGGAAATTGTGTTAAGAAATAAAGTGACAATGTATGTATAAAAATAAACTGGTTTCAAGTTATATTTAGTTATTTTTCTACAGCCATTTGTTACTTCATACTTATTGACTTCCCCTCGTAAATAAATAAGAAACTATGACAAGTGTAGGAATAACACCAAATAATGACTTTATGGAAGAGCAAAGAACTAAATGGTTCAGACATTAGCTAGAATGGAACAAGATCAATCTTCTTCTTTCATTCACTTGAAATTTGTCTATAATTGCAATGTTGTCTTTTGTGTGAATTTTTAGTTCATTCAGTGACCCATATGATTCTTCACATTCTTCTCCCACTGTCGTTTCTCTAGGCCAGAAGGTTTGCCTAGATTTGTCATATTGTGGGCAGTCTTGGAGTACAAGATCAATCAGTGGCTAAAACTGTTTACATGAGAATATTGGGGATAGAGTGGGCACGCTAGCGAAGTTGATAGCGATCTGCACTGGTATTGTGATGGTCACGAATGGTGGTGGGTTAGACACCTGGGTAATTGCTCGCCGAAGTGAGGGAAATAATGGCCACCTATTCCTCCTTGCTCTCGGCCTAGAAATTGTGATAGCGCTATCACATCACAGACTCATGGCAGAAAACTGCTTCAGGACAATTTTTATTGGGGATAGAAGGCGGAAAGAGAACCCAGAAAGAGACAGATGGAGTACAAGAGACATTGAAGAAATTGAATATGACATTAGCGAAAGCGACAAGACAAGTGAAAAATTCAAAATTAATATACTTTCTCTCTGTGACACTCCACGGCAAAAGCAGTAGGAATTACAAAGAAGATTTTAAAAATATATAAACAAGTCAAGACATGACAAATATGTTTCCATATAATCAGTTTATTACTACAGGTGTGGCCAAAGTAGCTAGTAAAAAAAAGTTATGAATGATTCAGTCAGTTTCATTCACATATATGGTAAATTACATGGTTTTGAAATTGTACTATGTAACCTGCAGAAGGTCACATTGGATGTAGAGGTACAATTTGTAATTGCGAGAAACTGGTATTGTAAAGCAACAAACAAAGCCAGGGCCAGTATCTCTGTATAATTGTTCACTATGTTAAATAAAAGGCCATGTTCTGTTCAAACAGTTTTTGTTGTGCTTGGGATATACATATTGTTTCTTGACATTTCAGATGGTGGGTTTATTTTTATTAATATAAAAAGTAAAATAAAGGGCCATTTTACACATCTTGAGGTAAATTGAGTATATTGTGTTAACCTCCATATTTTTTATAGACAACTGGCACAAAATTCGGTGCTGTCAGTATCACACAGTCCACTGTTACTGCCCTTGTCAACTAATTGGTACCCATTGAGTCTTGGTAGATGCCACAACCTGCTTTTAGGGTGTAGCTAGTTCGTTAGCAGTGGAATTAACTGTTGACATCGGACCAAGCTGACATGGCCCCTAGCTGATTGAGCTGGGCCATAGTAATGCTTGCTAAGTTCTGAGAGACTGGTTGAATGTTATCTTTTGACAGACATTCTACGACAATTAACACAACTCCATACATACATTGCCACCTTGCCGTCTTGACAGACGATAGTTTGTGCTTCAAAAAGGCATAATAACTTTTACCCATGGTGGTAGCGAGTGTGACTGATAAGGCCAATTCGCACTGTAAATGTTCGTTCACAGTGGGTACATGTGAACACATGTTTATTTCCACCATCATGCACCATCTTACGTCTCATACGCTCGGTGTGTGACTTATCTGCAATAATTTTCTCCTTTGTCTTTATTCCATTTCTGATGTTTGCCCTCCATGCAACACGTTCAGCGGCGACTTGCTCCCAATGTGCATTATCAATGCCTGTATCTATCATGTCCTGCTTACACACATCTTTGTATCGTAGTGGAGGCCGACCCTGAGATCTCTTACCCATCTGTAATTCACCAAAAAAGATGTCCTTTGGTATTCTACCATCATCTACTTCAACTACTACTGGAACTATTAGTGTTGGAACTCTTCGCTGGCTGCTGAGGATGGAGACGGAGCGCTTATGGGAATGTCCCGAATGCTGTGATGTCGGTTCCTAAATCAATCAATCAATCAATCAATCTACCATCATCCATCCTCCTAAGATGTCCTATCCATCTAAGTCTACGAAGACTGAGCATGGAATAATCCGCCACACAACCTGATCTTTCCAATACTTCAGTATTTGTGATTTTGTCTTGCCACTTAATACCAAGAATTCTTCGCAGACACCACATATGAAAGCTGTTTAAACGTTTCTCTTGGTGTGAGTAAGTTGTCCAGGTTTCACTGCCGTAAAGAAGAGTACTAAGGACACAGGCTTCGTAGACGAGGACTTTTATTTTGGCAGTAAGCTTCCTGTTCTCCCAATCTTTTTCTTAACCTGTTTATTGTTGTTGCTGCCTTACCAATCCGGATGTTGATTTCCTGATCTAGGGATAATTTGCTATTTACCACTGATCCTAGATATGTAAAATGGTCTACCATCTCTAGGTCGGCGTCGTCAATAGAGATTGATGGTACCCTGTGTGCACCTTGTGACATAATCTGTGTCTTCTTTTTGCTAATTGTTAAACCAAATTCGGAGAATGGAGAATGCAGATAGTAGACACTGTAATTCTTCCTCAGAGTGGGTCGTAATTGCAGCATCTGCAATAAGCAACTCTCTGATCAGTACCCTCCTAATTTTGGTTTTGGCCTTCAATTTCTGAGCATTGTAGAGGCCACCATCTGAGCATGAGTGAATGTGTATACCACCATCCTGATCATGAAAGGCGTATTTCAGTAGAAGTGAAAAGTATTTTCCAAAGAAGGTGGGAGCTAGAACACAACCTTGCTTAACTCCACTCTTGATTTCAAACTCTCCAGAAGTTGCACCATCAAACTTGATTATACCCTTCATGCCTGTATGGAACGATTCCACAATGGACAGAAGAGTTGGTGGGCAGCCAATCTTCTTTAGTGCCTTGAACAGACCCTCACGACTGACCACATCAAATGCCTTTGTGAGGTCAATGAAGGCAATAAACAGTGGTTGATTCTGTTCACTGCATTTTTCTTGCATTTGTCGCAATGAGAATATCATATCAATGGTAGACTGGTTCTGTCGAAAGCCACACTGTGATTCGGGGTAGACTTGATCTCCTAGGACTTGAAGTCTGCACAGAACAATTCTGGCAAATACTTTTCCAACAATGCACAGAAGTGAGATACCCCTGTAGTTGCAGTCGCTCCGATCGCCCTTGTTCTTGTACAGTGTTATGATGCTTGAATCTTTAAAATCCTGTGGGACTTGTCCTTCTCGCCAGAATAGCTCTATTAGCTGGTGGATCTGTAGAGTGAGTGTGTCTTTCCCACTCCTGATAACCTCTATTGGAATCCCATCCTTACCTGGAGCCTTGCCAGATGTAAGTTTATTTATAGCACACTTAACTTCTGTTATGGTGGGTAGTGTGTCCAGGTGGTCAAGAGTTGGTAGAGCCTCTATGGCGTTGAGGGCATCATCCGCTAGTTTGGTCTCACTTGAGTAAAGCTCCAAATAGTGCTCTACCCATCTGTCCATCTGCTGTTTCTTATCAGTTATGATTTCTCCAGTCAACGTTTTCAATGGTGCACTTCTTTTGATCGTTGGACCACAGGCTTTCTTTATTCCTTCATACATGCTTCTGATGTTTCCCTTGTCACTTGCGATTTGAATGGACTCACGTAACTTGATCCAATAATCATTTGCACACTGCCTGGCAGCCTTTTGCACATCCTTCCTAGCTTGCTTTAGCTCACTCAGAGTGTTACACCTTGGTCTTTCCTTGTTTCCAGGTTTCCAGCTCTTCAAAGAGAACTATCTTCTTCTTTTCAATCAAGGGCTGCAGAGTCTGGCTGTTTGCCGCAAACCAGTCCTGCCTCTGATGATCCACAGTGCCGTAAACCCCTAAGGCAGTTTTATAGAGTTTCTTTAAGTTGACCCCACTTTTCATTTACTGAACAATTTTCTGGTGTATCGGTGAAAGCATCTTCAAGTTGCTGTTGAAACTGAAAGCACTTTTCAGGATTGTGAGTATTAATAATACTAATCCTGGGGCTAGATTTGTGTTTAGCTGTGTAGATTCTCTTTGGTCTCAGTCTAACCCTTGCAACAACCAAAGAATGATCCGTATCACAGTCAGCACTGTGGTAACGTCGAGTCTGTGATATGGTTCTGATGTTGTCTCTGTGTGATGATGAAGTCCAGCTGGTGCCAATGGCTGGATCTTGGATGTTTCCATGTGACCTTATGCAGCTCTTTTTTTTTTATAAAGGAATTTGTAATACATAGGTCATTTCTGGTGCAATGCTCCAGCAGCCTTTGCCCATTTTCATTCATGCGACCAATGTTGTATTTTCCAAGGCACACTGACCATGAACTCGAGTCCTTGCCCACACGAGCATTGAAGTCACCAAGCCCTGGTGCTGGGCTCACCGAGGGAATCGTCACGTCCTGCTCATGGCTGCTTTAATTCCTCACTAAAATATATTGGGCATTTCGTTCCCCACAGGCCTTTCCTGCACAAACCAGACCGGTTTGCAGACGGTATCCACATACACAAAGCTTTCACTTCGGACTTCAGACCATGCAATGGATTCGCTAGCCAGGCATTCCATTTCGTGTTATTGAGACATTTTTCCACCTTGACTACACTATGAGTATAGATACAGACATTTGTCATAACCATTTCATGCGACTGGGACATTTTTCTACCTTTAGTACTCGCTCGCGAGGTAGGCTACATGTGCTGCCGACTCCGCACCTTACCTCCGTGCGTGTTCAGTGAGCAAGAAACGGCCAGGCCCTCTCATCCGGGGATCCCTCATATCCCCCAGCTGAGAACCTTCGAACAAGTATCTGAACTAAGCATGTAGCGTGCTCAGCATCTCACCTCCATTTATCGGTCGGTGGGTATCGGTCCGGCTCTCGCATCCAAGTGTTTATGGCTTAGAGGCGTTCAGCCATATCCCTCAGCTGAGAGCCTTAGAGTATGTGTCCGGACCAATCTTTAGCGGCATCGTGCGCCTAATTTAGACATTGACTTCTATCCTTAGTCTACCTGCAGAACAGCAGGTTGTGTCTCTCTTGGTCTGGTCCCTAACCCAAGGCTTGTCCGATATGTAGTTGTGCATCCGTTGACAATGCTCTTGGGATCTCTGGGACACGCAAGTCCCCCCACCGCGACAAGGTGGAGAAACATGGGGGGGGGGGGGGGGGGGGGGGGGGGGGGGGGGGCTGGGATTGAACTGAAACCATTGTCTTGGTAAGTGGCCATATCAACCGCAGCACTAGAAGATGCTTTGTATCTCATTTTTGTCAGTAGCTGTTTCTGCCAGTTGCTGTTAATTATGTCATTTTTATTCGGACCTGAAGCTGCTGTAGCATCATGGCATATTCTTCTTGGGTGAGGGGGAGATAATTCTCTCTTTCCCCCCCCCCCCCCCCCCCCCCCCCACACCACACACCACACACACACACACACACAACCATATACAGACCCGCAATCAGCCCAGCTTCATAAAATGCTTACTGTAGATCCCTCTGGAAAATGAAGAGAGCTGGTCACTGTACTTTGTATATTGTTATTGCTGGAGTAGTTACATAAACTGGGGTTTTAATCAGTGTTTGTATTTTCTAATACATGAAGGTACAAACAGAGAATGCTTGAAAAGCTGGATGAGGAAGAAGATGTGAAGGCACGGAAGAGAGCCAAATTGTCTGAGGTGAGCACATAGAACTAATAAAACTCTTTCATATTGATTTGTAAAATTGGATTTTCATTGTGTTTACTAAACACACACACACACACACACACACACACACACACACACACAAATATATGATTGTGCTCATGCATGCATGTGCTTTTGAGTGTAAATATTACAGAAAAATTCTTAGAATACCATGGACCAAGAATAACAAAAACGCTGAAATTCTATAAGATCTGAATATCAAAGAAAAGTTTCATATCTCAGAAACTAAAATGCTTTGGACATATTAAACGTCCGAGTGGCTTGGATAGAGCAATAATGGAAGACATTGTTATTTGAAGAAGAGGTAGGGGTCAACCAGCATGCAGATGGACACCGGACATTGCAGACGCCTTGGGCATGAGGCGGGAGAAATGGTGGGCCATGATGAGAGAGAAATGGTGGGCCTTGATAACAGAGAAATGGTGGGCCATAAATCAAATCAAATCAACTTTATTAGGGTCACAAATTGGGCGCACAGGCCCTTCTTACATTCGGCCCTTCCAATCACTCGTCTTTCGTTCATCAAGAGCATTATACATTTACATAGGAAGAAATATAAACATTGTGAAATGAATGTTGTAAACATAAACAAGGCTAATTACCATGTTATGAAGCCCATCTCCCACCTATCCATATATCACCCCACCCACACAACACCCCCACCTACCCACACATACGCGCACCAAGGGACACATACACATCCCCACCTACCGACACACACGCACACCAAGGGACACATACATACCCCACCAACCGACCCATCCCCCTCCCGCACATCCCCCACCCACACACACTGCCCTCACCTGATCCCCCAACCAAAACACACTCGCCACCCACAAACATTCCCCTTCCAACGCCACACATCCCATGCCCATCCACATACACATCCTACCCCACACATCCTCTCCCCACCCACACCTCAAACCACCCATCCCCCAGCCACATCTCCATCGACAACATATTCCCCACCCACACCCACAATCCCCCGCCAACCCACACATCGCACATCCACTCACACATCCCCAAACCATACACACACATCCCCACCAACTGACATGTCCCTACCCCCCCCCCCCCCCCACATACACACATCTCCCTAACCACCCATACATCCCAAATCCACTCACACACACCCCACCACCCACACATACAACTTCCACCCACCCACACATGCCTTAACCTAATCCCCCACCACATAATCCCCCACCCGCACATCACATACACCCCCTACCACGCACTATTCCCAACCCACGCACCACACACACACATATCCCTCACCAACACAACACATCCCCACTTACACACCACACACATATCCCCCACCCAGATACCACACAATATTCCCACCCACACACACAGATACCCTTACCCATCCACCCCACATACCCCCACACACACACCACAAAAATCCCCCACCCACACACCTCACCCACACAATAACACCAACCAACACACCACACACCTCTCTCTCCCCACCCACACACGCATCCCCTACCCGTCCACCAACACACACTCACTCACGCATACATCCTCCACTATGCACCCACACACCCCCACCCACCCACTCCCAACCAAATATCTCTCAATCACAATACCCCTACCCCACACACATCCTCCACCCACTCACACATCCCACTCCGACACATACAACTCCCTCACCCACCTACACGTCCCTAAGCCACTCACACATCTCCCACCCACACTCCCCCACATACTTCCCCCAACCACCACAATCCCCTGCTCACCCACACATATACCCCACCCATACGCACATTCCCCGCACCCATCACACACATCCCCCACACCACACACTATCCTCCACCCATACCACCACAAACATACCCTCCACCCACACATCATTCACACATCCCCCACCAAAACACAGCACACATATCTCAAACCCACACACCATACACTTCTCCCCACCCGCCCTTCCATCCCAAATCCACCCAACACAATCCCCTACCCACACAACCCCGCCTCCCACACATACTTCCTCAAACCATCCACACATCTCCACCCACATAAACACACATCCCCTGCATCCGTCCCATACACATATCCTCCACCCATACACACATCCCCCACACTCATTCCAACACCCCTACTTTCACCCCCACACATCCATCCACACATCCCACCAACACCCACAAATACCACTACCCACCAAAACCCACACACCCCAACCCATCCAAATGCATACCCCCACCCACACACCCCCACCCACACATATCCCCACACTCACACACATCCTCCACATACACTCACACTTCCTCACATCTAGACACATAAAAAATGTCTCACGTTAGTATTGAAACTAGTATGAACACACTCCCACACTTTACTCACACACATACACTGACACTTGTCATGAGCAGTCTCATAAAAATGTTAAACATGGAGAAAAATGTGTACATAAAATGTATGTGACGTAAAAATAGTGATGCTCTCTCTCTCTCTCTCTCTCTCTCTCTCTCTCCCTTTCACACACACATTCACTCTCACGCTCACACATTCACTCTTCTGCTCATTCATTCACTCTCACGCATTCACTCTCCCGCTCATTCACTCTCACGCTCACTCATTCACTCTCCCGCTCACTCATTCACTCTCCCGCTCACTCATTCACTCTCCCGCTCACTCATTCACTCTCACGCTCACTCGTTCTGTCTCTCATTCCCACTCACTGACTCTAACTACAATAATGAACATGAGTTTATATTATGCATGATAAAATCAAATGGTATTTAACTGATAATATGACAGATGAGAATACACAAACATATGGATTCGCGTGTTACATGACATGCATCTGCTCAGCTCTCTCTCTCTCTCTCTCTCTCTCTCTCTCTCTCTCTCTCTCTGTATTCTTTCATATACACACACTCACACACATGCGCGCGCTCACACACACACACTAACACATCAACTCTCCCACTGTCTCACTCTCTAACACACAATCCTTCACACACACACACACTCACTCTCTCAATCACACTCTCTCATACATACACATACACATGAACACATGCACATGAACGCATGCACGCACGCATACACTCCCTCACTCACTCTCACACATACACGTACGAATGCATGCACTGACACATTCCCCCACCATGTGTCATCATGGCCCACCATATATATCAATCAAACAAAAGAAGTTAATTTTATATAGTAATTGATCCAGACAAACTTAAAATGATTTTATTTGTTGTCTATGTTGATCTAATTGTTTATGTATGCATTACAAAATTGTATTACCCTTCTTATTGTGATACATCAGTGTGCCAGTTAACTGCTCTTATCATTTTCTTCTTTAATATAGACTTTTGTCAAAACATTTGATCATACCTGTGTGTTTTATTCCTTTCATTGAGCTTCTCAATTACATTTCATGATCATTTTGATTCCAGTATGAGCTCTGCAGCAGTAACTCACTTTTTTCAGTCCTGCTATTACTAATTTGGGCGTTTCTTCCTGCAGTACAGGTTGACTTTTCCCTTGTGATAATCTACTGCTCCTACATGTGATCCGCCATTTATTAAAGAATGGTATTAAAGACAAAAAGTAACGACTTCATTACACCAGGTTCTTGCCCATGACACAGTCTTCTTTACTTTGAGCGGCCTGGCAAAAGTAGCACACAGTGAGCAAACTTTGTAGCTCCTGCAATGACGCCCAGGTGTCTCTGAAAAAACTGCACTCATGAATGAACTGGATGACAATAAAAATAAATCCACGACCTTCGTGACACAAAACATCCCCTCTCGTTCATCTAAGATCTTTCTTTTGACTTTTCATTATGTTCAGATTGTTATACTTACATTTGTATTTTTCCAGGCAACAAGCTGTTATTTATGTAACAACTTGTGTTTTACACAATTTATTTGTGAGACTAAAGTCGGGAAATGCTAATAATAATTGTTCAAAAAGAAACATTTTCCAATTTTTGCATTCACACAGATAAATGTGAAAAATAAATATTCTGTGTTGAGTCTGCAACATTTATATTAAAAAAAACAAAAAACAAACAGAGCGAGGTTAGATTTACTGCTTTACTTGTTACAATTCACCTGTTTTTGAATATATATGTATTGAGAATTCATCATCATTATGTGCCATGCCGATAAGTGTGGCCGTCATGTTTCACCATGTCACGCAATCACAGGAGTCATGGATCAGTTCCGTGTTCATGTCTCCATTATGCCATGTGGCCACCCCCTTCTACATTTAGAAAGTCCTTTTGATTCTTATAATTTTCAATGAGAAAAGGCTCGTCAGTTCTTCGATTATGGGAATAATATTGTGAAACAAAAGTTTGCTACAGTTCAGGATGCTAAAAACGCACAAAGAAGCTAGACAGAAAAAAAAAGAGATTAAATTAAGAAATTCTGAAAGATATTGGAGAAAGGAGATAACTGTTAAACGTTGTACAAAAAAAAAGGTTATATTGGCTTGGTTACAACTGAGATATGGAAGTCTTTTACTGAAAATACTGACAGGCAAGTTCCAGTGCATGAGAAAAAGAGGACTAATTGGCCTTTGAATGGAATTTAATCAAAATGTGTTAAATTGGTGCCGTTCTATTACATTATGGCTGAATAAGCATGAATTCTCAATATATATGTTATAATAGAAATATAACAGCTGTGACATTCAATTTCCCTGTTGTAGTCAGATGATCTTTATTTTACATTTTTAAAGGACAAATGACAGTAACCTTAAAAGAAGTTCAGATTGCATCATTGACAAGTGGCGCCTAATCTGGCAGAAGTCCAGATTGCTTGATTGACACGTGGTACCTAATCAATTGCAGCCTCAAACTCGCCCGCGGAACAGTAAATGACATACTGTATATGGTCTGGTTCATAACATTGCATATGAGAAAGCTGTTAAATGTCATCAGTATTATATAACAGGAAGATTTTCAATCTGACACCAGGGAGGACTTTAATGAACATAGCAACATTAATTACAAAAGCGTCCATAAATTTTTATTCACGTTTCTTTGGTGTTTGTGTGTGTTTTTGTTGGGGGTTGTGTTGAGGATCACTGTTGGGGGTTATGTTAAGGGTTACTGTTGGGCATTTTGTTAAGGATCATTGTTGGGGGTTTTGTTGAGGATCACTGTTATTTAACACGGAGATCTCCATAATTACACCAGTCACCTCCCATAGATCATAGAAGAAGAATCTCACCACAGTTAATGAACTTTATAGCACAGTTGAGGTTCTGGATAACTGTATACCAGAGTCACATGCTATAAATATTCTTTTATGGGTAAGCTTCATTATTTCCAACTGCCAAGGGGTTTTGACATGCACATGTATCCTTAGTTTTCTGCCCTTATTTGAGAAGGATCAGGTTAGAGTTTACCATCCTTTTCTTATTTCTCTAAAAATGTACATTCCATACTGCGAATCAAGCTAGGTCTGCAGGAGTCAAAGGCGATCATCATACCTCTAAGCTACTTCTCTCCACCAATTATTTACATAATTGTTGCCAAACATTTGTGTGGCAATTCTCCTTGCTAGAATAGAATGCCTCCAATGAAACTGTTACCCTTCTTCAATGTACAGCATTGCTTCAGTTAATTCATTGACAGGTATCCCGAAGTCATTTCTGCCTACAGTTTACATCTAGTGCCTGCTAATGTCTGACAGCTATGCTGAATATGGCCGGTCACAGCTTTCGGTAGTTATTTCTTTGCTGTCCTGTCAAAGTTTTCTTGATTTATGAAAGCAACATGTTCATCCTTTACATTTATTATTGTTATTTTGATCATTTAATCTTTTAACTTGACCCGCCCATGTCAATTATGGCACCTGTTCATTATGTACATATTAAACCATATGTATACATCATTTTTTTTGTTTACTGATATCTTTATATTATTTCATTGAATGTTTTGTAATAACGGTGCTATATTTCTTTGTGCTCTAGTTTAATAGTATGCTCAGTTGCACAGGAATAACGTTCTCATCACAGGTGACATATCCTGTTGTGGTCCAATAAATGTTATTCATGGTTCACATCCTGGTATGTGGTGTTCATTTGTCTTGATTGTATGTAGCATTTGCATATTAAAATTTGTTGATATGAGAACTGGTTGTCTTTGTGTTCCTCTAAATGCTGGCTCACACGTGTATGTTATGCTAATTGCTTCCAAAAGAGACATAAAGAATATTAACACTGACCTACCATGCATGTCGTAAGAGGCAACTAAGGAGGGTTGGCATGAAACTGGCTGCCTATTCTCATAGAAAACTTTCGCTGCGAAATCCAATAAATCGTAAACAAGTCTACAACAGGCTCGATATGAGTGGGTTGTGGCCCTTTTGCTCCATTGGTAGGTGAAAGTAGAAGAAGGATGCCGGCTCAGTAACACAGCAAGGTGTGAGTCAGGTAACTTATGAGGTACTTGTAATTTACATCCCCAAGTCAAGGACGAGGAGTCAACATTTTAGTTTAGCTGACCAGTGTAGGGGTTGAACCAGCTGCCTTGCAATCAGCACACTGAAATAAAAGTGAACACTCTTATCCATTCGGCTGATATACTGAATGCTCTACGAGAAGTAAGTTGTTTACGAGAAGAACCAAGTGTTGACTGTGAGTCTACAACCATCGTCAGGCTGAGAGAACAGCAAATTTAAAAAACAGTTTGGCAGACAAGAACACTATGCAGGAAGCCAAAAAGATAATAATAATAATAAGCCAACACAGAACTGGTGTCGTTAGCCGCTACACGCTGCGGGATTTACTGAGGAGGGGATCTGAGCACTTATGGACTGAAAGGTTCAATGTGCAATGAGAATAATCTGTCGACTAACTAACTAGCTATCCATTCAGCAATGCTGACCTGAAAAGAATATATAATTGCAGCATTTCTGTCCCGTTACTGATGTCAGCCTGGATAGTTTTGTTATGGGACAAGAGAATAAAGAGTCGAGGAAATAAGATAGAATCAATTCTGTTTCTTAATATTACTTCAGAACTGTCTATCTCCTGTACCATTGCTGATGTCTGCCAGAATGGATTTTTATGACTTGTATGAACAAAGAGGTGAACACATAAGACATAATCGTTTCTTAACATCACTACGTAACTGTCTTGTATATTTTGTGTTCACTACTGATGTCTGCTTGCATGATGATTTTGCTATGGGACAAAAGAACTGAGAAAACAAGAACAGAATCAATTCTCTTTATTATCATCGCTACAGAATTCTCTTATCTACTTCGTGTACCATTCCAAAAATAGCATGCTTAGGCCTGGTTTCTGAAGTATGACCTTCACATCAGACACAGATACAGATATCTCCAATAGTGCCCCAGTCTCCCACATATCACACAAGAAGACTTTCAACACAACACAGTGCACAAATTGGTTTATCATCTTTGCTGTCATCAAATAATTCTTCAATGTATTCTGACCATCAACATAAGATATTTAGTTTGTCGATTCAAATATTTTCATTCTTACGCTTGATGTACCTTTGCATGCAAGCACACTTTCCTGATGTGCTATTTTCTTGCACAAAGTTCTTTATCAGTGTTCTTGTTTTCAGTTTCTCTTCTTATTGAACATTTCTCTGTAGCTTCATTATTGTTTCTGACCTGTGGGAAGACTGAGTGTTAAAGACAGGATGACACAGATTGCTGGATGGGTTGGCATTGTGACAAAGAAGACAATCAGTGCTGGAACCTATCAAAAACACAGGATAATGGAGGTATGGCTGAGAAGTGATGTGTCCACCTCATGCTCAGAAATTCTTGTGTCCTATACCTCCCATTGGAGCATTAGACACTGACCAACTCACAACAATCTTATCTTACCTTTTAGTATTTCCTCCAGGTCTTTCCCATACTACTCACCTCACTCTCTAATTCTCTTCTACGTGTGTTTTTATGGCTACCTCTATTTTGTTTACCCCGAGGGTTCCAGAGGAAGGGCTTTCTAGTTACACTATTATTAGGTTGTCTCAAAGCATAATGCTCAGGCATTACAGGGTTCAAATCCCAGCATAGGGCTGGGCATATGTACAAGAACTATTGGTTTCTAATATCACACAACCCCCGGAACTCTTGGATAGTGAGATGTGTAACCCTAGCCTTCTCAGATAAAGAGAAAAACAAGCAATTCCCATATGCCAGTTGTGCAACTTATAAATCCCCCAGCAGTTAGAAATCACAAATAGGCCACAAGGCTGCCTTGGCAATAATTGTTGGGAAAGAAAACCTACCCGGGTAAGACACAACCCATTACCATTGATGGAATCTGTCTAATCAAAGTAAACCTTGGACAAATGCTTGCCAAAGTCAGACATATGACCTCTGAAGTACATAACCTTTGAAAGAAGGAAGAGGAAGAAGAAAAACACAGGAAACAGATAGTTGTCTTCTGCACAGTCTGGCATGGCATACAACCTGACATTATTTACAAAAGCTGTGGTTCTAATATAATATTCAAATCTGCGATCCACAAAGTAAGGCAAGCTTATCATCAAGCGTCCATTTGCCTTAGATAAATATACATGTCAGAATCTGAAAGCACTTCACTTTCTGGATATATAACTCAAAAGCACTGTACATAACTCAAGAAATGCATGGACAAACATAATCAGTGTCAACTCTGAAACTGTAAATAATTTAACAAATAATGAACAACCGATAAATAAGCTAAATCTTTAGCAAATGTTCTCTACTGTATACATAACCACTAATAAAATATGTAACACCACACCAAATGAATGTACCTGAGGCACCACTGGATACATACATTGTGTTACACTTTATATTTACATGAGAGCTGTAGTACATGGGCTGGCATACTTGCCCAGTGGTCATGAGTTTGAATCCCCAAAGAGGCCGGTGTGTTAAATTGACCTGGGCTTCCAGGTTGACCCAGATTAAAATAGATTTCATTAAATGAACTGGAAACTAAAAGTGGACAGTGTGATATTGACTATATCACCAAACAAGTGCTCATTAGTCTACAAAAATACGGGACTTGCACCATATACTCAACATGCCTCAAGGCATGTAAAAGGGTAATTTACTTTACATGTTTATATTTACATAAGGTACAAGTAAAAGTAGTCCCTTGCCAGATAGTGCCTTGGGTGTGTAATGTGTTAAGCTGTCACATATGCTAGGTCACTGTATAATGAAGTGAGATAATTAGTTCCCTTCCTCATCATCTTTTCTACCCTGACAATTCCCATAAAAAAATCCAATCCCCATTTTATGAGTCTGCTTTACCTCCAGAGTCACACTGGTTCTGGAAAAATCTTCTGTCATTACGGGAATTGAACCAGGACTACTCCGTTGGTGGTAGAAGTAGAGGATCCTTTTACAAGCCTAAAGGTGCGCCTCCTGTGTTAGACCCATATTTTTACAGACCAATGGGCACTCAGTGGGAGATGTCATGATCATCATTCCAGCCGCCTTGTCTTCCCAAGACATTTTCTGATGCCCTTTTTTTTGCATAACCCACTTACAGGACATCGCTGTCAACACCAGCATTTTACTGGTGTTGATGTCTTGGCAAGTTTACACTCAGTAGTTTGCCATTGCTTTCTGAATGACAGGCTCTCATACCAACACGTTAAAACCCAGCCGACGTGGTCTGCTGCCAAATCGGTCACAGCTGTCTTTCGAACGCAGGTAAGTGGGCTCACAAATCGCGTCCGTAAGCCTTTAGCCACGGAGATCGGCCATTTTAGGCTCTGTTAATGTAAAAGGATTTCAATCCGTCTTGATGCGGATCAAACCCATGACCTATGGATAGGAAGAAGAGTGTCTAGCCACTATCTACCATGACTACTCTGTCGGCAGGCAAACATATTTACCACCAAGTAACCACAGCTCATATATTTACATATGCAATCATTCTTATTTTTACATATCTACTGCTTAATATGAAGAAGTGATCTTCCAGATCAGAACTCAAAACACCACAAATGTGAGACAAAGCCTTGTCTAGAATATATGGCAATATATCAAATGCAACCAAACACTGACAACTATGGTATACAAATATTCACTCCAGATGCTGAACTTTGCAAGTTAAGAAAACAGGGACTAATAAAACTTAAGCTTATGGCACAATTTCCAAATGATGTGCTACGGTACAGCAAAGTGCCTGCAAGGTGGATGTCACTGGAGATTACTCCAGAATTGAAACAATGATGCACTGATGCTTGTCAAGAATTTTCGCAGTGCTTTGAAGCAGAAGGTGATGGTTTCCTATCAGAGTTGTTACTGGAAATGAAACCTGGGTTCACAAACATGAGCTGGAAACTAAGAGAGCGAGCAAGGAATGGCGCCATCTCTCCTCACCGAAACCAAAGAAGTTTCACACGCAGCCGTCTGCATGGAAAGTTATGAGCACCACATGCCAAGAGGGAGAACTGTCACCAGTGATACGTATACAGATCTTCTCAGGAATCATCTTCGACTTGCAGTGAAATCCACACGATGTGGACTTCTGAGTAAAGGTGTCCTTTTGCAACCCCATACTGCCCGTGCAACGGCTGAAACATCGAAGACCTCCACTTTCACTGTGTACCACATCCCCCGTACTCGCCAGACCTAGCCCCTAGTTATTTCCACCTGTTTGGGCAACAAAGAGTCATTGGGAGGAAAGTAGGAAGTTTCTGTAAAGATGTACAGCAGATGGTGCATGAGTGGTTACACACACAACCAAGAGAAATTTTTTTTCAAGGAATTCAAGCACTTTATTGGTGCTGGAGGACTTGCATTGAACGCAGTAGTGACTACATTGAAAAACGATACATTTGTTCTTTATTTTTTCAGAATATATTCAACCCCCAAAAAATGTAAGGTTTTAATTTGAAGCCGCCTCGTATGTGTAAATTACATTTACTTTAAATAGTATTTATTGGTTTGCTTTTTTCTTTCCCTCACTGTATGAATGAATAATGTATTTATAGTTTTTGCCACAAACAACAATTGAAATCTTAAACAGAACACAATGTTCATAAATCATTTAAAACCCTGTAACTTACTCTCTTAGCATGCTGTACATTTATACAAAATTTATCTTATGTACAATATTTTTTTTAAAAACAATTGAAAGGTGAGTGGGTGGGTGTGTGTGTATTTTGCTCCGCCACCACATATCACATATATACATATACAATTCAAACCCCTTTTTATGCTGTCATACCACATATATACATATACAGTTCAAATCCCTTTTTATGCTGTCCACCTAGAATAAAATATACATGTTACCAAATAACGTATACAATTATTTCTGCCAGAGAAATAACAACTTAAACATGCCAAGTGATGATACATTGATTAAAACACTAATTCAGTTAATGTATCTATGAACTTCATGGTTTACTTTCACATTCAAATAAAAAATAATAATCTAGTAAACACACATAAGAATACTACCACAGCAAAATCAACCAAAAAAAAAAAAAAAAAACACAAAACAATAAAGAACGCAAGTTATTTTGAAAATATGCTTAAACATAAACATATCCATACTTTGTGGGCATTATATTGATCCGTATTTTTTTCTTTTTCGCATATCCTTTACAGGACATCACTGTCAACACCAGCATTTTACTGCTGTTGTTGATTTCTTGGCAAGATTACGCTTAGTAGTCTGCCATTGCTTTCTGAGTGGCCGGCTCACTTATCCCGTAAGTCACCAATGCGGGGAGAATCGCTTCCAATTCTCGCGCGCTGCATTATCCTATGTGGATAAACGGGGTTATGGAGAAAGTCATTTAACCCTAGGCCAGGGAGACCGGCATTGATCCTTATAATATTTATAAACATAAATCTGATGACTGTAAATGTTAAAATCCTTGTAAATACAAGATCTGATTTCACACCGGGGTTAATATTCCTGAAAAGGAGATAAACAATTTAAAAAGGTCAACCATTAGAATATAAATACCAAAACATTTCATTATTTTTTATTTTTACAGAAGCAAGAGTCAACTGAACCACCCATGTTTTACCGGAAAAAGCAATGAATAATAACACTGTAACCTACTATGCGCGTCGTAATAGGTGGCTAAACAAAGTTGGCATGAGACTGGCTATTTCATCCCTCAGAAAGAATTTAGCTCCAAAATACAGCCAATCATGAACAAAGAGGTGGGTATGAGGTGCTTGATAGCCTATGCTTCATTAGGAGATGGAAGGCAGAATAAGAGTCAACCTAACATTGATTATTGTCGAGTGTTAAAGAAAAATTCTAATATTTGCTTAAGTGGCTGATTAATATTGGCTGCAGAAATGTGGTTTCTGAGGAAAATGCAAAGTATACCATGGACAGACAGAAAAACCAATGACCAAGTACTACAGGAGACAAATGAACATCGTAGACTGATTAGAGAAATTAGACGTAGACAGTCAAAATTTTTTGGACATGTTATGAGAAGAAATGGGTTGGAGAACTTAGTGACAACTGGCAAGATCGAGGGGAACAGACCAAGAGGAAGACCGAGAGGAAAATACCTGGATGGCTTGGCCACATGGCATGGACGAGACAGGAACACTGAGCTGATCCACGACACTGGTGATCGAGTGAAATGGCGAGTCATGACCGCCCATGCTTTCCGGCATGGCACACGATTGATTGATTGATTGATGAAAAATAAACAACTCTTTGGTACTTTTTTGTGTTTAAGTTGATTTTGAAGAATTGAGGAAGAGTTTTACACATGAGGACGCTGAAACTGTCTCATTTTCACATTATTCCTGAACTTTTTAGATCTGACTTCAGCCATAACCTCTGTAAACAAAAATTACCACTGCGTGTAACAAATAAAGCCACAAGACAAGCCAAATGCTGTTAAAACATTACTCTGACAATAAATATACAATATGATCATATGGTCGAGACAAGAACACTGATCGAGTGAGATGGTAAATCATGACCGCCCACGCTTATCAGAAAGGCACATGATGAATGAATGATCATAAAGTGTGCTGTGGTAACTCATGAAGGTGTGAGACCCAAAAGAGTCCCTCAATAATTAACAGGTAAAGAATTAATGCTTCTGAAAGCAGATGAATGTCTTGTGGTAGTAAGACATGCATCCATTCACAGACGTAACAATTCAGATATTTGCTTTCTATTATCCTACACTAACAAGGAGGGGACTATGCACCACTACTCATCTACATATAATGATAAAGCATTGCTATCAAAGGAAACAGCTTGATGCCAAGTAAAATCATTGCAATATAAATACAAATACTTGGTACATTTGTTCAGATAAAACAGATCATTTTGGCATTATACAAAATTATATATGAACACAAAGCAGATACTCTTATTTACATTACATATATTAGAAACTTTGTCTTTTCTCTTAAGAAAAAAACGGTGACATTTTACACAGAATGAAAATTATGATTTATGAAAATAGATTCAAGTAACTGTACAAGCAATCACAACAATACTGGAAGCAATGGATTTGTAGTTTCATAAATAGCCATGCCAAATCCTCTACACAGCTGAAGTAATAAATATGATATGTTTCAGAACAGTAAATGAACAACTAATCGCTTTTGATGATAGTCAGATCCAATCACTGAATGGACATAGATATATACAGTTGGCTCAATGCTGAAGGGTAAAAAAATAAGGTGGAAGACACACATAAATTTTTCACTCAATGTTACATCGATACTGCTGTATGGGTCAGAAACATGGTGAACAACTAAAAGAAATGCTAATAAACTACATTCACTAATTGGTGCCTGCACAGAATAGTGGGGGTAAAATGGTGTGAAGAATCACCAATGTAGAGCTCATGGCGGTAACTAAATAAATTCCGGTGAACCAAGAGGTGAGAAAAAGACACTGCTGCTGGATAGGACACACACTGAGGACAGTAAACTAGACACTCTCTTGCCTGGAACCAACAAAGCAAATGAAATGGGAGACTTAAAACACATGGAGAAGAGAATTACAGACAGACATGAATAATATTGGGAGAACATGGAGGGAGCTGCAGGGGATAGAAACAGACAGGATGGCTTGGTTGAGCACCTATGACCCAATGTGGGATAAAGGGAACAGAGGAAGATATACAATTAAAGAACAAGCATGAAATCAACTTCACAGCAGCCACTGGACAATTTTTGAACAACTTCAAAACAGAGGCCAAAAACTCAAAACAGAAATGAAAACCATCAATGATGAGAAAAAATAGTACTCATCACAACCTTCATCATCATCAAGTGCCCTGCTGACTATCACAGGCGATCATGTTTCTCCAGACCTTGAGATCTCTAACAGCATGTATCGTCAATGTAACGGCAATTTGTGTGCTGACTCCTTTCCATGTCATGACACAAGACTGTCAAGAATTTTCAGACAATTAAAAGTGAAGGCACAGTTGCACGTGAAGAGATAAAATTAGTCATGAAACTTGAAAGAACAATGGATTCAGAAACACCCACAGACAGACACATCACAGTCATACTTTCTATTACTAAGGATCTGACTTTAGGGGTGTAAAGTGATAGATGGATAAAGAAGAGTGGATAAAAAGAGAGATAATGATTAACTATAGAACGATGTGATGAGTTAAAATGTAACAAATATGGTAGGCTGAGATTCTACAGAGATACAGTTCTTCTTCTTCCGCGTTCATCCGGAGTTTTTTTTTCCGGACGTGATTGCGTTGTGCCTGTTTACAGCAGAGCTGTGTTCTTGCGCCGCAAGGCCGACACATCCGACTTCTGTGGGCATTTGTTGACCAGGTTAACCTTCCCGGAGAGATAAAGTTCAATTTCCTCTACGTACATAACTTCACAATTAAGATACCCTTTTATTCATTACCATATCAACACAACTGTCATGGATATGAAAAATAAGGCGATGGAAGAATAACTATGAATAACAATGAAACAATTGGAAAAAATAGAGGGAAAAATAAGTCAACTAAAACGTATTTAAAATATTCAAATGGTTTTAAACAAAATCTTAAGTGACAAACTGGTGCTTATAAGCATAAAAAAAACAGGGCCAAACCATGTAGAAAGAAAACAGACAAGACTGCAGAGAGCAAAATGTATTACTGAAAGAACATGCGAGAGGCAATAATACTACAGTAATAAAGCAATATACCATAAAGTGAATATGTGAAAAATAATAATAGCTGACACATAGCAATAGTGAGAAGCAAGTGGATGAGAGGTTACATTATCAATCTTACATATCAAGGGACGTGTGTTCAAACCTTGTTAAGGCTCTGCGATTTTTAAACTCCCAGCATGTAAACTATATAATGACTGCTTGGAAATGTGGCCTTTATTCCTCTCAGCACAGACAATAAAAACATTGACCCACACCAGTAGTAGTAAAAAACGTTAGTTGCATATTCTTTACAAGACGTTGCAGTCAACCTAAGCATTTTTTGGCTGTTTGTGATCTCCCGGCAAGTTTATGTTCAGTAGTTTGCCATTGCTTTCTGAACGACCAACACTCATACGTATGGAAACCAACGCAAGGCGTCCGTTTCCAACCTGCAGCTGTGTTTTGAACGCGGTATGGGGGATTACGAATTGCATTTGTAAGCCCTTCGCCACAGAGCTGGCTATAGTAAGGGTGTAGTAAGGGTGCTGAAATAAAAGCAACAAAAAATACATAGCACTGAAAATAAAGAAACGTGAACAAAATACAATACATGAGTGATCAAGGAAGCTGTCGTGAGACTGAATGTAACACCGACATTTATAGAGACTGGGGTGCTCAAACAATGTGAATTAAGAAAAGAATACATCAACAAAATACAGGTAAAATGGAATGCATTGATACATCAAAACATCAAATTCATGAGTGAAAATTAGCCTAGTCAACCATTAATCCTGCTGACAACCTGGAATCAGGAATACAGCATATAACACCACATTCACTCTATGCTGTCTCACCAAACAACAAACTAGTTTACCTCTCATTTGCACATTTTAATCATTTGCAATTCAACATGCTGGAACACACACAAAGATACTTTTGTACAATAGAGATAGATCTAACAGAGGATAAGAAAATTTGATATGGAAGGAGTATTCAGATCTTCAAGTGATCTTTCATCACAGACTAGGAGTTTAGATTGTCTGTCCATCGGTCGGATGATAAACATTTCACCTGAGTTTATAGCAGACTCCTTCCAGATCTCCTTCAGGATGCAGACAATTTCAGCAAGACTTTGTAGTTCAGATTTCAACTGCTTACGAACAACTTCTCTTCCTTGAGCTACTATAGGTGAACATTCAACTGGAACACTCTTGAAATACAATTGATAGCTTCATCACAATTCTTGAAATACAACTGATAGCTTCATCACATTTCTTCTTCTTTCGTTCGCTTGAAATATGTTTATAACTGCAATGTCTCTTGTATGAATTTAACTGTCTTTTTTAGTTCCCTCAGCGGTCCATAGAGTTTATCTTCCACTGTTGTCTCTCTAGACCAGATGGTTTTTTGGGCAGTCTTGGAGTATGTGCTCTGCTGTCTGCGATGCCAATCCACATGTGCACATGGCTGATTCACCAATCTTGAATTTTGTATACATGTGGTTGCGTAATCTATTGTGTCCTGTTCTGAGGCACAGAATAATGACTTGTTCTGGTCTGTCCATAATGTGGTAGTCATCTTGAGCAGGTTTTGGTGGCTTTCTGACTGATTTGATGATTCTTTTCTTTTGGTGATATGTAACGGGCACATCAGGCTGTTCTTCTTTTTCTCCTTCCTTAGCCAATCGATCAGATCTGTCATTTCCTGGTACTCCACAGTGGGATGGTATCCACTGTATGGTGACCTTATGCTGACTGCTAAGTTCAGAAAGTAGTGTCCTTAGTACAGGCAATTTCCCAGACAGGAGCACCTCAAGTACTGATTTTGCATCTGTCAACAGCACCACAGGTTGTGTACCATTGCTGGTATTTAGTAATTTCTCTGTTGCTATCTTGATTGCCTCAATTTCTGGCTGAATGGCTAGAATGCCAGATTCTCCGTCAGGAGATCCGGGTTCGAATCCTCGGTAAGATGTGGGTTTTTTTTCCATCGGGGGCAAAAAGAAAATCCTAACCTGCACAGTTCGCGGTGACTGCACTAGCCAGGCGGCCTTAATTCCTCAGGCTCAAACACCCCGCTGCCATACACCGTAAGGTACTATATCGGCAATAAATGACAGTTATGGCAGTAGTTTCCTGTTGGTACTCTGGCCGTGTCCCTAGTATTATTTGGGTTTTCTATGTACACTCCCGCTCCTCCATTTCGAACAGCATTTTGTGCTGACCCATCTGTGTAGACTTGTCATCAAGGAAGCTGGAGTGGCTGTTCTGCACTGCACACTGTTCTGTTCTTCCTTGTCAAGTATTCTTCTCACTTTTGTCTGGGTTTGTAGTGATAGTCTATGTTCATCTTTCCATGGAGTTCGCTCTGGAATAGTTGTTAGGGGGATACCAACTGTGGGCAGATCGGTGGTTTCTCTGCAGAGTCGTTTGGCCTGGTGGATAAAACTACTTCTTTTCAACCGCCCCATAGCTAAGTTTTCAAATCTGTTCTTCATAGGGTGGCCTGGCAAGCTGAGGCACTTTTCTACTTGTATTAGCGTTTTCGTATCTCTGCATTCTCTCAGTGCTTGTGTCCTCCACATCTTCTCCATCTCCACTATAGAGGTATAGAGTGTCCATGTCTCTTTCCAAGTAAGTGTAAGACTAGGATGGGCAATTCTGTTGCTTTTGGTGTTTAGCCAAATGCACACATAAAATCTAGAACCACTGACTGGATTAGGCACCCCTCATCCTGAGTCCCTGCACCACTATCAGCCACTTCCAGTAGCCTTCCAGCATTCTCATTTTCCATTCCGCAGGTGCAAGATGCAGATTTTTCATCTTTATCATCATTAAAGGCTAGCATTGCATCATATACGTGTTCTGTTGTTGGTTTCCTCATCCTTCTTAGTATTGGAATCCTTTCCTTAATCTTGTTAAGTTTATCACAGCATCTAACTCTCCTGCTTTTGTCGGATTCTGCCTTCCGCTGTTTTTTACTCATCATATTGTCAGTTTTGTCTGTATTGTCCGTGGTGGTAGTCGGTGTGGTTGTCTCTTTGGTAGCAGAGATCTCAGTGGTGGTAGATATCGTGTTAGTAGAGAAAATCCCATCGCCACCTGAGAAGTCAGCTGTGGGTGAAGGAATGCTGCTCAGAAGATAGGCTTCCAAATCAAAGGGTTCATCCATTTTGATAAAAATCACCTGTGAACAGGTCAAGTTACTTTCATACACCTCTCTGTTTCTGTCTTTACATAAAAGCATGCACACTTTTTGTAAGAGATTGGGTTGGGTACAGTGGGGTGCCATACTCGGGTCAGTTTACCCCAATCCTACAAGTTAGGTGAAAGAATGGACAAGGTTATGTAGGGGGTGCATTTAAGGTTGTTTAGTGTGGGATGTCAGTTAGCTTGTAGTACAACTAGTAGAGAAAAATAGACAAATCAGGTTTTCTTTTCTTGCGTGAAGTTAAGTGTGAATGGCTGTTTCATGTTGTGTCTGGCTGAGAAACGTATAAGGTCAGACTTGAAGGTCAGACTAGTACCTGAGGTTTAAGGCGTGTAAAAGTGGGGGGAAAAAATTTTTTTTTAAGTTTTAGCTGGGCCAAGTGGTCTCAAGGTATGGTGCCACCTCAAGTGCTGGAGGTCCTGGGTTCAAGCCCCAGTGAGGGCCGGGATTATTTCACATGGATTTCTACTAATAACATTTCCCCTAGTCTCTGGGTAGTGAGATCGGACGCCCGTGTGTATTGTTGCTCATGTAAAAGTTTCCTTGGCAGTTGTAAATCGAAAAAGTGTAGTCTAATGGCGCTGCTCTGGCAAAATTTTGAGTTAAACATCTACCCAAAGTATTTCAGGATCCTCGCCGGTGCTACAGAGTTCATGCACTGAGCTAAGATTCTCCAGATTCAGGCTTGAGTTAGGAGTAGAACGGAGCACTTATGGGTTACATCTGTGTGCCGTGATGTTGATCTAAACTAAACTAAACTAAACATAAGTGAAAAAAAAATACAGCGGAATGAAATCACATGAATAAATATTAACACAGAGAAAGAAAAAGAGATCAAAAGCAGAAATGATAAGAAACAGAGTTTATCAGTGGGCACACTAGTTAAATATTTCAGCAGTCTGCAGAACCCAAAGTGGATGGATGTCTTGAACATTTTTGCAGATTATTATGTACAATATTTCTATGAAACACATTTTCATTTGTCTCCCTGAACACATCCTGAGTATTTCTGTCATGAAAACAAAAGTTATATTTTTCATCTGTGGATACCATTTCCACAACACAACATAATACATCAAATTATTCATATAATTGAATTACCTAATTCACGATATGTTAAAGAAAAGAGATTCATAATTGAAGTTCATCAACACAACTGCAATGTAAACACTTTTTACAGAACACTTTTCTAATAACACTGAATTACAGAACAATCATCATCAGTCACAATATTTAAAATTACAGTGTAAACGCCCTCATCATTCATAAAAGTAAACTTTGCATTATAAAATACATATAAAAATATACACGGGAGAAAGGCAATAATTTATTTTTCAAAACCCTGAAACCACTGTTCATAAAAATTCATATCCAGCAAGAATTTCTTGATTGAACAATGTGGTCTCTTTTTTTCTTGCTTTACAAGCATAGTCCATACACACTGTAGTACTTCCAGTGCACTGGACTGATTTTTGCATGTGTATTAGCTTTCCCTATTACTAGTGTCTCTTGCCTTCAGACAAACCCACTCTGACTTCTGAGGTAGTGGTATCTTATATTTCATAACTGTTCACAACAAGCTACAACTATTCCAACCAGCACGAATTTCTATAAGAGAATTAACTCTTGTGGTGACTGCTAATGAGAAATACTATAATTCCCATTATTCTACAATCCTCCAAGTTTGCTTAAACATTTACGGCCGCATTAACATTTTGTCACTCTTTAGTGATATAAGAGAAATCTCAATCTATTACCTTTCCAGCACATGATTAGATCAGTTGAACTTATAACTTCAGCCATAAGTCAAAGGATGACATTATGAAAGCATCAAGAATCCAGTCCTCTATTGTTGTCTGCTCTAAACGATACATTAAGTGCAGGAACAGAGTGGACATTCATTCTTTACACAACATAGTCGAAGATTTTCCTTCCCTTCCTGTTCTCCTTCAAATGCCATTTTATTCCTTCAATAAGAGTAGCAACAGAATAATTGAACTATTCCTAAAAGGAAGACTTCCGAAAGGTAGAGATGCACAAATATAAATGTCAATATATAAAGAAACGATGTATATCCAACAATTATTTGTTCTAAAGTGATTAAACTATAAACATAAAACAGCCCTGTGCTATTAATACTAAATAGGAAATACTGTGCTAAGCCTGTATGTTCAGACACAAAACAGTGCAGTGGAAATATATTGTATATCAAGTTGATAAGATACATTTCCCTACCAAAATCTCTGATTCCCACCATGTGAGGTTACATTAACACCAGAATCAATCTGGTTACAAATAAGTTGCTCTACTAATGGGGACTGAATCTGTACAGGGTCAGTTTTGGTAAACCAGTGCACTCCATTTAATCACTTATAAAATGAAAACACTGCTTCAGTATAATAGTCAATGGATAATCGTTGAATTCTCCAGAAGATGAGTTTTAACTCAAGTAAGTGTGAGGTTTTTATGTTCAAGTCATTTGAACCCAAACAAGAGCTAACATTTGAGTGAGGTTGGTGTAGAAACTTTTCTCTCCCCTTCCCCCTCCCCCCTCCTTCCTGCACCAAAGTACCACCTCCATAGGGACTGTTGCAGATTTCTCCTTTCCCTCTCCAAACTCAGAAACCAGCAGGGTGTGCAAGACTGGTGGTGGAACTTCACATCTGTGGAGAGGCATATCTGAATGTAATCAGGTCATTATTCAGCACAGCACATATAGAATGTTCCCCCCACGGGTTTTAGGTGATTCATTGGCAACACACTTTAGCCCAGTGTCCAGAAGAAATACATGAGTCACACATGTTGAAATTCTTTAAAGTCCCTGAATAAATATTGACATCATGATAAAAACTGTCAGTCAATAAAAATATGCACGGATGAAGAAAAACTGTCTTGGTCAATAAAAATATGTACAGAAAAGGAAAAATTATCTGAGTCAATAAAAATATGCAACAAAGAACAAATTCCAGAGACCTGATAATAAGTGCACACAATAGCACATTAACTCTAGAATAATACAAGCAGCCAAAAACTGGTCAGTATGTACCTGACGAGATGCAGCAAAATATGCCAGGCAATAAATCGTACAATTTATGGTTTGTCATCTTTGTTATTCACATGACTAATAGTTAAACAATCTCAATTTACACTGTTCTTCCATTAATCTATACATAAAAACATACTTATGATAATTCTTATTCCGTTTAAATTTATTATTCTATATTTAAATAGTAGCTTCTTAATTCCTGAAGACATAACAGTCTCTGAATTTATACAGGATTTTCTCTCTCTTTAAATGTAATATATTGTTAGTGTCCAGATTTTAGTGAAACTACAAATTGATGGGGATGGTGACAAATTATCATGAGAAAAAAATGCTCCATGAAAGTTACTGATCTCTCAAGCATATTTTTGCTTGTTTGAAACAAAACTTTTTAACTTATCAGGTCTCAGATTCCAAAACTCTTTGATCTTCTTCCCTCGATCTACAAATAGGCTTAAATACATCATGTCTTTTACTCCAGACTTCTTCTTCTTTCTTTCTATCAATATTTAAATCATGGAGTGTTTGTCCCTTTAAAT
The DNA here is from genome assembly GCA_014155875.1 of Cepaea nemoralis. NCBI lineage: Eukaryota > Metazoa > Mollusca > Gastropoda > Stylommatophora > Helicidae > Cepaea > Cepaea nemoralis. Next base: position 833,734 of record JACEFZ010026849.1, on the reverse strand, counting down.
CTGATCTCCCAACGAACACAAAACTGTGATTTGGAGGGAATTCTTCAGTAGGTGTTGGAACTTTCTCAAACACACTAAAATCAGGCATTTGTGCAGCAAATGATTCACCTCCTTCATGAGAAGATGTATCAAAGAACTTGAATGAATTGAGACCCGAAGTTGGTGTGGCTAAAGAAAATGAGAATGGACCTGGAGAACGAAGTCTGCCTGATGATGCCCCATACAAACCGCTGCCTGATATGTTCTCTGATGACCTGGACTTTTTCTGACTGATATGCGGACTGTTCGCAACCAGAGTCAACAAAGGACTCACTCGGCCAGTTTTTTTTAACGGTGCTGTTGATGGAGATGTTTCTGGTACTAACGATGGACTCAGTGATGGACTGCGAAACGCTGACACAATATTGACCATTTTTGGAGATTTGACTTCCAGTTTTGCCATTTTTGCTTGTGACGAGGTTGGACTCTGAATGCCATCCAGGTACTGTAGCTGCTGATCTTGTGTTGCTTTGTTGACGCTGGAATCTGACAAACTTCTGCGTTTGATGTTTGATGTCACCATTCCCGTATCTGCGTGATTCTCTTCTTTACTGCAGAAGAAAGATACATTAACAAAATCAATAGATTAATAGCATTAATATCATCAGTTAATAGTTTCAGAGTCAAAAGAGCATTTTTAAAAATTACATCTTAATGGGTTTAAGAATGAAAAGAGTATTTTTAAAACATTACATCTTATCACATATGACTCAGTGATGTAACACAATTCATAGAGAACACTAATAAAATATAAGAAGAATTTACACAATATTATAATATTTAATGGAAAACATGGGCCAGACCAAGGAGTTTATAAAATGCACTATCCAAATAGAAATATACAATAGAAAATTTAAAAAAAAAATAAGCTGTTTCTATTTAATGCTTTCCAACCAATAAGGTCCTCCTCAACTATCTTGATGCAACAAAATCACATTAACACCACACAAGGCAACAGGAATGGTTTCATTTGAATAGTGTTTCCCCTGTCTGGCTCAACCTCTCCCTGCAGAATGGCAAGCTGCTTGTCAAGAGCATCACACAAAGCTAAAATTCCTAACTTCAGCTATTACACCCAGAGGTCTCCACACACACAAAAAAGAACTGCACTAGTCGTCTGAACAAACAAAAACTGAACCCATGACATTCAGAACTAAAGGCAGGCTATTGAGGTCATCAACATCTTCACAGAGTTTGTCCTCAAACGGAACAGGTGTTTGTCAAAGTAATTTTCTCTGTTCAGAAACATTTTATCCCACAATCTTGTCAGTGGGTCTTTGGGGTCCCATGGCAGATATGTTTATAGTCTATGTCTTCCATGGCTTTTTATTTTCAACAACAATGTGAAAGTTTGGCATTTATGTTTCTGTCCATTCTTTACAACAACAATGTGAAAGTTTAGCATTGCTGCTGCTGTCCATTCTTTACAACAACAATGTGAAAGTTTGGCATTGCTGTTACTGTCCATTCTTTACAACAACAATGTGAAAGTTTGGCATTGCTGCTGCTGTCCATTCTTTACAACAACAATGTGAAAGTTTGGCATCGCTGTTGCTGTCCATTCTTTACAACAACAATGTGAAAGTTTGGCATTGCTGCTACTGTCCATTCTTTACAACAAGAATGTGAAAGTTTGGCATTGCTGTTACTGTCCATTATTTACAACAACAATGTGAAAGTTTGGCATTGCTGTTACTATCCATTCTTTACAACAACAATGTGAAAGTTTGGCACTGCTGTTACTATCCATTCTTTACAACAACAATGTGAAAGTTTGGCATTGCTGTTACTGTCCATTCTTTACAACAACAATGTGAAAGTTTGGCATTGCTGTTACTATCCATTCTTTACAACAACAATGTGAAAGTTTGGCATTGCTGTTATTGTCCATTCTTTACAACAACAATGTGATAGTTTGGCATTGCTGCTGCTGTCCATTCTTTACAACAACAATGTGAAAGTTTGGTATTACTGTTACTGTCCATTCTTTACAACAACAATGTGAAAGTTTGGCATTGCTGCTGCTGTTCATTCTGTACAACAACAATGTGAAAGTTTGGCATTGCTGTTACTGTCCATTCTTTACACCAACAATGTGAAAGTTTGGCATTGCTGTTACTGTCCATTCTTTACAACAACAATGTGAAAGTTTGGCATTGCTGCTGCTGTCCATTCTTTACAACAACAATGTGAAAGTTTGGCATTGCTGTTGCTGTCCATTCTTTACAACAACAATGTGAAAGTTTGGCATTGCTGCTACTGTCCATTCTTTACAACAAGAATGTGAAAGTTTGGCATTGCTGTTACTGTCCATTCTTTACAACAACAATGTGAAAGTTTGGCATTGCTGTTACTATCCATTCTTTACAACAACAATGTGAAAGTTTGGCACTGCTGTTACTATCCATTCTTTACAACAACAATGTGAAAGTTTGGCATTGCTGTTACTGTCCATTCTTTACAACAACAATGTGAAAGTTTGGCATTGCTGTTACTATCCATTCTTTACAACAACAATGTGAAAGTTTGGCATTGCTGTTATTGTCCATTCTTTACAACAACAATGTGATAGTTTGGCATTGCTGCTGCTGTCCATTCTTTACAACAACAATGTGAAAGTTTGGTATTACTGTTACTGTCCATTCTTTACAACAACAATGTGAAAGTTTGGCATTGCTGCTGCTGTTCATTCTGTACAACAACAATGTGAAAGTTTGGCATTGCTGTTACTGTCCATTCTTTACAACAACAATGTGATAGTTTGGCACTGCTGTTACTATCCATTCTTTACAACAACAATGTGAAAGTTTGGCATTGCTGCTGCTGTCCATTCTTTACAACAACAATGTGAAAGTTTGGCATTGCTGCTGCTGTCCATTCTTTACAACAACAATGTGAAAGTTTGGCATTGCTGTTACTGTCCATTCTTTACAACAACAATGTGAAAGTTTAGCTTTGCTGCTACTGTCCATTCTTTACAACAAGAATGTGAAATTTTGGCATTGCTGTTACTGTCCATTCTTTACAACAACAATGTGAAAGTTTGGCATTGCTGCTGCTGTCCATTCTTTACAACAACAATGTGAAAGTTTGTCACTGCTGTTACTATCCATTCTTTACAACAACAATGTGAAAGTTTGGCATTGCTGTTACTATCCATTCTTTACAACAACAATGTGAAAGTTTGGCATTGCTGTTATTGTCCATTCTTTACAAAAACAATGTGATAGTTTGGCATTGCTGCTGCTGTCCATTCTTTACAACAACAATGTGAAAGTTTGGTATTACTGTTACTGTCCATTCTTTACAATAACAATGTGAAAGTTTAGCATTGCTGCTGCTGTTCATTCTTTACAACAACAATGTGAAAGTTTGGCATTGCTGTTACTGTCCATTCTTTACAACAACAATGTGATAGTTTGGCACTGCTGTTACTATCCATTCTTTACAACAACAATGTGAAAGTTTGGCATTGCTGTTACTGTCCATTCTATACAACAACAATGTGAAAGTTTGGCATTGCTGTTACTGTCCATTCTTTACAACAACAATGTGAAAGTTTGGCATTGCTGCTGCTGTCCATTTTTACAACAACAATGTGAAAGTTTGGCATTGCTGTTACTATCCATTCTTTACAACAACAATGTGAAAGTTTGGCATTGCTGCTGCTGTCCATTCTTTACAACAACAATGTGAAATTTTGGCATTGCTGCTGCTGTCCATTCTTTACAACAACAATGTGAAAGTTTGGCATTGCTGTTACTGTCCATTCTTTACAACAACAATGTGAAAGTTTGGCATTGCAGTTACTATCCATTCTTTACAACAACAATGTGAAAGTTTGGCATTGCTGTTACTGTCCATTCTCTAATGTCTCCTGTCTGCTATATCACCACATGAATTAATCTGTTTTCTGGAGAATATTTTTCAACAAGGAATTATGACTAGCAACGTGTCGAAATTAGACATTTTCAAAATTTTGCTACTGACAAAGTGCTTCTTGGTACCCTGCACATTATATTCTTCTCTTCCATATATTCTCAAATATCAACATGAGTTCTCTAACATCACATTTGGTCACAAGTCTAGACTCCCATACAGACTGGTATGTTTTTGGTGTCGACCAAATGTATTCTCATTAACAACATGACGTGAAAACAGTAAGGTGTGTGTGGCTCCTGCAAAAAAAAGAAAAGAGATATTACAAACACAGACACAGCGTACATGAGTTCGCTATAAGGTATGTACACTGTGTCTGCAATCTCTCTCTTATTCTTATAAGTCACACATACCTTACAGTTTTCATATCAGATTGTCATATCCTGCTGCAGTCATTATATTCCCTGATCTGTATTCTCATTAGCTTTGTATACAAGAGAGTCCATAGTAGGTGGTTAGCTGTCTGTGCAACATGGGCATTGATCCATAGTATCAATATTTAACTTGTTGATGAGATCATCCCAGAGTCCATTACAGCCCATGTGAAGTCTGAGGATTATTATTTGTTCTTTTCTGCGAAGGTCATGGTATGGGTCTCTCTTGTGGTATCTTGGATGTGTGTTTTTCCATTTTTTGTGATAGGTGTGTTGGAGTGTGGTATTATTCACACTGTAAAACATTGAGATGTGTGTTTTTCCAACTGTTGTGATCATCATCAGTATCATGTTCCATGTCGATAAGCCTGGGAGGTCATGTTTCACCATCTCACACAATCACCAGTCGTGGATAAGCTAGCTGTTCTAGTCTTGACCATGCCATGTGGTCAAGCCGTCAAGATATTTACTTTCTGCCCTACCCTTATTTTTTTTCCCTTAATTTTGCCAGTTGTCACCAAGTTCACTAGTTTATGTCTTCTCATAACATGCCCAAAAATGTTGACTGCATCTAATCAGTTCTCTAATCAGTTTATGGTTTTCATTTGCTTCTTGTAGAAATTGCTCATTGGTTTTTCTGTCTGTCCATGATATTCTTCGCATATTTCTCAGAAAATCTCCTATTAGATGTTTTTTAGCTTGTCTGCTCATTGTTCACGTTTCACATCCATACACAAGTACAGGTTCTTCTTCTTCTTCTGCGTTCATCCATAGTTCTTTTCCGGACATGATTGCATTGTGCCTGTTTACAGCGGAGCTGTGTTCTTGCGCCGTTAGGCTGACACATCCGACTTCTGCAGGCATTTGTTGACCGGGTTAACCTTCCCAGGGGTACAGGTTCTACTTTTGCCATAGTGAAAGGTGTGTTAGAGTGTGGTATTATTCACACTGTAAAACATTGATATGTATATTTTTTATCTTTTGTGATAGGTGTGTTAGTGTGTGGTATTATTCACATTGTAAATCATTGATATGTTATTCTAGAGTAGATTTTCTTTAATTTTTCTTAGTCTACCAGCGTCTTAATTCCATGGCATTATATGCATATATGTCAATCAATCAGTGCCATGCGGGAAAGCGTGGGCGGTCATGACTCGCCATTTCACTCGATCACCTGTGTCGTGGATCAGCTCAGTGTTCCTGTCTCGTCCATGCCATGTGGCCAAACCATCCAGGTATTTTCCTCTCGGTCTTCCTCTTGGTCTGTTCCCCTCGATCTTGCCAGTTGTCACTAAGTTCTCCAATCCATTTCTTCTCATAACATGTCCAAAATTTGTTGATTGTCTACGTCTAATTTCTCTAATCAGTTTACGATGTTCATTTGTCTCCTGTAGTACTTGGTCATTGGTTTTTTTGTCTGTCCATGGTATTCTTTGCATTTTCCTCAGAAACCACATTTCTGCAGCCATCAGATGCTTTTCAGCTTGACTGCTCATTGTCCAAGTTTCACATCCATACAAAAGAACAGGCTGTATGTATCCCCTCAACACTCTTTTTCTCGTTTCAATTGACATCTTTTTATTGGTCAGAATGTTTTTCATCTTGCTAAAGGCTACTTTCGCCATGGCGATTCTTGTTCTAATCTCTTCAAGGCATCTCCCATCAGATGTTATGACTGTTCCAAGATAATTGTACCGATTCACTTGTTGAAGAATATTTCCATTTACTTGTATATTACATTGTGGCACTTCTTCCTTCCTAGTGACGACCATAACCTGAGTCTTTTTACAATTTAATTCTAACCCCAGTTGCTCACTGTGTACAACAACCGCATCTACTAATTGTTGCAGGTCCTGCGCATTGTCTGCAATTAATACTGTATCATCTGCATATCTAATGTTATTGATGTTTCGTCCTCCAATGCTGATTCCATTTATATCCTCTACATTTCTGAAAATATTTTCACTGTATAGTGAAAAAAGATCTGGAGACATCACACATCCCTGCCTAACACCTCTCTTAATTGGCTGATACTGTCCCACTTCATTATCAATCCTTATTGCAGCTTGTTGTTTCCAATATATGTTTTTTATAAGTCTAATGTCTTTCCCATCAATTTGTAGATCTGCAAGCATATTCACCATGTTGACATGTCTAACTCTATCAAAAGCCTTTGTATAGTCAATAAAGCAAAGATGTATATCCTTGTTTACTTCTATAGCACGTTCAATAACTGTTCGCAGCATATACACAGCATTTACTGTACCCTTTCCTTCTACAAACCCGCATTGTTCTTCCCCTATTTCAGGTTGTATCTTCTTCCTCACTCTTTGCATGATAATTCTTAGCAAAATCTTTGTGATGTGACTCATTATACTAATTGTTCTATGTTGATCACATTACAAGGTTCCTGATTTCTTTGGGATTGCAATAAATATAGAGTTACATAATTCAGGAGGTATATCTCCAGTATCATATAATGTGTTCAGCAGTCTGGTGACTTGATCTAGTCCAAATTCTTCTAAAGCTTTAATCATTTCTGTTGTGATGTTATCTGCACCGGGGGCCTTGCCAGCTTTCATATGCTTAAGAACATTTTGAACCTCCATCTCCAAAATTGGCGGTCCTTCATTATTAAATCTAATATCATACTGTTCATCTCTGTTATCATAATAAAGGTGTTTCACATAATCTGTCCATACCTGTAGAATCTGGTCTTTTTCTATTATGATTTTGCCATCTTCAGTTTTTAGACACCCTGTAGATGTACTTGTTCTTTTATTAGTAAGTTCCTGAATTCTTTTGTGCACTAATTTGGTATTTTGACTGTTGTGTTGGTTTTCAATTTCTAAGCACTTTTCCTCAAGCCATGCTTCTTTTGCCTCCTTACATAATGTTCTGACTTGTCTGTGAATTTCTTCATATTTGACAGAATTATTTTTGTTGAGTCTTCTTGTTTCCATGAGGTGTAAAATTTCTTCAGTCATCCATTTCTTACGACCCACCCTCTTTAATTTTGGAATAGTTGTTTCTGCAGCCACATTGATTGAATTCTTCAACGTTTCCCATTGATCATCCACATCCTGGAATAGGATCTCTAGATCAGACAAAATTTCAAATCTGTTCTGTACTTCTATGTTGAATTTGTTTTGTATTTCCTTGTCATTACTCAATGTACACAAATCATATTTAGTGTTTCCTGTTATATACTTGACTTTCTTCAACTTTATCCTCAATGTTCCTGTGAGTAATCTGTGGTCACAATAACAATCAGCACTGGGAACTGTTTTTGCTATTGTTAATGCATTTCTAAATCTTCTGCTAATCAGAATGTAGTCAATCTGGTTTCTAATCCTGCTATCAGGACTCCTCCATGTCCATAATCTTCTAGGGTGTTGTTTGAACCAGGTGTTTCCTACAATCATTTCCTGTTCTTTTGCCCACTCTACGAGTCTGTATCCTCTTTCATTTCTCTCTCCTAAACCATAGTTTCCTACTGTGTATCTATCCCCTTGATTTCCTACTTTTGCATTGAAGTCCCCTATTATGATGTTTATTTCTGAATTTTTACATTTCTTTAAGGCAGACTCTATGTCATTATAAAATTCTTCTACACTATCTTCACTGGATTCTCCTGTTGGGGCATATACTTGAATAATATTTATGCTAAAAGGTCTGCCACTTAATTTAACTAGTAGAACTCTGTCCGACACGGCCCAATATCCTTGAATAGATTTTGATGTTTTCCGGTCCAGAATAATTGCCACTCCCCTATGATGATCTTCACCTCCAGAATAAATAATCTTGAAATCTTCTCCTATCTTGATGCCTGCTCCTGTCCATCTCGTTTCGCACATACCTAAAATATTAATTTTTTCCCTTTCAATTTCTTGTTTTATGTTCTCTAATGTTCCGTCGTTGTTTAACGTCCTAACGTTCCAAGTTGCTAATTTTAACGTCTCTGTCCTTGTCTTGCGATGATCAGTCTTTAAGCGAATCATGATATACTAGGCACTTTTAAAGAGGTAGTTTGCCGTTGCTTTCCTCTATGGCAGTGACCTTACTGGTCGGAGACCGCAGCCATTGACTCAAGAAGAGTTCGTCTGCCTGCCGTCGTGTAACTCGAGGCCATGACCCACAAATATCTGTCGGCTGCTCTCAAAATTACATCCACCACCTGCCTTCCGTGGCTTCTTTTGAAAACTTCCAATAAAAGGAACACAATATAACATCACATAATCCGCAGGGAAACACTATTCACAGGGAATCCATAGGAAATCACACGAAATCCAATGAAAAACACTAAATAGCGTCCCTCCGAAAAGTAACGCTTCATTTTGTTGCCATTGTACCGGAAGCATATATGTACCCATTCTTTAATAAAGGTATTTATAAACAACATACCCATTTCTATTCGCCATTCTGAATGCGGAACCAGCCAGAGAAGGTGAACTTTGACAATTCTCCCTCTCATTCATGAGACTGTGATTTTGTCTTGGAGATGATTCTATTGAATTGGGTCGTCGGTGTTGATCACTGCTTCGAGGCGAGTTTAACCCTGTCAGTGGTGTTCCTTTAGGCCTACTCTCCCGGGACTTTAGTGGAATATCTAATTCATTGGAACCAGTGAACCCAGAAAAGTAGGCATCCTTATCTGTCAAGAGAATCAATTTGTGATTTAGTTGTGCTACTTCCAGATGGGGAGCTGCAGTGATGCAGTGGCTAGCATGATTTTCTGCCAGCCCGGTGGTCATGTCTTCTTCTTCTTCTTCTTCTTCTTCTTCTTCTTCTTCTTCTTCTTCTTCTTCTTCTTCTTCTTCTTCTTCTTCTTCTTCTTCTTCTTCCTTCTCCTCCTCCTCCTTCTTCTTTTTCTGCATTCATCCAGAATGTTATTTTAGACGTAACTGCGTTGTGCCTGTTTACAGCATAGCTGCAATATTTGTACCTTTTGGCCGGCACATCTGACTTCCCGGGGTCATGTGTTTAAATCCTTATTAAGGTAGAGATTTTAAAACTGGGCATGGCTTTCAGATTGACCCAACCTCAAATTGGTACTAGGAAATGTTCTGGAAAGTAAAAGCAGCTGGCATGATGTGTACCACATCATCCATTGAGTGCCGACTGGTCTATGTAAATATGGGGCTAGCACCATATGTCCAATCCATTTCAAATCATACACAAGGGTCCATTTTACTTTCTTCCAGATGCTGATCAAGCAAATGGAATTGTTACATCATTCAGTACATTTTTGTTGGTTGGCTGATTTGTTGGTTGGTTGGTTGGTTGGCTGGTTGATTGGTTTGGTTGGCCCACTGGCTGGTTGGATGGTTGGTTAGTTGGCTGATGGTGGGTTTGTTGGTTGGTTGGCTGTGAATCCTCTGGAAGACTATGAGTATTAACTCTTGAGTATTAACTCTTAAGTTTGATGCACTGACACTCAGAATGCCTGAACTCTAAAAGAGCTTAAATTTATCAGAGTGAGGCTGGTGTGAGAAGTTTTCCTGACCTGGTGCCCAAGTACCATCTCCACAGAGACTGTTTCTGCAGAGCTTTCATTCCCCTCTCCAATCTCAGAAACCTGTGGGGTGTGCAAGACCAGTACTGTAACTTCACATCTACAGAGATGCATGGCAATCCTAGGAATATTGATCAGACTTGGAATCCAGTCTGTGGATAGGTTACAGCATGAAGATATACTCCAAGGCGCTGGCCAGTGCAAGACCTGGTCTTGCAACCTGCTTTAACCCTCGGAAAATGATAAAATGAATACTATTTGTTGAAAACTGAGCAATACTGATCTCTGTACTCTTTAGAGATCTCATTTCCTCACTGCTACTCTGTACAACAGAATTTTCCACAAATGGCAGAGTTCTCTTGACCACTTTTTGTAGTTCTGTATCCATTGCTAACTAGTTAGGTTTTACATGTGGTACAACTTGTAATTAGTTGACAAATTTTGAAGGTTCTCTGCCAGACGTGATTTTCTGCCAGCCTGGTGGCCATGTATTCAAATGCTCATGTGAATGCCTCACGGCCATAGAATACAGTTGCTGTCTTCTTGGTTTTGAACAGAAGTTTGGAAATCACTATGTTAACATTCGTAGTGCTACACAGTTTTCATAATTCCCCGACATACAGAGTCGAGGGATTGAAATCAGGTTTGCTTCCAAATCACCTTGCACTGCTTTAGATGGTATGAGGCATCAGAAATTCAGAAAGCGATGGCAAACTACTGAAGGTAAAGTTGTCTAGTAAATCACAAACAGTCAATAACTCAATGCTGGAGTTTATTGCAGAGTCCTGTAAAGGACATGCAAATAACTTTACTATCATTACAGCACTTACATCACTGCTGGTGTATGCCAGGAGGGTTCTGATCATTACAGCACTTACATCACTGCCGGTGTATGCCAGGAAGGTTCTGATCAGTGTTGAGGAAATAGGGCTGCATGCCTAGGCAGTTAACTCGCAGTGTTCAAACATAGGTTTTTTATTGCATCTCCAAAAGACAGTAATCATTTGTCTTACTGTAGATTAGAACCTACTGTCCTAACAAGTGAGACCAGTATTCTAACCCCACTGCCACCAGTACCTCATTTGAATAAAATAGGTAAAGGTAGTCTCATAGCAGAGGTGTCTTAAGTGTTTGGCCTTCACATATACTAGGCCGCAACACGACGAGTGGTCAGGTTGCCTCCCTCATCACCTTTCCTTCCCACAAAATTCTGAAGATTGTACTCATTTTTAATAGGTTGGGTCAACCATGGAGCCATACTGGTTGGAAAAAATAATCCTATCTCTGCTGGGAATTAAACCCGGACCACAGACTTGACCGGCAAGTGCACTAACCACTATGCCACCACAGCTCCCTCACTTGTGTAAACATATTAACAATCAGTTTTAAAACAATCAATTACCATAAAACACCAAATGCCCAACAAAATACATTCAGTACTATATGATTATTACCTGGCCCTGATAAAGGACAACTGGGAATTACAGAACGTTGCATGATCACAAATAATGCTGTGTTAGCCACTTTCTGTTGGCCATCTGATGGGGCCTCGGATCCAGTGCTGTGTTTGACAGCTTCTCTCACACGAGGAGCAATCTGCTGGTTCCATGTGTTCTGCATCCACCTAGATAAAGAACCAATTGTCAAATGTAAAGATTTATGTCTTCTTTTCTGAAAATACAGCTGACTGTTAAAATTATAACAGCATCATTTATTTACTCTGTTGGTGTCTAGCAAGAGGGTTTAGAGAACTGGGCATTGGCTATTTGCCACGGCGGTGACTGTGCTGTGCAGGCTAGGTTTTAGTATTATATTTGTGAAAGGGTCAGAGTGGCTTAAAAGATATAGCATCTGCCTCTAGTTAAAACAGTGAAACAAAAAAGTGAAGTAAAGAACTCTTGTACACGCCTTGAGGCACACTGAGTATATGGTAATAATAATAATAATAATAATAATAATAATAATAATAATAATTTGCCCCGAAACTGTTTCCTGTTATGGGTCTGTGATGGGATAGTGACATCTGAGAGCAACCTTTGCCTCACTTCAGTAAGTGACGAGCCCAGGCGTGGAACCTGCGTCTGACCATGCTCATGTCATTACCAGTAAAGTTTGCTATCAACTTCGTTACCACGCACGCCTGAGTATAAGGCTAATCCAATACTTTTATAGACCAATCAACACTCGACGGGTGAAGAGGTGAATATCATGCTGGTCTCCTTTTATTTCCCAGGACATTTCCTGATTCCCATTTTATGCTGGACAGACCTGGGAGCCCAGGTGAATTTAAAAATCTGCCTTAGTGGGGATTCAAATGCACGACCAGCGGGCAGCTTAGCAAACGTTAGCAAATATACTACCGTGGCTCCCAGTTTAAAATGTGCTGGGTTCAAATCCCAATTAGGACAATATTTCACGGCAATTGTTTTCAGAGAAAATTGACCATGTCATACTTCCCCTTGATCTCTAGGTAGTGGATCAGATAACAAAGACTTCTCAGACTAAGGCAGTGGATCTCTTTATAAAGACCAGCTTGATGACTGCCAAGAAGGACAGCAATAGACTATCTCCTTTACAGATGCCTAGTAAATTATGAATACCATGGACAGACAGAGAAATAAATGAGACAGTCCCTTAGGAAACAAATGAAAACTATAAACTGATTAGAGAAATTAAAAGCAGTTTTTGTGAGTACATTATTTATAAAAAGTCGCCTTAAAGTCGACAGGGTTGACTTCATAGCACCGAGTTTTTATCCCATATGGATCAGTCTCTCTTGAAAAAAATGCACTCATGAACCGAAAGACGCGGCCCAGAATCGAACCCACAACTTTCAGAACCCAAGTCAGATGGCTTGACCACTTCGCCAACATTATTTATATCAATCTGCATATAAACATTCTGACACCAATTGTCAAGGTAGTTTAAATGGTACTGGAGATCTGCATTGTTTGCATATAGTAAGCTCTGGTTGCCTGTAAAAAGCTCATTTAATGGATGTGCTCCTTAGAAAGCTTATCCATACTGATAATGATGGTGATGAACAAAAGTGGTGATAAAACACATCCCTGTCTTACACTTGACTTGAGGTGGAACCATTTTGTCATACTTACGTTTATCCTTACCACACATTCACTGTTTTGGTACATAGCCATGATATTATCTAACAGCTGCCCAATGACATTGCATTCTTCAAGCACTTTCCACCATTTGTTCGTATTTATTCAACCAAAGGCCTTTACTTGATTTATGAAAGCCACACTTAGTTCACCGTTATATTCTACAGCTTTTTTACACATCTGTCTCAATGCAAACATGGTATCAGTGCATCCTCTTAACACTTAGAAGTGCTTCTATCTTGTATCTTGTTCTTTATTCTGAAATTTGGACATGTATTTATTTGACATGGCTAAGCAGAGATAGCCAGTCTCCCTGGTGAAGGGGGTTAATGACTTTCTCTGTAATCCCGTATATCCACGTAGGGGAACACAGTTGCGCAAAATTCGGTAGCGTATCGCGTTGCGTTGGTTACTTACGGGGGTATGTGAGCCGGTCACTCAGAAAGCAATGGCAAACTCCTGAGCGCAATCTGCCAAGACATCAACAACAGCGGTAAAATGCTGGTGTTGACAGTGATGTCCTGTAAATAGGATATGCGGGGGGAAAAAAGTAGAGATATGTGTCTGTATGTATTACAATAATTGGTAAGGGTACAATCACAGTTCTTTGCCAATCTGTTGGTATTCTCCTCTGTTGCCATACCTAGATAAATATGTTTGTTAATCATTTTATCCCTACCTCCTGGCATGCTTTGATGGCTTCAAATGAGATATTATCAATGCCTATAGCTGTGTTATTGGAGTTTTTAATTGCTTCTCTCACTTCCTGTTGTTCTAAGATACTTAGTTCTTTATATTACACATAGATGGAACTGAATAAATTTGCTACTGCATTTGTTGTTTGTGGATTTAACAGTTCTTTAAAATGTCTCCCATCTCACTTTTATTTAATTAGTATTAATTATTTGTTTCTCTATACACCTCATTTATTGTCATGGAGAGAGTGAAGCACTTGTGCTTTCTTTTCTTGAGCATGGTTGTTTGAACAGTTACATCCTACAATGGCTTGCTGTGCCTGTCTTGGTATCATCTTTAACTGCACACTTTTGCAAGAATACGAGATGGCAGACCAATACTGCACATGTCTATCAGCATCATGATGATTATGAGGAGCCATTTTGACTGCTTTTTTTGGCAAATTTAAAAAAATGAAAAATGCTAATGGAATACACAGGCTGGTGCACAGCATAGTGCCACTAAAATGGTATGAAAAAATCACGAATGTGGAGCTAACTCGTGGAGAGGACTAAATAAACTCCAGTGAATGAAGATGTGGGGACAAGATGCTGGTGCAGAATAGGACACTCACTGTGAAAACCTGAGGATAGTATAACTAGACACTCACTTGGCTGCAATCCACAGAGCAAATGAAATAGTGGGAGACCTAAAAACACATAGAGAATACAATTAAATACAGAGATGAGTAATATGATGAACAATAGATATACCTGGGATGGTTGACCAGGTTAAGAAATGCCTGCAGAAGTCAGATGTGTCGGCCGAAAGGTGCAAATATCGCAGCTCTGCTGTAAACAGGCACAATGCAATTACGTCTGAAAAATATTCCGGATGAATGCAGAAGAAGATGATGAACAATAGATATCAGTGTCCTGTAAGCAGGAGTCGTGGAATTTTCTTCAGTGTTTTATGAACCTGCGGGTCAAGACATGCTAGATACACTTCATATCTCAACACTTCACATCTCAATACTTCATATCTCAACACTTTATATCTGAAAACCTTTTAGATGATTATTTTGACAGTCCATAAAAGTTTAAGGTGTGGTTTTCAGAAAGGGAAACAAAAACCACTTACTCTAAAATAAGTTTATGATCCTGCCTTTCCAAAGGACACTTGAAAAACATGCATGGTCCTTGAACGACTTCTGGTATACCCAGTTTATTGAGGCTGTCATTTAATCTTTGCCACACACACACTGTCCACTCTATCGCCCGAAACACTGGGTCTTCAGGGGAGGGCATGCATCCATGATACATGTTGAAAATACGACGCAGGAAGTGTCTGGCAAGCAGTCCTCGCAATGGTTCTGTATCAAGTCTAAACTGAATCCATCGAAATCGTGGTAAAATTGATAGATCAACTCCAAGAGACCTGTGGAAACAGGGCAATGGTAAATGTATACATGTTAGTTAGTTAGTCAACAGATCATCCTCATTGCACATCAAACTATTAGTCCATGAGTACTCAGATCCTCCCCTCAATATCCCCCTCAGCGTGTAGCAACTGACAACACCAGTTCTGTGTTTGTCAACTACTCTTCTTTGGCTTCCCGCATGTCACTCTAGTCTAGCTTGACCCCATTTAACTTTGTTCCTGCAATCTGATCAAAGTTGCAAAATCACATCCATCCTTTGAGTCATTTACTTGTCCTGCCTCCTTGACGTCATTCAGGATGACAGCCTGGTCCATTGCTTGTCCACTCTCTACAGCAGCCAAGCCTGCATACCTATCTATGTGTTAATTTCTTAGTATACTTTACGGTCAAGAAAATGTGTATTCATGTCCAGCACAAATATTTACTTCACTTAACAATATTTTATTTACTAATCTTACTTGACTTAGGGCCATAGTGGTTAGTGCACAAGTTTAGCAATATAGTGGTCCAGGATTCAATCCCTAATAATGGTTGATTTTCTCAACCAGTTTACCTGAGGAGTCATGCTTGCTTTGTAAAATCAGGTCAAGTTATTTTTCTGGGAAAATAAAGGTGATCATCAGCACAATACTGACTATATGACACCTTGCATGTTGTTCTACTGTCTATTGTCTAGTCCAGGGGAATGATGTCTGTTGTTCTACTGTCTATTGTCTAGTCCAGGGGAATGATGTCTGTTGTTCTACTGTCTATTGTCTAGCCCAGGGGAATGATGTCTGTTGTTCTACTGTCTATTGTCTAGCCCAGGGGAATGATGTCTGTTGTTCTACTGTCTATTGTCTAGCCCAGGGGAATGATGTCTGTTGTTCTACTGTCTATTGTCTAGCCCAGGGGAATGATGTCTGTTGTTCTACTGTCTATTGTCTAGCCCAGGGGAATGATGTCTGTTGTTCTACTGTCTATTGTCTAGCCCAGGGGAATGATGTCTGTTGTTCTACTGTCTATTGTCTAGCCCAGGGGAATGATGTCTGTTGTTCTACTGTCTATTGTCTAGCCCAGGGGAATGATGTCTGTTGTTCTACTGTCTATTGCCTAGCCCAGGGGAATGATGTCTGTTGTTCTACTGTCTATTGTCTAGCCCAGGGGAATGATGTCTGTTGTTCTACTGTCTATTGTCTAGCCCAGGGGAATGATGTCTGTTGTTCTACTGTCTATTGTCTAGCCCAGGGGAATGATGTCTGTTGTTCTACTGTCTATTGTCTAGCCCAGGGGAATGATGTCTGTTGTTCTACTGTCTATTGTCTAGCCCAGGGGAATGATGTCTGTTGTTCTACTGTCTATTGTCTAGCCCAGGGGAATGATGTCTGTTGTTCTACTGTCTATTGTCTAGCCCAGGGGAATGATGTCTGTTGTTCTACTGTCTATTGCCTAGCCCAGGGAATGATGTCTGTTGTTCTACTGTCTATTGTCTAGCCCAGGGGAATGATGTCTGTTGTTCTACTGTCTATTGTCTAGCCCAGGGGAATGATGTCTGTTGTTCTACTGTCTATTGTCTAGCCCAGGGGAATGATGTCTGTTGTTCTACTGTCTATTGCCTAGCCCAGGGGAATGATGTCTGTTGTTCTACTGTCTATTGTCTAGCCCAGGGGAATGATGTCTGTTGTTCTACTGTCTATTGTCTAGCCCAGGGGAATGATGTCTGTTGTTCTACTGTCTATTGTCTAGCCCAGGGGAATGATGTCTGTTGTTCTACTGTCTATTGCCTAGCCCAGGGGAATGATGTCTGTTGTTCTACTGTCTATTGTCTAGCCCAGGGGAATGATGTCTGTTGTTCTACTGTCTATTGTCTAGCCCAGGGGAATGATGTCTGTTGTCCTAATCCACTCTTTCTTGTTAAGCTTAGGCAGGGTTGGCGCAAGAGCTTGCATTCCAAGGCCAGATGTGTTGCCTTTGTTGCACTGTATTTATGTTTGTTTAATATACTCTTGTGCCGGTCTCCCTGGCATAGGCGTTAACGTCATTCTCCATAATCCCGTATATTCTTGTGAGTAACACAGCCGCGTGATAATCGGCAGCAGTTCACGCCAAGCTGGTAACTTACGAGGGTATGTGAGTCGGTGGTTCAGAAAGCGATGGCAAACTACTGAGCGTAATCTTGCCCAGTACATAAACAGCAGCTGAAAAATGCTGGTGTTGACTGCAATGTCCTGTAAGGGATATGCAACATTTAAAAAAAAAATTGTACTCTTGATGTAGTTTATCCATCGTTTTCTTGGTTTTCCTCTGGCTCTATATTCAGATTGTTTTTAGTTATGGTTAATATGGGCATGAAACTGTATTTCCAAAATGCTTGAATGGAATGTAATTGATGAAAGAACCATACTTTACTATACTTGCTGCTGTAGGGTTATTCAGTCCAAAGATTAGTGTGAATTTTTGTGAATGTATCATTCCACCATTAATGTAGCTTTGTGATTCATAGAATATTAATGTGGTGGTTTCCTCTTTTCTTCTACATTTCACTAACTTTATTTACTTAACATTACAATCAAATTTTAAAATTTGACATTGCAACTGATTGGACTTCATTTTAACCACAATAAACATGGTTCTAGATCAGAGGCAGTAAAAGAGAAATCATGAGACTAACAAATCAGTTGAAAATTAAAGCTATGTATGTGATGTCCTGGGAAACGTTGATAAACACCTGTGTCTGTGAAGACTGGCTGTAGAAAAAACAACAAAAAGGGTGCCTATGACTGTTTGTGACTGTCCTACGTTTATATACTAGAGGGATTCACATGAAAACCTTAAGAATGTGATATAAATTACAATAACCATGCTATTGTCTTGTAACCTGTCAATATTGTTGTTAAGAGTGTAAAGACTATTAAGCATGACATCACAATCAAGATGAACATGGGACATCATAAGGACAACATACATGGTAGGGTACAGTGCTATTATCCTTTGTTTCTCAGATGGGCCCCAGTAGCACACAGGTGACAAATATCTCTGTGCCTCTTCCTTTCACTCTTCCCCTCCCCCTCTAACTCTGTGCCTCTTCCCTTTTCTCTCTTCTACCCCTTTTCTAACTCTGTGCCTCTTAATTTCTCTTTCTTCCCCTTCCCCTCTAACTCTGTGCCTCTTCCTTTCTCTCACCTCCCACTATAACTCTGTGCCTCTTCCTTTCTCTCTCTTCCCCTCCCACAATAACTTTGTGCTTCTTCCATTCTCTGTCTTCCCCTCCACCTCTAACGATATGCCTCTTCCATTCTTTCTCTTCCCCTCCTGCTCTAAAGCTTTCCTTCCCTCCCCTTTAAGTCTTCAGTCACTATATTATACTGACACAAGCAGTAATAAATACTACTGACAATATTCCTGCAATGCAAGTAAGATGAGACTACTTACCTTGATTTATTCATGGTTCCAATGATGTAAAAGTGATCTGCTAGGTAATGCATACCGCTGTTTCCGAGGCTATTGTCACCTGAAATAACACATAACATTTACAACAGTTAAGCAAGTGAGAAAACTAAACAAAGAATTTTAAAAAGCACAGAACTCCTTTCCACACCTTCAGGAATATTAGGTATATTCTGCTAGCCAATATATTTTTACAGACCAAATAGAACTCAATGGGTCATATAGTCATTATCACGCAGATCACCTTTATCTCCCAGAACATTTTCTGGTACCCATTTTAGATGGGGTTGACCTGGGAGCCTAGATCAATTTTTTTTTTTCATATTGTTGTATCATAGAAATTCAAAAATGAGACCACCGGTCCGCAGGAAGCGGGCTTGTCAAACCAATGCCATGAGTCCTAGAAAAGATAGCTAGAATTTAAAAAATTATGAAAGGCAGATGATTAAGAAATAATTATTAATAGTTTTTGAGGAGGAATTATTTTGAAATATATAAAAGATATACATAAAGATAACGTTAGAAGAAGACATAAAAGAAATTAATTTCAAGACAATACTGGCCTATGCAGTCACAAACAGGAAATATATGGATGTTTCCTAATTTTCCTATTCTCATCTTCAGGCTTTGACACAAAATATAAAATCTTAAACATATTGGAGCAAATTTAAAAAACAATTGTTTGCCAGTATGTTTCATATGTGATATTTTCAGTCAGTGACTGAAGACGAGAATAAGGAAAATTGAAACGTAGCTATATTTACTGTTTTCATAGTGACAACACAAGCCAGCATTGTGTTTACATATGCCATGGAACAATCAATGAGTTTTCATAACGAATGAAAGGTTATGAAGAGAAATTATAAAATGGGAAGTTAAAAATTATGAAACAGATAGAGGATATAAAAACTACTCGTGTGAAATAATGAATGGCTATGGTGGAAGAGGAAATAAAGAAATATAGCTGAGGAGGAAAAATTATACAAGATATGAAAAGAAAAATTATGAAAGGTAATGGTGGACGATGGAATAACAAAAGACAGTCTTGGATGAGAAAAACAACAATAAGAAGAGAGAAATTATAATTTCTATCACAGGTCTGCATGTCCGAATGGATAAGAACGCGTATTCTTAAACATCCAGTGTGCTGATGCCAAGGTAAGCAGTTCAACCCCAACACCGGACAGCTGGACTAAAATGTTGACCTGTCATCCTTGACTTGGGGATGTTAATTACAAATACCTCTGAAGTCGGAGTGGGTTCGCCTGATGGCGAGGGACACTGTTAATAGGGAAAACTAACTCACACGCAAAATTCAGTGTGTATGGACTACGCTTGAGTTCAAAGTGAGCGAGCAGCAAAAAAAAAATAATAATAATGTCTGTCCACAGGCTTCTATCAGGTGTACTGCCAATCATTACTGTTACTGATCTTCCTCCATGCCATGATATTAAACTGCCCAGCTTCTTTTCTCTTGGTTTCCCCCTGACTCTCCTCCCCCCTAACTTTCCCAGTGTGATGACATATTTTGGCTTTCCCTTTTACATGACATGCCCAAATAATGTGGACTGTCTTCTTCTGATGAAAGTAAACAGTTCTCTTTGTGAGTTCACTTCTTTCAAGATTTCTTTATTGCTCTTTCCATCCATCCAGTGTTCTCATCATTCTTCTTTAAAATCACATCTCATAGCTCCCACATAGTAGTTTAAATATTATAATTAAAAAATGATTAAGACTTTATACAATCTTAAATAAAATTATTCTGAAAAAAAAACAACACATTCAGTGCTTTAAAGAAATGTTAAAATAACTCCTACATCTGATTTTAAATATTGATGATCACACTTTACAAAAGCATATATACATTCAAAATTGGTGGATTCCCTGGCCCACAAATCCTTTCTCCAGAAAAATTTGAAAGCCTCGATGTAACGGATGTAATGGAAATTCAATGTGACAATTTACAAACCTCTAAGACAGAATGTATGACCTTTTCCTCTGTATTCTATTGGATCCAGAAGTTCTCCAAATAACTTTGCTATGTCCACTGTTTCAAGGTTATCTAGTAGCACAATAGCAGCAAAGTTCTCAACAACATGGTCGACTGGAACAATGCAATCTGAAGTTCCAAATGCAGAAATATAAATTATTAATTTGGTATTCATATTCTTATGTCTTAATTTAGTATCCATTAGTACATCATGCTATTGAATATAGTTTCATTTGCTGTGATGTCGGTTCCTAGATCAATCAATCAATCAATCGATCATTTGCAGTTTCCTTAAGGTAGTCTATAAAAATGGTCATCAAGTATTCTTTTTATCTCTGCCAATGCAGAAATGTCATCACATCTAAAGATGTCTATCACTGTGTACCTCTGGGCATTCCTCAGTTATGTCCCAGGTTGCATACTGTTTTAGTTGTATTCTTTTCCCTGCTCTCAGGGTAGTGGATCAGATACTTAATCTTCTTAGATAAGGGTGAAAAACTTGAAAGACCCTGTGCACATGCACACACTTAAGATATCTCAACAGTTGGATGGACATCAAAGAGTTGGCTGAATAGGGCACTGCTCAGGGCACATATTTAAAAATTATAAAATGTACCTACAATAAAAAGAATATTTGCAGCATGTGTGGTTCTGGTAAATACTCATTTGGATCCTCGTTGGTGCTGTGGAGTACACATTCTAATATAATCACATTCGGTGTGCACCATGTTGACAACATGCCTGTGTGCTTTATGGAAGAAGGCTGGAGCACTTATGTAGTTATCCATGTGTGATGAAGATGGTTTCTGGTTGTTTGGATTTTGCAGTTAAAGAGTTTTTTTTTCTTGAGGATGGGGAAGCCAGCCCAGGCCTGCCCTCCTTAGTCACTTCTTACTTCTAAACACGGCAGGTTACAGTGTGTTACCATTCCTTACTTCCCTTAAGGGTCTCGGACAGAGGTCTCTTTGGTCGCCAATAATGACATGCATGGTAGGTTATAGTATTACTATTACTATCCTTTGACTCCACCAAAGATCCAGGTAACAAATGGGTGAGATGAATAATATGCGGAGGACATGGTTGGAGTGCATGAGATGGCTAAAGAAAGAACGACCTGGAATGAGTTGGTTGAGTGCCTATGACTTAATGGGCAATAAAGGGCAAAAGAGAAAATGAATGAAGATGATCCTTACAAACCAAACCAAGGGACCACTTTAAGAACCATTTACTTATAATGTTCATAATTCTCTGCTAAGCTTCAACAGTTATTTCTAAAGCCTATCTATGATGTGTACCCAAAAACAATCAAAATAAGAGGCGGACAATTAGCATAAACTAAATACCTTAACATGTTAGGTCAGTATGGCTGAATGGATAAGAACTTTTAAACTCTTAAACTTCTGCTGTGCTGATACTGAGGTAGCCTGTTCAACACCTACACTGGTTAGTTGGACTAAATGTTGACTTCTCGTTCTTGACTTGGAAATGTAAATTACAAGTACCTCAGAAGTCAGAGTGGGTTCATCAGATGACGAAAAATATTGGTAATAGGGAAAGCTAATCCACATGCAAAAATCAGTCCAGTGCACTAGAAGTAGTAGCATGTGAATGGACTATGTTTGAGTTCAAAGCAAGTAAACATCCCCCCCCCCCCCCCCCCCCCAAAAAAAAAAAACATTGTCATATTGTCATCAAAGTATCCATATTATTTAAAATAGATGGTTATAAATGTTTATGAAATTCCTTACTTCTCTGTTTCAGGAAGGTAAGAAAATTGGCAAAAGTATATCCAGGCTGTAGTGACAGCTGATGAATAGCTGGCTTTCGACCCAGTGACAACTCTTGAGCCTGAGGTATCACAATGAATAAAAATATGAGAGAATAAACAGTATAGTTTTAGAGGTTGTTGGTGCTTTACATAAACAAAGTACAAGACATGTCTGCTAGTGTTTATCTAATAGAAAATGCAACCCAAACATATCATAAACATTTGCAAAATGCAAAGCTACAATTTAAAATACAAAATGAAATGGTAAAACTAGAAAATAATAATCTAAAGATTTGGGTTTTTAAGTCTTTGCCAAGGATCACTTTTGCTGCATACAAATATCTCTGTAACTGCTCTCATCACCTCCCACTGATCACAGAAGCAGAATCTCAACACAGAGTTTGAACTCCATAGCACCAGCAAGGATCCAGATGTTTGAATGCCAGAATTTCTTATTGTATATTTCCATTTGTGAGTCTGCTCTTCTCAATTTCTGACTGCCAAGGAATTGTTTTCTTGCATGTGGGTCCTGTGAGTATTTTGCCCTTGTCCAAGAAGGCTAAACATTGAATAGACAACTCTTGGATCAGGGAGGTGTACACTATCTTTGTTTGTAAGATTCCACACAATCCACACCATGAATCAAACCAGGTCGGCATGAGGCAGAGGTGATGATCTCTGACCTACTCCGCCCCCAATCTACAGTTGTGTTTCAATATATTTTCTTAACTGATTTTGTACCAAGCAACAACTCCCCATTCATTTGTTCAATCCTCCATATGCCACTTACTGTTCTTAACTCCATCTGTCCCAGCATGTTGTTCAATAAACACACTCTTTCCTAATGATGTCTTTAATTGCCTAATTCCTATATGTTTGTTACTTTAATCCATTCTGTCCGACTTGTTACCGTAACTCCTTATCCAGACAGTTATAACTTTAAAGTAACATGTTTCTGTTAGAGAAATAGTTAAATGTTTACATTATGTGAAATCACTAAAAAAAATCTGACAGCTGACACTTACAGCAATGCTCTGCGCCAATCTGTGAGCCAGATAAGATTTGCCACTGCCAGTTGGACCATAGAATATCACACTTTTATACTGATCAAGCTAAAAGTAGATGTTAATCATGTATAAGCAAGTAAAAAACGAGAATGATTAACAACATGAAAACAGTTCACAATCATTTAGAATATGAAAATAGTGATAGGCCTAATGACTAAAAACTTAAGTATAAATTCTTTATTTTACTTTACATGTTAACAATACATCATCTATATCATGTGCTATTCTGATATGCGAGGACATAATGGTCGTTATCTCTCATGATCACTGTATACCCTCAGATAAGGTCTGTGCTCATGTCCCAATTATGCCACTCGGTCAAGCCATCTATGCTATCAGAATGGTTCATAGCATCTTACAATACTACAATACATCATAGAGAATGACCTTCGGTATACCTCAGATAAGGTCTGTGTTCTTGTCCCAATTATGCCACTTGATCAAGCCATCTATGTAATTGTTCTGCTTTCTTCTCTGTCTTTTCTTACCAAGTTTACCAGTTACTAATAAGGTTTTGAGTTTTATCTTCTTATAACATGCCCTAACAATCTTGACTGTCTTCAGCACTTTTTTTCTCACTGAAATTTACTCTTTATTAGTGAGTGTGTTTTCCAAGTAGTGAAAGGCTAATTTTGCTGTGGTGATACCTGTTCTTATTTCTACAAGACATCTTCCATATGATACTGGGTTAGTTTCAAGATAGTTGAAAAAATGTACTTATTCAAGAATTTCCCTATTTACTTGGATACTGCAAACTTTTGTTTTAAATTACATACATTACTTATTTTAGACATCCAAATTAGGCATGACTTTGATTTAGCTGATTACTCAGTGACAGTTTCAATGTATAGTAGAATTTTGGCTTATTCAAACACATCAAATATTACTAAATTGTAGCTTTCCTCTTGTTTCTGTTGCCTTCTGTCTTCCAGTGAAGCTCTTTTGTGGGCTTGTTCATGATTGGTTGGATTTTACAGCTAACGTTTTCTATGGGCTGAGGTAGCCAGTCTCATGTCAACCCTCCTTAGCCAACTCACCTTAGCCGCCTCTGATGGCATGTATGGTAGGTTACAGTGTTACTAGTCTTTGCTCTCCTTATGGACTCAGGTAACACATGGGTGAAATGTTACCTTCAGATTATTTTATTGCGACTGATTATTCTAGAATCGTACAACATGTAACTTTAAATTATTAATAAGATTGAATCCAAATTAACAAACATCACATTTAATACAGCAAATAAACTGTTTCTTACCAGGCGTAAATAATTGCTAACAGTTGACACAGGATGAAGGACATCAAAAGCAATCAGCTCACACATATTATCAGAATCTGCAATAGAGCATTTAATGCAATATAGAATAAAACCCTTTGCTGTAATAAACACACTAAATTTATCACGCAAACAACCCATCAATGTAGAAGAACTTTAACTGTTTTTTTTTCTTCACAGCCTAAGTTATGATGATGGTGTACCAATTACTGAAGGGATACACAAGATAGGGAGAAAATCAAATACTTAATCGATAGAAATGATAGAAGGAAAAGCAACTTACCATCCACAGTGATTGTAACTTTCTTATGCTCACTGTTAGAAAGCATCATATAAGGAGACATGTCTGTCTGCATGCCTGGCGTCCATTTATAAAAACCTAGAAATGTTAAACATAAAAGATGTTAATACTTCCTGGCACTGACACTAGATTGAAAGTAAACTGAAATTTGAAAATACATAAAATAAACTAAGCTATTAGCGATCATATTTCATCTTTTTTCTTTATTTTCTAGCATAACCTAAAATAAACTAAGCTATTAGGCGATCATATTCCATCTTTTTTCTTTATTTTCTAACATAACCTATTTCCACAGAATAGGTGACGAAGCACAGAGAAATGTGCCTTCTTCAAAATACAGTTCATGGAAACCATTTTACACCACATCACATGCCTGCTTTTATTTATTGTGTACCAAGCAAAGCATCATGTATATACAGTTAGTTGCATACCGTCGCAAGCAACTAGGCAATTTTTATGTTCAGTAGTTTGCCATTGCTTTCTGCACGATCAGAGCTCTTACCATTGAAATCAACGCAATACAGTCTGCATTCAAATTGTCTGTGATTGATTTTGAACCCTTGACATGGTATGTTTGAGAATTGTGAAACGTGTTTATGGCACCAAAGCTACAGTTGTATATTAGTTTTCAGATATTATTCAAGCATGATAGGTGGCTTGGTAACAAGTGGGTCAAGAAAATAAAATATAAAGTGTTAGTTCTCAATCACTGTTCAATTTATGCTGTGTTGCTTTTTGTGGGGACAATGATTAATTATGTTCTAAAAACAGGATACACTCTACTGTTGAAAGATTTACCACTAATAAATATTTGATAAATCTATTTAACAGATTCAACATAAATCTAATGAAGGAACCATAGGTCTATGTTCACTGTTATTTGGCAATAAAACACAATGCATGCTGTAGCAAAACTATAATCTTGGTCAACCACAGCACTTTGAAATCCGAATAATCTTTTTGAAATCAAAGACTTCTCCTTCTTCTGGAGCCTACCTAGCCTGAAGCAAAACCTAACCTAACCTACAACCATCCTGATGGCAATCATGACTCTCCACTCATCTCTGTCATCTGACATTTGAATGCAGTTGGTATTTCTTATATTCTTATCTGTTGTCCAGCTGTTTAAGTTTTCCACATATATTTTATGTGTTTACTATAGAGAATAGCTTCTCTACTCCATCTCTTCTATTGATGTCCCATAAACTTAATTTGTCTTTTCATTGTGGTTTTGAAACACCTGAAGCTCTCAATACCTCAGTGTTTGCTTTCTTCTGTCCACAATATTCTCAACTTTCTTCTCAAGAACTATCTCTGCATTGCCTCCGGTTTGTTCATAATTGCATTACAAAGTTAGAATCCTTTTATAAACTGACTGGGAATTATAGAGTTTGTACTTTGTGCTACGCTTTCAGCAGGACACTGCAGAAAGAGACGGAGCCACAAGGAATAAAACTCTGTGCAATGAAGTTGATCCACTTGCCTTTTAAATCCTGTTTTTTTATAAACTGACTCAATCAAAGATGGCATCCTCAATGAATGGGGCATAAGACACAAAAACTAATTAATGTAACTATCATCATCATCATCATCAAGTGCCGTGTCGGCTGGCGTAGGCGTTCATGGCTCTCCATAGATCTCGGTCTTTGGTTTTCTGGATCAACTCTGCTGCTGATATTCCTCCATGCCACCGTCTCAATCCATCCAGCATTACTTCTCTTGGTCTACCTCTGCCTCTCTTCCCCTCGATCTTTCCAGTTGTTACGATGTTCTCCAATGCCTCTCTTCTCATCACATGACCGAGGAAAGCTGTTTGTCTCTGTCTTATTGTTGTATATAATGTTCTAGTTTCGCTAGCCTGTTTCAGGCAGTCGTCGTTAGTAACTATACAGGAAATAAAAAACCTGACGTGATCAAATCACCAGATTAATAGGCATGTGGAGCCAATAAAATCTGTCACATCACAGCACTTTGTAAATAAAATATTAGATTACAAGAGTGGTGTGACAACACAGACAATTGAGATTAAATTTGGAGTCAGGCCATCAAGGATTAACACTATGGAGTACATGGAGTTAGCAGTATCTGGTACAGAAACACAAAGAGAAAAAAAAACATTCTGTATAAATTTAAGGTACTAAACACTAAAGGTGACAAAAAGGATACATCGAGGAGATATCAAAGACAAATGAATGTGACATATGACTGGGAAGTTCAACAAACAGATATAAATAAAACAATTAAATGTTTTATTTAGTTTTTTAATCATCAAAAAACAGACAAATAGAATACTTATATGTAAGTATTCTTGTATTTTTTTTGCTTCTGTTTACTGAAAAAGACTGGTCAAATTGTTTGAATTTTATTTGTACATTGTATGTTGGGTTGAGCTTTCTAATCACATTTCACTTTCATTCATCTTTGTGACAAACATGAAAATGGAAAAATAACTCATTTGCAAATCCACTCTTGCAGCAAACAGTTTGTATGTAGGTTCATAAGTCAAGGAATTAAGAAGGAGATATGACTATCAATAACAAAATCCAGAAACATAAATACTCCAATACATACCTATTTCAAAATGCTTAATATTAGTCATTGAAAGACCCAAAGTAAAGTCCCTCTCTGCTGGGTCTAATTCAGCATCAAGACGTTGTATTCTTCGGGTCTTAAGACCAACATCCAGCTGGTTTAAGTAAGAATTTAAAGTCCCCCTCAAACGATCCTCCATCATCCTCCATCCTATTCCTGGTCCAATCTCCATAATACCAAGTAGAGCACTGGAGACAGTGGTATTTTCCTGGATATTTCGCAGCTCCACAACTACTCTTGCCATAGATCCTGATGGTTTATCTGGTGATATATTGAGAAAAGCAACATTTACACCCACTGAGTATTATACTTTTATTCATTAAATAAAGGAAAACTATTTCAAAGAACAAATTAACCCACCTACAATGTAAAGTATAACATGGTGAAGTTTACTCAAGAGTAATCTGAGTATCATTTGACTAGATTATCCTCTTTATCTTTGTCTTTCCTTATGAATGTTCATTAGTTTTTGTTACCTCTCTAGAACTAAAATACAACAGAATGTTCACTATAAGAATAGCAAAGAGTTCAGTTCCAACAGACATAAATACATATATTACTTCAGTCAGTATGCCCAGAAAGCTATCTCTCTTATTTGGGACCAAACTTATTTGGTCTATGCTAAAGACTAAACAATGATCAAGCAATGAAACCCTGCAATGACATTTTTTTTTCATACTGTATATAATTAAACTGTTTTTCCCTTATAAAACTGATTGGCTTTTCTGGCTAAAAGTATTGCTTATCTGTATTCAAAGTAATTTTTAGATTCATTATTTGTTACTCTTTCCTGTCCCACTGCATTAACTTGATAAGTTAGCTGGTTGCATATTCTTTACAGGATGCTGCAGTCAACCCCAGCATTTTTTGGCTGTTTGTTTTTTCTTAGCAAGTTTATGTTCAGTAGTTTGCCATTGTTTACTGAATGAACGGCATTCATAGCATTTGATGAAAACCAATGCAAGGTGGTCTGCTGCCAAATTGCCTGCAGCTGTGTTTTGAATGCGGTATGTGGGATTACAAATTGCACCCGTTGACCTTTGCCGCAGAGTTGGCGTTTATGCTAATATAAATATTTAATAATGAGAGTTTAATTTGACAAGTCTCTCAAAGCTTAATATGGGAATAAGTATTCAAATAAATAATAACATTTCACACCTAAGCTGTTCTATGGTATCAAAACTGAGGAATATTCTAAACTTGCCCCCAAAAACCTGAAATAATGGTAGAGATAAGCGTTCCTCAGAGAATATTTTGCAAACTTCATGTCTATTTAATCTCCTATTTTCCTGCGGGACTCCAAAATCAGGAAATTTAACTATACATATTAAACCAACAAAGAAATGACAAAAATATACATTCATGGTAAGAAGCAACTGATAAGACATTGCGAGAACAACAACTGCAGTGTTTGATACTCACCAGCATCAGGTATAAGTTCTTTACAAACAAGTGACGCAATCATTTTTACAGATCTGCCCAGTTTATCCTTCGCATCAAAGTCCAATGGCAGGCTTTCTGTTAGCATTGCCAAGCAGTCCTTCAAAAAATAGAACAAATTTCTACAATTGGCAAATTATTCATTGTTTTAAAACCAGTCAGTAATCACATGAACCAAGCTGATCAACAGGTGGCACTTCAAGTAGGATGTATTAAACAGAGTTAACTCCTGCATGGTAACTCTAGAGTTACAACCTGACACCCCTATATGTCACCATGTTCCTGAAGCTCAAATGATAATTAATATGATAATATTATCTACACTACATGCCATAACTATATGAACCACCTTTGAATTTTCAAAATGTTTTTTTTTAAATACCAAATAATGTGGCGTTGTCTGTGACTTAGGGGTAGTAAATGCAGTTTCATAATCCTGACAGACTTTAGGAGTCTGTCGCTGGTGATTTGGGAGCAAATAACACGATGCCTAGAGCACTCAATTGCCTTCAGTTATTATTATTCTCAAGGTAGAATTTTTGTGTGATCATTCCAGAATCAACCCTACCAAAAGCATTTGTGCCCGAAAATTTTAAGTCAGGTAATCATTCAAGTTTAGTTTAGTCAATGGATCAACATCACGGCACACAGGTGCAACCCATAAGTGCTCCGTTCTCCTCCTAACTCAAACCTGAGTTTGGAGAAACTCAGCTCAGTGCACAAACTCTGTAGCACCATCGAGGATCCTGAAATACTTTGGGTAGATTTCGAAATTGTTGCCTGAGCAGCGCCGTTAGGCTACAATCATTCAAGATGTTGAGTTAACACAAAATAGCAAGAGCTAACTGGAACGTTTTTTTTTTGTCCATCAAGAATGATGATGACCATTCATTTCATCCAGTGGGGTTGAAAGTATGGAGCCGTGAGTTCTAAGATGGCTGGAATGAAATACTGGCAAGTGACCAAGTTCTGAAAAATATACAGAAACAACAAGACTTATTAACGTAATCAAACTATAGAATTGCTCATGTCTTCGTGACACCCTGAGACATGAAGAAATACCAAAGGTGAGATGTCAACAACTTTGTTTACTGATGTTTTCTTTAAATATATTCATGTTGATGTCTGAAGGTGTAAGGAGAAGACAATATCAAATAATAGTTTTTCTGTTGAGATATAAATAAACATTTGTCTAACCATGCTGCCAGTACCAATATTAGAAAGATTTATTTACTGTGTACACAACATACCCAATTTAACATCCACTTCCAACAGACATCCAACTTCCTACACATCCAACAGAATTCTTCTTCTTCTTCTTCTTCTGCGTTCATCTGGGTTTTTTTTCCGGATGTGACTGCGTTGTGCCTGTTTACAGCAGAGCTGCGTTCTTGTGCCGTTAGGCCGACACATCCGACTTCTGCGGGCATTTGTTGACCGGGTTAACCTTCCCGAGAACCAACAGAATTCAAAAACACAGTATACAAAGTTCTAGCTTTTACTGGTTACATTGATCAAATTGACCATCACTTATCTATGTGACTCTCCAAAGCATTATCATAGTCTTAAACTTCTCTGTTGTCATAAAAAAAGGAGCACTTTGCATGAGCAAAGTACAAGATTATAAACACATGCAGACATCATTGCATACATCTGTGACTAGTCAAACAAGAAAATCTATGGCATGCTTGAATAAGTGACACAAGTGAAAATTAAACTAGGGAAAGATGTGACTGACCTTGCAATGCTCTAAGACAAGAATGGAACATACTGAAATGAATAAGACGAAACTAATGAATGAAAAACTTGAACTGATGGAAGTGCAACAACTCAATCCTAAAGTCCTACCTCCAAATTAAACAACAGTAAATGAAGGCACAGAAAGGAGTCAACACACAAATTGATCCATGCCATCAGAGATAGAAATTTGTGTAGAGGCATGATCGCCTACACCAGCCAGCAAGGCACTGGATGATAATGAAATGATGGAGCTGTCACATCTGGTCATAACAATATTTAGACCTCCCAGCTGGTTGGCTGTGAATCTTCTTTAAAGAGTGTGAGTTTTAACTTTAGCTTTTTTAAGTCCAATGCTCTGGCCATCTGGGCTCTGAAAAGGGCTTGCACCTATCGGAATGAGGTTGGTGTCCAGACTTTTCTCCCAACCAAAGTACCATCTCCACATGGAGACTGTGTTACTGAGCTTTTTCTCCTCTCCAAGCTAAAAGATGACCCAGACATATTGCCTGGGTAGCCCTAAGTATGGCTCCACCTCACTTCAGCTACCACCCTCAATAATACATCAAATGCTCATAGTACACTCCCATATTCCCCACACATAAATACAAACAACTTTCTATCTTTTGTACCAATGCATGAACTAATACATCACATAATAATAATACATCATAGGAAAGCATTATACTTATGTACCCACAGGTCTCTTACTACTTCACGACCCCACAATACTATTTGTGTACCGACCCTATATCAGGTGGTTCTGTTCTTGCATTAACCCTACCTCTGATTCCTGTCGATGCTGTGTCTACCTTTCATGTACCCATGACTCATGGTACCTCTACAATTACAACATCTGTTTGCTATCCCTAGCCCTGGGTCAGTAATGTCGCGAAAACTCTTTTGACCTGACTCAACTTTCCTATCTGCATATTGCACCGTTACACTTGAGTCTCTGTTTAGTCTGAACTCTTTATTCAATCTTTCTGCTGCATACGCCTTTTGCCTATGTGCCCTGCACATGCACTATCCTGAGCTGTTCTAGTATATCGGTCTCTTATGTGCTAAAGGTACTGCTCCTTGCCCACGTGCAGTTCCACTATCTGAAAACCTGCGAGTGAGAACATTGTTCTTCCTCTCGAAGCACCATCTACCTTTCTTTGACTGCCTATGTTCTATTCTCCTACACCCTTGGGAACATTTGTTCAGGGTAGTATTTTGTCTCTGGGAGCCACTAGCACTATATTTGGGATCCATTCTCACCTGCTCAGCTGTCCTATCCTTGCCTTTAGTCCCTATGTTTACTTCAAGTGCCTCTTCTACCTCAGCTATACTCTCTAATTTAGGTTCTCCTTTGTGGTAACTACCTCATTACTGCTTACAATATATTTTCGGTCCCAATAAACTACTTCCACTTCTGTACAATCTTTAACTCCTATAACATTTCCGATGATCAAATCGGCCACTGGTGAGTCCAAAACACACGCTGTCACTCTTCCAGTGATATATGGTGTTTCTACTGTTATTATGGCTAATGGGTAGAACTCAACTGTGCCGTTGAATGTTATGCATCTAATCTTTTTCCCTGTATAATTCGAGGGATCTATTAAACTTTTCCTCACTCCGATAGACGTACATCCGGAATCCCTAATTGTTAACGCTGGTCTATCATTGACAAATCCCTGATGCAGCTTCAGACTTCCTCCTTCATGCACTGCTGATCCTGCTTTCACTGTATGACCACATATTAGGACTGGCTGACTGTCTTTTTCAAAAAGAGGTTTGCACCCACTACAATCTTCATTGTTCAGCGTCTCAATTACTTGCGCTGCATTTGAGTGCTCTGTTTCTCTCATCGTACATTGATGACTGAGATGCCCCTTCTTTCCACATTTGAAACAGATGATCTCCTTCCTTGCGTAACTTGTTGGCTCACTGGATGGTTGTGCATCACACTGTGCTGCCTTGTGTCTCCAGCTCCCACAATTCCAACATCCGGCATAATTTGGACGCCTCTGGAAATTTCCCCTTCTGTATGGGTACCGTCCTGCTCTGCCAAAATGGTTGCCCTGGACACCATTATCTTGAAGTTCTTGCTGCTCACCTTTCTGTGCTGAATCCACACTTTTCGCCCTTGGTCTGATGACTGGATTCTGGTCCTGTTTAGTGTATGCTGCACAGACTATTTCCTCACTCATTAATTTCCCAATAGATACGTTAGGATGTGCCGTCATGTTGTTTTGCCCTAACTGAGACATTGTGTCTATGTCCTTTGGCTTACGTTCCTCAAAGAAAGCTACTAAATTGGTATTACATGAAGCTAATACTTTGTCTCTTAACACTAAATCTACTAATTTATTAAAATCTTTCCCTACTTCTGCGAGCTCCATCCATTTGTTAAATGTGTTAACAAAGTCTGTGAAATCGTTGTCTCTGGCACTAACTGTCTAAACTTTGTTCTATATCCATGCTCAGTGAGTTGGAACTTTGTGAGGAGACGTTGACGCAAAATAGTGTAGTTGTTTCTTTCTTCCACAGGTAAATTAAACATTGTATCTAGAGCCTTACCCGTAAGAAACTCGCCAAGTCGCATCGCATACTCTTTCTCTGGAATACCTAACGCTTTGGCTGATGCCTCGAACCTGGCCAAATAATTTTCAAGTTGGTCCCGGTCTGTAAAATATGGCAGTTTTAATTTCTGTGACGACTGCGACGGTCTTCTGCTTTCCTCACTTTGACCTTTTGAAGATAGTTCTAATTTTCTGAGAGCAATTTCAGCTTCCATCTTAATCTTCTCTTTCTCGATTTCCACCGCATTTGTTTGTTTTAACTTTTCAAGTTCCATTTGTGTCGCTCTCTCTTCCTGTAGACGCTTGTTTTCTATTTTGGCTAACTTTACTTCCTGTAGACGTTTGTTTTCCATTTCAGCTAGCTTTACTTGTGTCTCTTCCTGTAGACGCTTAGCTTCAGCTACCTTTTCTTCCTGTAGGCGTTTTGCCTCGCGTTCATTATGCCTCTCCTCTCTTTCAATTCCGTTTTTGTTCTTTTGCTTCAGCATACACCTGTAACTCTTTACCTTTCAGCAATGCTCTAAGACAAGAATGGAACATACTGAAATGAATAAGACGAAACTGATGAATGAAAAACTTGAACTGATGGAAGTGCAACAACTCAATCCTAAAGTCCTACCTCCAAATTAAACAACAGTAAATGAAGGCACAGAAAGGAGTCGACACACAAATTGATCCATGCCATCAGAGATAGAAATTTGTGTAGAGGCATGATCGCCTACACCAGCCAGCAAGGCACTGGATGATAATGAAATGATGGAGCTGTCACATCTGGTCATAACAATATTTAGACCTCCCAGCTGGTTGGCTGTGAATCTTCTTTAAAGAGTGTGAGTTTTAACTCTTTAAGTCCAATGCTCTGGCCATCTGGGCTCTGAAAAGGGCTTGCACCTATCGGAATGAGGTTGGTGTCCAGACTTTTCTCCCAACCAAAGTACCATCTCCACATGGAGACTGTGTTACTGAGCTTTTTCTCCTCTCCAAGCTAAAAGATGCATTTTAAGATTACTAGAAAGAATGGAAAAAGAGAAAACAAAAGTTTAAGCAAACACCAAAGAAAAAGAACTCAAGAACAACCCAATTATAAATGTATCAAATGTGCACAAGGCAATACCCTGTCATGAATAACAAAATGCAAAATTACAATTGGGGCAACAAGCTGAAGATGAAATGCTACTGGATCAATAACCATAACAATAAACAGGCATCATCACATACCTGTTTTGGCAGTTGTGCTGCCATATGAGTGATGGTGTAGCCATCCTTATCTGTCATTGCTACAATTTGATGAGCAGCATCAGATTCTCTGCTGATGCCTGTTAACCTAAGTCTGTCCAATAATGCTTTCACCATTTCAGGATGGTTGTTCTGTACTGCATAATGGAGAGATGTCAATCCATCCTGCGTGAATGAAAGGACACAAACCACTTAACTTACGAAGACTCTTGCCAAAACAACAATAATATATGTAAATCTATAAATGCAATTATCTGTATTTGGTGTTCTGAACATATAAGTGTAAATCTATCAATGCAATTATCTGTATTTGGTGCTTGTAATGTGCGTGATAAACGCCAAGATAGGGCGGTGTAAGGGTTAAGAATCTGTAAAGAACAATGCGAGGTCACAGGTGTGAGATGAGAATAAAAAAACAGTTGTGGGCCCAGAGAGGTTGATTAAGAAGTTCCAAGGCAATGGGAGAGACCCAACGCAGTGGATTGGTATAGCACGTTCATATCAGTTTGAGTCACCAGGGGACAGAGAGGAACATGCTAGAGAGGGAATAATAAAAAGGAAAAACCAAGAAAGATATTTTGATGTAAACTGATAATTGGGTTCAAGGGGGAAATAGATTTTCAGGGGTGGACCCGAGGAGGTGAATAAATACAGAAGTTTGGACAAATTGAGGAGAGTTGGTTATTCTTAGTCGAACTGAAAGTTCAGCGTCACAGCTCATTTATCGCCGTGTTATAAAGGCCAGTGGAAGACAATATTGTACTCCACAGGAGTGTAAGGGATATATGTATATCATTGTTTAATTTTCCTGAAGAGTGCTGTATCATTGAGTTTGTTTCAAATTAAAATTATGTGTGTGTGTGTGCAAACCGGTGTTCTCAAGTGACTCATAGCTGTTGATTAAAGTAATGATCTGTGTTGTGCCACATGTGGCTGATCCATCCTGCACTACTCAGTGATATCTGAAAAATATAGGGACCTTAGACAAGGTCTGCCTGTTGCAGGAGATTGCAACAGTGCTCTGAACATAAAGTGTAAATCTATCAATGCAATTATCTGTATTTGGTGCTATGAAGATGTAAGTGTAAAGCAACCTATTAAATTATCCTTATCAGCTGTCCCCAGCAGTGGGCTCAAAACCAGACTAGTACTGATTCATCATGCACAATTATTAAACCGACACCTGTACTGCTCTTAGCAAGAGACGGATAAGGGAGGAAAGTAATGGTTTCCCCACCTCATAAATTATTTTTCTTCTTCATTCCTCTTTTAAGGGGAATACGTCTCATCTAGTTATGCACTTCATCTAGTTATGCCAGCTTCAGCATGCATTAATGTAAAGTTTACTTCCTCTAGACAGATTCCATCCAAGGTAGTGGGTTTTATCTACTTCTGGGTAGATTCCATCCAAGATAATGGGTTTTATCTACTTGTGGGTAGATTCCATCCAAGGTAGTGAATGGGTTTTATCTACTTGTGGGTAGATTCCATCCAAGGTAGTGGGTTTTATCTACTTCTGGGTAGATTCCATCCAAGGTAATGGGTTTTATCTACTTGTGGGTAGATTCCATCCAAGGTAGTGAATGGGTTTTATCTACTTGTGGGTAGATTCCATCCAAGGTAGTGAGTTTTATCTACTTGTGGGTAGATTCCATCCAAGGTAGTGGGTTTTATCTACTTCTGGGTAGATTCCATCCAAGGTAATGGGTTTTATCTACTTGTGGGTAGATTCCATCCTAGGTAGTGAATGGGTTTTATCTACTTGTGGGTAGATTCCATCCAAGGTAGTGAGTTTTATCTACTTGTGGGTAGATTCCATCCAAGGTAGTGAGTTTTATCTACTTGTGGGTAGATTCCATCCAAGGTAATGGGTTTTTATCTACTTGTGGGTAGATTCCATCCAAGGTAATGGGTTTTATCTACTTGTGGGTAGATTCCATCCAAGGTAGTGAGTTTTATCTACTTGTGGGTAGATTCCATCCAAGGTAATGGGTTTTATCTACTTGTGGGTAGATTCCATCCAAGGTAGTGAATGGGTTTTATCTACTTGTGGGTAGATTCCATCCAAGGTAGTGAGTTTTATCTACTTGTGGGTAGATTCCATCCAAGGTAATGGGTTTTATCTACTTCTGGGTAGATTCCATCCAAGATAATGGGTTTTATCTACTTGTGGGTAGATTCCATCCAAGGTAATGGGTTTTATCTACTTCTGGGTAGATTCCATCCAAGATAATGGGTTTTATCTACTTGTGGGTAGATTCCATCCAAGGTAATGGGTTTTATCTACTTGTGGGTAGATTCCATCCAAGGTAGTGAATGGGTTTTATCTACTTGTGGGTAGATTCCATCCAAGGTAGTGAATGGGTTTTATCTACTTGTGGGTAGATTCCATCCAAGGTAGTGAGTTTTATCTACTTGTGGGTAGATTCCATCCAAGGTAGTGGGTTTTATCTACTTGTGGGTAGATTCCATCCAAGGTAGTGGCTTTCATCTACTCATGGGTAGATTCCATCCAAGATAGTGGGTTTTATCTACTCGTGGGTAGATTCCATCCAAGGTAGTGAGTGAGTTTCATCTACTCATGGGTAGTTAGTTAGTCAGTTAGTCGTGGTTCCAACTTCATGGCAACGGGTTGTCCCCATACTGCTCTGTTCCTGTGCCAGTGAATATCACACAAAATGCTCCTCACTGCCAAAAGTGAACAATGGAACAGACAGTAGTATCGGCAAAGCCAACAGCCCACACAGGTACACTGTGCATAATGCCACCGCCAGAATGCCAACACAAAAGTCCTCCATGAAAAATACAGGACATCATCGATGGAAATGGCAGTCACCAGACAGACTTCATTGACCCGGGTTTTATCCCATATGACTCGGTCTCTTTCCACAAGACGACCCGCCGAAAGCACCGCACAAAGCACGAACTCCGTACCTCCAGCAGCGACTCCCAGGAGTATCCTGAAAAATGCACTCGTGAGCCGAAAAGGCAAACCAGTCAATCCAGCAACAGCCGGCCGCCATCATCCCGAACATGCAGTTCATGCTACACACAACCGCGGACAGATGTAAAAGCATTCCACACTACTCATGGGTAGATTCCCTCCAAGGTAGCGGGTTTCATCTACTCATGGGTAGATTCCATCCAAGGCAGTGAGTGAGTTTCATCTACTCATGGGTAGATTCCATCCAAGGTATCGGGTTTCATCTACTCATGGGTAGATTCCATCCAAGGTAGCAGGTTTCATCTACTCATGGGTAGATTCCATCCAAGGTAGTGGGTTTTATCTACTCATGGGTAGATTCCATCCAAGGTAGCGGGTTTCATCTACTCATGGGTAGATTCCATCCAAGGTAGTGGATTTTATCTACTCGTGGGTAGGTTCTGTATTCTAACAATTTTGCCAGGGTATCAGCCTCGAGGCCTGCTATTGGC
This sequence comes from Cepaea nemoralis, assembly GCA_014155875.1. Taxonomy (NCBI): domain Eukaryota; kingdom Metazoa; phylum Mollusca; class Gastropoda; order Stylommatophora; family Helicidae; genus Cepaea; species Cepaea nemoralis. The sequence continues at coordinate 795,797 of JACEFZ010026849.1, read as the reverse complement.
GATTTCCAACTAGCAAGGACTTTAAGCTGCATGTCCTCCATGTGGAACCTCCCTTTGGAAATGGATGTCAGTATCCGATCCGACTATCCAAGAGATTAGTGGGATCATTAGAAACCAATGCTGTGTGTAAATATGCCTAGCCCTCTTCAGGGATTCGAACCTGACAACTTGTGAGCCTGAGGCAGAACTACAACCTGTCAGCCATGCCTCCTGACTCTCATAAATTAGTCCAGTATATGTGAACTCTTTAGTAGTTCCCAATCTTACTGCTGGAAGGTGTGTGTTTAATCCGTGGCAAGGCTCAGGAGTTTAATAACAAAAATTCTAGCCTGTAGACCACATGGCAATTTCTTGGGCACGAGTTCCTTACGTCTCAGCTTGAGAAAGTCTTCCCTGCCACACACTAGCAATGGTATGGACATTATAATGAAAACAAACTACTGTAACACTTGTTAAAGGTTTGCCTTCAATATTCTTATATTTACAGCATTAATCTCTTATATTTGTTATATCATCATTATGATCATGTGTTTTGCAAAGTGGCATGGGCGTCCAAGTCTCTCCACAGATCTGAGTCCTTGGTGTTTGGGATCAGTTCTTTGTTTGTTTTTTTTTAGCACTCACTCGCTTTGAACTCAAGCTAGTCCATACACACTACTTCTAGTAGTGCTGGGCTGAATTTTGCGTGTGGATTAGCTTTCTTTATTAACAGTGTTCCTCACCATCAGGTGAACCTGCTTTGACTTCAGAGGTACTTGTAATTTAAGTCCTCAAGTCAAGAATGATAGGTCAACATTTTAGTCCAACTGTCCGGTGTAAGGGTTGAACCCCTTACCTCGGCATCAGCATATCAGATATTTAAGAACATGCGTTCCTATCCCTTCAGCCATGCTGACTTACGAATCAATTCTTCTGATGACATTCCTCCATGCCATTGTCTTAGAACATCACACATCATTTATCTTGGTTCTGCCTCTACGTCTTCTACTGCTGATCTGTCCAGATACTGGCTACCCCAATCAACAGAAAACTGTAGCAGCACAGTCCAACCAATCATGAGCGAGTACACAAAGGGCTTGGTATGAGTTGTTGTTGGCCTATGTTCCACTGGGAGATCTGACACCATCATCAGAAGAAGAAAAGTGGTGAGTTGCTTGGCACAGAATAAGCTAAACTAACATGAACAAAAGATTAAGGAAAAGAACAAATGCATCAATACTTCAAGAGCTGAATATTGAAGAGGATTGGCTATTAAAGATGATAAAACAAAGAAAACTGATATATTTTGGTCACTTGAAACATCATTTAAATTTGGAGAGAACAATAATGGGGGGGTATATGCCTGGGAAGAGAGGAAGAGGAAGGTTAAAGAGAAGATGGGTGCAGGATGTGGCAGATGATCTCCAGATGGGTGTATCGGACGCTGGACATCTTGCTTGTGATCGAGAAGTTTTCCGGAAGGTTGTTATGGGAGCAAGGTTCTGCAAAGAACATGCTACTGAATAAATTAATGAACAAGACTGACCTGTCCAGTAGATAAAATGTTAGCCCCATGTTTAAGAAGCAGCTGGCAGCTCTCAGTATGACCTGCTTTGACTGATAAATGCAAAGGAACCTGGCTAGCAGTGGTGGATACGTTCGCAGCAGCTCCTTTGTTCAGCAAAAGTTGGACACAGCTACAAATATAAGAAAGACAATTGTTATAGTTTTGTTGATGTTCCATTGGCATAGCACTGAGTAGAGGGGATATTTATTAAATGAAAATATTAAAAGTAAATAAAGCCTTTTCATGCCATAAGGCATATTGTGACACACTCTAGTTTTCATGATTGAATGGAACTCATGTGGTCAGGATTGTGCTGGCTGCCCAGAACTCTTGTACCCATGTTATGAGGCTTTAAGCAGCTAAGCAAGTAAGTAAATAAGTAAAGGACCCTTTTAACACACCTTCAAGCATATTCGACAAATGGTGCTAGCCCCACATTTTATAGAACTACTGGCATCCGAGGGGTAATATGGTCAATATCACATCAGTAGTCTTTACTTCCCAAAACATTTCCTGATACTCATGTAGGCTGGGTGCACCCGGGAACACAAGTACATTTCAAAACTCCACCTCAATGCGTGTTAGAACCCATGAACATTGGGCTAACAATCTAGCCAATGCCCTACCACAGCTGCCATTATGAGGCTGGGTTGTCTACAATGCCGTATTGGTCATGAAAAAAATATTCACTGCTGGGAACTGAACATAAGGCCACTGAGTTAGAAGACAAGCGCACCAACCACTACAATATAATACACCTAATGATGAGTACCTGATGTAACTATTTCTTCTCTGGCAGACATTAACTCATTCTATACTAAATGTTAATCAGTTACCTATTTACAAAACCAAAGCAAGAGAATTCTTGTATTTTAAGTATAAAGTGTATGGAGGAACCAATGGTGATTTGCTGCATGGAGGAACCAATGGTGATTTGCTTCACTTGGTTGGTTGGTTAGCTAAGAATCCCCTGGAAGAGTTTTAACTCTTTAATTTCATGCATTAGCATTCAGGTTGTCTAGAGAGTCAAAACGTTAGCACTGATCGGAGTGAGGTTGATGTAAAGAATTTAAGAATAAGGTTGATGTAGAGAATTTCAGAATAAGGTTGATGCAGAGAGTTTCAGAATGAGGTTGATGCAGAGAATTTCAGAATGAGGTTGATGCAGAGAATTTAAGAATGAGGTTGATGTAAAGAATTTCAGAATGAGGTTGATGTAGAGAATTTCAGAATGAGGTTGATGTAGAGAATTTCAGAATGAGGTTGATCTAGAGAATTTCAGAATGAGGTTGATCTAGAGAATTTAAGAATGAGGTTGATGTAGAGAATTTCAGAATGAGGTTGATCTAGAGAATTTCAGAATGAGGTTGATCTAGAGAATTTCAGAATGAGGTTGATGTAAAGAATTTCAGAATGAGGGTGATGTAAAGAATTTCAGAATGAGGTTGATGTAAAGAATTTCAGAATGAGGTTGATGTAAAGAATTTCAGAATGAGGTTGATGTAAAGAATTTCAGAATGAGGTTGATGTAAAGAATTTCAGAATGAGGTTGATGTAGAGAATTTCAGAATGAGGTTGATGTAGAGAATTTAAGAATGAGGTTGATGTAGAGAATTTCACATTGAGGTTGATCTAGAGAATTTCAGAATGAGGTTGATGTAAAGAATTTCAGAATGAGGATGATGTAGAGAATTTCAGAACGAGGTTGATGTAGAGAATTTAAGAATGAGGTTGATGTAGAGAATTTCAGAATGAGGTTGATCTAGAGAATTTCAGAATGAGGTTGATGTAAAGAATTTCAGAATGTGGTTGATGTAAAGAATTTCAGAATGAGGTTGATGTAGAGAATTTCAGAATGAGGTTGATCTAGAGAATTTCAGAATGAGGTTGATGTAAAGAATTTCAGAATGAGGTTGATGTAGAGAATTTAAGAATGAGGTTGATCTAGAGAATTTCAGAATGAGGTTGATGTAAAGAATTTCAGAATGAAGTAGAGAATGTTCTTCTATCTGGATATCAAACCACCACCAATGGATAGTATTGCTGAGCTCTCCGTCCCCTCTCCAACCTCAGGAACCAGTAGTGTGTGGAAAACAGATACTAGAACTTCACATCAGCAGATAGGCATATTGGGTTGTAGCCAGGTCATGCTTCAGCACAGCACATACAGATTGGCTGGGGATAGGCTTAGGTTAGGAGTGTTTCCTCCACACATTGTAGGTTTAACAATAAGTAGCCCCATAGAATATACTGCTGTTGGGGTGTGAAGTGTTAAGCATTCACATATTCTAGACCATGACATTTGAGGTGGGATGGTTAGTGTCTTTCCTCACTGCCTATTATTTTGCACACAATTCCTAAAAAAAATAGAAACATCATCCAGTATATGGAGATTGAACCTAGATACTGTTTAAGCAGACAAGTGCACTAAGCTCTATGCCATTGTGTACTTCTTACATTGATATTCACACCCTCACACATTCCTTCAATCTATTATTTGCAGGAACACTGCTTTGCTCTGTTTCCAACGTGTACATCATAAATAGTGATTTTCAAATTTTCACATATTCATTCAATATATTATTTGCAGGAGCAATATCTTGCTCTGTTTCCAATGTGTACTTCATACATAGTGATATTCACATCCTCACATATTCGTTCAATCTATTGTTTGAACAAGCAATCCCTTGCTCTGTTTATAATGTGCTAGAGTTCTTTGTGGGGTACATCTTGCTATATTTCAAAACCATCTGATTTGCTGTTTTTTTTTTCATTTAGTCTAACACAGGTGCTTCTCCAACTTGCTTCCTGTATATTTTAGGTTTACAAAAGACAATGTGCTCGTTTGCCCATGACGTCATCATATTCTTCTACTTCTTCAGGTTCCTGTTCCAGAACAGACAAATACGATCATGACATTACCCAAATATTTCAGCTGTCCACATGCATCTTTATTTTCCTCTGCCTCTCTTGCTAGTATTTTTTCACTAAGGCTAATTTCTCTATCCCACTTGTTTTATATTGATATACCCCATACATTTTACTTGTCATTTCCTTATAGACATGATGACTGATTTTGTAACAACTGCAGCTCTCAATACGTCAGCTTTATTTTCCTGCTCTGTCTATGATATTCTCAACATTTGTCTCAAAAACCCCATCTCCAGTTCCTTCATCATGTCAGTACTCATTGTCCAATATCTGCACTCATACAATTGTTCACTTTGTCCTGAAGCAGTTTCCTGCTATGGATCTGTGAAGTTTTTTTTTTCTTTTGCGCTCACTCGCTTTGAACTCAAGCGTAGTCCATACACACCACTTCTGTAGTGATGGACTGAATTTTGCATGTGGATTAGCTTTCCCTATTAACAGTGTCCCTCGTCATCAGATGAACGCACTCCGCCTTCAGAGGTACTTGTAATTTACGCCCCAAGTCAAGGACGACAGGTTAACATTTTAGTCCAGCTATCCGGTGTAGGGGGATCTGTGATGTGATAGGGCCATCATATTTTGCAGGCCTGAATGTACGGAAGATTAGTTTCATAAGATTAGCTTCATAAGTGATGTATGAATGAAATAACCTATGAGAGGAAAGAGAGAAGAAGGGCAGAATGTAAGGCGGGCCTGCATGCCCAATTCTTAACCCTTTGAAAATAAAGTTTGTTTGTTTGTTCGTTTGTTCGAGGAATAGGTGGCCAGTCTTTTCCTCACTTTAGCAAGCAACAAACCCATGTGTCGAACCTGCATGTCCGATCTTACTTATGACATTATCAGCTCAGTGTGCTATCAACTTTGCTAACACACCAGCTATACAGATGAATATGCCACACACAACTTTTCAGTAAGTGGAATTTTGTACTGACTGGCACCTTGCCGTCTTGATAGATGATAGTTTGTAAAATGCAGTTATACCTCTCCATAGCACAAAGCCCTGTCTGAATTATAGAGACCATGTGTTGCCTATGCAGCATGATCCCTCTCTCGGCCTGCATAGTTTACTCCAAACAAACAGTAACACCAATACATCTGGAACAAGATAAGCTTCAGAAGCTGCCGGATCAGTAAATCAATACTCTAACTGTCCACTTGTCAGAGCTTCCATCCTAGACCAGTTGCATACAAAGTCTTAAGGCCTGGTCTGCACTGCCATGACATTTAGTCTTTAGGTTGCATTCCTCATACCCTTCCATTAGCGCTCCTCCACCCAAAGCCATTGATACAATGTTGGGTTTGGTGAGTGACACCCAACATTCGGCGCTATTTTTGTGCTGTTTAAGTTAATTGCGTATCCTTTACAGGACATTGCAGTCAATCACAGCATTTTTAGGCTGTTCATGATTTCTTGGTAAATTTATGTTCAGTAGTTTGCCATTGCCAGTCTTGCTAATCGAGGGGTTAGCAGCTAGCTCCGTAACCCCGAATACTCTCGTGGTTGACATGAGCGCACGAGAACTGGAAGCGGTTCGAGTCGAGCCAGTGACTTATGAGAGTATGGACGTAGTCGCTCAGAAAGCAATGGCAAACTACTGAGCGTAATCTTGCCAAGAAATCAACAACCAGCTGAAAAATGCCGATGTTGACAGCGATGTCCTGTAAAGGATATGCAAAAAAAACATATAGTTTGCCATTGCTTTCTGAGCGACCGGCACTCATACCTTTGTAGAGGAAACCAATGCAAGGCAGTCTGCTTCAAAATCGCCCGCAGCTGTGTTTCGAATGCGGTGTGCAGGATTACAAATTACATCCGTAACCCCTTTGCCACAGAGCTGGCAATTTTTGTACTACACTGAGATAATATCACACTGTAATTATGAATTACAAACAAATTAACTTCACAGCATAAAAACATGTGTAATCCTCATATGAAAACAAACTTTCTGAGATGTGATAAGCAGTTACCCAGTGTAGCCTCTCAAAGCTGCCATATGGAGTGGTGTAACTCGGTCATTCCTCATACTGCTTGGTCTGGCTCCACACTCAAGTAACACTTTCACACTCTCTGTAATAACAGTCAGAATAAACAGTTAACATCAAGAGGATCTACTGCACTGCATTGGGTTTACCTTAACATCAAGAGGATCTACTGCACTGCATTGGGTTTACCCCATCTAGCTCAGTCTCTCTATGCAAAATGGCAAAGCAGTCGCCAAGAGTTCTTCTTCTTTGTTCATCCGGAGTTTTTTTTCGGATGTGGTTGCGTTGTGCCTGTTTACAGCAGAGCTGCGTTCTTGCGCCGTTAGGCCGACACATCCGACTTCTGCGGGCATTTGTTGACCGGGTTAACCTTCCCGGGCCAAGAGTTCAGGTGAGTTGAGTTGAGTTGAGCTAAGATCTGACATCACAGCACTCAGGACATTCCCATACGTGCTCTGTCCCATCATTCTTCTTCTTCTTCTTCTGCGTTCATCCAGAGTTTTTTTTCCGGATGTGGTTGCGTTGTGCCTGTTTACAGCAAAGCTGCGTTCTTGCGCTGTTAGGCCGACACATCCAACTTCTGTGGGCATTTGTTGACCGGGTTAACCATCCCGGGAGTCCCCTCATTCAAGAGCCAGCGAAGAGTCACACTACTAATCGTTCCTATCACCAAGAACATTGCACACGGCACGAACTCCACAGCTCCAGCAATGACTCCAAGGGATGTTAGTAAAAATTGCACTCATGGTCTGAATAGTGCTTTCTGAAAATGGACCTATGACCTTCAGAGTGCGAATCGGGTGGCTTAATCAAATGAGAGAGAGAGAGAAAGAGAGAGAGAGAGACGTGCGTGCGCCCACCCGCCCGCACATGCACACACACCCACATTTACGCAGATGGGTCGGTCGTGGGTCGGTCGTTCGACGCATGAGAAGTTCATGAGCCTTTACAGCTCAGGCTGGAGGGAGAATAGTGAAGGAAGAATCTGGTGCTTTTACCTTGACCACAAGTAGTCTGACTATGGAAGTCATGGCAGTGAGTAAAGCAATTACATGGCTCGAGACACAGACATTCATTCGGGCATGTTTCCTTAGTCACTGAATGAGTATGCTCAGGAAGATAGAGAGGGGGTGGGTCCGAAGACAGTGGTTGTTGTCTCTGGAGCGATCACAGATAACAAAGATTAGTTTCATTTTTGTACCAGGGCATGCGGGTGTCCAAGGAAATGAGCAGGCTGACAGGCTTGTAGGTAAGACTACTGTGGAGGGCGGATGAGCCATGGACCAGGCTGATATACTGAATGCTTTATGAGAAGTAAGACTTTCGCGTGAACCAAGTGATGACTGTGAATCTACATCCATGGTCAGATTGTGAGAACAGCAAGTTAAAAGAGGTGTGGCCAAACAAGAACACTATGCAAGAAGCCAAAGAATATTAATAAACCAACATAGAACTGGTGTCGTGAGCCGCTGTACGCTGCAAGATTTTCTAAGGAGGAGATCCATGCACTACAAATTATCAGATTTAGAATGGCAGTGTCATGTTATGAGAAGAGAAGGTCTTAAGAATGTTGTCAAAATCAGGATCATTTAGGGTTTTATAGACAGGTCAACAGAGGGAGAAAATGTTAGTTGGGTTGACAGCGTGATACAGAAGATTATCAAAGGTTTAAAATGATAGATGGTTATTGAGGCATATGTTCATCTCAGCTACCTGTCTACATGATCACAATGAAGATAGTGATAACAAGGTGTGCCCATGGTACAACTGTAGCATGTTAGTTTTATGTTGTGAATGTTCAGTAACTCAAAATTTTTATACTGTTTTGTATTACTCAATACTGTAATAACAAAACAATAATTATATACAGGAATGGGAACTACAAAGTATAACTATTGTGATAACATGACATCTCTGTAGGTGAATGGTGCCATGTTAGTTTTTACTATACTGTTAGATATTAGTTTAATGCTGTGAATGTTCAGTAACTCATTTAATGTTGTGAATGTTCAGTAACTCAGTAATCTTTCATACACTTTTTAAAAAAAATATTACTCATCATTATCACCATCATCATCTTCCACTTTTGCTGTTCGCTGTCAAGAGTCATGGGGAGGAATAGTTGATTTTCCAGTGCCCCATGGGTGGCACTGGATAGTGTCATTCCATGTGATTGTACAATGTCTTTGATGTCGTCAATCCATTTTCTTCATGCGCATCATCTTGCTCTCGTATCAGATCTTCTTTGATGTAGCGCCATCACTGATAGCTGATGGTGTTGCATTCTAATGAGATGGCAGATCTTCTGCCTTTCAGTATATGTGGAACAAGCTGTTGATCCCAATGTCTAACATGATTTCTTACTTGATCTCAATTTAGTTGGCAATTCTCAAGCATCTCAGCTTGCAAATGTTGATTCTGTGTAAGTGCGATTTGGATAATGTCCATGTTTGACATTGATATGAGGGTTGGTGTGACTATACTATTTATTATCTATCAACATCCAAGTTTGACAATGGTAGCAGAGGGTTGGTATGAATATGCTATTTATTATCTGTCAACATCCAAGTTTGACAATGGTAGCAGAGGGTTGGTGTGAATATGCTATTTATTATCGGTTGATACTTTCTGAAATAACAAAAGGAATAACATCCTTGCCTGCTTGTTGTCCATGTTTCACTTGCATGCAACAGTACAGATCCTATATAGAACTTAGAACACGTTTTTCACGAAAGGTGACATCTTTTTCTTTGTATGTTTTCCATCCTGCAAAAGTCTACCTTTGCCATCAAGCTTCTTGTTCTGACCTCCACCAGGAATCCTTTATCAAATGTTATGACTGTTGCATAATAGTTCTATTTATTCATCTGTTATAAGAATATTCCCATTAAACTTGGATGTTGCATTGTGATATTTCATTCTTCTTGGAAATGACCATAGTCTTTGTTTTCTTACAATTTAATTCTAACTATAAAGCTATACAGTAGAAATGTATACTTCAGTAAGACTAGTTGTGTAATTACCTTCTTGGTTGCTTTCAACAGCACAGTGAAGTGGTGTTGTCCCATCATTCAGAGTCTTGTTAGCATCCCCTCTCTTTTGCAACAAAATCTTGTGAAGTGCATCAACATGCCCAAGTGCAGACACATGGTGCACTGGGGAGCCATGTACTTCTGTGGTTGGTGACAGACGCAGAGAAGGCACAGAAGAGGCAGAAAGAAACCAGCAATTTGTGTTATGATGCTGTGCTGTAGATACATTCGTATTTGTGGATATGCGGGCAGAGGCAGAATATGACCTAGCATGGTTGTGTGACATCTTTAACGGTGATTTAGACCTTGCTCGGGATGGCATGTTTCTGTGTTTTGTTGAAGGATGAATTGAAGAGGGGTGGTGGAGGAATTGACAGAGGAGTTGCAACTTGCAGAGCTAAGTTTTGAAGATGGAGTAGGAGACATATTTGTAGGGCTCGTCGCTGTAGGGGAAACAATGTGGTGGGTCAGAAACTGGGATGGTGCACTTATGGAGTTCATTTCTGAAACTGGACGAGAGGTAGTTAAAGGTTTGACAATCATTGGAGATACTTGGGCTGTGACCTTGCCAGTTGCATTTAATTTGCTGTTGCTTGTGAATTTTTTAATTGGATCTATGTTTGGTTCTTTCTTAGCTGCATTTCTGATCCTAGAAAATGGAGATAATGCATTTCTGGCACTGCCAATGTGTGCAGCAGCTTCAGCATACGCTGATTTCTCTGAAGAGATTCTTTGTGGTGAGGAAGTCAAGGTTGATGTAGTGGTTTGTAACATGGCAGAGGTGGTTGTTGTTGGATGATGAATTACTGAAGTGTTAGCGGCATTCGTCAAAGGGATACCACTCTGGCTGGTTTCACCTGAATTTGGAGAGAGACGATGATAGAAAGAAAGAAAATTTTTAAAAATACAGCACACATAAATTACAAAAAAAAAACACCATTATACTTTTCTTGTAGTAAAGATCATTTACCAACTATTACCTTACACATTACAGACAGTTTACCACAAAACAGTGACGACAGATCACCATTTCTAAATTTATTTTCAGTAAAATGAAGCTCACCAAGGTATCTAACGAGATTTTAATTTTAGAATGTCAACATAAACATATCTTAAAAACCTTCAATTACAGGAACAGCAAAAAGAAAAATAGATATTTAATTCATGAAAATGGCAACGTCTACAATCACTGCCAGGGACTTGACACGGTTGCTGATAATGATAAACAAGATTTCTCTATGCTACTAATCTTTCAGGAGCTGTAGTAGCAGAGTGGCTAGTATGCTAAAATGCCAGCTTGGTGGTTACTGCCCAAACTGCCTTCATGGCAGCGATTTTTAGGTAACCTGGGCTCCCAGGTCGAATTGGCCTAAAATATCATGAGAAGTGAAGGCTGCAGGCATAATATTGACCACATCACCCAACAAATGCTCATCTAAACATATGGGACTAGAACCATATACTCAATAGGCACATCCACAACAGGTAAGACTCACTATTAACTCTTCAGTCAGTAACAGTAACCTCATGGCAGACAATGTCATAAGGGGGTGAAGTGAAATATCTTTGCTATCTGTTTTACAAGGCCGGGACAGCTCTATTGTGTGAAACAAAAGGAGTGAGCAGCTCTCTTCCCTGCCCAGAAATATATCAGGTACCTATTTTACCAGGCCGGGACAGCTCTATTGTGTGAAACAAAAGGAGTGAGCAGCTCTCTTCCCTGCCCAGAAATATATCTGGTACCTATTTTACCAGGCTGGGACAGCTCTTTTGTGTGAAACAAAAGGGGTGAGCAACTCTCTTCCCTGCCTAGAAATATTTCTGGTACCTATTTTACCAGGCCGGGACAGCTCAACTGTTCAACTGTTAGAAACAAAAGGAGTGAGCAGCTCTCTTCCCTGCTGTTTTTCTGATCTGGTACCTATTTTACCAGGCTGAGACAGCTCAGTTTTGTGTATTGCTCCATATAAAAATGAATCTAGCCACTAGTAGGAATAGACCATGACACTGGAGAGATAGATGGAGTCTGAAATTGGATGACTACTGATGAACTACTCACTGAGAAAAAGCACACCATGAGACGGGAGCCTAAAAACGCTAGGTCTTACAACCAGACATGAGTACAGCAATAAAGGTGAAATGAACCCGAAGCCTAACATGCTCAGAAACCAGGAAGCGAAAAATGCAGCTTTATTTTCCCAAACAGAAACGAAACACCACAATGGCCCCAATTATAACACAACAATTTGACGGTCAGAAGGTGCCTAAACATGTTTTTTCTTCAAAGCCATGCCAAGCTATAGGGATTGTATGTCAGAACACTGTGCTGATATGACAGTGGACTAACCACAACACTACCAGAATTTAATTTAATCAAAATGTAATATGTCAATAAAAGATGTTAGTGAATGAAAATTCAAATGTTTATATTTGTTTAAAACAATGATACTTTACATTATTAAAAGTTATGTCCGCCACAATATAATCACTATATAATATGATGAATTAAGTTAGTTAGTTGCATATCCTTTGTAGGACATTGCAGTCAACCCCAGCATTTTTTTTGGATTTCTTGGCAAATTTACATTCAGTAGTTTGCTATTGCTTTCTGAATGACCGGCACTCATACCATTTTATAAAAACCATTGCAAGATGGTTTGCTGTCAAATCACCTGCAACTGTGTTTCCAACGTGGTATGCGGGATTACAAACTGCATCTGTAACCCCTTCGCCACAGAGCTGGCGATAAATAAAGAGCACTGAGATCAATAGTTCATCAAGATGATGCTATGTGATGACACATAAAACAAGTGTCCATGTTTGCAGTCAAATCTGGAACTTTTTCTAATTAATTATGCTAATATGGGGGCGGAGGGGGAGAGTGAGGGGGGAGAGAGGGGGAGGGGGGAAAGAGGGGGAAGGTGGAGAGAGAGTGAGAGAGTGAGTGAGACAGAGTGAGACAGAGTGAGAGAGTGAGAGAGAGAGAGAGTGTGAGAATGAGAGATAGAGAGTGAGAGAGAGACAGAGAGAGAGTGAGAGAGTGAGAGAGTTAGAGTGAGAAAGAGTGAGAGAGGGAGTGAGAGTGTGAGAGAGAGAGAAAGTGAGAGAGTGAGAGAGAGATAGAGAGAGTCTGTGAGAGAGTAAGAGAGTAACAGAGAGAGAGAGAGCGTGAGAGAGAAAGAGAGAGATAGAGAGAGAGTGTGAGAGAGAGAGAAAGAGAGAGAAAGCAAGAGATAGAAAGAGTGTGTGAGAGAGAGAGTGAGGGAGAGTGAGAGAGTGTGTGAGATAGTGTGAGTGAGTGAGTGAGTGAGTGAGTGAGTGAGAGTGAGTGAGTTTTGTTTTCGTTTTTTTTTTCCGGCCAAATATTTCAAGACTGAACAGTAAATGAGAGGTAATATAGTTAGAATGAGGGCAGTTGCATTTACTTTCCAAGATCTCTGGCATTTCATTGGTGCATCTCACCTCATATGGTGAGCTGTGTTAGTGCAGTGGCTAGCACACTTGCCCAGTGACCTAGCCTAAAATGCACCAGGAAATGTTCTCAGAAGTCAAGGTTGCTGACATGATTGTGACCACATCACCCAATGAGTGCCGATTGGTCTAAATAAATTTATAGGGATAGCGACATACTCCGGGGAGCTGTGGTAGCACATTGACTGGCATACTGGCCTGCTGTAGTGGGTGTAGGGTACTTTTGTTGAGACTACAAGTAGCCTGACTATGGAAGTCATGGCAGTAAGTAAAGCAATAACATGGCTCGAGACACAGACATTCACTAGGGCATGTGTCCTTAGCGACTCAATGAGCATGCTCAAGAGGATAGAGATAGGGTGGATCCGAAAAGCTGTCTCTGGAGCGGTCTCGGCTGGCAAAGATTAGTTTCATCTTCGTGCCAGGGCATGCGGGAGTACAAGGAAATGAGCGGGCTGACAAGCTCGCAGGTATGGCTAATGTGGAGGGCGGACACGCCATGGACCAGGCTGACATTCTGAATGCACTACGAGAAGTGAGACTTTTGCGAGAACCAAGAGATGACTGCGAATCTACAACCATGGTCAGACTGCGAGAACAGCAAATTAAAAGAGGGGTGGCCAAACAAGAACACTACGCAGGAAGCCAAAGAAGATTGATAAACCAGAACAGAACTGGCGTCGTTAGCCGCTACACGCTGTGGGATTTGCTGAGGGGATCCGAGCATTTATGGACTGAATGGTTTGAAGTACAATGAGGATGATCTGTCGACTCTAACTAACTAACTAACTAACTAACTAACTAACTAACTAACTAACTAACTAACTGGCCTGCTGGCCTCATGCTCATGTGTTCAAATACCTATCAAACACAATAGGACAAGCAAAAACTATTTTATGAAAGAATGATAAATGTATTCAATAAGTTCCTGGCACTAGAAGTTACCAAAAGAATCTTGCATGTTACACAAAGCCAATTTGAACATATAGCTGTTAATCCTGCCCAATTAGTAAACAAGCAAATAAACCCACTAAAGCCATGGATATATGGTTCTACAGAAGTATGCTTAAGATACCTTGGATTGCCAAAATGAGATGTCTAAATATTTTTTTGAATCACAAACATCAGACAGAGGCAGACATTATTATTTACCATGTTATGAGACGAGAAAAACAAACATTACAACTGGACATATTTATAGAAAGAGAGATAGAGGAAGACAATAACAGAAAATTCACGAGTCTTTCATCATGGCATGGAATAAGTGTTAATGCATGAACTGATACATTCATCTGGATATTGTGAAAAGTTGTTTAGTATGATTGCCCACATCAAATGCCAAAAATATAGTGTATACTTCTCATTATCAAAGCAGTTCATGGAAAATTTACTCAGATTCTTGTACATCAATCCATGTTGTTGGGGCAGGCTAAAAACTATGTTAACTTAAAAAAATATTTCCTTATTTTAATAAAATTAGGCTTCAGTTTGAATTGGCCACTGCATGTTTCTAGAAAACTACTGAGCGTAATCTTGCTAAGAAATCAAAAATCAGCTGAAAGATGCTGATGTTGACAGCGATGTCCTGTAAAGGATATGCAAACCATTTTAATTTATGTTTCTAGAGCAAAGGTCACAAAGATTTTAATAAAAGGATCGCAATAAAGAGAAATTTATAACAAGGCAGCAATCCAGAAATATTAGTTTTTCAAATGTTATAAATTTATTAAGGCCACTGGAATCATTTAGGGTTTGAAGTGATAAAAAGTTCTGGTAAATAGCACAAGTTCAAACACCAAAAGAAATAGCATTGTTAAGAAAATCAATGAATGAAACACTACCATTATTATTTCAGCAGCAAGTAAGAACTGACACAAGATTTCAAGTGTTCCAACAGACTCACATTGACTGTAATTTAGCTGTAAAATAAAAGGTGAATTCTTTTGTGCGTTTTGAAGTCATATATATTCATATTTGTTAGTTGAATATGTTCTTTATAAGTAAATGATCCCACTGGATGTGTACATGACAAAGTGGTTAATATATCCGCCTCATGCTCAGAAGGTCCAGAGTTCGATTATGGACTCTATCATTTGGTTTGCAAGTGCAGTTTTTTGGAGACCCCTGGAGGTTGTCACCAAAGCTGTGGAGTTCATGCTCTGTATGATGCTTTTAGAAGACAGTTACCTGTTCTGTGGAGACAGTCCAATCTACACGCGATTTTTGTTTTAAACCTAGTGCAATGAAGTTGATTCTTTTGTCTTTGTTTGATGTATTTGTTAGTTAAGTCGGTGTTTTGAAGTCTGATGTATATTGTTAGTTGAATATGTTTTTTATAAGTAAATGATCCCACTGGATGCGTACATGACAAAGTGGTTAATATATCTGCCTCATGCTCAGAAGGTCCAGGGTTTGATTATGGACTCCATTTGGTTTGCAAGTGCAGTTTTTTGGAGACCCCTGGAGTTGTCACCAAAGCTGTGGAGTTCATGCTCTGTGTGATGCTTCCAGCAGACAGTTAGTTACCTTTTCTGTGGAGACGGTCCAATCTATACGGGATTTTTGTTTTAAACCCTGTGCAATGAAATTGATTCTTTTGCCTTTTAACCACATTTCTTTTTAAAGGATTCCCATATAATGCCATGAGACATATTAGGTATCTGGTGTTAGCCCCATATTTTAAGATCATTCTGCACTCAATGGGGTATGTGGTCAATATCAAGCCAGATGCCTTTACATCCCAGGAAATGTCCCAGTATTCACTTCTAGGCTGGGCCAACCTGAGAGCCTGATACTCTGTAAAAGTACAGGTTAACTCAACTATCCGTTAGCACCACATTCAACTAATTATAAGTCCACATGCAGCCATTGGGTCACGTGTTGGGAGCTTGTGCACCTGAGGAGTTCACTCACATGGTTAAGGTGACCTGCTGGATACTAGGTCACAGCATCACACTGATAAAGTGAGTTCATTGACTGATCTGAATGGATCTGAGATACTGACAGCTGCACTGCAGAGCACCAAAGTAAACTCAATAACACATCCTGCATGCAATTTGTCAGACAACAGAAATTTGGCCCAGAGAAGAAACCCTAAATCACATTTTGTGGGGATCTGGAAGTCTTCAGGGACACTGCCCTGTTCAAGAAACATGCTGGAATAGTCACATAGCCCAACACTGATCGTTAAGATAATGCCATGTTTATATTCAGGATAATTTAAATCAAGGAATTGACACTCATGGCAAAATGCTTAGTGGATTGGATGCCTAGCATTCTTGGATTTAGCTAATTGCATGTCTTTACAGGATGTCACAATCAACCCCAGCATTGTTTGGCTATTTGTGATTTACTAGGCAAGTTTACGTTCCAGTAGTTTGCCATTGTTTTCTGAACGACAGGCTCATAACATAGGTAAAAAACAACACAAGGCAGTCTACTTCCAGTTCGTCCGCCAGTTCGTCCGTAGCTGATCCTGAATGCAGTATACAAGGAAATTTTGAATCAATCACATATGATAGCCCTTCACCAGACGCCATCCATTCTTGGATGAGAGCATTATATGGGAAGAACCCAAGTGCACTGATGAAGGTATCCCTCATAATCATGTGTCCAGGCAAACTGTACGACATTCATGTCTCTCCACAAATCTCAGTCCCTGGTGTTCTGGATCAATTCTACTGAAGTTATTCCTCCATGCCACCATCTTAGACCTGACCAGCTCTTGATCTGCCCCTTCTACCTCTTGCCAGTCAAAATTATTTTCCAATGCTTTTAATCATTAGATGACCAAAGAACATATCACTGCACTTTGAAAGTCAAATAAGGAGAAATAGCTGTTATAAGTAAAGGCCACATATACACACTTTAAGATGCACTGAGCATTTTTGTTTTTAACTGACCTATCTGCACTAGATGGGAGAAAGGTCAGTATCATGCAGGAATTTATTTTAGGCTGGGTCAAGCATGGAGCCCAGGTTAATTTTAATTATCCACCATAGTTTAAAACATGTGGGGCCCTGAACAATTTTCTGCAACAGAATATTTATAGTATCCAGGTTTATCGTATCTGAGATAAGATATTCTAGCAACTGTGCCATCATACTGTGAGATCCGCTCTTGAGATCTAGTTGTATCCATCTAATAAGTTTTCTAATACCCATCAGAGGAGAGTCCATTATTCTTCATAAACCTCAGTAGAACAAGTGATTACTTCTGTTCAGTCTCCAAATACTCAAGAAGGATTGAACTATTGTCTTTAATAGTGTGAACAGACCACATGATATAGGAGGAAAAATATTTATGACAAGACTTGATTTAAGATCAATCACCCCTGCTCGTTGACTGTTTCATTCATCATGTGAATGTAAACTATATGTGTCCTTACTCCAATTACCCTTACACATGTTTAACATATTATATTCTGTTCTATAAATTCAACATGTTTCAATGTGTTTATGTATCACTTGTCAAGTTATTGTTTTTGTGTGTTGTAAATCCTTTGTATTTTAGATTTTAGCAACCTAGGCAGGAATATAGGGTGTTCCCTGCATCTCACCCGATTTCAAAAGACAGAATGATCTCACTGGCATCAAGCAGCAATGGGTATGTGAAACAACAACAAATAAACAATGAGAAAAGAATGTTGCTAAGGAAATGACATTAACAGAACTTCCCACACCGTGAGGTACAATAAGCAGTAATGGCAGATTCAATGTTTTGAGATTAACAAAAGCATAAATGATCATTAAGGTCTGAGAATAAAAGAGTAATTGCAAACTTCACACTGTAAAGAAAAATCTCACGCTTAAATTGATTAAATTACACATAGTTTAATTTTCCTTCTCAAGTGCATCATTTTATGTACATGTAAAAGATTTAATTAAAAATAATCTGTTTTATGAACTTAAATAAGCAACAAAAATAATGTCAACACACAAAACTACACGTCAACCAAAAATCAATTATCATGACAATACAACAACAAGTAACGACTACGACTAACATGGTGACTGGGAAATCTGCATTATTACCCTCGTCCGAAACTCATGGTAATACCTAGAGCTAGGACACACTTGTCATTAGGACAAGGTAGGGACTAATATTCAGTTATTAGTTGAACTGATTCCATAGGATCAGTCACACGACGTTCGACGTAGGGATCGGACAGGTGGGTGTGCCCGTTATGTAGCATTTATAATTTTTTTTGGAGGGTTAATGATGTGATAAATCCTAAAACTATGTGGTGGTGGGTAAAAGAAAAGTATGATTACAGTTGTAAGTATCATATATGATAAGTATCAAAGGAAAATGACTTCGCATTTTTTTTCTGGGAGGGGGCATTATGCCACATAGTGGTCACACTCACACGCACCACATAATGGGATAGGAGATTCCCAGTCTAACAATAGAATGACTTGAGCACTAGGGAAAACTAAGGACGACGTAAGCATCGTCAAGACAGCAACAGAGGTCGCTTCGAGAAAGGATAAAGTCAGCTGTGTTTTCCGTGGAGTTTCGTGATAAAAGGTTTGATCATTTAGGCCATTCATATTTACTGACAGAAGAGATCGCCTGTGTATATAGCATTCATAACACCGTGGACCGGGACATGTATAAATTATAGACGACGAGTTTGGTAATGATTCGCGATAGTCACGGAGAGACTGAGCAATTACAGAAGATTATGACCCACTGGGTTTGTATTAAATTGTAACGTCCCGTCCCAGTTTCATGGGCCCGTTACATTGTACAACAGTGTTGTATCTATTTTCTGGAAGAGAAATCTGAAATTAAAAGGATTTATCTCGAATTGAAACAGTGTCTTCAAGATGAGCGACTTTATTACATATTGTTCTCTAGTTCGAGTTCTAACGCTTTGGCGGTTGTAAGCATGTTGAGACAACCGGCAATGGTACATTGGTGTCTAGTAAAGACAAATCTAAATGTTTTGTGCCATAAAATAATGTTACATTACTCTGACTCTGAAAATGATGACATGCTTTACAGTGCCTAACTGGGTGAAGCGAGATCGTAGCAGAGGAAGGGTGTGCTTAATTATAAACCTCCAAAATGGGATTAAGCAAAGCAGTCCCACTACCATGTGCACAATAAGAAACACAGAATTAATATATTTTGCACTTATAAAATATTAACTAATGAAATTAGTGCACTTTCCAGACATTCCACATGTAAATTGATTATTTAAAATATTTAAGTTTAAAAAGATATGACCTTAATTACAACTACTCACACTCTTAAACGTGAACACAAACAAATGGATAATTTTTTGCAAACATGTTCCACCTGGTTCAGAGCTTTGTGCATCCACTTTATGTCTAGGTGTTACATTTTCTTCCACTCACTCTCTTGTACACACACTCATTTTACATACTACACAAAGTGCCTTTTGTAAAGAAAGGTCCTTTTTTAATGTCACAACAAAGTATTGCACTAGTCAATAAAATAAGACTAAAACTGTCATAGCATTTCAAGACCATTGCTACTGTCTGCAGGTCAGTTTTGAGAATATAAGGTATAAACTTTGCTTGCTATTCAGTTTGCAAACTACATTACATTTATTTATACTTTCATTTCCGATACACAAATCTTTACTAGAAATAGCAACTCATGTCTCCAAATGAGAGACACTGGTACACTAAGTAGCCAGCCATCAGGCTGTAGAAACAAAAACAAACAAAAAAACTCCCAGACCACAACAAATGAACTTCAAGCAAATAAGTCTCCACACAACAGATAAACTTCTCAATACTCCAAGAGCACAAGAAGAGATGAAGAACCTCAAGCAAGCAAGACTCCAAGACCTAAATGTATATTTTGATTATATATAATCAATATCCTCTAGGTTCATTCAGAATTCCCAGTTCCCTTTGTCAGCAAAGAAATGTTTAACACTGGCAGTTTTACATGTTAGCATGCTAACTACCATTAATTAACTCATCTTCTCTTCTGGGATGATTGCATCACACCAAGTTATGCATAACTTTAGTCAGTGTGCTTGAGTGGCATTTGTGTCAGATTTACTATGTCTTGACAGATTCCATACAAGGTAATGAGTTCTATCTGTCGAAAGATAGATGCTTTTTCCAACCAATTTTGCTAGTACAGAAGCCTTACTACTTACTCCTTTAACACTAACTGCCAAGAGATTGATTATTCTTCAGCTGATATTTTGTTCATGTGATTTTTTTAAAGTTTTGGATGTATTTGTGTTGTGCCTGTTTACAGCAAAACTGCAATATTTGTCAACACAAACTTCTTCCAGGCATGTGTTCACCAGGTTAACCTTCCTGGGCCATGAGAGTTTGAAAAGGAGTTTGAAAATGTGCAACTTTCACAGGTGACCTATTGTTTTCCATTCTTAATGAGAGGCTAGGTGTCCTATCTCACAACCCTAGAGATCAGAAGGATGTGTTAAATCATCAGAAATGAATAGGTTTTTTTTAAACATCACCATCCCTATACTGACAGCCAACCTGGCAACTTTAGTGCCAGGTGGAAACAAACCTCTCAGCCATGATGTCTCGATTCGTTCCTCTACTCTCCTGCACCCCGAGGTGGAGAGGTACTTTATAATTTTTACGGTACTCTTCCGAATTCCAGTCCCAAATGAAAAGTTAACTAGTGAAAAAGTATCCCTTACAGAGCCGCATTGGGTCAAAGGCAAGTCACATACCATATGTGACGTCATCGGGACATGTGTCTGACTACAAGACATATTTTTGTTAAATTTTCATCGTGTCCTCAGTAGCATAGCGGTAAGTATCTCCGCCTGTAACGCAGGAGACCGTGGTTCGATTCCCCACCGGCGAAATGTTTTTTTTTTCCCCATAAATTAAGCGAAAGCGACAAGATAACTATGTGCAAAGACAGTTATTCGGCATTTTGACAAAATTAGCTAACTTTTGTTTGCTTTATTTTTGTAATCAATTTTTTTTGTATTGTTAGAAGTTTTTACTCAATGAAGAGATCCTTTGTATCGTTTTGTTTACGTTACTTTTTCTTCTATTAGAATTTGTGAGTGTTGATAGTTGCGATTTTCATTTGTTTGATAACTAAAACTAGAGTAGAATCCAGCTGTCACAAAGTTTATATTTATCGTTTTAACATTATCGGTTAGCATTTACAGTGGAAACTAACCTTGAAAACACTGAAGTTTTTCATTCTTTCAAAATAATAGCTGTTAGTTTTCCATTCTTTTCTGTGTATTAGAATTAAAGTAGAAAGCACCTCTATTTTTTAACTGTAGAATTTCTCATTTGCATTTCAGCAGAAAACATTAGGCAATTTGTCATTCTTATTAAATTTGTCATGACAAGAATTACCAGTGAGCTGACACAAAACACAACTGCTATACGTCAGCTATTAGCATTTTAGCACCACATATTGATATCACCCATCCATGACTGTGGCCCATCCTGACACGGACATCACCCATCCAAACATGGATGCCACCCATCCAAACATGGATGCCACCCATCCAAACATGGATGCCACCCATCCAAACATGGATGCCACCCATCCAAACATGGATGCCACCCATCCAAACATGGATGCCACCCATCCAAACATGGATGCCACCCATCCAAACATGGATGCCACCCATCCAAACATGGATGCCACCCATACGTTTACTTCACTCATGTATTACTCATGCTCATATGAGTAATAATAAGCTAAATGTAAGCACGTTTTCTGTATATCACCCGCTAGCTATGCTTGACCTTTGTCATATGAAGACAATATGTGTTTGTGTGAGACCATGACAAACACACATGGAATTTATTTGCAGAATGATAATCTCTAGAACGATTATAGACTAATAATTTGGATCAATATTTCAAAGCCTTATAATCAAAAATGAAGAAGTTTAAAATGTCAAAATTTAAATACCTTGGCTCCCTAATTAACAATAATATGAACTGCTCAAAAGAAAATAGAGACTGGCCACAGAAAAGAAGTTAAAAAAGCATGAAGAATCCATAGCCAAACAGCACCAGCAAACAAAAGTAAACATGAAAACATTTTTCCCTGTGGCCACAAATATAAATCATGGACGATTTCACATACACTAAAGAAGAAAGCAGGTTTTTGAAATTTAATTTTACAGAAGACAAATCTTAAAATACAGTGGATCAAGAGGTAAACGAAAAAATGATATTCCACAAAATAATGAACACTGAAGAAAACGAGCTCATAAACAGTATCTTGTTTAAATAAAAGACCACATCACATGTCACAATGATTTAGAGAGAACAAAAATGGAAGGCAATGTTCCTGGAAGACATGGCAGGGATCAACCAACACTACAGTTGACACAGAACACCACAGACACCCTGGCAATGAAAATGTATGAGAAAGGGGAACTGGCGATGGATCGAATCTTTTCAGCAAACTGATGTGAACAATGTTCTGCAAATAGACTTTCTACCTTATTTTCAGAATTTGATTCCGAGGGTGAGCATTCTTGATCAGTAACTTTTATGTAACCTTTTTTCTGCTGGTTATAATTTCTAATGATTCCCTTTGTAACAATCATAACATGAATAGAAACAGAATTAACGTGGACAGAACCGAGTCATAAACATTAACAGAATATTAAAACCCAAGTTTTTTCCCCCATCCATAATACACTAATATGGATATCTCATTTTTCTTAGCGGTTAATCTTTGTAATCAATGTTTAAATCTCATATCACAAACTGTTCAATACACTGAAACTATTTTATGCACAAACAAAAAATTAAGTCAAATTCCTGTTATTTTTAAAAAGTAATTCAACCGATACAGAATATAAAAGCTATAAATATGTGCAAGACAAAAACAATACAGGTGACTCCAGTTTAACGGCTATATGCATGCCAGTCAACCCTCAGAAGGCAGAGGCAGACCATGGGCATTCCTCACCATTAAAGGCTTCCATAAGTGCAAAGCTGACATGCTCTGGTACTGGGCTCACTCAAGAAATCATGTCCAGCACATTAGCTCACCACCATACACTGAGGGCCCCCCCCCCCCCCCACATCCCCATTCACCACATGCTGTACCACCTGCAGACAATGTGCTGGGTCAGATTTTCCACCTTAATTACTTTGCTAGCTCAGCAATTTTCCATTTTGTAACCAATGAGATGCTTTTGCCACCTACATGCTTTGGGGCATTCAGTGTAGCATATCATGGGCATTCGGTGGGTTTCCTTCAATTCTGAGAAAATAAGATGGTTTTCTGTCACAGTACCGATTTTTTTTCAGTGGAATCATGTGATGAATATGTGGAGTTTCATAGGAATCACATTTGGCAGACATTATGATCTATTCGTCAAATTAGTAGAGTACCCCTATGGGCAAACCATGATTTGAGGGTTCTCTGAATGGTTTCTTATAACTGCATCTTTTTTATCCAAGCAATTTTTATCCAACAATTATCCAAGCAAGATCACATGCAAACAGAATAGTAAAAGGAGAAGAAAAAAAAGACGGAGGAATATGGAGAAACCCTGAATAAAAATTACAAGGAGGCAACTAGAAACTTCCACAAAAAGATCGGTGCAATGAGAATCAGAGCGGAATCTTTTGACCCAACTTAAATAATTAATAGCGAAAAAGGAGAACCAATAAGTGAACAAAAACAAACCCTAAAAAGATGGAGGCAGTACTTCGAAAAACTTTAACATTCCATCAAATGCCACAGGAATTCAGGAAACCAACACAGATGCCATCGAAAAAGAAATTGGAGAAGCCAACAGATTAGCCCCATTGAATAAATTACAGTTTTTCATAATTTTCATCTGGATTAAGTTCTACACCTTCAACAAGGATAGTGCTATAATATCAACTGTTATTGTGATCACCTCAGAAATTGTTTCATTATTTTCTCACTTATCTTATATAAAAGGCTATTTCATCAAAACTTCCACAGCCATTCAGAATTAATGGAACTTACTGATATGTCCATGGAAAATCAAACCAGTGATTACAACATGCACATTGTTTAACAAATGAATGAAAAAGATTATTATCCTCCCTTAAACTCTTTATATTTTAAAAACAAATAAACAAATCAAAGGAATGGGTGACTGTGAGAGTGGATAGATAATGAGGAATGGGGACCTAGTGGTTAGTTATATGAGTGGGTGGGTGACTGAGCGGGTAGGTAGGTAATGTGATATGTGGGGACCTGATGGTTAGTTAGGACAGGTTGATGGGTGGTGAGCAGGTAGTTTGAAAATAAGGAGTTCAGAGGGTGGCTGGTGGGTTGACAAATATCTGAGTTTACAGTCTATCCCTGGTGGACTGACAGGTACCCGAGTTTACAGTCTGTATCTCTAATTTGTATTCGCTTACACTCAGGAAATAAATGACCGTAGTCCCCGAGGTAGACCAAGAAGACGGAGAGATAATATATATAGACCTACAAGCACTTGGAATCAACGACTGGCAAGAGAAGGTCAACCAGAGAGACGAATGGAGAGATTATATCTGCAGCAATGAACCTCAATGGCTCAGAACGCTGAAGAAGATGATATTTTTGTAAATTGTATAAAATTTTATTTGAAATTATCTTTTAATAAAGCTAATCTCCAGGTTGGTGTGACGTGTTTGTGCTCTGTACTCAGTCCTTCAGTAATGGTGTTTTGTTGCTGCTGTAAACATCTTTATTTCACATGGCACATCCGGTATGTCATTGTTTGTGAAGCAGAGGCCCTCAACAATCATGTTAACCCTTTAGCGGGCAAAGCGTCCCGGAACGTTTCTACCCCCCAACGGGCAAAACGTTTGAAAGCGCCCGTGACTATTGTGCATTGTAAAAACGCGATCTCTCGGCTTTCCGAGACTTCCGATTGTCTACTTTCGGTTTCGTCGACTAGCTTGACAACATGGCCATTTGCAAGCATGTACTTTGAATTTGAGCGGATTGTTTTAAATAGTTTTTGTGGGTTTTACGCTTTGTATTATTTCAAAATAGATTTCGACGATTCTTCAAGTGCTAACAAAGATTTCGCTGTGTTCAATTTAAGTGGCATAGAAAGGCATGAAATTTACCATTAATTGGAGATAGATATCAGTGATCAGCGTTACTTTTCGTTAGCAGTCTGAGTCGGACTTTAAAGAAAGTGATTATGATTTGGAAAATGTGTTTGTAAATTGCCGTATAGATGACTGACAATCACAAACAATATGTTGTATTTTGTAAATATTTGTGTTCATGTGAGAAATAGTGGCATCATTCACGTGAGTAAAATGTTTTGCATGCTTTTCCCTTCATTTTGCTGTTTATTTTACTAAAATCTGTTGACTAACAACTTATATGTGATATTTTTACTAACAACCCAAAATTTTACCTGAACATCAAAATTCTTCTTGCCCATTCAGGGCTACAAAACAAACGTACGTCTGCCTGGTAAAGGGTTAAGCCCTTTGTAGACTGTTCATGATTGCCTGGATTTTGCAAAGAAAGGCTTCTACAGAACGAGACAGCCAGTCTCAGGCCACCCCTCTTTAGTTCTGACAACATGCATGGTTGGTTACTGGGTTACTCTGCTTCCCTAATAATGCTTACTTAAGATTGTAATGTAGTGCTTTCCAATAATTTCAGCCAATTTACCCAGGAAGGTATCACAGTCAACAATGCCTGAAGAAGTCATATGTGTCGGACAAAAGGTGCAAATATTGCAGCTCTGATGTAAACAGGCACAACGCAATTACGTCTAAAACAACATTCCAGATGAATGCAGAAGAAGATTTCAGCCGATTTAACTTTTATTTTTTATATTCTAGAGGCAGTACTTAGTAGGAATATAAAACAGTTGCATCTGAATTATGGGGTGAATTCAATATTTTACAAAAACACTAAACAACAATGCTCATAAACTGCACTGTGACTCAAAAGCTGAAATACTTTGGACTTATTAAACATAACAGTAGTTTAGACAGAACAGTAACCGGGAAGGTTAACTCGGTCAACAAATGCCCGCAGAAGTCGAATGTGTCGGCCTAACGGCGCAAGAACGCAGCTCTGCTGTAAACAGGCAAAACGCAATCACGTCTGAAAAAACCGCCAGATGAACGCAGAAGAAGAAAGAAAGAACAGTAATGGTAGGGATGGTTACTGTAAGAGGCAGGTGTCGAGAAACCGAAGGTGGACACAGGACAAAAAAACTAGGCATGAAAATGCACGAGGCTTGGAAACTGACAAAAGATCAAAAGTCATTACAGTGGGTCATTAGAAGAGCAAAGTGCTGCGCAGGGCCTGCTTCATGATGATGATGAGAAAGTGGTATTATATTTCAGGACTGTCCATTGTAGGTTACCTTACATGTTTTAACAAAGATAGTGTTAATGATAGTGTGACAAAGATAGTGTTAACAATGATAGTGTGATAAAGATATTGTAACAAAGATATACAAAATTAACATTTTTAGTGGCCGCCTAAGTGTTTTTGTCGATGGGTGATAAAATAAATAAAGAGAATACAAGAAAACTGTCACGTTTCTTAAGGGCAAGACATGTCAGTTGCTAAGTGATAGAATATCACTGAACTGATAAACTGAGGACAGGAAACAGCTACAAAACTCGGATTTTGTACAGAAATTGACAGTTATTTAACATCTGAAGAATAACACTAAAATATGTATGGAATGGAGGGTAAGTTGATAAGTCACAAATGGCTGTAGAAAAATAACTAAATATGACAACAACTTGAAACCAGTTTATTTTTATACATACATTGGCCCTTTATTTCTCAATTTCCACCAACACTGATGCACTTATCCCATCGCTTCATCAGTTCTCCCAAACCGACCGCATAGAACTGCATGCTCTGTTTTCAAAATCACATTTTAACTTCACATTCAACTTTGGCGTCATTCGCGAAATGTCTCCTGCCAAGGTTGGTTTCCTGTTTATGTTGATAAATGTTTGTCCCGTAAAGCGGTGCATAGCTGGGAAGAAAAAGTTACGAGGGAGAGTCAATAAGTTTAAGTCACACAGTTATGTGGGATGGCAGGTAAATGAGAACAGGGCACACTTTTCTCTGCAGCCGGTTTGGGAGGAATGATAAAACGATGGGATAAGTGCATCAATGTTGGTGGAAATTATGTTGAGAAATAAAGGGACAATGTATGTATACAAATAAACTGGTTTCAAGTTGTTATCATATTTAGTTATTTTTCTACAGCCATTTGTGACTTACTTAACTTGCCCTCGTATAAGAAACTACAAACAGTGGACTTTTTTGTAAATGAAGAAATAACCCAAAAAGGGCATGCGTATTTTCTTATATAACATTTACAAAATAACTTATAAAAACATTTCATGGACCTGTGCATACTATTGTTGAACTGTTAATAAAATGCTTACTAACAGAATAAAAGTAAATGCAAGCAAGACATGAGTAATGAATTTCTTGAAAAAGTTCTAAATAAAACTGTCTTGACATTTGCTATGACTGTGGGGTATTTCATTGCAATCATCAGATGGGAGATACTACATAGAGACAATTTCCATGGCAAAAATTTAGCAAAATATAAAACATACACCAAATATGTCAACTGCCATGAGAAATAAGGGTTACAGTGCTACATACAGCCTTTTCTGCTATGTCCACATGAAATCTTAATGAACAGACAAAATGAAAAAACATCTGATAAAAATATGGCTTCTGAGCAAATAATACCATGATCAGATAGAAAAAGATAATCCTTCCAGAAGATGCTGTGAAAGTCAAGATTTTTAGATTATTTTGTGAGGAGAGAGAAACTTGAAAACTTAACCAGAAAACTAGATTACAAAAGAGCAAGTTCAATACTGGATGGTTGACCAAATGGCACAATGGGAATAAGAACATGCATGACTTGAGACTTGTGATAATATAGATGGCAAACAGTCACCTACGTTTAGCATGGAGCGTGATGACTGAAATTACCAGACCCATGTGACCGCATCACAAAAACAATTATTTTAATATAGTGTCCATAAAGTCCTTGAAGTGCAATTTTTAGTGCTGCTATTTTTAACCATGTGTATATGAAAAATACATTTAACCCTTTACCATGCGTAGCGGCCGAACGTGGCTTTACCCATGAACAGGCAATGCGTCCGAAAACAATTGAATACTAAGCTTTTTAACAACGCGATCTCGCGACTTTCCGAGACTTCCTGTTCCTTTCTACTGGTCTTGCTTATAGTGTGAAAGCGTGGGACACATTTGCGTTTTCTTTAAATTTGATCGGGTTTTTCAATAGTTTTGGTTTTTTTTTTGTGCGTTATTAAAAATGGATTTCCTCAATTCTTCAAGCGAAAGTGGCGATTTCGCTGGGTTCAATATAAGTGACATTGAAGAGCACGAAATTGAAGATGAATCAGAGCTGGACCTCAGTGATATCAGCGTGTGTAGTGCACACACTTCAGATCTTTCGGACTGAAGAAAGTGAATCTGATTAAGAAAATGTGAAAGTAAGTAGGGCGGGGCCGTCTCGCAATGCAAACGGAGCAACAAAACAACAACATTGAAAATCGAAGAATTTACTGTAGAAAATGGCGTCAACTTAACTGATGATCATTCTCAGCTGACATCTTTCTTCAACTCTTCGAGGAACAAACTTTTCAAATGATTGATTGATTGATTGATTGATTTAGGAACCGACATCACAGCATTCGGGACATTCCCATAAGCGCTCCATCCCCATCCCCAGCAGCCAGCGAAGAGTTCCAACACTAATAGTTCCAGTAGCAATCTGATTATATGTCCGTCTCGCCTTTCCTCTGAGCGTCGAGCGTCGGCCAGATCCCCTCGTCACGCCTCGCTGTCTCATTCTTACCAGACTATGGTGATCCATCTGCTCCTCCGAGGTGTACACGTGCTCCCACAAGGCCGCAACCACGTCTGCCTTGTCATGAATCAATACTCCACCAAGTTTTGCCGAGCCAGCCAATCTGTCCGCTTGTATCATTCCCCAGCACACCGGCATGCCCAGGAGAAAGATCCAGGTGATGCTTGCCACCCGTGACCTCCAAAGCGAAGCAAGCCACTCTGCACGAAGCTTGCCTGTTCTCACCCTTCTCAGCATGCTTTCTGAGTCAGTTACAATCACAATGTGTGTATGTATCGTGTTTTCTATCCAGCGGAAAGCTGCACTGACCGCCTCCACTTCCATTCTTAAGCTAGATGTAGTGTCATCATACACCAGGCTCTCCTGCACCAAGCGCCGACCATTAGTTTTTGCCAAGAACCCCCAGGCACTTCTACCTCTCAACACTGACCCATCCGTGTAGATAATCACATCACCCGGGCGAGAATTTTCCTGAATTAGTTGCTGAATTTCCACTTCCGTGGCCCCTGCTGGCCACTCCCTGCACTCCCGGCTCAATATTACAACTCTGCACAAGTCTGACTGCACGGCTGGCACTCTGACCCACTCCTCTCCTCGCCTGATGTTCTCCAAGGGGCACACCTGTCTGATCGTATCCTCCGCCTGAGCCATCCATGATTTCCCTCTTATCAGTCTCTGACCCTTAACTACGTCCAGCGCCTCATGCAACAGGTGATCTGTGTCTGCAGCTACTCTGAGGTATGCCTTCGCTTGCATCACCTTGTGCCTACCAGCAACAGTAGGCAGACCAAGGATGTAATGCATACACACTACTGGAGTGTCTCTGGTGCATCCCAGAATGACCCGCATCGCTTCATTCTGTATGCGCTCTAATTTCACCAGCTGACTCTTTGAGACAGTGAGCAGTCCTAGTCCATAATCAATCACTGAGAGGATCAAGTGCTGGTATAGTGTGAAGAGCATTCTCTGCTCTGTGTCCATTGCAGCCATAGTTTTAAGTGCATTGAGTCCCTTTTGAGATCTTGTCACAACCGTCTCCACATGGTCCTTGAAGGACAGACTCCTGTCAAATGTGATTCCCAGATACTTCAGTTTGTTCTCTCTGTTGACGCTTCTACCATCTATCGTGAGGCTTGGGGTATCATCTCTCACAATCCTGTTGTCCAGAGAGCACCACAACACCCCCGCCTTTTCCGGGTTGATGACAGCACTCATTTCAGTGCACCAGTCAATCACTTTGTCTACTGTCACCTGTAGCTCCTGGGCTGTTTGATCCCTATTTCAAATGATTGCCGATCAAACAAATGTGTATGCTATACAAAAGATCGAAAAGATGAATGATCGAGGTTGGGTTCCAACAAACGCAACTGAAATGCAGGCCTATTTTGGTCTGCTCATACTAATGGGGATCCACAGTCTTCCTCGTGTGGAAATGTACTGGTCGACAGATGAGAGGTTGGGAGTGCCAGGTGTGAATAATGTGATGACTCAAGAGATTCAAGAAGCTGGAGCAGTATCTACATGTGGCTGATAACAACACAGCTGACAGCAATGACTGCCTCTATAAAATTCGGCCTCTCATCGACATGGCTAATAGGACATTCTTACAAAGTTGCAAGCCTAAGAAAGAAATTGCCATCGACGAGGCAATGATGCCATTCAAAGGCAGGAGCACACTGAGACAATATCTACCAGCCAAGCCAACAAAATGGGGAATGAAATATGGTGTGCTTGCGTGTCAGCAACTGGCTACCTCCTCCAGTTTTCTGTCTACCGTGGCAAAATAAATGGTGGCACTCAGCATGGACTGGGCCATGATGTAGTGATGCAGCTTGCTGACCCCTATTTGGGAAAGTATCATCAACTCTATTTTTTTCGTCATTTGGGCTTCTTACTGTCCTCCTCCAAGAGAAAACTTATGCGGCAGCAACGGTAAGAAAGAACAGGAAAGATCTGCCTCTGGCATTCAGAGAAAAGAGAAAAATGAAGCAAGGGGACCACTTCCAGAAAAAGGATCTGCTTGCTACTGTGTGGCATGATAAAAGGGATGTCTTCATGATCTCCAGCAATACCTCACACACATTGGACAACGTTGAGCGATGGGACCGGCACACTCACACCAGAAAGCTTGTGCCCTGCCCTGCTGTCATCAAACTCTACAACCAATGCATGGGAGGGGTGGACAAGGCAGATAAAATTAGGGGGTACTACTCTACACTGAAGAAATGCAGAAAATACTGGCGCTACCTCCTCAGTTTTGTCTTTGATTCATGCATAAACATTGCTTTCATCCTGCTCGAGCAGACTGCAGCAAAGCCCAGCAGACGCTACTCCCTTCTGGACATCCGTCTGGATTTATCTGAGCAACTCATCTCAGGATTCTCCAGCAGGAAGAAGGTTGCATCAAAGAGAAAAGGCCAAGTAGTAGCCCCAGAAAGTGTCCACAATCACAAGCACATAACGTTTGAGGGCAGGAAGAAAGCCTGCGCGGCATGCAGACACGCCAAACGTTGTACCCCTGCAGGACGAGCCATTGAAAGTTCATATGGCTGTGATGTGTGTCAAGTGAACTACTGTAAGGACACTTGTTTTTCCCAGCATCTTGGAGGCCAGTGAGCAGTTGGCAGTGTTTGTAAATAGTGTACATATGAGTGACAATCACAAACAATATGTTTGTAAATATTTGTGTTCAGGAGTGGATTACAAACAAGACTGGATTATTCATATGGCATGTGAGTACAATTATAAATCTGCATGCATTTCTCTTCATTTTCCTTTTTATTTTACTTAGTTATGATCTTTTTACTAATGTTATCCAAAATCTGACTAAAACCGCCAAATATCTTGCCCGTTTAGAGTTAGAAATAGGAAAAAACTTGCCCTGTAA
The DNA here is from genome assembly GCA_014155875.1 of Cepaea nemoralis. Taxonomy (NCBI): domain Eukaryota; kingdom Metazoa; phylum Mollusca; class Gastropoda; order Stylommatophora; family Helicidae; genus Cepaea; species Cepaea nemoralis. The sequence continues at coordinate 764,097 of JACEFZ010026849.1, read as the reverse complement.
TGGGTTAAGCTAAACTCATTTGAAAGTATAGGTAATATTTAAAAGTTAAAGCGGAGCACATTTTCCCTTCCCCATAATATATTAATGACCTTTTGTTAGAACACGGTTTACAAAGCTATTGACTTTTCTAAAGTATAATCACAAAAATCATTCATATAGACGTCACAGGTACAAGAGCACTAGAATTACAACTGAATCTGTAACTCTCATATGCTTTATGGTAAAGTAATGTATAATCATGAAAGATTCAAACAATGACGTGTAAAATCCAAATCAATATCTGGAATATATATGGACTACATGAGATTCCATATATAAATTACAATTTGCATTCAGATCATAGATGAAAATTTTTAAAAACATTTTAAGCCCATGGTGTAAATCAACAAAATGTGTTCACAAATTGCAATGGTATGAAACAAAAATGTTTGCCCATTTAAGTGCATACAAATATACATATATGATATGTTCATAATTGGATGGCGCAATAGGGTATCACCTATCAAAGAAGTAAGGTGATAGCCTACGTGACATCCTTGGGCAAGGTGGAGTACCCATTTGCCTCCCAGTCAGGGTTACGTGAAGCCATGGGTGCAGGTTGTGGATGAAACTGAGCAGCCAAAAGATGGTTATTGTCTCCAATTTTGAAAAGAATGTGGTCAGAATAAAACCACAAAATACGACTAGGGGTATGGATAATGAGAAAACTAACAGCATTGCTAATGATCGGTTCGACCCACGTCTGTCAACGAACAAGAAACTCAGAACAATAAAACAGAATGTGGTCCACACACATGCTACTGCCACAAGCAGTTGCTGTTACTAAATCCTCTCATAAATCAAGATGGTTGCATTGACACTTATGTAGACTGGACTAATTTGCCGGATCTTATTTTGGTGCAGGTATTATCTGTGTTTGTACAGAAATTCCAGCGGATTCCCCTCTTCATTTTCTGTCTAAAGGGGCCACGAGCCATTAGACGTAGACAGTCAAATTTTTTTGGTCATGTTATAAGAGGAAATGAATTGGAGAACTCGGTGACAACTGGCAAGATCAAAGGGAGGAGACCAAAGGGAAGACCAAGAAGTAAATACCTGGATGGCTTGGCCACATGCCATAGTCGAGACAAACACGGAGCTGATCCACGACTCTGGTGATCGAGTGAGGTGGCAAAACATGACTGCCTACACTTATCGGCATGGCACATGATAGATGGATGGGCCACGAGCTATTTATAGAAGGGTCCCTCCTCAGGGGATGCTTTGGTTATCGGGTCTTTATAGAATGAACTACTTTACAATTAGAAAAATAAAGTATCAAGATAACTCACTTATCATCTGACCACATGAACTTAATTGTTTTCTTCCTGAAGAGGAGACAGGTCTGTGAACATTGAAATGACAGCGAGTGAAATATGGTGAGAGTGAAAGCACTAGAGACTATACGTTACCCTTATAATTTGGCATGAGACTCTGTTCATCTGCACCCCATATGGTGCATATTGTCCAAATGGACATTGTTCATAACAAGTTGAACTACAACTTGGCACTATATAGACCCTGGGAGCTCAAGACTTAACAAGGAACAATTGGTCAACTATCATCATGTCACAGAAGATTGACCATAAGTCCAGACATCCTATAAAAAACAACGAGTTGTCAGGTAGTATCATCTTGGTGGGTCTACTAGAGTCATCAATCCCGACCTATCAAATAAGACGAAGACTGCCATGTCATCACATGCAGCCAAGAGCAGGAATTCCGACAATACCAGGTGAACGTGTTGCGACCTCCAGACATACGGACTGACTAGATAAGCTTATGATGAAGTTGTAATCATTCTGACAACTTGGCTGCTGGACTATTTTTCCTTCTTGCAGACTATTCAGTGAAGTGTTTGTCATCTCTGTTGTGTAGTTCCTTTTGGTTGTTAAATAGCTTATTTTGAATCGTGTAGTGTTTTGAATTCTCAAGTGGTCTTTGTCGAGTATGGGATCCCTTAAACGAGCAGATTGGCCGATCACGCCCGATACTATTAATGCATTGTAAAAATGCGATCTCTCGGCTTTCCGACACTTCTGACGGCTACTTTCGCTTTCGCCGATAGCTTGACAACATGGCTGTCATTTGTAAACGCTTTCAATGAATTTGAACAGACTTTTACAGACATTTTTGATAGTTTTCGGGACTTTTACGCTTAGTTTTTCCAAATTGATTTCGGCGATTCTTCAAGTGATAGCCGAGATTTCGCTAGGTTCAATTTAAGTGACATTAAAGGGCACGAAGTTGACTATAAATCACAGCTAGATTGATTGATTGATTGATTTAGGAACCGACATCACAGCATTCGGGACATTCCCATAAGCGCTCCGTCCCCATCCTCAGCAGCCAGCGAAGAGTTCCAACACTAATAGTTCCAGTAGCAATCTGATTATATGTCCGTCTCGCCTTTCCTCTGAGCGTCGAGCGTCGGCCAGATCCCCTCATCACACCTCGCTGTCTCATTCTTACCAGACTATGGTGATCCATTTGCTCACGTGCTCCCACAAGGCCGCAACCACGTCTGCCTTGTCATGCATCAATACTCCACCAGGTTTTGCCGAGCCAGCCAATCTGTCCGCCTGTTCATTCCCCAGCACACCGGCATGCCCAGGAGAGAAGATACAGGTGATGCTTGCTACCCGTGACCTCCGAAGCGAAGCAAGCCACTCTGCACGAAGCTTGTCTGTTCTCACCCTTCTCAGCATGCTTTCTGAGTCAGTTACAATCACAATGTGTGTATGTATCGTGTTTTCTATCCAGCGGAAAGCTGCACTGACCGCATCCACCTCCATTCTTAAGCTAGATGTAGTGTCATCATACGCCAGGCTCTCCTGCACCAAACGCCTACCATTATCGCAGCTAGATATCAGTGAAAGCGTTAGCAGTCTGAGTTGGACTTTAAAGAAAGTGATTATGATTCTGAAAATGTGTTTGTAATTGCCGTATAGATGACGGAAAATCACAAACATGCTGTATTTCGTAAATATTTGTGTTCATATATGGATTACCGACAACAATCACGTGAGTAACATATTCTGCATGCTTTTCCCTTCATTGTGTTGTTTAACTAAAATCGGTTGACTAACACCTTATTTGTGATTTTTTTACTAACGCAACCCGAAATTTTCCCGAACCTAAACAAATCTTGCCCGTTCAGGGCTAAAAAACGGACAAGCGTCTGCCCTTTAAAGGGTTAATTACTTTATACTGGATAGCAGTCCAAGGAACTTAGGGGTCTGCAGAATAGTAATACCTTGACTGGCCAGAGAGATTCCATGAACAATGTATGGTGACATCTAGGAAGCCAACCCCACCCTTTATGTTATGGTGTTCGAACACGAGCAGTTTAGACAATATTCATCTGTCACACTTGTCTATTATATTTATGGGGGGCAGTTTATTGTTCTATGGTGGCCATGAGTTCTTGACAGCTGTAGAAAAACCTTTGGACAAAAGGTGAGAAGAACGAAAAATCTACATTAAAGAATTTGAATCAAAGGCTTGCAAGAAAAATTCAATGATGATTTTATTAACATATTTCTGCAAATTGCCATAATTTGCAATAATTGGACTAAAATATTGCAGTGCCGTGTCTCCCCAATGTGACGAAGTCGTAAGACCACTATCCCCGTTTATTGTTTACTATTAAATGTAACAATATATAGTTAGATTTACGCATCTTACAGCGATCCTGAAATATGGCGACAGCCAAACCAACATATTTAGCTAGAGTTGGTCACAACCACGTTATAAGGCCATTGTGAATAAGTGGCAGCCAGGTGTTTTTGGCAACATGTCGAAGTCGACAATTTTCTCCAAATTAGATCTGATCAAAGGTTATTGGCAGATACCTATGGATGAAAACTCCATTTGACAGCTTTCGCTACACCTTTAGGCCTTTACGAATGGGCTTTTCTTCCATTTGGTTTAAAGGACGCACCAGCCACTTTCGTTCTACTTACAAGACTTGCTTCATCGTTTACCAAATATACAGACATATTGACGACATCTGCATAAATACTATTGACTGGACAACTCACGTACTGACACTCAGACATGTATTCGAAAGAAACTTTTTGGACTTACTATAAGACCCAGTAAAGTAGAAATAGCCTCCGACGAAATAGATTTTTTGGGTCATAAATTCTCATGTGGCAAACTTACTACCGATGACAAAATTGCTTCCAAAATTTTAAACCTGACTGTGAAAACCACCAAAAAGCAAGTCAGAAGTTTGTTAGGTCTTAACTACTACAGTAAATTCATCCCAAATCTGGCTGAGTTGACAAGTATTTTTTCCAACTTGCTGTTCGAACTACTATCCCTGTTTATTGTGTACTATTAAGTGTAAAAATATATAGTTACATTTATGCATCTTACAATGGTCGCTGAAATAAGGCGACAGCCAAACCAACATATTTAGCTAGAGTTGTTCACAACCGTGCTATAAGGCCGATTGTGAATAAGCGGCGGCCAGGTGTTTTTAGCAGGGGGGGGAGTTGACTAAATCATTCAGTTGCATCGCAGAATCTCGAGGAGTCAGAAGCATATCGAAGAGGGGTGGTTTCTCAGTAAAACTTGTAGAAAAGGAAAAACCTATAGCATGGCAAGATGTAGCCAACATTTTGAAATAGCGCCGACTCCAACAGAAGAAGCGAGTGTTCATAAAGAGAACAGAGCATGACAATAAATTCACTTTAAACAATGTTACATTAAGTAAATGTGTTAAATAATATATTTGTGAATTTAAAATATATAATTTTGTATAAAGTACATAAAGATCGTCGGTCCGTAGTTAAGGACAGATGATAATAATGTGCCAGGCAAAGCCTAGCAGAATATTTAAAAGATCGGCATGTTTATCGAAAATGGGAAGTGATCTGAACATAACTGAAAAGAACGAAGTGGCATCGTACACGACAGGAGAAAGTCGTTAATCACAGGATATATATATATATATATATATATATATATATATATATATATATATATATATATATATATATATATATATATATATATATTAAAGGATTAATACTAGGAGAGGCATGTTCTAACTATCGATTACTAATTAACAATATAAATGCAACACATTTGGAGATCATAGTTGCAGAAGATGCATATAATGCAGAAAAGGAACAACATATCACACATATGGAACACGAGAAGGCAGATATGGAACAATGTATCACTGACATGGAATAACATCTGTCTAAAAAGGAATAGAAACTTTCAAGCAGATAAATTTTTAAACATTTATCATATTTTTTTATGGAACACGAGAAGGCAGATATGGAACAATGTATCACTGACATGGAAAAACATCTGTCTAAAAAGGAATAGAAACTTTCAAGCAGATAAGTTTTTAAACATTCATCATATTTTTTTTTAAATATAGATGTCGCAGTTACAAGAGCACTAGAATTACAACTGAATCTGTAACTCTCATATGCTTTATGGTAAAGTAATGTATAATCATGACAGATTCACATAATGACATATGTAAAATCCAAATCAATATCTGAACTAACTGAGATTCCATATATAAATTACAATTTGCATTCAGATCATAGTACCCACCGATGGAGGGCCCCTGATAATAATCAAACACCTCCAGTAGTTGAGACAATTATTGTTAATGGAAGACAAGTACAGTGCTTGTATGACACTGGTTTTCAGTGTGATGAGGTCATTGCTGCTAATGATGTGAAACCACAACTGACCGATGACATCATTGAATTACAAGCTCTGAATCAAGGTAAAACTGAAGGTGAAGGTGACATGCAAATATGTCTCTGGGACGGTTTCTGCTGCTGTGATAGAGAGGATCCAGTACACCCTTTTATTTTAGGATGTAAATATGTGTATCTAGCAGAGCTTAAAGCATCAGTGTATGTAGCTGATGTGCATACCCTGAGACAGGTCACCGCTTTGAATGAGATTGAAATTCCTATCAACCCACTACGTCATGAGATTAGGGTTGCACAAGCTGCATGTCCCACCTTAAAGTCATGCTGTGGCAGACTACCAAAATCTAGAAATCCACCCGCAGCTGGTGAATTCTATGCAAAAGACAAACTGTTGTACCAAAGGAGGCAAACTACAGAGAACGACCATGAGCAGCTTATTTGTGCCCAAAAAGTTATGTGAGCAAATAATGCACACAGGACATACAATATTGTTTAGTGGACATAAGAGTAGGAGTCACTACTCAAATTATTACTTGCCACTATTTCTGGCCTGAGATGGCAGCAGATATCAATAGATACATCAGATCCTGTCCAGAGTGTTAATGGGTCCCACATAAATACTGGAATGCGCCAGTCAATCTAGGGGATAGCCCTGTTTTGAAGACACCCTTTGAGTGAGCGGCCGTAGATATTAGCGGTCCACTGCCAACTTCTAAGAAGAATGTTTACATTTTAACTTTAGTGGATACATGTACAAAGTTGGCTGAAGCTACAGTACTGCCCGCCATCAATGTGACTAGGGTAGCAGATGCACTCATAGTGTCGTTAGGCTACTCTTTTTCGATTTCCAACTGCCACAGGATTTTTTACGTGTGCAACAATACACACGGGTGTCCGATCTCACTACCCAGAGACCAGGGGCAATTTTGTTACTAGAAGTCCACGTGAAAAAATCCCGGACTCACCGAGGCTTGAACCCTGGACCTCCAGCACTCGAGGCGGACACCATACTCAAGACCACTCAGCCCCCCATAAGCAAAGCACCTGAGTGCAAAAGATTAACAACATTTAAAATAGGAACACGGAGCATTATAACAATTAGGGCTAGTGGTAAATTTGATAATATCAAGCAAGAGATGAGAAGACTAAATATTAAAATGTTAGGTATATGTGAGACCAGATGGAAAGAAATAGGCAATATTGCATCCAAGGAATATAACAATCCATTCTGGTGGAGAGAAAACAAGTAGCAGCACTTACAATGGATATAGAGAGATCAACATCTATCAAATGATATTGGACTGTGTCAGACAGAATATTACTGGTAAAGTTAAGTGGCAGACCTTTTGATCTAAACATACAAGTTTATGCACAAACAGACAGCAGCGATGACAGCAGCAATGAATTTTATGATGATTTGGAGAATAACTTCAAGAAATGCAAGTATTCAGAAGTAAATATCCTAATGGGGGAGCTAATGCTAAAGTTATTAATAAGATGGATGAACAGTAGGCAAGTATGGACTAGGAGATCAGATTGAAAGAGGTTGCAGACTTGTACAGTGGGCAAAAGAGCATGATATTAGTATTGGAAACACCTGGTAACAACATCCAAGGAGAGTGACAAGCTTAAAATTTATAAACAGGATATGCACAAACACTGTACCAACACTATGAAATATAATTGAAATCAGAGAAGCCAAGATAGTTGCCAGTCAATGTCCTTTAACTTCTAGCAACAGAGACATGGTGGAAACAAATGCACGTCTACTGGTAGTTACAGAAATTTGTTTTAATACTAAGTTCAGTGAAGCAGGATTTAGAAGAGAATAGCTAGCTACTGACTAGATAATTTATCTGGTGCAACAGTTATAAAACATTTCAAAATAAAGTCACGTGGCTGTCATATCAAACAGACCTAGGACAGTATGAAGAGATGGCCTACTCTCAAGATGCAGAAGATGGGCACAGGTTTGGATAAAATTTCCTCAAACCAAATTATCTATACTTTTTTCACACACAAGTCAGTTTTGGCTTAAAGACTGACTTCCCGATCTTGAATTGGGGATGTAAATTACAAGGACCTTGTAACAGAATGAGTACCATCTCTGTTATTAGCTTCGATGTGCAAACTTGGGGCACGGTTGAGCATCCTAGAAGAACGTTACTAGGATGCTCAAGTGGTGACGTGGGTTTTTTTGGGTAGGTTAGTTACAGCTAAGGTCGTGAGAAGAGAACATCATACTTGTGTCCACTGTATTATTATCGGACTATTTTGATCAATAAAACATTGGAAGTAACAACACAGAGACTTGTTTTACATCATCTCTAAATCCGTTCTGTTACAGGAAGGATTTTTGGCGCCGCACACCAGGATGCCGATTTTTATTTGGATGTCGCGGACATGTATAACGTGAAGTACTGAAACCAACATGCCACAGCGGACTTTCATGAGAAATTTTTACCAGCTTGCTGAGAGAAGAAGGTACGAACCAATAAATGTTTACTAAATTCTTTAAAACAAAAGCTCAAGACCGGACCACTTTTAATGGAGTCAAAATGAAGCATTTTTCGGACTAACTAAATTGAAGCCATACGCATCAAGATTTTTAGATGGAGCCATCTTCATAACATGGTTGCCAGTAGAGTAAGCTGTTTCTCATCATAACCACCTGAAGTAACGTGATTTTCGTCAAAATGCTATGAAGTTTGACCTGCCATTATTACAGCCGTGAGTTAACCTTGCGTTTGAAGGTCAGCCACTTACATACTAGGACTGTCCAGGTCCAGGAGCAAAGAAATCTCAAGACAGCTATAAACAACTCGAATTAAATGGAGAAGTCGTTTTGAAGGAGCTGTTATCTTCCGTATATCAAGATCACCTAGGGCGAACTCAAAAGCCGTTATACTCATTGAACCTTGACCTTGAGTACCTGAAGAAACACGAGAGCTTATATTGAGACAAGCCAATTGCTCCTTCGTTTGGAAATTACGAGGAAAGTACCAGTCGTGTTTGCTCATCAGTGCAGCGGTCCTGAACTCTAGCATATCAGAATGTTTTTGAACCAAAGCGAAAACCTCAATAGGGAACCCTCGGAGGTGGTTGGGCAAATTGGGTTGCCGACCTGCTGAAGAGGGGACCCAAATTAAATCGCTTTATTGAGCTAGAGCCGTTTTCAAGTCATCGCCTAGAAGGGCCCTGTTTAGGGTGAAAAGAAGGCTCAAGGCTGGTGGGCCCATCCAAGGGTGAAAGTAGAAGCATTCTTCCATTCTTCCCGCTGGAGAGGTCTGATGTAGATACCTGAAATTGCATCGCCGTTTGGAGAAATACAGACACCTTCAGATAACACAGACTCCAGAATTGGTTTATACGTGACCCTTGGCAAATAGATTCTCGACTGACGTACGTGGATTCAGCTTCAGTTTAGATCAAGGGAAGAAATAGCTGACGGTAATTAATTAAAGTTTAAACGTCATGGTAGATACCATTGATTGATCGAACATTTAATAATTAGAAATTACGTAATTTAAATACGATCATATATCTAAATTGTTATAACTGTGAGTTTGCTTATATAAATTGATATTTCAGCACATTGCAAAATGGCAGAGGAACAGAGTTCGTTAGCACAGGTTTTGACTGGAGTGGGTACGGTAATAGGTACACTCAACACAGTCATGAAACAACAAGGAATGGCAGCTGAAATTGTTAAATTTAGTGGACAGGCGAAGGACTTTAAGAAGTGGATAACTGCAATAGAGAAGCATGCATATTTGGTAGCAGCATCAGATGAAGAAAAATAATTTTAAAAACCTGGGGGGTATGATATCCTGTTGTTTTATTTTGGGTTGACTCATGATTTAACTTGAATTGTTTTGTGTGTTGAATAGTAATTACCTTGTTTACAAATATGTTGGAAATTATTAGAAGTTAGTTCACAAACAGTTATGGTTTTGTCTAGAATAAAGGCAATACATGGGGCTTTATTTAGGACCCTTCGTTCAGAAAATGATTGACAAACAACGGAGGATTAGAAGAGAGACACATTCTCCTTATGAGTAATGCCTACCTTGTGTTAGTAAGAAGACTGCTGTGATAATCAGCGTTAATGTTTTAAGATAGGGAGGTTAAGTACATAGTGGCTACGAAGTTGTGGAAACATATGCCATACTTAAATGGGGTTACTACTCAAGAAAAAGGGTTCTGGAGGGAGTTAAAATAGGAGCTGCATTAAGTCAGCGTGGATTAAAGGTATATGGATTGGATGCCATATTGGGGAAGAAAACAACGTGATTAACGTCTAAAGAGGCTGTGATAGTTAAACAAATATAAGAGGTTAGTTGATATGATGGAGAGTAGATATTAAGGGGGCTGTGAATGGAGGTGCATATGGTTTGGTATAGAGTTAGGTACATATATGAACAGGGGTGATTGTCATGGGATATGAAGGGGTAAAATATAGGAGCTGTGATAAACAGCGTTAATTTAAAATGTTCATGGAATATGAACATTGGTTTCATGGTTGGACGTGAGATAGGTGAAATATAGGCAGGGTTGTGGATGGCAGTACAAATATTGAGTATATAGAAGAAATTTTGGATTAACTTAATTTATAACGAACAGAGATGTAACTTCATAAATCATAAGATGTGTTTTTGAAAAACTTTTATGAAAGTTTTTACGTTTGCAAGGGAGGTAAATGTTATTGTTTTTGACTACTTTATATATTTTCATAAATTGGGTGCGCACCCTTTCTTTACTATTTTCTAACTCCATCTTTTCTGTCTATCCTGTGTTGTGTTGAGAAAGAATGGGAAGTTGCATAATTTCAAGTGTATACCAACGATTTTTTACGAACCATTCTTATGACCTATATTTTTGTAATGAAACTTGGAAGAGCCAGAAACGAAGAAGAAGTATAACTTCGTAGCGATTTGCTATATGGGACAGTAATAAGGGACAAGTAGAAGAAAGTAGTTACTTAAGATAAACTTAGTTTGGGACGGCTTAGAGAAAGAATATGGGTAAATGAGGGAAGGAAGGTATAGGATAAGGGGGTTAGGAGTTAAAGACTTTTGAAGAAGAAAAGTCTTTTTAAAGAAAGGGAGGTGTAACAGAATGAGTACCATCTCTGTTATTAGCTTCGATGTGCAAACTTGGGGCACGGTTGAGCATCCTAGAAGACCGTTACTAGGATGCTCAAGTGGTGACGTGGGGTTTTTTGGGTAGGTTAGTTACAGCTAAGGTCGTGAGAAGAGAACATCATACTTGTGTCCACTGTATTATCGGCCTATTTTGATCAATAAAACATTGGAAGTAACAACACAGAGACTTGTTTTACATCATCTCTAAATCCGTTCTGTTACAACCTCAGAAATCGGACAAGATTCGTCTGATGGTGGGGGACCATAGTAATAAGGAAAGCTAACCTTTGGGGAAAAAAATCAATCCATTGCACTCACTACCAGTAGCATGTGAGCTACACTTAACATCAAAACAAGGAAGCAGTACGGAAAACTCATGCAAAACGAGAAATCTTAAGTTCTTCAGGAATAAGTCCAAAGCTGTATCTTATCTTTAGTAACATGACGGACCCCTAAAACATTCAACATTTTTCCTGTTGACTTAGTCATCAAAGCACTTGGATTAATTGCGTTGCTAGTTAGTGCTGCGTTGCTAGTTAGTGCATGCAATATGTTAGTTATGAAATTTGTTCAATTTAAAAGAAAATAACACTTTCATTTTGTATGTGCCCTTTGTCCAGTTAAGTATTTGGTTTGGTCCAAACTATTAACTTCTTTTGAACTAAATACATTTCTTAGTGCAGTAAATGCTACTCTGGCCTTTAGCACACATTTTAATATCTATCTGTTCCTCGTCTATACTGCTGCCTAAATAGGTGTTTGATTCTATCCCATGAAGACAGGTTTCACAAAGGAAAGTTTGGATTATTTGCTTGGTTTATACTTATCTTTTTCCACTTTGTAATTTAAACCTAATTGTGACCTCCCATCCTATGTGTTTAGCTTATCTTGCACTGACAAATGTGTGGGATAGAGCAAAATCAGTTTAGTCCAGATCATCAAATTGCTTTGTCAGAGCCATTCTGGTCTGGAACAAATCCTGTGACTCCTAACAAGTGAACCCTAACCACTGTATTGGTAAGCAAGTGCACTAACCACTATGCAACTATAGTTGTTTTATAAAAACTAATTTCAGAGAAAGAAAAACCTATGACCAATTTCAAGAAACTAAACAATATAAAATATATTCATATTCAGGGCTTGGAGACAGCAGAACCCAAAAACAAAATTCCCTTTAACTGAAAGTTTTAACCAGTGATATGTGAACAGGTTACATCACTCTGCACAAACTACATCTTACAGAGAGCAATGCAAATGCATGTAGTAATGACAAACACCTCTTTCAGAAGTATATTAAAATATATATTTATGGATGAGGAATGAAGGGGAATGAAGGGGGAAGCCAACATACAATAAGAGCATCAAATTAGGTAGAATATGCCACTCCAAATTTACACGTAAGCTGGGAAACCTATTCTTAAAACATGCTAAATCAGTTTAAATAAGATGAGAGCGTTAAGGGGCTTTTGAGTATTAGTAAGGGTGCTGATGACACCACTGAATGTGAAACATCCTAGTTCGGAATTAAAAATATATGGTAACCTATGTACCTTATCAATGAAGTTTTCACTGTGCATTTACAACCCATTTTTTTTCCCCTAGCTGGACTAATATATCAGATGTTTATACCAGAAGAAATAGGACATGAAAGAATAACAGATGAATGAGAACCAGTCGTCCGTGAGCGTAATCACGATAATTGACAAGGAACATGCAAGACAACATGGAAAAATGTTTGCATCAGGTAGTGGGTCAGGCGTTATATAAAACTAGAAGCATGCTAGTGCACTCTTAAATATGGTTCAAGCAATGAAGTTGGAAGTTGGCATGCTTAATGTGTACTGCCATAGTCCATATAAGGACATGGACTAGTTATGCCATAATACAAGTAGACTTGGTTAGGAATTATGGCAGTGTTCAGTAACGGACACCTGGATCGTGAAAAGTGGATACTTTTCACACAGCGTGGAAATGCTGGGACTTGCTTCGCGGCCAGCAAGAAGCGGGATCTGGACAAGGGATTCAAGGCTGTGGTTTCGTCCAGTACGGACCACATCAAGAACAGAATAATGGCCACACAACGTGCCACTCTTTTATTATAGTTAAATGTATAGAAAATGTGTAGATTTATTGTTGAATAGATGGTTGTATATTGACTATGTCTATCTTAGCGTGTGTAGAGCAATATACGAACAAAACTACAATCTGCGTTCGAGTTACACATTACAGTTGTGCTGAGTGTGGTTAATAGTGAGTTGGTGTAACATGCAGAATAGTAGAGCTTAACCATCAGCAAAGTAATGATGCTGAGAAACAATCATGGTGGTGACTTGATGAATGAAATGACACCCAATACCCCTAGGCAATAGAAGTACGCCCGCGAATAACAATCGTGCCAGATCCATGCAGCAAAGAAAACACTAAGCCGCACCGTGGCATGTACCATTAGAATGATTGTTCAGATGTCAACTATAAGCAGAATGTTTATGTCAAGTGAGCAATTATTAAAGTTTATTCAGTATTGAATTCTGGATATACAGCATTGAACTGAAGAATGTCATTACTGGATCATTCATCAAGTACTGTATCTAAAGAGACTACTATGAATTATTTGGATAAATGCTCTAATTTTGAATAAATACCCTTGGGGTAGCATGAAGCGACATTGACGGAGAATTGACAGAAAATTTACATATGTCAGTGCTTATTGGTCTTGATCCCAGAGGATCACCAAGTCAATTGTGGTACATACTGAAACACTGGTGCGTTTGTTGCTGACCGATTCATGGTGATTCAAGTTTGTTCAGTAACTATATTATCATGCAGAAAGACAGCTCTGGTCTGTGTTTTGAAAGACCACCAACGAGAACACCAACAAACAATAATGCATAATTTAAAACTTCCGGGGATGATGACGGTGCATGGACAAAAGGAAGCGGAATTGATTTACAAACAAGGAGTGCCTAGGGAACAGTGGTCCATTCTTTTATGTAAGTATTTAGCTTTAGAACTTTTAAAGGTACTAGAAACAATACCAGAAAGACTTCGAACTGATTATGAATATCATAAACGCATTCCGTCTTATTTCTCACTTGAACCACTCACTCGCTTGGCGATCAAGACAAATTTAGGTAGAATACATATTAGTACATGTGAGGTTCAAATTAATTTAGATAAATGGCTGCAGGCTGCTGACAAAGAGTTTGGAAAAGTTCAGAGGATTATTTGTGCTAAACTTATTTCTCCTGTACCCAGTCCTATAGGTAACTTTCTAAAGGAACAAAGTGCTTCCTTCATTAGCGAACATGGAGGGAAAAGGATCTGCTTTCTCTTTATGCACATCCTTGTGTTTTTTTGTTTTTTTTTATTATTGCAAACTCATTTACCTATAGATGCATCTCAGATGTGAGAGAAGCCTTCCTCAAAGCAACAAGTATACAGAAAATGGCCGCACATGTTGCCAAGATGGCAGACGAGAAAGGATTGGTGTCACACTGGATTCCAATGAAAAAAGCAGCAGCAAGTGTCTATATGGCAGCACAAGCATCTAACAACAGAAAAACAACACAAGAAATTGCAGATGTCGCTGGAATCTCACTACAGACTATGAGTGAGAGATATAAAACATGGAGCTACAGCCCTGGTCTCACCGGAATGTCTATTTAAAGGCCTTGTTCACGGAATATCTAAAAATTAAGTAAATTACCCTTGCCATAGGACGAATTGTACCTCATGGCATAGTGACGAAGTGGTCCATTCTTTTATGTAAGTATTTAGCTTTAGAACTTTTAAAGGTACTAGAAACAATACCAGAAAGACTTCGAACTGATTATGAATATCATAAACGCATTCCGTCTTATTTCTCACTTGAACCACTCACTCGCTTGGCGATCAAGACAAATTTAGGTAGAATACATAGTACATGTGAGGTTCAAATGATTTTAGATAAATGGCTGCAGGCTGCTGACAAAGACAGTTTGGAAAAGTTCAGAGGATTATTTGTGCTAAACTTATTTCTCCTGTACTCAGTCCTATAGTTAACTTTCTAAAGGAACAAAGTGCTTCCTTCATTAGCGAACATGGAGGCGAAAAGGATCTGCTTTCTCTTTATGCACATTCTAGTGTTTTTTTTCTTGTTTTTTTTATTATTGCAAACTCAATTACCTATAGATGCATCTCAGATGTGAGAGAAGCCTTCCTCAAAGCAACAAGTATACAGAAAATGGCCACCATGTTGCCAAGATGGCAGACGAGAAAGGATTGGTGTCACACTAGACTCCAATGACAAAAGCAGCAGCAAGTGTCTATATGGCAGCACAAGCGTCAAATAACCGAAAAACAGAAGAAATTTCTGATGTCAGAATATGACCACAGACTATAAATGAGTGTTACAGAGATATAAAATATGGAGCTACAGCTCTGGTCCCACAGGAATGTCGATTTAAAGGCCTTGTTCACGGAATATCTGAAAATTAAGTAAACTACCCTTGCCATAGGTCAAATTGTACCTCATGGCATAGTGACGAAGTAGTCCATTCTTTTATGTAAGTATTTAGCTTTAGAACTTTTAAAGGTACTAGAAACAATACCAGAAAGACTTCGAACTGATTATGAATATCGTAAACGCATTCCATCTTATTTTTCACTTGAACCACTCACTCGCTTGACGATCAAGAAAAATTTAGGTAGAAGACATAGTACATGTGAGGTTCAAATGAATTTAGATAAATGGCTGCAGGTTGCTGCCAAAGACAGTTTGGAAAAGTTCAGAGGATTATTTGTGCTAAACTTATTTCTCCGGTACTCAGTCCTATAGTTAACTTTCTAAAGGAACAAAGTGCTTCCTTCATTAGCGAACATGGAGGGAAAAGGATCTGCTTTCTCTTTATGCACATCCTAGTGTGTGTTTTTTTTATTATTGCAAACTCATTTACCTATAGATACATCTCAGATGTGAGAGAAGCCTTCCTCAAAGCAACAAGTAAACAGAAAATAGCCGCACATGTTGCCAAGATAGCTGACGAGATAGGATTATTATCACGCTGGACTCCAATGACAAAAGCAGCAGCAAGTGTCTACATGGCAGCACATGCATCTAACAACAGAAAAACAACACAAGAAATTGCAGATGTCGTCGGAATCTCACCACAGACTATAAATGAGTGTTACAGAGATATAAAACACGGAGCTACAGCGCTGGTCCCACCGGAATGTCGACTTAAAGGCCTTGCTCGCGGAATATCTGAAAATTAAGTAAATTACCCTTGCCATAGGTCGAATTGTACCTCATGGCAAAGTGACGAAGTGGTCCATTCTTTTATGTAAGTATTTAGCTTTAGAACTTGTAAAGGTACTAGAAACAATACGAGAAAGACTTCGAACTGATTATGATTTATTGATTTAGGAACCGACATCACAGCATTCGGGGCATTCCCATAAGCGCTCCGTCCCCATCCTCAGAAGCAGCGAAGAGTTCCAACTCCAATAGTACCAGTAGCAATCTGATTATATGTGTGTCTAGCCTTTCCTCTTAAGCGTCAAGCATCGGCCAGATCCCGTCACTCCACGCTGTCGCATTCTTGCCAGACCATGGTGATCCATTTGCTCCTCCGAGGTGTACACGTGCTCCCACAAAGCAGCAACCACGGCTGCCTTATCACGCATCAATACACCAAGTTTTGCAGAGCCAGCCAATCTGTCTGCCTGTTCATTCCCCAACACACCAGCATGCCCAGGAGAAAATATCCAGACGATGCTTGCCACCCGTGACTTCCAAAGCGAAACATGCCACTCGGCACGAAGCTTGCCAGTCCGCACCCTACTCAGCATGCTTTCCGAGTGAACTGATTATGAATATCAAACACATTCTGTCTTATTTCTCACTTGAATCACTCAATCGCTTGGCGATCAAGACAAATTTAGGTAGAATACATAGTACATGTGAGGTTCAAATGATTTTAGATAAATGGCTGCAGGCTACTGACAAAGACAGTTTGGAAAAGTTCAGAGGATTATTTGTGCTAAACTTATTTCTCCTGTACTCAGTCCTATAGTTAACTTTCTAAAGGAACAAAGTGCTTCCTTCATTAGCGAACATGGAGGCGAAAAGGATCTGCTTTCTCTTTATGCACATCCTAGTGTTTTTTTTTTTTTAATTATTGCAAACTCATTTACCTATAGATGCATCTCAGATGTGAGAGAAGCCTTCCTCAAAGCAACAAGTATACAGAAAATGGCCACCATGTTGCCAAGATGGCAGACGAGAAAGGATTGGTGTCACACTAGACTCCAATGACAAAAGCAGCAGCAAGTGTCTATATGGCAGCACAAGCGTCAAATAACCGAAAAACAGAAGAAATTTCTGATGTCAGAATATGACCACAGACTATAAATGAGTGTTACAGAGATATAAAATATGGAACTACAGCTCTGGTCCCACAGGAATGTCGATTTAAAGGCCTTGTTCACGGAATATCTGAAAATTATGTAAACTACCCTTGCCATAGGTCAAATTGTACCTCATGGCATAGTGACGAAGTAGTCCATTCTTTTATGTAAGTATTTAGCTTTAGAACTTTTAAAGGTACTAGAAACAATACCAGAAAGACTTCGAACTGATTATGAATATCGTAAACGCATTCCATCTTATTTTTCACTTGAACCACTCACTCGCTTGGCGATCAAGAAAAATTTAGGTAGAAGACATAGTACATGTGAGGTTCAAATGAATTTAGATAAATGGCTGCAGGTTGCTGCCAAAGACAGTTTGGAAAAGTTCAGAGGATTATTTGTGCTAAACTTATTTCTCCTGTACTCAGTCCTATAGTTAACTTTCTAAAGGAACAAAGTGCTTCCTTCATTAGCGAACATGGAGGGAAAAGGATCTGCTTTCTCTTTATGCACATCCTAGTGTGTGTTTTTTTTATTATTGCAAACTCATTTACCTATAGATACATCTCAGATGTGAGAGAAGCCTTCCTCAAAGCAACAAGTAAACAGAAAATAGCCGCACATGTTGCCAAGATAGCTGACGAGATAGGATTATTATCACGCTGGACTCCAATGACAAAAGCAGCAGCAAGTGTCTACATGGCAGCACATGCATCTAACAACAGAAAAACAACACAAGAAATTGCAGATGTCGTCGGAATCTCACCACAGACTATAAATGAGTGTTACAGAGATATAAAACACGGAGCTACAGCGCTGGTCCCACCGGAATGTCGACTTAAAGGCCTTGCTCGCGGAATATCTGAAAATTAAGTAAATTACCCTTGCCATAGGTCGAATTGTACCTCATGGCATAGTGACGAAGTGGTCCGTTCTTTTATGTAAGTATTTAGCTTTAGAACTTGTAAAGGTACTAGAAACAATACGAGAAAGACTTCGAACTGATTATGATTTATTGATTTAGGAACCGACATCACAGCATTCGGGGCATTCCCATAAGCGCTCCGTCCCCATCCTCAGAAGTAGCGAAGAGTTCCAACTCCAATAGTACCAGTAGCAATCTGATTATATGTGTGTCTAGCCTTTCCTCTTAAGCGTCAAGCATCGGCCAGATCCCGTCACTCCACGCTGTCGCATTCTTGCCAGACCATGGTGATCCATTTGCTCCTCCGAGGTGTACACGTGCTCCCACAAAGCAGCAACCACGGCTGCCTTATCACGCATCAATACACCAAGTTTTGCAGAGCCAGCCAATCTGTCTGCCTGTTCATTCCCCAACACACCAGCATGCCCAGGAGAAAATATCCAGACGATGCTTGCCACCCGTGACTTCCAAAGCGAAACATGCCACTCGGCACGAAGCTTGCCAGTCCGCACCCTACTCAGCATGCTTTCCGAGTGAACTGATTATGAATATCAAACACATTCTGTCTTATTTCTCACTTGAATCACTCAATCGCTTGGCGATCAAGACAAATTTAGGTAGAATACATAATACATGCGAGGTTCAAATGAATTTAGATAAATGGCTGCAGGTTGCTGTCAAAGACAGTTTGGAAAAGTTCAGAGGATTATTTGTGCTAAACTTATTTCTCCAGTACCCAGTCCTATAGTTAACTTTCTAAAGGAACAAAGTGCTTCCTTCATTAGCGAACATGGAGGCGAAAAGGATCTGCTTTCTCTTTATGCACATCCTAGTGTTTTTGTTTTTTTAATTATTGCAAACTCATTTACCTATAGATGCATCTCAGATGTGAGAGAAGCCTTCCTCAAAGCAACAAATATACAGAAAATGGCCGCACGTTGCCAAGATGGCAGACAAGAAAGGATTGGTGTCACACTGGACTCCAATGAAAAAAGCAGCAGCAAGTGTCTACATGGCAGCACATGCATCTAACAACAGAAAAACAACACAAGAAATTGCAGACGTCGCAGGAATCTCACCACAGACTATAAATGAGTGTTACAGAGATATAAAACACGGAGCTACAGCGCTGGTCCCACCGGAATGTCGATTTAAAGGCCTTGTTCGCGGAATATCTGAAAATTAAGTAAATTACCCTTGCCATAGGTCGAATTGTACCTCATGGCATAGTGACGAAGTCACCCAGAAGGATGTGACGATCGTTGATATTGACCTATGTGGCGAGCGAGATTGTCACTGGAGCGAACACACGTGATTGCGAAGGTGACAAGGGCATTCAGATTCATTCGAGTCGTGACTGTTAGCGTGATCACCATGCACCACGATGTAGAAAATGGTGATGGCCACAGATGTTATTCTTTGTGTAGATCTGTTAGATTGTGATTTAGTGTTGTATAATTCTGTGTGGAAATGATTCAGTCTATATTGTACACTAGATTCAGGAATAAATCAAAGAAATTTGCACGGGCGGTGTGTTTTAAACAAGGTATGATGTTGAGAAGCGACAAAGAAAGAGGTTACAAAACCTGCCAGGGGAGGACTGAATGCATATCCCACCCCTAGAAAGTTGCGACAATCAGAGAAAGTTTTCCTTCAGGACCTATCTATGTGTATGCAGACAGTTAATGTTCGTCAGTTGCTCTCTGCCAGTCAAAAGACATGTATGTCAAAGTTCAACTGTCATTCCACTCCCTGTCACCCTTATTGTGTTCTGTTTGGATTTTCAGGATTTTTGTGAAGAGAGATAACCAGTTCCATTCCTCATCGCCTTTCCGTCTCAAGTAATTCTGGAAATGGTCTGGTGCCAATGTTTAAGGGGCTGGGTTGACCTGGAAGCTGTGCTGTCAGGAAAGATATATCTGTTGAGGCTGGGGATTGAACTTACTTCTTAAGACTGCTGTCTTAGCAGGCAGGCGAACTAATCACTATACCAGCCTGGCTGCCACATATGCACACATTATGTTGGTATTGCGGGTGTTCTGGACTAAGGAGGCTATGGGTCCGTCACCCTGCTACTGAGCGAGTGTGTGGCACGACACTGAGCTGTGAATTTCACTTGGGATGCTTTTACATATGTCCGCAGTTTGTAGCGTGAACTGCATGTTCGGAACGATGGCAGCGGCTGTTGCTGGATTGACTGGTTTGCCTTTTCAGTTCACGAGTGCTCTTTTTCAGGAGACTCCTGGGGGTCATCGCTGGAGCTACGGAGTTCATGCAGCGCTTTTGGTGGGTCGCCCTGCGGAAAGAGACAGCCATACGGGATAAAACCCGGGTCAATGATGTCATTCTGGTGACTGCCGTTTCTATCAACGATGAACTAATTTTCGTGGAGGAATTTTGTGTTGGCATTCTGGCGGCAACATTATGCAGTGTACCTGTGCGGGCTGTTGACTTGCCAATACTCCTGTCTATTCCATTGTTCACATAGGGCAGTGAGGAGCATTTTGTGCGATATTCACTGGCACAGGAGCGGAGCATAATGGGGACGACCTGTTGCAGTGAAGTTGGAACCACGACTAACAAACAAGTATTCTTCAGATATCAAGTGTAACTATCAGGCTAGAAAAGGTCAGTTAACTGTTACAGTAAGTACACATATAACAGTAAGGGATTTATCCTACCTATATCAGGCAACACAAAGGTAGAAATCTAAGCACAAATGGTATGCAAGAATGTCCTCTGGTCATACCATGTAATACATTTTTATCTGACATGGCTTACACTTGATTGGCTGAACTCTTAATTGGAGCAGACACATGAGGGATTCAACCCTTAGCTTTCTATATAAATGGACATGTTTTGTTAAGCTTACTTGATACACCAATTGTAATTGATAGGTTAGCTTCGTTCAAGAACAGGTATTAACAACATGAATACATCTCTAGATTCAGAACATGATCTATAAAAATCCCGGCACAGATTATTATTGTCCATCCATGAAAGAGAGAGAGTGTTCGTTCATTGATATGAGAGAGAATGATCTAAAGTTGACCCCAGCTGACACTGCCATACACTTCTCAATGTTCCTGAGGGAATGATAATTGCTTGAGATGATATATTGAATGACACAGATGATGGAACCACCTGACTAACAGCAAAAAGTAGAATCACAATAGGAGGTCTCGCCTCAGCCTGGATATGTTAGTGGAAGTATACAGCCCAGATTTATCGAGTGTCCAGTCTTGGACTACTGGGGCTGTCTTAATGAGTGATAGTAAAAGAGGAAACATCACAGTCAGCTGTCTGTCATTTGATCTGTCCTGTGAACTAGTAATATAAGTCATGATCTACCATCATTAAACATCCCACGACACCACATCCCATGCCTTTATTGTCACCTGACCTTTCAATGAGAATCTAGTACCAATGTTAATAAATGTCAGACTTTTGCATGATCAGAAACTATACGCCCCAACTGTGGTATGAGCTAACACAGGCCAATGCTAAATATAAATACAAACAGCAAAATGGGCCAAACAATAACAGGTATATTTGACATGAAAATAAACCAATTGTTTGCAAATACAGAAATGGGGAAAAACAAACCACAACCTGTACCTTTGGAAATCTAGAAATTGCTGCTAACTGACAATTTACCACTGTTTCTGTAGAGAAACTAAACTTCACTTGATATGTTTATTTTTGGTAAAAGTGAAAATATAACCCTGTAAATGATTCTGACAAACATCCTTAGATGTTTAAATGTTCAAAATTTATAAGCATGTACACGCCACACATTTTTATTTCCCCAACACAATACAATACTTAAAGGCATTCTTACTTCAGATTTTAAAACATTTTACATTATATACCTGATTAATATGAACCATGCATTTCCAGATGGCATGTTTATAAGCTACATTTCTAAAATTATACAGTATATTAATGTGAAGCATGCAATCCTAATTAGCAAAATTAATGAAAAAAATTGTATAAACATACTCCACCCATAAATCAGTATGTTATTTATTGACGCATGTGTTACTAGATGGCATGTTTATAAAACTTTATATATTTTCCCCTATAATTCAGTGTTATATTAATATGAATCACGCATTCTCAGAAAGCAGACTAAGAAACTACAAAACCGTTTTCATATACTAACACATATGTAGCTTGACAAAAAGTAATGGAAAGGTTCCACTATTTGCTCAGAAATCGCTGTCCTTGGTGCAGTAAAATTTTAAAGAAAATATGTCCTCTCTTTGATCTGATTACTTGCTTGCTTGCTTGCTTGTGTTCGTTGGCTTGAGCTCCAACGCAAAGTCCTGTATGTCGGATGAAGACATCCTGTTGTCCAGCATCAGTGTGATGTCATACAGGACCTGAGTTTTGCGTGAGTATCCATTGTCCCATGTCTGGCTTATTGGTGTGCAGACTGGTGGTTCCTCGCCGTACAGGCAGACACTCTCCGACTTCGGAGGAGATCTGATTACTGACTATATTTGTACAAAAGATGCCTTTACATGTCTACAAATTTCATGTGTGCCAAAAATATCTCACTTCAATAGTTATGACACCCTCTGGGTTACCTTCATTTATGAAAAAAAAGTTTGTCAAGACATGGAGAATGGTGCATTAACTGTAAAACATAGTATATGCGTGCATACAATATACTAAAGAAGCAAGAAAGCACTGGCAACTGTGGCTATACGAGTGGTATATGCATGCGTGCAGATGTAGGAAGTCTCACCTGTGGTCATAGTTGCCAATAACTGCTGCAGACTGGCCATTTCAGGGCCGAGGAACTCGAGGGTTGCACTCGAGTCTGCAGATGGCATGACAACAGCATTGGTAGTATTGGAGACGTGCTCTAACGATGTGTTATCCACAACAAACTGCAAGGAGACAGCAAGCACATGCAACATGCAAATTGAACGAAAAACATCTGAACACTGCAAATGATAAACAAACTAAAATTTGTGCAACATGTAAACTTACAACTGAAAACAATATCCTATTTTTCAAAATAGCTGTATATTGCACATATATTTTTTTAAAAAAACATTTACACAACAGTGCAAGAGATTCTGCAACAACAATTTTGTGGCAAACAAGGAAAAGGAAGAAATCTGAGGGGAAAATGGCTGTAGGATATTTCTGGTTAAATCTGTAAACATTAAGAAAGTAAAACCATATTTCTGGTTTCAGGATATAGAGGTGCCCCAGGTGATGAAGAATGTCAACCTATATTTATTATGTCCCTTCAGAAGATACTAACTTGGATGACTTCTAGGGTAGGGATCATTACAGGTTAGTGATTGAAGCAATAGTAGATACATCATGGGTTGGTTGATACATCATGAGTGACTCAAAAATTCTTTGAAGAAGCCAGCAATACGTGGCATAGTATGACAAGATCAATCAGGGATCAGCAGTTGGCAATTTGTAAACTTAGCAATGTTGAAATCCTGACAGACAGTATAGCAACCCCATGAGTGTGAAGTTCTGCTTTAGAATGCCAGATCGTAGGTCCGCATGGCCGAATGGATAAGAACGCGTGTTTTTAAACATCCATTGTGCTGATGCCGAGGTAAGCGGTTCAACCCATACACCGGACAGCAGGACTAAAATGTTGACCTGTCGTCCTTGACTTGGGGGCGTAAATTACAAGTACCCCTGAAGTCGGAGTGGGTTCGCTTGATGGCGAGGGACACTGAATAGGGAAAGCTAATCCACACGAAAAAGTCCATCACTACTATAAATAGTATGTATGGACTATGTTTGAGTTCAAAGCGAGCGCGCGACCAAAAAAAAAAAAGCCAGATCATCTTTCCCAAATGTCTTAAGACTGTTTTATAACTTGTCTGTACTGCGTGGGATTAGAGAAAATCAACCAAGGATATGTAACAAGAACAAAAGCGTAATTGATTGATACTGTTCAGTGCTATCAGAATTTTCCGCGTCCTGCTGCAGAGGGCAGGTCAACTCAAAAGTTCAGACGTAAAAGTGGATTTTAGAACGTTTTTGTTAAAATTAACATTCGTGTGAATTTTCACTTTGTACAGCTATTGCTGTTTCTTTAGATTTCCGAGAGCAGTTGTGGTATCGGCATTCAAATCATGGCCAATGTGAACACCCCCAGTGCTCACAGCAGCACTTTTCCTGATTCTGCTTCAAATTCCACAGGTCAAGTATCACCAGTGCAACGGTGGAATAGTTGTCAAATACAGTCAAGAATTTCAAGTACCCGAATATGGAGAAATCGTACCTAGACGTTATGAACTGGAAAGAAGCCCCAAAAGGCATGCAGTGCCCTGAAAAACACGCAGGTAATCAAGAAGACTCTAGGAACCAGGCACAGCAATATTTGAGGGCTCTGGGTCATTTCCAGCATGACTGAGGCTCGGGGCGATCAGAGAACCATGTGGTGCCCAAACGACATGTTCCCTCTCTCGGCCTAGTCTTGTGTATTCCAGAGGAATGGGAAACTAATTCGTCTGACACAAGGTAGGCTGCAGACGCTGGCGGCAGCAGTGTCAAACCTCCGAGACCTCACCTCCACGAGCAGGTGGCGAGTGATGGCCAGACCCTGGAACCCAAGGGACCCGACTTAGACGTTCAGCCAAGTCCCACAGGTGAGGGCCGCATACGCGCCTGAACCGTAGGGTGCGTACTCTCAATCACAAGTGTCCGGACCTGTGTAAAGCGTGTACTACCGTCGACTCCCCGCCTGACGTGCGGATCCCACAACCACCGGGAATAGGCCCGCCGGAGATATTGCTCGTCTATTGCGAGCAAATCTCCCATCCTTCCACTGACCAGATGACTGAATAAGTAAAGAAACGATAAAAGTAGTAGTATTTCAATTGCGCTTGCACTCCCACCTATGCTACACCCTGTATGTGTCTTCACAAAGTCGGACTAGAGTCAAGCTCAACAGGGTCTTCTTTCCCCGCTTTGACGCGCATGAATGGATTAACGAGATTCCCACCGTCCCTATCTACTATCTAGCGAAACCACAGCCAAGGGAACGGGATGAGGGAAAGACAATGATGATATAGCAGGTAATGAGACAGGCGTGTGTAGGCTTAAAGTACAATACGAACATGAACTATTGCTACATGTTGATTGTGAAGGCGTATTAGATGTTTATTCAACAAGTGTGTGCCAGAAGGTGGTATACATGCATGTCGCAAACTGTTGAACAAAAGAACACTTATGGGCGTGTCCCAGGTGCAATTGCATTGCCTCAAATAATAAATTCTTGGGAATTAACCACAACCAGTGGCCTTCTGTATGAGTCCAGAAATATCTTGCAGCCATTACATGGGACAGAACAACTCAAGCATGAAAAAAAAATAAAACAATGAATGTAGTGCTTACACAGTAACGAATGTTACAGAAATAATGTGTAAATAAAAACACTCAGAAAATATCACTGCAAGAACTGACGAAAAACCAACACAACCATTAAAACAAAAAGGTAACAAAATTATGAGTAGGTTAAAAAAAATTGTTTCACAACCAACAAGTACTTAGGGTGTAAGACTTTATAATCATATACACAAACCAATAAGAGAAAATAGTGGATGAGGATTTTTAAACAAACCATCCACAACAAATAGAAAAGATACATGCAATAAACATTGCGGTTTTATTTTCTTAATTGTATATTCTCTTCAAAACGCCCTATGTGGTAGAAACTATTCTGACCAATATGGTTCTCAGATCGACCAAGATTCATAAAAGGTCACCAGATTTAAAGGTAAAGAATAGGTGGAGGTGTAATGCTGTCCACAACACCTCTCAAACTTTAGTTACCAAATTATTGTCTAAATATCATATTCATTAAAGGCATTGATTGAAACATTAAAGGCATTGATTAAAACAGGCTTACTTTTACCAATTTCATAACACTACTTTGCTCAATGTTTGGGGGGGGGGGGGGGGGGGGGTCAGAATACACTTTACATATAACATTAGGAACAGCTAGGAAGCAACAAAGGTGGTTTCTGAGATTATGTGAATATATAGAACTAGCCAGAATAACAGGAACCTGGAAATTATTAATAAAGTAGAACATACATAGACAAGTATAAGAAGTGAATGTTTTTGGTCATGTAATGAGAAGAGAAGCATTAAAAACTGATTGGAGATCAGTGCAGAGCCAAACAGAGAAATGATACTAGATGGCCCAAGCTGGTGGTATTGAGGAATAACACAATTTATCCAGAACACTAGGGACAGATTTTTTGAGATATATGAACTCCTATCCAATTTTACAGGACACACAATAACTTTCCAATTTAGTATAAATTAACAATATTCAATCACAACAATTTTGTGGTAGTTGATTCACTAAGTATAGCAAATTAACTGTCCACATATAATAAAGATACAAATTTGTCATAAGCGCACATTCAAACACTTATCTCACAATTTAGTAGCTACTATAAATATGTTTTTTTTAATACAGTATTCAAATGTTTAAAGACAAATACTTAACACAAATTAGTATACAGACAAAATCATTAAAACAATTCTCACTGCAAGAAAATTCTTACATGAATTACATATATTTAAACAATTTTCACAGCAACGTTATAAAAATATCTGAACAATTACCATGACAAAAACTTTTGAAAATAGTTATAGTAAACATAAAACATATGCTATCTAAAAACCTGGCTGTGTTAAGTTCAAACTCAAAATGTTAACGAACATACTACAGCAACCTTTCTCAACCGGACTTGTGGTTCTGCAAGGTGTGTGTGGGTTCCACAAGAGTGATAACAAAATAGGCAAGCATACAGAAATAGATGACAGACTTAAACTGTCCACAGCTCATACAAGCAAGTAAATTACCCTTTTAACACACCTAGAGTTTCATTAGGCATATGGTGCTAGCCCCATATGTTTTACTGGACCAATGGGCACTCAAGGGATAATGTGGTCAATGTTGCGCTAGCCGTTTGCCTCCAAAGGCATTTCATGGTGCACATTTTAGGCAGGTTTGAGCTCGGAGGCCACATCAATTTTTAAAATCAGCCTTGATGCAAACTTGGGCCGGTAGACAAGCATGTTAGCCAATTCCCCGCAGCTCCTTACAGGTCATATGGTGTATATTATAAACTAGGATGCAGAGGTGGTGCTGTGTTAGGGTCAGATACCAAACTGACCACGACCACTCTTGACCTAAATTCACCTAGCTGAGGGACACCTTGGAAACAGACAGCCTGGTTAACTAAGGAAGAAAGAACAATGATCTCTGCTGAGCACTATAAACGTTACCCCTTGTACGACTACAAGAGAGAAATTCCCCACGACAGACGGTCAGCAGCCATACACAGCACATCCTGTGTAAAGAACCGTTTACTTGGAATGAGCGTGGTTTGCGGGCTTATCAGACGGGAACCAAGTCATCGGTAAGTTTCATCAGTCTCAACAAGAGAACAAGACAACGCACGTCTAAGGGGTTCTTACACAAGACTGATATATCACCACTTCCACTGATGTGATGCGAGCTGCACTTAGATTTCACAGCAGAGATTCACTGAGATGTGAATTTAAGTATTCATAAAATTGTGCAAAGGTTGAGAAAGGCTGCACTACAAGGATTGCCGAGTGGCGAGGAAGCAGAAATAAGATTGCAGCTTCCTTAGCAAAACTAACAATGCTGAGCTGTGATATGTGCTGTTGAATGTACTTTAAGGTCACCAACTAGCAGGCATGATTAACACAGTCAATGCTGTCAGAAGGGCATGTCAGATTTGTCTGTCAATCATTTAATCTACTGAACAGGCAAGTCATTTGGCATTGACACAGACCTGTGTGGTTTTCCTTACAGCTGACGGAGATGCATCCCTAACCTGGGTGTGAACACTAGCAATGCTATCCCCTTGCCCAGGCGATGAATCTCCGACCACACTCGCGGGAATCTGAACAATACGTGGTGGCTGCTG
This sequence comes from Cepaea nemoralis, assembly GCA_014155875.1. Classification (NCBI taxonomy): domain Eukaryota; kingdom Metazoa; phylum Mollusca; class Gastropoda; order Stylommatophora; family Helicidae; genus Cepaea; species Cepaea nemoralis. Next base: position 735,941 of record JACEFZ010026849.1, on the reverse strand, counting down.
GCTTGCTGTTTTCATTGGTGCTTGAGAATACTGCCCAGAATGCATGTCCTTGCCTGGCACCTGAACTGTCACACTTGGTCCAACTAAGGATCCCTTTTTGGGTGGTGAATGTTTACTGCTGGCTGGACCTGGAGAGATATAGCTTGGTTTGTTTGGAGGTATGGGTGGCGGAGCACCACGACCTAATGATGTCCCTGAATGTGAGACAAAACCTTGTGGTTTTCTTATCTGAAGTGAAGTTGTAGCCTGAGAACTCCCCCCACCAGCATGATATAACACTTTAGCCCCGCCATGGGCAGTGACAGTGGCACTTGTCTCTGGTGCAGTACTAACTAGCCTAGCTCCAGACCCTGTATCTCCTTCAAAATGATCTATTCCTCCCGTGTTCTGCAACCCCACCCTCATACCCACCACACTTTGAACTCTTCTTGAAATGTTTCCTGCAGAAGATGCCATATCTGGTCTGTATATCACTTCTGGATCTGAAGAACTTGGACCAATACCATCCACTTCTGCTATTTTATGTCCAGGCTGCATATATGATCTGCCTGTTCCTGTTTGTGTCTGATGACCCACTGATGACCTAACTCCAGCTGCAACTGCTGCAGGAGGTGAAGACATCTGAGGAGAAATGGTATTAAGACTAGGACTTACAGGCTGCAATGTAGACCCAGATATAGGTTGCACTATCGTAGAGGCTGCTCCACTGCGACCTGACACTGAAGAGTTGGCTGGCCTGACGGGAGATACTGAAGACCTACTGTGGATACCACTTGGAGATGAACCACTACTTCGGGTGTGTTGCTGAAGTGACTCCAATTGCTTTGAGAGACGTGAGACTTCTGCTCTCAAAATATTTGTCTGCTTCTCCTCTTCTTGCAAGCGTAAGCGCAAAGTTTCTCTTTCTGAATCGTGTTTTGAGCTCTGTTTTTCCATGGTGACTTCCATTTTAAGTGTCGTTTTGCCCTCCTGAGTTAAGCCTTCTGCCATATTTTGTATTTTTGATTTCTCATCTGTCAATGCTGCTTCCATTTCATCACGAAGTTGATTTTCAGCAACTATCCTTTCAATCAAATGCTTTCGTTCCTGTAAAGAAATAAATTATGCACATAGCTGATTTTATTTAATTTAGATCTTTGGATTTGAAAAAACTGGCATTACTTCCATAATCTAGCTATTTAAAGACATTTGGCAAAGATTTCAACTTGAAACAAAAAAGAAAAAGCATGAAGCACTAGCTCATTCTATCTACATTATATGAGGGATGAACACTATCATTACAATGTCTGCTATTTCATCCCACAGAAAACAAAAACAGTTATTCCTTATTTAGTAGTCATAGCCTGTCAATGTATTCTAAATTATATACAGCGATAGAAACAACTTAAATACTAAATTATCTTCTGTTGGCGATCTACTGCTGTTTGTTAATTGTAGGTACATGCCTAATCTATAAGGCTAAAATAAAAATAAATCAGGTATTTTTAAGGATCCTTTTTATACGCCATGAGATGCATTTGGCATATGGTGCTAGACCCAAATTTGTCCAAAAGCACTGGGGCTTATGTGGTCAATATTACACTGGCAGCCTTTACTTCTCAAGACATTTCCTGGTAACCATTTTAACCTGGGTCAACAACAAATATCCATCTCGTTGAAATCAAACAAAGATACCTCTGCCATGTATCCACCTTACAGAGGTAGATGGGTTTGAGTGTTCCAGTTACCATAAGAGCTATGCCATAGTAGCGCAGCTACTGCTAAGGTTTCCCATTTGGATATGTCACAGGATAGGAACCAGATGAAGAAACAAACCTGCTGCCTTGTAGGCAGATGGGACAGTAAAAGAAGAGCAAACCTGAAAAATGCTTGATGTGCAATGTAATTCTATGAATCCCACAAATTAACAGAAATGAGAATGGTGCTTGTCAGAGTCTAAAGTATTGCAGAGATGCAGTGACATCGTTACGCCCGCCAGGCGACTTAGTCCCCAGCCGGGATGCCGTAACTTCGTTACGCCCGCCAGGCGAGTAGTAGTTACCTGCCTGCGAGGTTGCTGGCTGACGAGACGGCCAGCGGTCAGGCAAGGACGAAGCAAGACGCACGCAGGCCTCGTGAAGCTCGGTGCGAGCGATAGCCAGACAGCTCTGGGACGGGGACTCGACTGGACGTATGATGAGAGAAAGGCGTTGTGTGGTTTCTGTGCCCGAAAGTCGAGTGCTTGTACATCTTGAGAGAAAGACTGTGAGCTGTATTGTGTCTGTAAGTGTATTGAAGTATAACTTATATATTGTAATGATCATCGTATTGTATATGATCTGTAAATAAATCCATTGAACGTTGTGTCGTTGAGTCTCAAGTCAAATCACGTTGTACTTGTACTGTCTCACATGTGTTAGGTAAAACGAGCCAGGTTTAAGACCCTGACAGTGCTAATCCCATGGAGTCTTGCAAGTCGATGATAGTGCCGGGCCACCGCCTTGAAGGGATCCACCCAATGCTACTGGTTGTCACCTTTCCCTGTTCTATGGAGTCAAGACACAGAGGGATAGGGTAGCCAAACACCCCGGATACTCATACTACAATGGAATGCCAAAGGAATTCTTATGAAAGTCCCCCTAACAAATCGCATTTATAAAGATAGAAATGATGTCCATGAGACGTAGCAACAATTACATGTTCTCAGAAGATATCAGGCCACACGTTTTTCGACTGAAGGACACAAAGGAGTTCTAACACATGAAAAACAATACCCTTCTGTGAAGTATCTGTGATCTCTAACAACCAAATAGAAATTAAAGGGGTTGATACAGGACATGAATATCAGGATTTACTGATATAGGACATGAATATCAGGATTTACAATCTATATAGTCCAGCAGAAAAAGATCTAACACTTTTAAACATGAAAATGACAAAATGCATTATAGTCGGTGACTAATAATAGCTGCTCAGAAAGATGGGGATACCAGTTACCGACAACAGAGAAGATGAAGTGGAGGACTAGAAAATAGACTCCATTTACTCAAACTAGATGACACATTGAGCTTCTACTCTGGAAGATGGTGTACCACTTACACTCCAGACTTTGCCATCTGCACAGGAGACCACCACAAAATCAATCGCCAAGTGCTTGACCAATTAGCAGGCAGTGACCACAGACCAATTAAACTTGTAATGAATGTCCACAAGAACAAAATACATTGTCTCACTGGAATTACAAACGAGCTGATTGAGATAGATTCGCCACACTAACAAAACTAAAAACATTAAAACACAAGGCAACATGAAACAAATGGTGGAAAGTCTAAAAGTAATACTACAGGCGGCCACCGAGTCAATTCCATGAGGAGCGAGGAAAAATTACAAACCATACTGAACTACAAATTTTGGAGGACAAAGTTGATGTCAGGAAGACAGCGAATAGAACAAACAACTGAAGCAAACACCTCTTTCAAAGCCATCTCAGCAAAATACAAAAGAAGAAATCAAACATTGCTGGAGGAGGAGGAAAAAACAACAACATGGAAACAATCTGGAAATGTGTTAAAGGACTAGTAACAAACAAGGAAATGCTATGCTTACAGGGAAAAACTGCAAATGCGCTGATGGAATTCTATGCTAGTGCAAACTACACTGACATCACAACAGAACAGAAGAAAATAAAGATAACCAGGTACATCATAATACTGAGACAGCAAGTAGAATATGATGGTAAATTTTAAAATGGAAGACATGAAACAAGCAATGAGTACTATTAAAAACATTTTTTTTTAAACCATGAAAGGATGGAATCACCAATGAAATGCTAACAGGACTTACTAAAGCAAAAAAAAAAAAAGCCAAGTCCTAAATTAATAACGGAAAGAGGAAGAGTCCCATAGACATGGAGGGAAGCTATACTAATCTCTGTCCCAGAGGAAGGAAAATACTTGGAAGAACCAAATGGCCATCGACCCAGCAGTCTACTTAGCTGTGTAGGAAAATTAATGGAATGCATTATCAATGGTAGGCTCACTATGGCAGTTGGGGAAAAAACACCTTAAACTCCACACCAAGCAGCATTCAGAAAATATAGATTCACTGAAGATCAAATAACCTATATAGCTCAGGAAATCCATTAGACAAAAAGCACACACTAGTGGTCTGCAAAGATTTAGAAAAATCATTTGATAAGTATAGAAGGAAAGAGACGTAAAACTGCAAACAATGCAGGTTTGTGGGGAAATGTAGGTGCAATAGCCACTGCCTTGAGAACTGCCAGGATAAAAGTACAAGGAAAAACCAGAAAAAACATGGAGCAAGGTGTTCCCCAAGGGGAAGTTCTTTCACCAACATTCTGAGCATATGTAAATATTACAGAATATTTTTCAGCCAGAGTACACACCTTTGCAGATGATCTAGCCATATGTACATCTGAAGAATATATTAGTATAGCTAACAGAAGAATGTAGTAAGCTTTATTAGTGCTAGAGGAATAGTCAAAATCATGGCTAATAAAGATAAGGAGAAAACAGTTCTAAAATGCAACCCAAGCTAGTATTGAGTGGAAAATGCATCAGGAAGAAAATCCAAACTGGGCGTTACCTTTGATCACCACCTGACATGGCAGACAGGTTGAGTAAAATCAAACAAGAGCAAAGTAAAAATGGCAATCATTAGAACGATTGTTAGTATAATATGGGAAGCAGATGAGAAAGTTCTCAAATAGTTATATACTGGACATGTGAGACCAGTATGGAATATGGGTGTTGCAGCTTGGGCAACATCAGCTAAGACAAACTTTAACAAAATAAATGGGGTCCAAACTCAACGAATGCAGTTCATAACTGGAGATTTGAAGACAACTAGAAAATTAACAAACTAGAAAAGATTACTTGTCTATAACCAATGCAGGATAGAAGAGAAGAGCTCAGCATCAAACATAAAAACTCAGAAGATTGACAGACCACCCCATGTATCAAAGATTGAATGGTCTTGGAAAAGGAAGACTGAAGAGAAGCAACTTCGCAGAATCTGTAAAAAGATTAGCACACATCCTACACTTAACAGCCAAATCCATTTACAATGGGTACAAGTGATATAACATTCCTGGTATTGAAGACAAAAAGAATGAAATTAAAAATAGCCCTAAACTACATAAAAGAACATTACCCAAGTAGCACTTGGAACAATGCGTATACATATGGATCAGCAAAAAGTTCTGAGAAATTGAGAGCGTGGAACATCCTACACAACACACAGGAAGGTTAACCCGGTCAACAAAAGCCCAAAGAAGTTGGATGTGTCAGCCAAAATGCGCAAATATCGCAGCTCTGCTGTAAACAGGGACAGTGCATTTATGTCCAAAAGATAAGAATCAGAAAGACAATTTTCAGAGATAACATACAATGAAAGAGATAAAAACAGTGCAGTCGTCCAAAAATGCAACAACTGACATTTGCCTATGTGACAAAACTAAGGACACCTTTGCAGACAAGATATACCTTGTACCAGCCCTAAGTTAATTTACTTTCAGAATGTTTCTGCCCATGCCATATCAAGACACACAAAAAAGCAAAGAATATTACACTAAACTACCCTGTATGTCATAAGATTAACTTAGGAGGGTGGTGTAAGACTAGCTACCTCATCCCGTAGAAAACAGCTGAAAAATTCAACCAATCATGAACAAGTCTATAAATGGTTTGGCTAAGATGGCCGAGCACCTATACTTCATTGGGCGATGCAATACAGAAGAGGCAGTGGCCAGATTGGATTTTGTCCAACCATTACAACTCTGAAGTCAACTCCGCATCATAAAATATTCTGAACAAGAAAAGCAGCAAGTAAGGCTGCTAGTTATTTAACTTCATTGTGTGACCTAGTATTTATTGGCTGATCAAATCATACATCTACAGTATATTTACCATGAGATTATCTCTATACATTAAAACAGTATTGGTAATAAGGCATTAAAAACTATTATGATGGGGGGCTATAAAGATTGGCTAATAAAAAGACATACAAATTGTCTATCCATATGACATCTCACATGGTAACAATTCAAATTTCAACTAAGTTATGCAAAAATTCAAATCAGCTAAATAAAATGTCAATGCAGGTCCGCATGGTCGAATGGATAAGAACGGTGTTCTTACACGTCCGGTGTGCTGATGCCGAGGTTAGCAGTTCATCCCCTACACCGGACAGCTGGACTAAAATGTTGACCTGTCGTCCTTGACTTGGAGACAATTACAAGTACCTCTGAAGTCAGAGTGGGTTCGCCTGATGACGAGGGACACTTTATAGGGAAAGTTAACCCATACACAAAATTCAGTCCATCACTAGTATAAAAATAGTGTGTATGGACTACGCTTGAGTTCAAAGCGAGCGAGCGCAAAAATTTAAAAAAATGTCAATAACATACTGCCGGCTCCGTGGCCGAGGGGTTAGCAGCTTTCTCCGCTAACCCCGAATACTCTCGTCGCGTCACACGACGAGAATTAGCAGTGGTTCGAATCGCAAAAGTGACTTATGAGAGTATGGAGCCGGTCGCTCAGAAAGTCGTGGCGTGCTGATGAGCGTAATCTAGCCTAGGAATCAACATACAGCTGAAAGATGCTGGTGTTGACCGCAATATCCTGAAACAGGATGGAAACGCGAAAAAAAAAAAAAAAAAAAATAACATACTAACAATTAGTGAACTTAAATGATCAACTAATGGTTGAAATTTAGCACAATCTAGAAAAACGTAGCAATTAATGTGGCCGAAAGGAAGAGCACTCTAGCTCTTGAACTATTGGTACGCTGATGACAGGATATAGGGTGCATCCCCTACATCAGGCAATTGGACTGTTCATTCAGATAGCAATGGCAAATGAAGCAATGCAAACGACTGAATGTAACATTGCCTAGAAAATCAACCAAGCGTTCACAACATATTGCACAAAATACGCAATATTTTGACAGATGTATTTTTAAAATGCAAAACAGATACATCAAGTTCAAGAAAGAAGTGAAATGCATCAATTCAGTAATGCATTGCTCACATTGTTCCATTTCACGCTATTTCAAATTGTCATTTTAAAATTACAATGCATCCGTTACTTCTTTCTGATTAAGTTTCTGATCATCATATGCATGTCAATCTTAAGTGGTCATGATTACCATCCTCATAGTCTTGGATCAGGTCTGTTGTCCCAATTATGCATATGACCAAGCCATTCAGGTTTTATCCTTTCCCATCAATTTTTCTAGTTGTCACCAAATTCCCAAGTTTATTTCTCCTCATAATGTGCCCAAAAAAATCTTATCTACAACTAATTTCATTAATCAATTTACAGTTTTCATTGGTTTCTTGTAGAACTGTCGCATTTATTTTGCTTTGCTGGTATTGTTTGCATTTTCTTCACAAACAGTATTTCTGTCTCTCTCAGCATATCGTTTTTTGTCCATGATTCACATGCATACAATAGTAAAGTTTTTTTTAATAAACAATGCTTGTTAATGACAGGATGTAGTGAGCTGTCAAAGATTATGAACTAAAACTTTTGAAATGTGACAACTAATGGCAGTAGTAGGCACGATCACAGGTAGGAACTAAGTAGGCAGATTCACAATCAATGTGCTATGGGAATATTCTAAGACTCCAACATCTGCTAAGGGGGACAACTTATATGGATATTCATTCATTCATTCATTCAGTAGCATGTTCTTTGCAGAACCTCGCTCCCATAACAACCTTCCGGAAAACCTCTCGATCATAAGCAAGATGTCCCGCATCCTGTACACCCATCTGGAGATCATCCACCACATCCAGCACCCATCTTCTCTTTGGCCTTCCTCTTCCTCTCTTCCAAGGCATATAACCCTTCTTTACTGTTCTCTCCAAACTTTCGTGACGTTTCAAGTGACCAAAATATTTCAGTTTTCTTTCTTTTATCGTCTTTAATAGCCAGCCATCTTCAATATTCAGCTCTTGAAGTATGGATGCATTTGTTCTTTTCTTTACCTATGATATTTTTAGAACTCGTCTATAACATTTATATTCAAAGACATTTATGCGCTGTTCAGCTTGTTTAGTAAGTGTCCAGGTCTCACAGGTGTATGTTGCAATGGGAAAAGATGCATGCTCTTAAAAATCTAATTTTTGTAGTTCTGTCTGTCCCACTCAATTTATTCAGTTGTTTTAGTCTTTGAAGAGCAACTGATAGTAGTCGTTTCATTTCTTTCATTTTGTCACCGTTGTTGGTAATCAATGACCCAAGATATTCAAAATTTTCCACCACCTCCAATTTTTCCTCATTAACATATATTTCTTTCTCCATAGTTTTATCTGTATGCATTATCTTTGTTTTTGCTATGTTAAGATATAAGTTGTGATTTTCACTATTCAATTAGGTTGAGGCTATTAGGTTTTCTATACCATTCTGTGTTGTGGACAGCAATACTGTATCATCTGCATATCAAATCTCTTATATGTCATGACGACCGATATTTAGGGCATCATATAGCTCCCTGTTTATATCATCTCTTACATTTCTCACTACATTTTCAGCATACAGGTTAAACAAATAGGGGGACAGCACACAGCCCTGACGGACTCCTTGCTTGATGTCAAACTAATCTGATGTCTTGCCATCTATTCTAACCGCTGCTTGTTGGTCTAGATAGAGCATTCTTATGAGTTGTATTACATGTGATGGAAAGCCCATATTCCTCATGATTTCCCAAAGTTTCTGATGTTGTACACAGTCAAATGCCTTTGAATAATCCACAAAACATGAGAATAGGTTTACATTAAATTCTCTGCACTTCTCTATTATTAAACGCATATTGAGAATGTGATCTCTTGTTCCTCTTCCTTGTCTAAATCCAGCTTGAACCACGTTAATTTCTTCTTCCATTTTCTTACGAAGTCTTCCCATTATGATTTTTAGTAGAATTTTACTTGCATGACTGATCAGGGCAACAGTTCTATAGTTGGTGCATAATTTCAGGTTGCCCTTTTTTGGTATTGGAATGAAGATAGTTCTCTTCCAATCTTTTGGCCATATACCATATTTCCATATCTTTTTACATAATGCGTGATAGATTTGTATGCTTTCTTCTCCTCCTGCTTTAATTAGTTCAGCTGGTATCTCATCACATCCAGGTGATTTACCATTCTTCAGGTTCTTTATTGCCCATGCAATTTCATCTAATGAGGGTTCAGGTTCTGTCTCTGCTGTCATTGGTTCATGTATCTCATTCATATCCTCACTGTCATTCATATCATATATTCCACTGCAGTACTCCTGCCATCTTTCTAGAATTTGTTTAGATTCTGTTAAGGTATTTCCCATCTTGTCACATATAACATTCAATTGAGGTTGAACATTTCTTAATAACTTCATTTCTTTGAACATTTCGTAATCTCTTCCAGTCTTATGATATTGCTCTATTCTGGCACAGCAATCTTGTATATACTGATTTTTGTCCTTGTATTATTTCTCGAGTGAAAAGAAGTAACAAAGACATTTATGATCTGTTTTAAGCCCCCGCTAATCACTGGTATCATGAAGGCTAATAGACTACAATGGCTGGGGCATATAGAAAGAATGGAAGATAATAGGGAAACAAAACTCGCTTACTCTCAGGAAATAACTGACCATAGACCCCGAGGTAGACCAAGAAGACGGTGGAGAGATAGCATATATACAGACCTACAAGCACTTGGAATCAACGACTGGCAAGAGAGGTCAACCAGAGAGATGACTGGAGACGGATTGTATCTGCAGCAAAGAACCTCAATGGCTCGAAATGCTGAAGAAGAAAGATCTATACTTCATCCTGCTGTTATCGGATTCACCTTCTTTCTGTTTCAGTTCCCTTCGTTGTTTTATTAATTCTAACATGTCTGATGTTATCCATGGCTTAAGTTGCTTTTTCTTGGTCGGAATTAAATCTTTGGCTGCAGTTATCAAGATATCTCTAGCTTGTACTGCCAGTTCATCAGATGTCATTTCCTCTTGTACAGACATCAAGACTCCAAAACGATTCCTAACTTCTACGTTGTATGCATCTGGTATTTTTGTGAGATCAAAACGAAGTGGCCTTGGTCCTCGGGTAAGCTTTTTGAGTTTTAATTTCAGATCTGCTTCTAGTAACTGATGATCTGTATCACAGTCTGCACTTCGTAGGGTTTTTGCAGATGTTGTGCTTGATCTCCATCTTCTTTGTATTAATATATAATCTATTTGATTTTTGGTAATAATGTCCGGGGACTTCCATGTGTAGAGTCTGCTTGGGTGTTGTTTAAAAAGTTTGTTGGCTATTGTTAACTCATTTTCTGTGCAAAATTCAATTAATTTGTCACCTGCATCATTTCTATTTCCCAATCTAAATTTTCCTAAAACGTCTCATTTTCTTGCATTAAAATCTCCCATTAGTATTGTTATATCATTATGACCAATCTTATTTAATGTGTCTTGCATGTCTTGCAGTGTGTTGTAAAAAATCTTCAATTTCGTCCTCCCCTGCTGTTGAAGTAGGTGCATATATCTGTATGAGAGTTGTGTTTTTTGGACGGCCTTTAAGTCTGATAGTGAGGATTCTATCACTAACTGGGTTATATCCCATTAAAGCTTTTGCAGTTGTTTTATTTAAACAAAATGCCACTCCACTCTGGCCTCCGACGTCTACTAGAATAAATGAAAAGATTTCCATTTTCAGTTGTGAAATGTCCCTTGCCTCTCCAGCGATATTCATTAACTCCTAAAATGTGAATATTTAACCTCTCAATCTCATCACATACTACTTTAAGCTTCCCCTCATACAGACTTCTCACATTCCACGTTCCTATTCTCACTCTTGTTTCTAAGTCTGACACAGGAGATTTCCTTGGTAACAGTCAGGATTAACTCCACAGTCAGGATTAACTCATCAAAATTACTAGTACTGGTCCCTGTGCACTCTCTTCCCCAGTGTTATCTGATCTGCCTGGCCTGGGGGTCTCACCACCAGATCTTTCTTCTTATGTTTTCTTTCATGACTGTTATGGTTTCTTGGCAAGTTTTGCAGAAGGTAGTTTGCCATTGCTTTCCTTCTGGGCAGTGACTGTACTAGTCGGAGGCCATAGCCATTGTCTCTACTGATGAGATCATCTGCCTATCGCCGCAGAGTGCAGACCATAACCAATAACTATCTGTCGGCTGCTCTCAACACTCCATCCACCACCTGCTTCCATGGCTTCATGAAACCCTGATTGGGGAGCTAAACGGGTACTCCACCTTGCCCAAGGGTGTCCCGTAGACTAACGGAGTAAAGGAGGCATCTTACATTTCCTTTGATAGGGGATACCCCTGCCCCGCTAACTTATGGATATATGTATATCACAAGAGCTAAAACAGAGGATATCACAAGAGCTAAAACAGATTTATTTGATCTATTAAACAACAAATTAAGAAGATCAAGCAAAAGAAACATGGATACCTTTATTAGCATGATGGCCACCTGCTTATGCCTCCCAGCATTAACTCTTTCTTCTTCAAGACTCGCTAGTGTTTTCTTGAGGTCCTTCTCTAATTTTTTGTTCTGAGATTTCTCAAAATCAATCTAGGACAGAATTTTTAAAATAAAAGCTTTTCATTATTTCATATTTTACATCTCTCACTCTGGTGGTACATTAACACATTCTGCCTCACTCTCATGGTGCTCATGTACTTCAAGATTCTGTTCCTTGGTGTTCTGGATCAATTCCATTCAAGATATACTCCGTGCTAAACTCTTAGGCCATTTAGCTTCAATTATCACAAGTCAGCTTCTGCCACTTCTACCAATCAGCTTTCAACTCGTGTTTTCTAATGCCTATTATTATATGACCAAAGAATGGTCTTCTTACAGCTTATAATGCTCTACTTTCATTAGCCTCTTCCAAGCAATCAGTTGACTGGCCACATAATCACAATATTCATCTATGAAACTACACCTGTTGCATCAAAGTTTTTCCTAATCATTCACATTTCAAGATCCACTGCCATACAGCAGAATAAGTTTGATATAACATTTCAGCTAGCTAGCTAGCACTCTAACTCTCTCTCTCTCTTGGATATTCAATTAAGGCGATTTCTTACCTAAGATAAAATTTTTAATCTGAAATGTAGTTTTGCTTGAATAATCGAACACTTTTGCTCTTAGTCTCTGCCATCCATCTGATGTTATGATTGCCCTAAAATATTTGAATTTATTGACTGTGAAGCATTTTTTACCTCTCTAACACGACCTTTTTTATTTTTATTTGACTACTGTTCGTTTTCTTTAAATTCAAGGAAAGTCCTGTTTGTTAAGACTTACAGTAACATTACAACAGTTGATCTTTTGTGTTTTCAGCTATCAATACTCTATCATGAGCATTGTGTCCCATTCCTTTTCACAAATCATACAATCATTATTAATTTGTTTCCCCCTACACATAATTATGAAAAGTAGTTTGCTGACAAGCTTCCAGATTGATTTATCAATGCCCTGAGACTACCAGCAACCAACAATGGGCAACGCCCAGCAGTTGCTGAACTTCTTTCCAACAAGTATTTCTCTGCAGTCACTACTCGATGTGCCTGACCCAGTTGTTAAGTCTGTTACAGAAGTCACACCATTTTGAAACTTCCTACTCCACTCATACACTTGCTGGACTGATAGGCATGCTTCACCATACTGGACTTTCATTAGTTGATAAATTTCTATAGGTTTCAGCCCTTCACTGATTTTAATAAATGGATAACAGAACACTGCTCCTCTTTGGTTCATATCAAAAGTGGGGCAGCCATCTTTAAACTGTCCTTGTGATGTCACCGTGTTCATCTGCACCACAATGTCACTTGCTTAACTCTTGACATTCTTAATATTGACAGGTTACAAGACAATAGAATGGTTATTGTAATTTATATCACACTTTTAAGGTTTTAATGTGAGGCCCCCCTCATATAAACAAGTGAGAATTTGGCTAACGAAGTTAAATCACGTTTTCACTCAATTTTTACATATAACTCTTCATAGAATATTTGTGTTAGGCATGAAGCACTGTTAAAATTAGAAAAGTAAGTTCCCCAAAAATCTACTTTTTGGTACAAAATGTTTATTCCACCCGCCTGCCCATTAAGAGATGGAAAATAGCAGTCTTGTGTCAGTGTACACAGCCAAAGAGTGTTGGAAGGTCCATTGTAGCCAAACTTCATTGTAGAAATGACAAGGTTACGTTTCCAATCTTTGGCATTCAACCTACCTCAGCTTTCAACCGTTCTCTCTCCTTTTCCAACATGTAAGTCACGTCATCACCCTGGGCTGTATCCTGGGCATGCTTCTGCTTTTCCTCCTCAAGTTCTGAACACAACTAACAAATAAAAACAAAAGGTTTTATAAACTACATAGTCTCACCACAAAAAACTCAATTTGAGCATCTTCCATTTTATTCTTCTGCATACCTATTCTCAAAGAATGCCATAGATCCAAGTCTAGGGACACTATACAGATGCAACCAGCTATAATCAACTAATTTTGGTATTTGTCCATCAAGAATGATGACCATTTCATGCATTGGGGTTGACAGTTTGGAGCCGTTGAGTTCTAAGATAGCTGGTAAGGCCTATTTTGGTTCGAAATGTTCTTTGACAATTTTGACAAAGAATACTTGACATTCCAGGAGGATCTGCTGCAATGGTCTTTTTTGGCCAACTTTTTTTGTGTGGAAGCTCTTGCAGTCCTGTTTACTTCACAAGTGACTACACTCATTCTAGGAGCCACTCAGCATCCCTCTAAGACCCATGGAAACATGACCGACTCAGGCCTAATCAGTCTGTACATGCTGAGCTGAAGCATGACCTCGTCACATCCTAATATGCCTCTCTGCAGATGTGAAGTTTCAGTACTAAGTGGCACACCCACTGGTTTCTGAGTCTGGAAAGGGTAAAGAAAGCTCTGCAACAATCACAGCAGATACAAGTATTTGTATTTGGTACTGACTCAGAAAGAAAATCCCTACATCATCCCTCAGGTGGAAACCTCTTTCAGGGCTAACAATGATCTTCTTCTTCTTCTTCTTCGTTCATCCGGAGTTTTTTTTTTCGGATGTGATTGCGTTGTGCCTGTTTACAGCAGAGCTGCGTTCTTGCGCCGTTAGGCCGACACATCCGACTTCTGCGGGCATTTGTTGACCGGGTTAACCTTCCCGGGGTAACAATGATCTGAATGTCAATGCTCTGGACTTAAAACTTCCAGAAAATTAACCAATCTACCAACAATCAACCAGCTAAGGAACCAGCTCTACTAACATAGCACTTTTACAAAAACTACTGAACAGCACAGAATTAACACAGCAACACAGGGATAACAAACATTTTTTTTCCGCTCACTTGCTTTGAACTCAAGCGTAGTCCATACATACTTCTAGTAGTGCTGGACTGAATTTTGCGTGTGGATTGGCTTTACCTATAAGAGTGTTCCTCGCCGTGAGGCGAACCCGCTCCAACTTCAGAGGAACTTGTAATTAACATCCGCAAGTCAAGGACCATAGGTTAACATTTTAGTCCAATTGTCCGGAGTAGTGGTTGCCTTATCTCGGCATCAGTACACTGGATGTTTAAGAACATGCATTCTTTTCCATTCGGCCATGCTGACCTATGCACACAAAAAAAGTGTATGTCGTCTTTCATGTCCACAAATTCTTTAGGTCTATTCCAACGCAGATTAACATTTACGATATTCTTGGTGAACTCATGATCCTGAAAAATACATCCAGAGGATGGACAGCTTTCTGTGGACAGCTTTCTAAGAAAGAAAAGCCATCAATGTGGTTAATATGCAGTAAGCCAGTAAATGCTTATGAAATGGTTCCATAGCCACTATGATATTGTCACCTCCATAGCAACTTGATATTTGACCTTTACGTTCAGAAACTCAATGATGTCAAATATAAGTATAAAAAACACTACAAGTAAATAGCATAAACCTTAGCAAGCAAAACAGGAAGCCTCCGATCATCAGAAAACATTCTACCTTCAGAAACCACTGCCTCAGATTAGCTGCAGTGGTAACTATAGACATTTCTCTATCCTGGTGTCCACTGCATTGTGGGATGTCTAACTCTGCAGTATCCATGAATACGATGCTACATTCCTATCTGAAGGATGGCTAGCTGGACCAGCACAAGTCGGTATAGGTAATTTCATTGTTGGACTGAAAGCCTGATAAAGATGTGCTATCAGGGCAGAGTCATGAGCTATATTACTGCATTCGTTTGTTCCATTAGTCATTCCAGTTGTTTCATAGCTAATAGGAGGCTTGCTCCATTGCCTGAGCCAAGTTTTCAACTATCCTTTCAGACATGTCAAAAAAAGCTTCACCAGCCACTTCCCATGACCACCAACTCTTGATCTTGTTGAACTGTTGCATGGCCCTTTGCATTCTCTTTTCTTCCACTTCAACAATTTCCTGGACTACCATGTATCTACATCCCTCGAGCCTGTTTCCATGCCACTGTAGCATACTGGGGGTGTTCATTCATTCATCCATTCATTCAGTAGCATGTCCTTTGCAGAACCTCGCTCCCATAACAACCCACTGGAAAACTACTTGATCGCAAGCAAGATGTTCAGCGTCCGATACACCCATCTGGAGATCATCCGCCACATCCTGCACCCTATCTTCTATTTGGCCTTCCTCTTCCTCTTTCCATGCATATACCGCTCCATTATTGTTCTTTCCCAAACTTTCATGGCGTTTCAAGTGACCAAAATATATCAATTTTCTTTTGTTTTATTGTCTTTAATAGTCAACCCTCTTCAATATTCAGCTCTTGAAGTATGGATGCATTTGTTTTTTTCTTTACCCAAGATATTCTTAGAACCCGTTTATAACATTTAAATTCAAAAGCATTTATGCGCTGTTCAACTTGTTTAGTAAGTGTCCAGGTCTCACAGGCATATATTGCAATGGGAAAGATGCTCTTAAAAATCTAATTTTTGTAGTTCTATCTGTCCCATTCCATAATTTATTCAGTTATTTTAGTCTTTGAAGAGCAATTGATAGTCGTTTAATTTCTTTCATTGTGTCACCATTCTTGGTAATCAATGACCCAAGATATTCAAAATTTCCCACCACCTCCAATCTTTCCTCATTAACATATTTCTCCATAATTGTTTTTATCTGTATGCATTATCTTTGTTTTTGCTATGTTAAAATATAAGTTGTGATTTTCACTATTCAATTGGGTTCTTTGCGATGAGGCTATTAAGTTTTCTATATCAGTCTGTGATGTGGATAGTAATACTGTATCATCAGCATACCGAATCTCTGGTATTTCATGACCAATTGAATTGAACTTTATTTTAAAAGGATTACAAATTGGGCACGCAGGCCCGTCTTACATTCGGCCCTTCCAATCACTCATCTTTCGTTCATCAACAGTGCATGATACATAGGGAAAAAAAACATTACCACCAATATTTAGGGCATCATATTGCTTCCTGGTTATATCATCTCTGACATTTCTCATTAGTATTAGGTCCATATTTTTGTAACCAAACAATTGATGGGTGATGTGACTGCCGCCCCGCCAGCAGCATGAACTGTCAGAAATATTCTATACTTATTTTAAAGAGGCTGGGTCAACCCGAAAGGAGGTTAGCATGGCCGAATGGATAAGAGCGCCCGTTCTTAAACATCTGGTGTGCTGATGCTGAGGTAGGGGGTTCAACTCCTACACCGGTCAGTTGGACAAAAATGTTGACTTCTAGTCCTTGACTTGTAGACATAAATTACAAGTACATCTAAAGTCTGAGTGGGTTCACCAGATGGTGAGGGACACTGGTTATAGGGAAAACAAATCCCTAAGCAAAATTCAGTCCAGTGCTACTAGAAGTTGTGTTGTGGACTACGCTCGAGTTCAAAGCATTGTGGAGCATGTTATTCAAACTAAACATGTACAGCATCACGGTGTAAACAATGTTACTTCAATCATTAGATTATTTGGTTCAAAGACTGGCATTGAAGTCATCTGGTCATGAATGTCCACCGTTTCCTATAACCAACTCTCTTAAGCTCAGAGTATGCCACATCTTCGCATCTTTGGGCGATAGTTTTTTCTAGGATACTGGTGTGCTGATGCTGAGGTAGGGGGTTCAACTCCTACACCAATCAGTTGGACTAAAATGTTGACTTCTTGTCCTTGACTTGTAGACAAATTACAAGTACATCTAAAGTCTGAGTGGGTTCACCAGATGGTGAGGGACACTGGTTATAGGGAAAACAAATCCCTATGCAAAATTCAGTCCAGTGCTACTAGAAGTTGTGTTGTGGACTGAGTTAAAAGCAAGCGAATGCAAAAACAACCCTCATCCTGAAATGCATCTGACCTAAGATGACCATGCCAATTAACTAGCCACTATGCTTGTGTTGGTCCTGCCAAATGAACAAAAACTTATATTACAAACTTAGCAGGTAATCACAAACCTTATGGAATCGTTTCTCCGAGTTTCCCAGCTGCTCCCTCATTTTTAGCTGTGCTTTTCTCTGGGTGGCTATCAGATTCTCCAATTGTGCTAGCTGATTGTCATACATGCTTTTGATGGCTGCTTCATCAAATCCGCCATCATTTTTGCCCTCTGCATCACGCTGAAGTGCAATAAATGGATCTCCAAGACCAAACCGTCCATACTTAGCTTGGTAGAGCAACTGTTTTGCTTTTTCAGCCTAAAATAAAGAAAGTTGTTTTAAATAAATACTTGCAGGACATAACTGACAAAATTTGTATCCACTAAATACATTATTACCTTGTCAAGGGACAGACACTAAGGTATCTGCCAATGAATGATTCAGAATAAATTCCAGTACACTAATCTAGAGATAATACGATAATGTCATAGATCTTTCACTTTCTCTACAACTCCATTCTTCCCTCCATATTCCTCTTAAATTAAACAGTCATTGGGGTGATTATTAGGGTTTCTAATCATTTACACACTAAACAAACTGAACAGCGCATAAATGCCTTTGCTTATAAATGTTATAGACGGGTTCTAAGAATATCTTGAATATAGAAGAGAACAAATGCATCCATACGACAAGATCTGAATATTGAAGAAGGTTGGCTACTAAAGATGATAAAACAAAGAAAATTGAAATATTTTGGTCACTTGAAACTCATGAAAGTTTAGAGAGATCAATCATGGAGGGGTATATACCTGGAAGACAGGAAGAGGAAGGCCAAAGAGTGCAGGATGTGGCAGATTATCTCCATATGGGTCTATCGGACGCCAGGCATCTTGCTTATGACCGAGAAGTTTTCCAGAAGGTTGTTACAGGAGCGAGGTTCTGCAAAGGACATGCTACTGAATGAACTAATCATATACACATGTGTTATCTGAGCCCTATAAGTAAAGAAAAGTAACAATAACCTAACTTGCATGTCATAAGAGGCAATTAAGGAGGGTAACATTCACCACCTAATGTTCATGGAGAACTATATAATCCATAGGTTCCTTTTTTTTCCTTTTAAAACAAACTCCACAACAGTACTCTTATTCTACTTCTCAAGTTATTATACTTCTCAAGTTAAGAGATGGATGCCAAACTTCTACATCATTCCACCAACAAATTCACACGGTGCATGTTATTCAAACTAAACATGTACAGCATCATGGTGTAACAATGTTACTTCAATCAGATTACTTGGTTCAAAGACTGGCATTGAAGTCATCTGGTCATGAATGTCCACTGTTACCTACTATTACCAACTCTCTTAAGCTCATAAGAGTGTACCGCAACATCCTCGCATCTTTGGGTGGTAAGGTTTTTCTAGGATACTCCCCCCCCCCCCCAATCTCTCTTTGTAAGTGTTTAAGTAACAGACCATGTCTCATATTGTGACCCAGTCAATGTAAGTTACTGGCATTTAAACAAAATTCACAAAAATATTACCTTCAATGTTGCAATAGTTACATCTCTTGCCTGAAGCTACATCTCTTGCCCTTTTTCTAGGATACTTCTCCCACCCCCCCCCCCCCCCCCACCCCCCACCCCTCTTTGCCTTTGCAGTAATTTTAAGTAACAGACCATGTCTCATATTGTGACCTAGTCAATGTAAGTTACTGGAATTTAAACAAAATTCACAAAAATATTACTCACCTTCAATGTTGCAATAGCTACATCTCTTGCCTGAAGCTCCCCCTCAAAATAACTGAGAAGTCTCAAAAGATCTGACTTGCTCCAGTCAGGACTAGGCTGTCGCTTTAGATAGATTCAAACACTTGGAAATTAGTTCACAAAATAGGAACAGATACATTACATTCTCAATACATAAAAACGCATCAACTAATAAAATAATGGCAACGATTATTCCAGAAATTGTTATGTGCAGATCTACTGTGTGACTAGACATGGATCCAGAGGCATGCCTCAATGCAAAAGGAGATTTAAGTGTGAAAATAGAGATACTGTTAAAACTCTCAGAAAGACAATGCTTAAAACTATGAACTTGACATATTTAGTGAAAACACACTGAAGATGATGTGGCAGTTACTTTTCTTGAATTATTAAAGGCAATACAAATCCTGATAATACACAGAGGTTCAAAATTATGAACTTGACACATTTAGTGAAAACACACTGAAGGTGGAGCGGCAGTTACTTTTCTTGAATTGTTAAAAAGCAATACAAATCCTGATAATACATAGATGTATTAAGAACAGGTGAACAAAATATTGGTTTGCTACAGAAGATTATACGGGCACATTTAGGGTGTTCAAGATATGACAAAATCATAAAAAGCATTATCATATATAATACAAGAAAGTAAAGAAACAGATGTATCCGTGATCAAACTGGCACTTCATTGATGAGTTGCAAGATATGTAAATGATGACAGATATGAATGAATTTTGAAATTCATTATTAGCCCAGGAATAAGCCAACAAAATGTGCCTCTCTAATTTTCCTTAATGTTTATGAGATTATGAAACTTGATCTAGAGTATGAAACTTGATCTGGAGAAGGCTGTGACAACCGGAAAGATTCAGGCTGTTAAGGACAGATTAACAGGGGTAGAAAATTTTCAATGGATTAGCAAGGTGGCAGTGAAGACAATCAGCGGTCATATTTATGCAGAACACATAGGAAAAATGTTTGTGATGGATGAACATCATCTGTGCAGCTAGGCATGACATGGCGAGTAATTTTATCAAAGTAACGCTCTAGAATCTAGAAAATCTTACATTTCTAACCAAAAATATTTCTGGAGTACAGATTGTAGCATTTTTACTGTACATTAAAAGATGTAATGAAAACAGTAATATGCAAGAAAAACAAAATAATTCATAAAATAATGTATGTACCTTTAAAGTGCTGGACTGCATCTTGTCTTTGACATGAGAATCTAATCCTTGTACATAACTTGGCTTTACATTCCTTGATGCCATGCCCAGCAACACTATAAACAAACAAATTATTAGAACTATTTATCTGTACTTATTTACGCCGTTATGCAAAATGAAATGAAAAACAGGTTGTCTATGGCAAAACTTGAATTTTTTTAAATAATGTATGTAGGACCACTACTGCAACTTCCTCTTTCCTAAAAATCTGTAGGCATTAACCTAAATATCAATCAATCAATCATGTGCCATGCCGGAAAGCGTGGGCGGTCATGACTCGCCATTTCACTCGATCACCAGAGTCGTGGATCAGCTCAGTGTTCCTGTCTCGACCAAGCCATTTAGCCAAGCCATCCAAGTATTTACTTCTCGGTCTTTCCCTTGGTCTGTTCCCTTCGATCTTGCCAGTTGTCACTAAGTTCTCCAATCCATTTCTTCTCATAACAGGTCCAAAAATGTTGACTGTCTATGTCTAATTTATCTAATCAATTTACGATTTTCATTTGTCTCCTGTAGTACTTAGTCATTGGTTTTTCTGTCTGTCCACGGTATTCTTTGTATTTTCCTCAGAAACCACATTTCTGCAGCCATCAGATGTTTTTCAGCTTGACTGCACATTGTCCAAGTTTCACATCCATACAAAAGAACAGGCTCTATATAGCACCTCAACACACACTTTCTCGTTTAAATTTACATCTTTTTAATGGTCAGTAAGATTTTCATCTTGCTAAAGGCTACTTTCGCCATGGCAATTCTTGTTATCTCTACAAGGCATCTCCCATCAGATGTTATCACCGTTCCGAGATAATTGTACCGATTCACTTGTTGAAGAATATTCCCATTTACTTGTATATTACATTGTGGTATTTCGTTCTTCCTAGTGACGACCATAATCTGTCTTTTTACAATTTAATTCTAATCCCAGTTGTTCACTGTGTGCAACAACCGCATCTACTAATTGTTGCGGATCCTGCTCATTGTCTGCAATCAATACTGTATCATCTGCATATTTAATGTTGTTGATGTTTTGTCCTCCAATGCTACTTCCATCTATATCTTCTACATTTCTGAAAATATTTTCACTGTATCGGGAAAAAGAACTGGAAATCTGTAGGCATTAACCTAAATATACTTAAAGACAAATCCAGCCAAGTGGTTTAGGCAATAGTGAGACACACAGCTTTATAATTTCTCAACATATCAAGCTGAGGGTTGAGTCAGCCACAAGCAATTTGGAAGAAAGCATCAAGCAATCTGAAAGCAATGGAAAACTGCCTTGTATATCACAAACAGCCAGTAAATGCTGGGGTCGACTGCAACATCCAGCAAAGGACATACAACTAACTTAAAGACAACCACCACCAGTGTGAGGGTGCTGATAGCCCCATTAAGTAAGTTGTAATGATTCCCCCCTTCTCACTATAAGGAAAGGCTGATAATACACAGGTTTGGTGACTAAGCTATCTTCAGTAAACATCTCTGAAGCAACTCCATCACTACCAGAATGTTAAAGCAGCTGTTTAACAGAGACAATTACAACAAACTCGCAAGTACTTTCACAGGGTCCA
Organism: Cepaea nemoralis; assembly: GCA_014155875.1. Taxonomy (NCBI): domain Eukaryota; kingdom Metazoa; phylum Mollusca; class Gastropoda; order Stylommatophora; family Helicidae; genus Cepaea; species Cepaea nemoralis. Next base: position 713,989 of record JACEFZ010026849.1, on the reverse strand, counting down.
AATATCATCATGTGCCATGCCACAAGGTGTGGGCATTCATGTTACCTCCACAGATCTCAATCCTTGTTCTGGATCAGTTCAAATAGTATTCCTTCATGCCACCATCTTAAACCATACAACATTTCTCTCGGTCTGCCTCTTGACCAAGCCTCTCTTCTTATTAACATTACCAAAAACAGTCTCCACCATATATATCTATATAATGTTCTACTTTCATATGCCTTTTCCATCTACCAGATATACACAACTTGCACAAACAGGTAAATTGACAGATTTCTTTAGCATATTCTGACTGAACATAAGCACAATCATACACAACATTATAGGTACTCATGAACCAATCACATAGTGTATTGCTTGGAATAGAATAAGTTACATCCCCACAGATTTTTGGCCTGTTATGGTGCTACTGTCTGCCAAAAGCAGTTTCTGTTCATATGGTGGACACACTCGCAGCGAATGCCTAAGTGGTATTTGTCATTTTCAGTTACATTTATCAGTAGCGTATATTTTTAGATTGCTGAACAAATGCTACCTCTTATGTTAAGTAACAAACACCTTACTAAGCAGGTTAACTAAGCACTTTAGCTGCACCTTGAGATAATAAAATCAATAAACTGCCTGTGTGAATTGTAATCACACAACACAGGCCATTCAGAAAAACCTGAAATAGCAGTAGATAATAAATGTTTTTTTTAAATGTCTGGTTGGGGGAAAGTGGGGATTTTGGCTGTGATTTTTTGGCAAGTTTACGTTCAGTAGTTTGCCACTGCTTTCTGAATGACCGGCATTCATACCCATGTATAAAAACCAGCGCAAGGAAGTTTGCTTCCAAATCGCCTGCAGTTGTTTCAAATGCAGTGTGTGAGATTGAAATACCAAAACCAACAAGTTTATAACAGGCACATATCAGAACATTTACCGAAATAGGAAAGTTTGATCATGTAGTCAAAGAAATATGATGAAAATATCCAAGGAATGAGCGAGATGACTCCAAAGGGATCTGGTAAAATAGCTATGGACAAAAATTCAGGAAGTCAAAACACAAAAAGGGAGCAGGATTACTGTTTAACGAGGAAACAAATTAATGGTTATTGGAGAATTTCTTATAGGGTTCTTAATGGTTAAAATCAAAGGCAAACCAATACATATAAATATAAAAATGTATGCACCAAAAACAAGAAGTTATGAAGAAACAATTTTATGGTGAAAAAGAAATAATGATCTCTCAGATCAAATCATAAGAAGTCAAATACTTGGAGATTTCAATGCAAAAGTATGAATGCAGGGAACAGAAGATATAGCTGGTGAGTCCATAGTCTTTAGGAATAAGAAATTGACCTACTGACTTTATTGAGGTACTGTTGGATTTAGTTTGTCAAGCAGTATACAACTATGCAGTTTGCATAATTGAAATGTAATTCGGAAAATGTTAAATGCCTAATTAAAATTTAAAATAATCTCTCTCTCTCTCTCTGTAGTGACTAATAAAATCTGTTCTGTCAGACAGAAAGTAAGTAGCATCATACAGTTAATCTGTCTCAAACTACTACCTTCAATATTGGAGTACCTCAAGACTCTAATCTTGGCCCTCTATTATTTGCCATTTATATTTACGACCTTCCTTTATATCTTTCATCATCCTGCGAACTTTTTGCTGAAGATTGTACAGTATATACAAAAGCTGAAAAAGCTGGAAGTTATGTGGAACTATATAAACTGTATGCAAATTAACATCGCTAAAACAAAATCTATGTTACTAACAACCAGAAAAAGACTTCAAGCTCTTAATTCACAAGGATCACTTCAACTTCACTTCGAAAACATGCCAGTAGAAAGTGTAATTGAGCACAAAGCATTAGGCTTCATCACTGATACAATTCAATTCTGATGTTCAAGTGCTCAAGCAAGCAAACTACCAACTTGCCAAAATTAAATTTTTTGATGAAGACATATTCTATACTTTTCACATAGACAAATATGGTTGTTCCAATTCAATGGCCAAGCAACTTTACTCACTTCAGAAATGGGCCATTAGTTCATAGTAAGCACGTAATTGACAATCCTAGCCTACATAAACGCCTTCAGTTACAATCCTAGCCTACATAAACGCCTTCAGTTACTACCACTCCACAAATGCCTACCTTTTAAAATAAAGCCACACTAATTCATAAAATCCTACATCAGAACGGCCCAAATTACCTTTAGCCATTGTTTAAATATGCTAGACAGAGCAAACAACTAGAATATATTACATATCCCAAAGCCTAGGCTAGACACACAAAATGAGATTAGCGTGCTCCTCAGCTCAGTTGTAGAACAATCTTCAACAAGAAATCAGAGATATCACCAATACGGATGGGATATAATCACAAAAATAATCTAATACTATCTCAGTACAGATTACCTTTCCTCTTAATAATAATAATAATAGCGGTAGTTCAACCGTGCCGCGACCCGAAATGAAACGAAGTGATATACCGTGCCACCCCGGAATGATCCATTGTGTCCCCAAAAATGGCTATGTAAAGACCATTCATGCTTTTGACATTCATTCATTCATTCAAATATCATGTGACAATAACAGGTGCCATCTTAGGTTCTGCAGAAAAGGTTAGTCTAATATTCCATGCACAGCAATTGGTTGAAATTATCGAGACCTTTTAAATAAATTGATTTGACAGAAAGTAAGTAATTTTATTTTCTAGAGCTTGTTTGTTTAATTTCAAGATATTTTTTTATAGATATTCGAATTCTGCACCCATTTTTACATATATTTGGAGAGTTTCATTGCTTATCTCGCTTTTTAAGTGGTAGAAATTTATTTCTGCGAATATGTTTGGTCTTTGTGAGCGGAAAGCCAAGATGATGGCCGACACAAATATTGATCGGCCTAAGCTCAAAACGTGCAATTTGACCTACTAAAGTAAAAGAGAATACAAGTTTAAAGGTTAATTTATTTGTATACTTTTGATCATTTAACATAACGGCACATATTTTTTAAGTCAGTTTTCATATCCGTCTATGACCCGTTTGAGACAACCTCGCACGTGGAGATAAATGGACACACTGAAGAGCTCTGAAATTAGCGAAATCATGTGGGATGCAGAGGTGTTTCCAAGGCACCAGGGCCAGGTTATATACTGGCCAAGACCTATTGACGTGTCCTCGTCGAGCGTCCTGGGCAACAGGTTCCTTCGGGGTCCTGGCGTAAGTCAGTAGGATCACTGTTTCCTCCGAAGTCGGAGAGTGTCTGCCTGTACAGCGAGGAACCACCAGTCTGCACACCAATAAGCCAGACATGGGACAAAGGATACTCACACAAACCTCAGGTCCTGTATGACGTCACACTGATGTTGGACGACAGGATGCCTTCATCCGACATACAGGACTTCGCGTTGGAGCTCAAGCCAACGAACACAAGCAAGCAGCAAGCAAGCAGGGAAATCATGTTAAATTTTTTGCTGGAGATACTGACATTCAAATGTGAATATATCTCCACTTAGAATTGACATACAGGCATCATTGAGATGCCATAAGATTTTGTTTCTCAAGGCCTATATGTGGTGGTCTCATGAGTAAATACTCAAATTGAAAATCATGATCGCACCCGCTAATAATAACAACATAGTATAACCACAGCCAGTCTCCTTTTGGTATAACAGTATGTAACTATGTTCATCATAGCTAATAATAATAATTGCCACAGCAATCATTATTAGTGCTAGTGATTCATGTAGTATTTATTTTTTTCATATTTCCCATGCCTTTAATCCTTTTACCTTTATAATGCATATTATTATTCTTCTTCAGCGTTCCGAACTATTGAGGTTCTTTGCTGCAGATACAATCCGTCTCCATTTGTCTCTCTGGTTGACCTTCTCTTGCCAGTCGATTCCAAGTGCTTGGTCTACCTCTGGGTCTATGGTCATTTATTTCCTGAGTGTAAGCGAGTTTTGTTTCCCTATTATCTTCCATTCTTTCTATATGCCCCATATGCATATACTATACTATATTTTATTTGTAAAGTAATAATGTTGTTGTTCTTGGTTAGCCTCAAGTCACTCAAGTCATGTACAGATGAAAACAATGTTATGAAAGAGAGAGAAGGGCAGCATTAGAATGTTAGATGGACCTCCTGTCCACTAACACTTCTTAACCATTTGAAAGTGTTCGTTTTTTGTGCTTTCTCTCTCTCTCTTTCCAAACAGAAACGGTGATGCAACTGCTGTACTGTTCTGTCTTACGTTCAGCTACTTCCACAAAATCAAATACACTGACCTATGTAGTGTGTCTCGGTAACTGAAGAGTTCACTCACAAACGAAGCGAGTTTTGGTTGTTTTTAATTTAAAAAAAATAAACTTTTGTGTCAAGTAAAACAAACGCACATATTTCACGCCTGCGATTTCAAAGACGCATTCAGAACTGGATTTATAGCCTGAAATGTACTTACCCCGAGAAAACAACGTTCGATTACTGAGTACAGTTTTAAAGGCCTCGGTAAATTAGATCGGTTAGGTAACTGGGAAGCTGAAATGTTTCGTGGTACCCTCCACTAAAAAGTTGACTTGTTAAACAAATGACCCCCGGCATGATGCCGGTGGCCGTTGTAGGATACCCATTTAAAAAGTGTGAAACAATCAGGATAGCTTAATCTGGGCTGAAATAACCTTTAAAAGCTGCTACATTTTACAACAGTGCTTCAAAGTTAACAGGTTTTAAAAAAATAGAACTAGCCAAAAATCTAAATATAAAGAGGACAGCCATATTCCATAGAAGTATGTCACGTGATGCGAAGCTAGCTATCGTTAAAGGTGAAAGTTTCGACAAGCAAGCACAACAGTTAACAACAAATTATGTACAATCTCGTGTGCCATGTTGATCAGCAATAGGCAATCACGCTCCACTGTCATTTATCATATGCTCTTTAAGTTCGATTGCTGATTTTTCAACCCACTAGCAAGCCATTCAACACTTTCTGATTATTTTAACGCCTTCAATTTAAGAAGGAAGACCACGAGAACTTTCAATCAGAGATAGATAGCGATGGGAACGATTAGTAGTGTGACTCTTCGCTGGCTGATGAACGAGGGGGATGGAATGCGTATGCGAATGTCCTGAGTGCATTGATGGTTCTTAGCTCAAATCAACACCTTCGATATTCCTGATGACAACCTACTCCAGGTCGTCATGAGATGTGCCCGTTTTGAACATTACGCAATATGGACAGAATTAGGCACTGACTGCTCTTGTGACTTTTTTTTTTAAATCGCTAAAAAAGTCGACAGGGTCGACTTCATTGCACCGGGTTTATCCCATATGGCTCGGTCTCTTTCCACAGCGCGGAAAGCGTCGCACAAAGCACGAACTCCATAGCTCTAGCAACAATCCACAGAAGTCTCCGAAAAATTTAACTCTGAACCGAAGGACGCGGCCCGGAATCGAACCCACAACTTTCGGAGCCCGAGAGGCACCTCAGAATTGCAGTGACCACAGCCTCTTTTATCCACATACTTGAGGTTGTAGGCTACTTGTAGCCCTGTATGCTCGATTCTGCTGAGTAACGACCTTTCTCTTGGCTCTACCTGAGAAACCCCAGCCATATTTCTCACACGATGCACAGAACTATCGACGTATGCTGTTACGTCATCTCTGTCGGCATTTTCATCTATCCATTCAGCCAATCCATTACACCACTCCACATTCTCTGCCTATTGTTATGATGGCCTGGTGGCAGCTGCTCTTGTGTATGCCGCTGTTATTTCCATCCCTTTTCCTTGGCTGAGGTAACCTAGTCGGATCTGTGGCGAAGGCTTTAGGGCGCGATTTTTTTTTTTTTTAATACTTTGGCTGGAATACTTAAAATGTTCGAATGCGCAGCATTTCTTGTCATCAATTGCTGAAAGTCATTATACAAAGATTATATTTACTATTGAAAATACCGGGGACGGAGGAGTAAATGAGAATTTTCTGGGGCGGAGGCGGGTTTTAGACAAAACAGATCAACAATAAGATCAGATATTTATCTTACGACAAATAGCCGAGAAACATTGGGAATATAAAAGAGATCTCCATAACATTTTTGTGGATTTTAAAAAGGCTTATGATAGTGTCCATAGGAATAGTCTATGGAATGCTATGCAGGAATTTGGAATACCAAGGAAGTTAATCAACATGACCAGACTATGCATGGAAGATACTTATAATATAGTAACATATAAAGGCAGGAAATCAGACCCCTTCCAAATATCTGGCTTGAAACAGGGTGATGCACTATCGCCGCTACTCTTCAATCTGGCTCTAGAGAAAGTTGTAAGGAAGATAAAGGAGGAATGTGATATTGGAGGAACATCCAAGCTGCTTGGTTATGCAGATGATATAGATATTATAGGGCAAAGTGAACAAAAGACATTAGAAATATTGACTCACCTAAAGGAAAAAGCCCAACAGATGGGGCTGGTTATCAACCAAGATAAGACAATATATGGTAATTTCAAGAGACGGAATGGCTAAAAACTCTGGCCACATACAAATAGATAATGACCATTAAACGAACGGAAACATACAAATACCTGGGTACAATCTTCAACTGCTCCAACATCATAAGGGAAGAAATACAAACTAGAATCAACTCTGGAAATAAGATATACTATGCACTACAACATCTACTAAAATCAAAGGCGCTATCTCGTAACACCAAAATCACAATATACAAAACACTGATCAGACCAGTTGTGCTGTATGGCTCTGAAACCTGGAGTACAACTAAAGGAGACGAAGCCTTGTTACAAACCTTTGAGAACAAAATTTTAAGACGCATCTTTGGACCCATTAGGGATACACAAAGTGGAGAGTGGAAAAGAAGAAGTAACAAAGACATTTATGATCTGTTTAAGTCCCCGCTAATCACTGGTATCATGAAGGCTAATAGACTACAATGGCTGGGGCATATAGAAAGAATGGAAGATAATAGGGAAACAAAACTCGCTTACACTCAGGAAATAAACGACCGTAGACCCCGAGGTAGACCAAGAAGACGGTGGAGAGATAATACATGTACAGACCTACAAGCACTTGGAATCAACGACTGGCAAGAGAAGGTCCACCAGAGAGACGAATGGAGACGGATTGTATTTGCAGCAAAGAACCTCAATGGCTCGGAAAGCTAGAGAAGGAGGAGGGAGAGGGAGACTACATCATACAACCACGCAATGGCGTTGAGACAAGATTTATGCTGAGCTGAAGAGAATTACTGAAAACAGGAGAAAGTTGAGGTACACAATCTGACGACTTCAACGCCAATCTTCTGACTGACTGGCCTAACTATAACGTCTAGTACAGTGGTTCTCAACCTTTTTTGGCCCGTGCCCCCCTTCACCATATTTTCAGAACGTCATTCCCCCCTTTTGTATTTCCTCCCTAAAAATGTTCCTCCCCCGCCCCTACACAGTATATGTAATAATGGACGCTAAATTTAATAGCACGTACTAAAACAAGTCTAGACATCTACATAAAACGTGATTTGCGGGTCTACTTACGTTATAAAATGAATTTCAGAAGGGTGAGACACACAGAACCGTAAAGTATGAAGGGAAAAACAATATCAAGTAATCGGTTCTTGTATTAACGCGATCTTGAAATAATCTTAATTCCCCCTCTCCCCTGAAAACCTTAAAATTCCCCCCTGGGGGGGGGGGGGGAATTCCCCACCGGTTGAGAACCACTGAACCACTGGTCTAGTAGTTCAGTGGAAGAAATAGTTCCATTATGTGAAGATCGTACAGAGAGATGTCAGAACAAATCTGAAAAAAATGTATTCCCTTAATGAATGTAAACAGATACAATATTTAAGGGATGACATTATCCACATTCGATCAATAACTGTGACTTTAATTGTTCATTTACTCACTTCCTATGATATTTAACTCTGCAGTATGCTCCTGACGAGATATAGCCATATATACCAGGCAATAAATCGTCAGAGGCCTCGATTAATTTATAAAGGCTGATTTCACTGCAAAGGAAACAAAACACGGGGATACGACTAGAGCAGGGGTGCGCAAACTACGGCTGAAAAGGTTGAGAACCACTGCTCTAGAGGAAGCAAATCTTTCACAAATGCATGCCGAAGTCGGACAGACTGAGGAGCGTAACTTTACATTTCTAGATGTGACGCACTTAGCTCGAAATATAAACGAGAACACCGTTGTGAAAATCAACGCAAAGAGGTCTGCCCTCAAATCACCTGCGACTGACTTCCAACCGGGTATGTCGGGCAGCATTTGCAGACGCCGACACAAGAAAGAGTTGTAGTCGATTTATATAACATGTGATTAATTTAACCTACGTGCTGTGTTTGGGTTGGCTGCCGCCACCGTACATTACATTATAGTTTACATTGCATATATTATTGTCTAGGTGATCTTGTCTACGATTAACCTCATAAGCCATGTGTGAATGAAATACTGTATGACAGCGGAGAGATGCATGCAATGTTAGACAGGCAATTCTTAAACCCACTGAAATAAAGTTCCTTCGCTCGTTCCCTCGCTAACGAATGTGGCGTCTTTACCTTATAGAACACATTTCTCCCAGTGCGTAAACAGCGCCGGAAACTTGAAATTCTCTCATAGCAAACTGAAAACAAGATCACCATAATGACGGTGTTACCACTGGCACTTTTGTAAAACAGAAGCCATATATTAGAAGCTTACGATCGCAAGCAAACAGTAAGTAGCTTCCACGGCAGTCACTATCATGTGTAAGCAACGACTTTATATAGGCGGGACATCGGGGCCCAAACCCCACTTGGATTCCAACAGCCTTCTGTAAAACACTATGGTTTTTCATGTTTACTAATTAACCAGAATCCAGTTATTTAGATGTAAGCATTTTTTATATACAAACTATAAAAACGAGAATGTTCTTTTGTCACATAATGAGAAAATTGCAAAACGTGACAACTGGACAGATAAGCTGTAGAAGATGCAGATTGAGATAAGTGCTGCTGGTCGGCCTTAACACGGTGGCATGGAGGAATAACAAATGATTCAGAACAGGGACCGAAATCTGTGGACATACATGAATATGTCGCAGGACCCGTGATTATTTTTCTAACTTCCAGTTATTAGGACTTAATGCAAATGTCCGTTTGACAAAATGCAATATTTACCCATCACGTCCCGTTGTATTTCTGTGGTACAGCATCTTGTGTAATGCATGTCCACAAATATACGAATGTGTCTTCAGTTACTAGTACTGGCAAGAACCTGTGTGGGGTCTTCACTATAGTTAACTGATATAGTCACCTCAATGGGTCTTGCGTGCAATGAATTGTTATGATTCTACTTCACCGCTGAATGGGTTTTTTTTCCCGCATATCCTATTACAGGACATCGCTGTCAACACCAGCATTTTACTACTGTTAATTTCTAGGCAAGATTACGCTCAGTAGTTTGCCATTGCTTTCTGAGCTGCCGGCTCACATATCCCGTAAGTAACGAAAGCGGTGAGAACCGCTACCGATTCTCGCGCAGCTGCGTTTGCTCACGCGGATAAACGGGATTACGAAAAAAGCCGCTATGGGTCTAGAATATGCATAATCATTGGATCGTTAAAGTCATTCTGGTGGTGTCTTTTTACCGTCCCCCAAGTCGCTTGGCGCTTGTAGTGCCTTCGCCACCCATTCTCCTATCATTTCTGTGTAACTAATACTAACAACATTAAACGAATAGTTACTGGTCTGCACTGGTGAATATAGATGAAAGTCGCTCACAATTCACGCATGAACTTGACAATGAATAAAGGTAGATAAACTCACGGCGAATTTCAATCTCAATAGTTTTCTTAAGTCTGATTACTTACTTCACGGTCTACCGTTGATCGGCTTGACACATTATCTGGGTGAAATATTTAATCACAAGGCGAACTACAGCACCAATGTTTACTAACAACAGGCCAGACAATGGTTGAATTGATGTCGCCACATGATACACCTGGGACTCTCCACAACATATGCGTCCAGCTTGACCGCTCGCTAGCTCCAGGCTGACTGATCTTGACTATTCACTCACTCGATAGTTCACCCTGCCTTTCACGCATTTTCCATTACTCAGTCCTTTCTCGCTGTTCACAAGTAACTCCCCCACCAACTTTCTCTGTCCCACTCATTCATTGGCACCTTGCCATATTGACAGACGATAGTTTGTTACATTGTGCTTCAAAAAGGCATAATAACTGGTGATAGCGAATGTGACTGATCAGGCCAATTCAGGCTATACATCTTCGTCCACAATGGATGCATGTGAACACATGGTTATTTTCACCATCACGCATCATCTTAGGTCTCACGCGCTCAGTCTGTGACCTATCTACAATCATTTTCTTCTTTGTCTTTATTCCATTTCTAATATTTGCCCCCCCCCCTGCACCACGTTCAGCGGCGACTTGCTCCCAATGTGCATTATCAATGCCTGTATCAATCATGTACCGCTTACACATATCTTTGTACCGTAGTAGAAGCCGACCCCGAGATCTCCTTTGATATCATCATCCATCCTCCTAACGTGTCCTATCCATCTAAGTCTACGAAGACTGAGCATAGAATAAACCGTCACACAACCTGATCTTACGAATACTTCAGTATTGTGATTTTGTCTTGCCACTTAATGCCAAGTATTCTTCGCAGACATCGCATATGAAAGCTGTTTAAACCAGTGGTTCTCAACCTTTTTTGGCCCATGCACCACTTCACCCCTTTCGTATTTCCTCCCTATTAATACCCCTTCCCCGCCCCCGCCCCTGCACAGTACACGTAAAGATAGATGCTAAATTTATTAACACATACTAGATCAAGTCTAGACATCTACATAAAACGTGATTTGCGGGTCTACTTACGTTATACACTGAATTTCAGAAGGGCGAGAAGTACAGAACTGTAAAGTATGGAGGAAAAAACAATATCAAGTAATCGGTTCTTGTATTAACGATATCTTGAAATAATCTTAAACACCCCCCCCCCCCCCCAGAAACCCTAAAATCCCCCGGGGGGGGGGGGGATTCCCCATCGGTTAAGAACCACTGGTTTAAACGCTTCTCTTGGTGTGAGTAAGTTGACCATGCTTCACTGCCATAAAGTCGATAAATAATAAAGAAGAGTAATAAGGGTAAGAGCACATGCTTGATAGACCAAGACTTTTGTTTTGACAGTAAGCTTTCTATTCTCCCAGACTATTTTTGTTAACCTGTTCATTGTTGTTGCTGCCCTACCAACCCTAATGTTGATTTCCTGATCTAGGGATAATTTAGTTTATCTCTGATCTTAAATATGTAACATGGTCTACTATCTCCAATTCGGCGTCGTCAATAAAGATTAATTGAACCCCATGTGCACCTTGTGACATAATCTGTGTCTTCTTTTTGCTAATTGTTAAACCAAATTCAGATCAGCATTGGAGAATGCAGATAGTAGACGTTGTAATTCTTTCTCAGAGTGGGTTGTAGTTGCAGCATCATCTGCAAACAGCAACTCTCTCACCTCCTAATTTTGGACATGGCCTTCAATCTCTGAGCATTGTAGAGGCCACCATCTAAGCGTGAGTGAATGTTTTTATCACCATCCTGATCACGAAAGGCATATTTCAGTAGAAGTGAAAAGTATATTCCACAGAGGATAGGAGCTAGTACACAACATTGCTTAATTCCATTCTTGATTTCAAACTCTTATGAAGTTGCACCATCAAACTTGATTATACCTGTCATGCCTGTGTGGAACGATTCCACAATGAACAGAAGAGTTGGTTGGCAGCCAATCTTCTTTAGTGGCTTGAACAGACTGACATCATAGGGTCTTAATAAGACAGCAAGCATCCTTATAACATAGGATCATGACAAGTACCACCGACTGTCTGCTCATTGTCCGTTAAAGTTTGCAGAAGCCATCATGATCAATCTACATAAGCCAGTTTTGTACAAACAGAAAGACATGATAGTCCGTTTAAAATTACCGTGATTTACAATTGAAGTTACTGTGCGAAGGACTTATCTAGTTATTTTACTTTATGTTGTGTGATTTCTGCAGTATGTACCTAACGAGATGCAGTGAAATATGCCAGGCAATAAATCGTGCAATCTGTTGTTTGTGTCTTCGTTATTAAAATATTACTACGGGAAAACATTGTTTTGATTGGTGCTAAGTTTAATTACTTTTGACTTATACACATTTCTTGGTGTTATGAAAGCCCTTCTTTGCCTTTTTATTTTTATTTTAATATCTCTATCTGTTCCCACATAGCTGTCTACACCGCCACCCAAATAAGTCTATGATTCGGCCTCTTGAAACGAGGTTTCACCAAGGGAGATTAAATTATTTGCTTGGTTTAATCTCATTATCTTTGTCTTTCCCTTAGCATTTTTAAACCTAATTGTTGTGATTTCTCATCATGCGTTTATTTAAATTGAATTTCAATTCCATACAAAAGTCAGTTGCATTCCTTTACAGGACGTCGCAATCACTCCCATCATTTTGTGGCTGTTATTTATTATAAAAGTTTACGTTCAGTAGTTTGCCATTGATTTCCGAATAACCGACGCCCATACCATTGTTTAAAATCAACACAAGTTGGTCTGCTTTCAAATCAGCTGATTCTGAATAGGGTAAACGGGATTGCGAATCACGTTCACTACCCCTTTCTTATTGTAATATCTCTATCTGTTCATATATCTTTGTCCGCCAGTCCTGCCTAAATAATGTGGTTGTCACTTCTCCGTGTTCTATGTTGTTTTCTTGTACTTGTTTGCTGATGAAGGCTGGTTTCCGCAACGTCCTTTATTTTCAGTAATTGTGCTCAATAAAGCTGCGTTACTCGGTATTCTGTTATGTTATTTACCCAAATAAGTGCATGATTCCGACTTTTGACGTTGTTTGTCGACTGTGAAGAAACAAGTCGTCACCATTTCCCAGCTGTTCCTGTCTTGAAAGGGCTGAGAGGTTGAACTGATAGATAAATCGCCTTTACACTCTTTGGACAACGATCACCTTCAAATTAATATCCTGTTGTGGCTGACTCTCATAGGATTATTAATATGAGCCAGATGATGGACCCTAATATAACTTCTCTTATAGGGGGGGGGGGGCGGCTGAGTGGTCTCGAGGTATGATGTCCGCCTTGAGTGCTGGAGGTCCCGGGTTCAAGCCCCGGTGAGGGCCGGGATTTTTTTCACGTGGACTTCCGGTAACAAAATTTCCCCTGGTCTCTGGGTAGTGAGATCGGACGCCAGTGTGTATTGTTGCGCACGTAAAAAATCCCTTGGCAGTTGGAAATCGAAATAGAGTAGCCTAACAGCGCTGCCCGGACAAAATTTCGAGTTAAAAATCTCCTCGATGTATTTCAGGATCCTTGAAGGTGCTACGGAGTTCGTGGACTGAGCTGAGATTCTCCGGACTCAGGCTTGAGCTAGGAATAGAACGGTGCACTTATGAGTTACACCCGAGTGCCGTGATGTTGATCCGTCGATTAAACTAAATTAAACTAAACATAACTTCTCTATGAGTTACACCCGAGTGCCGTGATGTTGATCCGTCGACTAAACTAAATTAAACTAAACATAACTTCTCTTCTGAGGTTGAAGGTAGGGTGATGGTGTACTCGGAAAAAAACACTGACAGAATTTTGCAACACACCCAGCATTATTGTAAAATGTTCATACATGGTTGTCAATTCTTATAGCCATTGTGTGTACTAGATGTCGACGTTTTAAGGATGATAGCTCTAGCTCTTAAACTTCCAGTACGCTGATGTCAAGATAGGCTGTTCAATATCTATACCAGCTAGTTAGATAGTTAGTTAGTTAGTTAGTTAGTTAGTTAGTTAGTCGACAGATCATCCTCATGGCACATCGAACCATTCGGTCCATACGTGCTCGGATCCCCTCAGCAAATCCCCGCAGCGTGTAGCGGCTATCGACACCAGTTCTCTGTTGGTTTATCAATCTTCTTTGGCTTCCTGCGTAGTGTTCTTGTTTGGCCACACGTCTTTTAATTTGCTGTTCTCGCAGTCTGACCATGGTTGTAGATTCACAGTCATCACTTGGTTTTCGCAAAAGTCTTACTTCTCGTAGAGCATTCACAATGTCAGCCTGGTCTATGGCGCGTCCGCCCTCCACAGTAGCCTTACCTGCGAGATTGTCAGCCTGCTCATTTCCTTGTACCCCCGCATGCCCTGGCACGTAGGTGAAACTAATCTTTGCTAGCCAAGACCGCTCCAGAGACAACAACCACTCTCTTCGGACCACCCCAACTCTATCCTTTTGAGCATGCTCATTGAGTCGCTAAAGAAACATGCCCTAGTGAAAGTCTGTGTCTCGAGCCATGTTATTGCTTTACTTACTGCCATGACTTCCATAGTCAGGCTACTTGTGGTCTCAACAAAAGCACCAGAGTCCTCCTTCACAATTATCCCCCCCCCCCCCCCCCCCCCCCCCCCCCCCCCCCCCCCCCCCCCCGCAGCCGTAAAGGCCCATGAGCTTCTCACATGTCGGACGACCGACCCATCTGTGAAAATTACAGCATCACCGTCCAAAGAATTCTCAAAAATCACAGCTTGTACTTCCGCCTCCACAGCAGCCGGATTTTCTTGTCTGCATTTTCTGTCAAGTTGGATGCAAACTGAAAAAGACGTACAGAAATCTGTTGGCACTTGTACCCACTGTTCGCCAGGTTCCAAGTCCTCCAGTGAACACTCCTGTTGAAGAATGTTTTCGGCTTGACCCATCTACGACCTTCCTCTTTTTAACCTGCTGCTCTTCACCTTCGTAATGTCACTATGCAGTGGATGTTGTGTGTTTGCGTTAACTCTGAGGTAGGCACGTACTCTGCGAATTTGTATTCTGTCTTCAATGGTTGGAAAATCAAGAAGATAACGCATCGCCCTGCATGCTGTATCTCTTGTACATCCAAGAATAATGCGCATAGCTTCGTTCTGTATCCTTTCCATCCTTTCTATCTGCTTACGGCTGAGAGTTAGAATCGCCATCGCATATTCAAAAACAGACATTACCAGCCCCTCGTATAGAAGACATAGATGGCGCTGCTCACAGTTTGCTGCCGCCATCACCCGCATCGCAGCCAAACCCCGCTTGACCTTTGTTATCACCTGGTCTATGTGCTCATTATAAGCAAGGCTTCGATCAAAACGTATACCCAGGTAATTCATTGTCTGCGTTCTTTCCACAGTCTCTGAACACAGATTTACAGTTGGTGTTGGAGTGTTGACAATATGATTATTCAACGAGAACCATGTCATTGTTGCCTTTGTTGGGTTGACCATTACCCCAGCTTCAACACACCAAGTACTTAAGTTATGCGATTGAGTTCGGTTTGTAGTTCCACAGCAACCTGATCTCTATCCTTACCCTGACGATACACTAAAACATCGTCGGCATATGACAATGTCCTCCTCGGTCCAGTGATCTGCTCGCTGGTGATTCTCACAGTGTAGGCTTTATCAATACACATGATTCAGGATGTCCCGAATGCTGTGATGTCGGTTCCTAAATCAATCAATCAATCAATCAATCAATCAATCAATCAATCAATCAATCAATACCAGCATTAAGTTTGACCTCAACGTTGATTTCTTGTTCAGAAAGCAATGGCAAACTACATAAAATTGGCTAGAAGAACAACCTGGGATTGATCACAACGCCCTGCAATATTTTGTATGTATCAAAACAGTCGATTCTGTGGCGATGGGGTTACAGACGCAGTTCGTAATCCCGCATAGCCGTGTTCGAAGCTCAGCTGTGGGAGATTTAGCAGCAGACCGCTTTGTGTTTTTTTAAAATGAAATGGTAAGAGTTCCAATCATTCGGAAAGCAATGGCAGACAACTGAACGTAAACTTGCCAAGGCATCACGAACAGCCAAAAAAATGCTGATGTTGCCTACAACGTCCTGTACAGGATATGCAACTAACTTTTTAAAATAGTAATGGGCCCTTTACCACGCCTTGGAGTGTATTGATATATAGTATTTAAACAAGTAAAGCGCCCTTGACACGTGTATTGGTCATATGGCGTTAGATCCATATGTTTATAGACACACCAGTATTCTCGGGTTGATGTGGTCAATATCACACTCGCCGCGCTCACTTCCCTAGTCGTTTCCTGGTACTCATGTTAGCTTGGTTTATTATTGTGTTTTAGGTCTTAGTCAGATGTGACTGAGCTACCAAATGACAGTAGACGGTACAACCTGCCCTATGTTAGCGCCGAATGTTGGGCGGCGCTAACCAAACCTGACATCCCACATTGTGCCAAAGGCTTCGGGCGAAGGAGCGCAATTGGGAGGGTACAAGCCTTATTCTGGTGCGAGCAAATGTGTCGTGGCAGGTCAGACCAGGCCCTAAGCCTTGGTTAGCAACTGATGGAGGATCAAAGCTCCGACAGAACATTGCTTTACTGATCCGGCAGATGTATTGGTGTTACCTTTCCTCTGGAGTAAATAAACTAGGCAGACTGAGACAAGGATCATTCTGCATGGGCTACACATGGTCTCTACAATTCAACCCAAGCTGTGTGCTATTTTTGATGCACAAGGTAACAAACTATTCGTCTGATAGACGGTAAGTTGCCTGTAGTAGTAGTAGGTGCTAGCTACATTCCATATACTAACTGTACAATTGCGAGCCGAGACAGTACAGTGGCTAGACTGCTTGCCTGCCTGCCCGGTGGGTATATGTTTGAAACATTGACGCGGGGATTTGTAACAAAAATTGACCTCGGTTTCAAAGTCTACGCAGTATAAAATGGGTACTGGAAAATATTCTGGGAATTGAAGCTAACCAGTGTGATATTAACCTCACTAGTCGTCGGATGCCGATTCGTTTTCTGTTCTGTATCTCCCATTGAAGCAAAGGCCATCATTCAGCTCAGGGGGCTGAGTGTCTCGAGCAGACAGCGAAGAGTTCCAACACCAATAATACCAATAGCAATCTGATTATATGTCCGTCTCGCCTTTTCTCTGAGCGTTGAGCGTCGGCCAGATCCTCTCGTCACTCCTCGCTGCCTCATTCTTGCCAGACCATGATGATCCATTTGCTCCTCCGAGGTGTACACGTGCTCCCACTAAGGCCGCAACCACGTCTGCCTTGTCATGCATCAATACTCCACCAAGTTTTGCAGAGCCAGCCAATCTGTCCGCCTGTTCATTCCCCAGCAGACCCGCATGCCCCGGAGGAAAGATCCAGGCGATGCTTGCCACCCGTGACCTCCGAAGCGAAGCAAGCCACTCTGCACTTTCTCTTCAGGCCAAACAACACTATGTGTTGCTATACTCTGCAGCTCCCCCCCCCCACATTATTAACTTGTCTCTAATTCTCGTCTCCGTGTGGTTTTAGATCGCCCTCTATTTCTTTTGCCTAGTAGATTTCTAAGAAAGCACTTTATTGTTATTCTATTGTTAGGTTTCTCAATCAATCATGTGCCATCTTCACAATGGAGGTTGGCTGCAATGTAGGCTATCTCCAACACTGTCTGTGTTCACGCCCTGACTGTACATTCTGTCAGATTGATGTTCGTCCATCTCTTGATGTGCTTGCTTGCTTGTGTTCGTTGGCTTGAGCTCCAACGCGAAGTCCTATATGTCGGATGAAGGCATCCTGTTGTCCTCAGGACCTGAGGTTTGCGGATTATCCGTTGTCCCATGTCTGGCTTATTGGTGTGCAGACTGGTGGTTCCTCGCCGTTCAGGCAGACACTCTCCGACTTCGGAGAGATCGACGATCCTACTGACTTTAGCCACGACCCCGAAGGGACCTGTTGCCCAGGACACGTCAATAGGTCTTGGCCAGTATATAACCCGGCCCTGGTGCCTTGGAAACACCTCTGCGTCCCATCTCTTGATGTTATCTTCCCACTTGTATCGCTGTCTACCTCTTGCCCTCAACCTTGATTTCGTCCATCTCTTGATGTTATCTTCCCACTTGTATCGCTGTCTGCCTCTTGCCCTCAACCTTACCTAGAAAGTATGGTTTTTATAAGAGTGTTATGCCTTTTATGCAAGATCCAGAGTAAGGAAAAAGAGAGCAACCATGAAACAACTACATTACATAAGCACACGTCTTCGTCTTCTGCGTTCGTCCGGAATGTTGTTTTAGACGTAATTACGCTGTGCATGTTTACAGCAAGCTGCGATATTTGCACCTTTCGGCAGACACATCCGACTTCTTCAGGCATTTGTTGACCGGGGTACCTTTCTGGATATAAGCACACAAGAACATTGGGACTCTGACTTACTTTGAGCTGAAGTTGTCTACAGCAGACAGTGGAAGGATATTTCAGATGATATGAACACCAGACTACAGACTGACTTTTCTGATGATGATAATACATTCTTCAGATCTAGCTATTTGCATTTTCTTTTGTCCTCTTTCTAGTCACCCTGATTTTGCAAAGCATGTTCCTTTCTTTCGTTGTTCTTCTGCTCATGATCTTCTTCTTCTTCTGCGTTCATTCCGAGAGTGTTTTTTTTCTTCTTTTTCCGGACGTGATTGCATTATGCCTGTTTACAGCAGAGCTGCGATCTTGCGCCGTTAGGCCGACACATCCGATTTCTGCGGGCATTTGTTGACCAGGCTAACCTTCCCGAGGCTCATGATCTTACCATCTAAATTTGTTTGATTTTATTATTTATTATTCTATTACGAACGACTGCACGGGGAACAGAAGTTTTACTATCAATTCTGTTATCCATTGACATTTTAGTTTTCTGTTCTCAAAAACTATTTTTATCCTCAACCTTACTGAATTTTTACTGTAAAACCTGTACTGCGTCTGCTTCACTGTTCTCTATCATCATGTGCCGTGCCGATAAGCATGAACGGTCATGGCTTGCCATACCACACAATCACCGGTCCTGAATCAGGTTTGTGTTCTTGTCCCTATTATTCCACCAGGTTTTTATCACCCTGTCTTCCCCTTGCACTTTTCCCATCAATTTTGCTAGTTGTCACGAAGTTTTCCAGTTTAATTTTTCTCATAATTTGCCTAAAATCATGACTGCCTATGTCTAATTTCTGTAATCAATTTATAACTTTCATTGGTCATCAGTACCTAGCTCTATGTATTGTTCTTCTGTCACATTGGTCACTTGTCGGACTCATACCTCGAATTTAAAGCCTGTTCAATTCTCTCCTTAACCTTTTGCTATACACGTTTCATGTGGAGGGTCGGTTTGATCTACCTCTTCGTCATTCATCTTTTAAGAGTGTGTCACAAAGTTATGCTCCTCAAAGGTCAGATATGTCTGACTTTGGCATGCACGTGTTTAAGGTTTGCTTCCTCAAGATATTCTATCCAAGGTCAAGGACTGTAAAGACCTAACTATCTGAGGGCAGGTTTTTTTCCAATAACAACTTTGCCAGGTCACTGGCTCACGCTGTGCGATTTCCAACTGCTGTGAGATTTTTAATGTACACAAAAAGGACCTCTTGCATCCGGTGTCTTGCCAGTATCCTAGAAGTCTATGTCTCCTCTCTCACTACCCAAGAGATCAGGGGGATGTATGATATCAATAGACACCAATGAATCTTGTAAAAATGCTCAGCCCTATGCTGAGATGCAGCCTGGAACCTTCTGAGCCTAAAATGAATACTGCAGCCTCTTAACCACCCCACCCCTCCCCATTTTGCTAAATTAGCCACCGATTAATATCAAGAAATCAAACACCCCTTTCTGTGTGTGCACTTGCTCGCTTTGAACTCAAGCGTAGTCCATACACACTACTCCTAGTCACACTGGACAGAATTTTGCATGTGGATTGGCTTTCCCTATTACTAGTGTCCCTCACCACCAGGCAAACCCACTCCGGCTTCAGAGGTACTTGTAATCTACACCCCCAAGTCAAGGACGATAAGTCACCGTTTTAGTCCAACTGACCGGTCTAGGGGTTGAACCCGTTACCCTGGCATCAGCACACTGGATGTTTAAGAATGCACGTTCTTATCCATTCAGCCATGCTAACCTCCTATTCTGATCTATTTGATTTCATGATATTAATACATGGCTACTTTTATGGTTAGAGAAATCCACTATTTGTCCCTTTATTCTGTGGCATGTATATAACTGATATGGCCAAATATAAGAATGCCACTAGGCTGCCAAGAGTAGAGAACTCAGCAGTTTTGAGATAATAAAATAATAATAATAAATTGTCGCAAAGTGGTTTCCTGCCATGAGTCTGTGATGTAATGGCACCATCACATTTTGTAGGCTGAGAACAAGGAGGAATAGGTGGCCAATCTTTCCTTCATTTTGGCAAGTGTCAAACCTGTGTCCAACTGGGCTCATGACATCATCAGTGCTGTTTGCTATCAACTTTGCTTGCACGCCCACTTGCTTCGGGATGAACAACCACAATATGAGTTAAGTGAGTAAATCAGTGAAATGGTATTTTGTCAATCAGCTGCAAATGCAACTCAAAGAAAGAGTATAACCCACCAACGTATTGACATGTCAATGCCCAAGTTCAGCATTCTTACCGTCAGTAGGTCAGACAACTTCAAATAGACAGGATAGCAAAGAAAATATCAATGGCAAATTTAAAATACAAAATGCTAACAACAAATAAAATACATACTTCTTTTATTACAAGAAAATTTGAGTGTTGAATAAGATGAAAGTGTGATGTAATGATGTGTAAGTTTGCTTGCCAGTAAAGCTACTATTTGGTGTTGAATAAGATGAAGATGTGATGTAATGATGTGATATGTACAGTATGCTGATAGATATGTACAGTATGGTGATATGTACAGTATGCTGATAGATGCTATGTTTCCTTGCCAGTAATGCAATGTTCTCCACTTTCATTGACCTTACCAAGGCTTTTGATACAGTCAGCAGAGAAGGACTTTGGAAGATTATGGCAAAATATGGCTGTCCATGAAAGTTTATCCAAATATTGCGGATATTTTATGATGGTATGCAGGCAAGAGTACAGGAAAATGGTGAACTGTCTGAGCCTTTTCCTGTCACCAATGGAGTGAAGCAAGGATGTGTCCTGGCACCAACACTGTTCAGCCTCATGTTTTCAGCTATGCTGACGAATGCCTTAGAGAACAATGACATTGGAATAGACATCAACAACCGCATGGATGGAAAGTTATTCAATTTCAGAAGGCTGAAAGCCAAAACCAAAACTAACAGCAACACCATCAGAGAGATCCGGTTTACTGATGATTGCACTCTATATGCCAACTTAGAGGCAGACATGCAATACAATGTTTCAGCTTTCTCATATGCCTGTGCCAACTTTGGGCTCAATATCAACTTGGAGAAGACTGTAGTTATGTACCAGCCAGCTCCAGGGATTAATCACACCATGCTGAATAACAAAGTGAATGGTCATAGACTTAGTGTTGTGGACAAATTCATCTATCTTGGCAGCACTGTGTCACAAGCTGCCACAATTGATGACGAAGTGAATGCAAGAATATCCAAGACCAGCGCAGCCTTTGGCAGACTGTACAAGAATGTGTGGGACAGAAATGGAATAAGCCTGCAAACAAAGCTGAAAGTTTACAAAGCAGTTGTATTATCCACACTGCTATATGCTTGTGAAACCTGGAATGTTTATCAGTGACACGCTAGGAAATTAAACCACTTCCACACAGTCTACCTTTGGAAGCTATTGAAGCTTAAATGGTAAGACAAGATCCCAGACACTGAAGTCCTTGAAAGAGCATCCATGTCCAGTAGCCCACACTCTACTAATGAAGAATCAGATTCGCTGGGCTGGTCACTTTAACTCGCATGCCAGATCACAGGCTCCCTAAACAAATTTTTTACAGTGAGCTGCTTTGTAGTAAATGCTTCCTAGGCGGCCAGAGGAAACGCTTTAAAGACACTCTTAAAATCTCCCTGAAAGCTTTTGGAATTCATCTTGACACCTGGGAGACTGCTGCCAAAGACCGAAATTCGTGGCATACATCATTATGTAAGGGTGCAGTCACTTGTGAAGCAACCAGGACTGCAAGAGCTGTGAAGAAAAGGCTGGACAGACACCACTGTAGGAGATTCTCCTCCTTGAACGTCAAGCATTCTTTGCCCACATTGTCAAAGAACATTTCGAGCCAAAATAGACCTTATCACACATCTTAGAACTCATGGCTCCATACTTTCAACCCCACTGGATGAAATGAAAGGTCATCATCATTCTTGACGGACAAACAACAATGCTATTATTTGATGTTAAATAAGATGAAGGTGTGACATAATGATGAGATATGTACAGTATTTAACCAGATGCTATGTTTGCTTGCCAGTAAAGCTACTATTTGGTGTTGAATAAGATGAAGGTGTGATGTAATGATGTGATACGTACAATATGCTGATAGATGCTACGTTTCCTTGCCAGTAATACTACTATTTGGTGTTGAATATGATTAAGGTGTGACATAATGATGCGATATGTACAGTATTTTGCCAGATGCTATAATGTTTGCTTGCCAGTAATATTTGGTGTTGAATAAGATGAAGGTGTGATATAATGATACAATATGTACAGTATGTTGATAGATGCTATAATGTTTCTTTACCAGTTATGCTACTATTTGGTGTTGACATTGGCTGCTGGATGAGCGATGTTGACTGTGGGCCTCCCAAGACAGCAGCACGCAAACTGACACTGACGTCATCAGATTTAGGATCGCCTTGTATCACCACAATTTTCTGAGAAGCTCCTGAGTTGGCAGCTGTTATGGCACTTTGCTGAGGATTGACTAGCTTGACCACCGGGGCAATGGATGATGGTGGGACGATGGGAGTTGATGGTCTTGTCTGGGATACAATGACGAACTTCTGCCCAATACCAGTTGGGGTAGAGGGCAGTGAGGAGAGAGGACGTGATGTGAGGGAAGCCAGGGTTGGGGTTGGAGTGAGGAATGGTGATGAGGGAGGCACAGGTGTGCTGGGCTGCTGTTGAATCACAATCTGGGCAGGTCGCTGTTGAGAAAATTATTTTGTTTCTTAAGAGATATACATCATTACTTTATAGATATAACAGACTACCTTATATTACAAGGACTGTCTGATAAGTAAGTTTATAAGGTCACTCATCTGTACTCTGATAAGATATGGAATGGTTGCCTGAGAACAAATTCAGGCCAAAATATTGGTTGTTAAAAAATTACTATAATGAAAACAATATACAAAGCCATGTTTTAATATTCTTGTTAACTTTTATCATGTTTTCAAATAGTATATCTTAGTAATGTTAAGAAGTTCCTGAAGATCGTTGATTATAAAAAGGGATTTAAAAATTATTCAGAATATTAGAGCTTTTATTATATACATTCTGAGAGTTAAAATACAAATTCTTGGACTATATATTAAAGATCAGGTATATTTCAATCTGTGCTTGACTTTTTACATTTTTACACATGTGTTATCTCTTCTACCACAAGTGTTGTCTTTCCTAGTTCATACATAGCTCTAAAAATCCAGGACCAATTCTGGAGATTTCCCAAGGTGAAAAGAAGTAAGTCAGTGATCCTGACTACATGCAGTTTCCTCAGTGTCACATCACACTTCTTCCAGAAAAACTTCTCTTGGTCGACAGAGTTATTCTTTTTCTACGTTCATCTGGAATGTTGTTTTGGATGTAATTATGTTGCACCTGTTTACAGCAGAGCTGTGATATTTGTACTTTTTGGCCGGCACACCTGACTTCTTCAGGCATTTGTTGACTGGGTTAACTTTCCTGTTTTTTTATTTTTATTATCAGACTCATTCATAGTTGGTCAGATATTGCAGCTAAGTTTTGCTAGGGATGGCACAGCCAACCTTATGACCAACCCTCTTTAGTCACCTCTTATGACTTGCATGTTGTAAGAAATTATTATTCTTTGCTTCCCCCCAGGGCCCCAGTAGCATGCTGATGGAGGACACCACTCTCAGAAACATTTTGGAGGATTCTGAACATCTCACATTCTTCCCATATTTGTGGGCAGTGAAAAAGATAGCTAGTCTGCTCAGACAATGGCAAAAAAAAAAAACATTACACATTTCAAACTATGTAACTTCCTTAGAGCTGGTCTCCCTGGTCTAGAGGTTACACGACTTTCTCCGTAATTTCGTATACTCTCGTAACGTGACATTGCGCGAGAATCGGTAGCGGTCCTCTCCGTGTCGGTAACTTACGGGGTAGGTGAGCCAGTCGCTCAGAAAGCAATGGCAAACTACTGAGCATAATCTTGCCAAGAAATCAATAATCAGCTGAAAGATCCTGATGCTGACAACGATGTCCTGTAAAGGATATGCGAACAAAAAAAAAATTTTTTTAGAAGAGTTTGTGGTCAATGAATTATAAATAAGACCAGCCTTTTACCAGCCTCACACATCAGGTGACTCTGTTATTATCTTCAATAAGGTAAGGGATTTGTTGACCCTGTTATAATCTTCAATATGGTAAGGAATGTTCATATATTGTTGGCAAAAATAACAATCCTAAGCCTGAAAACTGCATGGCAACGGTCTAGACAAGCAGCCTTTATTTTCTCAACCCAAATGAAAGTTTGTTAAATAGTGTCTTCAGGATCACATTTAGGATTACGGTTCATTCATTTGCACACAATGCTCAGTAGCTATTGTTATTTCACCTAAAGAGCTCTATAAACCCTACTGTCGATTAACACTCGGGTTCCAATACATGTTATGGACACTTGTTTCTGAGTAATGAATGGATCAACCATTTCCTCTATTGTGATGGAACCAGTCAAGGTCTGCTGTGAAACTATAAGAGAGCCACAGTAGTGCTCCATGATGATGGTAGATATTTTTTTGTTTGTTTGCATGCTTTAAACTCAAGCGTAGTCCATACATGTGCTACTTCTAGTGCACTGGACTTACTTTCGTTTGTGGATTAGCTTTCCCCATTACTAGTGTCCCTCGCCATCAAACGAACCCACTCCGACTTCAGAAGTATGATGGTAGATGATCATTCATGTGTTACTGGGGCCCGTAAGGAAAGTAAAGAACATTAACATTATAACCTGCCATGCATGTGGTAAGAAAAGATTAAGGTTACCCTGTCCCACAGAAAACTTTAGCTGCAAAATAAAATCAACCATGAACAAAGTTTACAGAAAAGGAAACAAAAATAACTCGGTCAACCAAGATGAAAATAAAGGGTCTTTTTCCTAGAAGTACAATGTGAGAAGTAACAAAAAAAAAAAAAGAACAACAGAAATATTTCAGCATAGTTAGTTGCAAATCTTTTACTGGACAAAGCTGTCAACTCCAGCATTCTTTGCGATTCCTGGGCAAGTTTAAGTTCAGTAGTTCAGCATTGATAGTGATTTTAAATCACATGCTATACCCTAACACCAAATTAAACTTTAGAAATTGCACTCCTACCTGTGTAAGCTGAATGGATGATCTTGAAGTAGCTAGTGAGTGAATGGCTGAAGTTGTGGCTGCAATGTTCTTCTCCTTTTGTATGAACATTGAATACATCATAGGGCCGAGGTAACCATATGCCACATTGAACTCATCCACGGTTTCTGTACTATTATGGAATGATTTTAGTACTCCCGGGAGGTATTTCTGTAATGAAAAATGACAACCATTACGATTTCATAAAACAATGAATAACACTTAACAGTAATTTGGCACCAGATCTTACGAGTCTACAGAAATGTGACAACTTATTATAATGAAGAGAACTTCTTGAACAGGTTAAAAAAAAGAGTAATGGGGATGTCTTGAAAAGAAAATCAAACAATGAAGACAACTGGTCACTTAACCTGGTATGGCAAAAAGATTTTTATGCCTGTGGTTAAACAGAACAGTGATGACTACCAAGGCAAGTGGCCTTTATGTCTAGGCCTTCAAGAAAATGCCCCTGTTAAACCTTTTAGAGAGAGAGAGAGAGAGAGAGAGAGAGAGAGAGAGAGAGAGAGAGAGAGAGAGAGAGAGAGAGAGAGAGAGAGAGAGAGAGAGAGAGAGGATGGTGTGTGTGTGTGTGTGCGTGCGCGTGTGCATACACGCGTGTGTGCATGGTGGTGGGGAGGAAGAAGAAGAGGTTGTGGCTCAGAATTTATAGTGTTTGATTCAGCCTCAGAAAGTTTTATTTCAGCACAGGACTGTGAACTTTTACCAGAACTATTGGTGTTTAATGGTATCACATGTATGCCCAATCACTTGGGTAGTGAGATTGGATATCTTCGCTTGGGTAGTGGGACATGTACATAACCTTATTAAATGACAGCGAAAAACTGCAAGGCACACAGGTTCTCTTAGTTTTTTCACCATTACCTTAAAAGGCTAGATGTCCAATCCACTATCCAAGAATGAGTAGACCATCCTTTTTTGTTTGTTTAGTAACAATCTAAATCTACATAATCCATCCGTGAATTTAACTGAATAAACAAACTAAAATCCCATGTCCATGCTAACATTTAAATAACAATAACTGCAACAGTAACAATTTCTGTCATATAGTTTCTCACTATATGAAATGCAGTATCCCCTTCACCATTGTAAGGTAGCAAAGTTGCCTTTGTTAAACCTACAAACAATGAATGAAAACTGTCGATTAAAAAAAAAAAAACAGTCATATCCACTTAATTCAGGGATAAATCTAACCTAGTTTTCACACCCTGATGGGGAAATTGGGAATAACACAATAAGATGCAAATATTTGATAGCCATAATTCACACAGACTGCTATGGTCAGTATCAGGCTGCATATTTTCTTGTTTTCAGTTACTTTCATTACTTTTACCCCCAAACCAAAATATAATACCAATTGGCTGTTGAATCAAGTCATAACGATGTGTAACAAAAAAATCCCACCGTTACAGTGGACTGAGCCTAAACCACCGAGTTAGCCAGCCAGACAAAAAAAAACCACTGAACAACCACAGGACACAAAAAATTGAGAGACGTAATATAAAAAACAAACAAACTAACAAAACAAAAATACAACATCTAGAAATCAAGCAAACGAACAGGAAATGACCCTGTGTCATGCCATGAGATGTATTGGGTATATGGTGCTAACCCCATATTTGTTTTACAATTGGCACTCAAAGGGTCATGGGGGGCCAATATCATGACGGGAGCCCAGGAACTTTTCTGGCGTCCATTTTAGGCATGGTTGACCGGGAACAATAGAAAAATGCCCCGCCTTTAACCCTTTACAGGGCAGAGCGGCCATTAGCGGCCGATCGCTTAAACGAGCGGATCGGCCGATTACGTCCGATACTATTATGCATTGTAAAAACGCGATCTCTCTGCTTTCCGACACTTGCGACGGCTACTTTCGCCGATAGCTTGACAACGTGGCCGCCATTTTAAACGCGCTACTATGAATTTGTACGGACTTTTTTTGATAGTTTTCGGGATTTTTACGCTGTTTTTCAAAATGGATTTCGGCGATTCTTCAAGTGATAGCCGAGATTTCGCTAGGTTCAATTTAAATGACATTAAAGGGCACGAAGTTGACTATTAATCGGAGCTAGATATCAGTGCAAAGCAGTTACTTTGCATTAGCAGTCTGAGTCGGACTTTAAAGAAAGTGATTATGATTCTGAAAATGTGTTTGTAAATTGCCGTATAGATGACGGAAGATCACAAACAACATGCTGTATTTCATAAATATTTGTGTTCATATATGGATTACCAACAAAAATCACGTGAGTAACATATTCTGCATGCTTTTCCCTTCATTATGTTGTTTATTTAACTAAAATCGGTTGACTAACACCTTATTTGTGATGTTTTTACTAACGCGACCCGAAATTTTACCAAACCTGAAAAAATCTTGCCCGTTCAGGGCTAAAAAACGGACAAGCATCTGCCCTGTAAAGGGTTAAAGGGATTTGAACACACCACCAGCAGGTCGCAGGCAAGCATGCTAGCCACTTTGCTATCATGACTCCCAATAACATCTAGAACAACTATAGTAATACAGTGATGTAGTTGATTAGTTCAAGAAATAAAACAACATACCATAAGTTGTTTTTTCACATGCTCTGCTGCTATTTTATCAGCGTTCAGTGCAGATCCTTCGTTAACTGACTTAATGCGCTCGCCCAACATGCAAATATAAGGCAACAAACATGACTTGATCACCTGAAAACATAAATAAGATTGCTGGTTAAAAAACTAGCATGAAGACAACTGCAGGAAATAATCAAAATAAATTTGCATTTGTCTCTTTTCAGCGCAAACACATTTGATTAAAAACAATACTCGACATCGATGTAAGTAAAGTTACAATAAATAAGAACAGTGTACATGAGAAAACACACATGTGTTACCTGTATCCATAATGGAAGCAACAAATAACCTGCCATGCAGGCCTTAAGAGGTGATTAAGGAGGGTTGGTGTGAGACAGGTTACCTGATCCTGTAGAAAACGTTAGCTACAAAACACAAACAGTAATGAAAAATTCAAAACAATGTTTTCCCATAGTGAATTTGAATAACGAAGACACAAAAAATAGATTGCACGGTATATTGCCTGGCATCTCGTCAGGTACATACTGCAGAAATCATACAACATAAACTAAAGTTGTAAGATAAATCCTTCAAGCTGAAATATACAGAACACATATTCACACATTAATTCCAATTGAATACCATGGTAATTTAAGACTGACTGTCATGTCTTTCCGTTTGCACAAAATTGACTTCTGTAAATTAATGGCGATTGCTTCTACCACCTTTAAAATGCGACCATTTTGTGCGTTAAACACATGAAATGCATTGCCCCTATCAATCACGTTACTGGTTTCCAAAATGTGCAATCCAATCAATGACGTGGGAGGTTTGTGGTGCATCGGCTTGACCAGGTTCCCAGAGTCTTCATAATAAAAAATCTACACAGAGGTTGGCAAGAGTTGGTTGTGAGCCTATGCTCCACTGGGAGATAAAAAGGCAGAAGAAGAGGACATAATAAAAGCCAACCATTGGCACCTTGCCGTCTTGACAGACGATAGTTTGTGCTCTAAAAAGGCATAATAACTTTTAACTATGGCGGTAGCGAGTGTGACTGATAAGGCCAATTTGCGCTGTAAATGTCCGTTCACAGTGGGTGCATGTGAACACGTGGTCATTTCCACCATCATGCACCATCTTACGTCTCAAACGCTTGGTGTGTGACTTTTCTGCAATAATTTTCTCCTTTGACTTTATTCCATTTCTGATATTTGCCCTCCATGCAACACGTTCAGCGGCGACTTGCTCCCAATGTGCATTATCAATGCCTGTATCAATCATGTCCCGCTTACACACATCTTTGTATCGTAGTAGAGGCCGATCCTGAGATCTCTTACCCATCTGTAATTCACCAAAAAAGATATCCTTTGGTATTCTACCATCATCCATCCTCCTAAGATGTCCTATCCATCTAAGTCTACGAAGACTGAGCATGGAATAAACTGTCACACAACCTGATCTTTCCAATACTTCAGTATTTGTGATTTTGTCTTGCCACTTAATACCAAGAATTCTTCGCAGACACCGCATATGAAAGCTGTTTAAATTGTTCTCTTGGTGTGAGTAAGTTGTCCAGGTTTCACTGCCATAGAGAAGAGTACTAAGGACACAGGCTTGATAGACAAGGACTTTTGTTTTGGCAGTAAGCTTCCTGTTCTCCCAGACTCTTTTTCTTAACCTGTTCATTGTTGTTGCTGCCTTACCAATCCGGATGTTGATTTCCTGATCTAGGGATAATTTGCTATTTACCACTGATCCTAGATATGTAAAATGGTCTACTATCTCTAGTTCGGCGTCGTCAATAAAGATTGATGGTACCCCATGTGCACCTTGTGACATAATCTGTGTCTTCTTTTTGCTAATTGTTAAACCAAATTCAGAACAAGCATTGGAGAATGCAGATAGTAGACATTGCAATTCTTCCTCAGAGTGGGTCGTAACTGCAGCATCATCTGCAAAAAGCAACTCTCTGATCAGTACCCTCCTAATTTTGGTCTTAGCCTTCAATCTCTGAGCATTGTAGAGGCCGCCATCTGAGCGTGAGTGAATGTATATACCACCATCCTGATCATGAAATGCATATTTCAGTAGAAGTGAAAAGTATATTCCAAAGAGGGTGGGAGCTAGTACACAACCTTGCTTAACTCCACTCTTGATTTCAAATTCTTCAGAAGTTGCACCATCAAACTTGATTATACCCTTCATGCCTGTGTGGAACGATTCCACAATGGACAGAAGAGTTGGTGGGCAGCCAATCTTCTTTAGTGCCTTGAACAGACCCTCACGACTGACCAAATCAAATGCCTTTGTGAGGTCGATGAAGGCAATAAACAGTGGTTGATTCTGTTCACGGCATTTTTCTTGCATTTGTCGCAATGAGAATATCATATCAGTGGTAGACCGGTTCTGTCAAAAGCCACACTGTGATTCGGGGTAGACTTGATCTCCTAGGACTTGAAGTCTGCGCAGAACAATTCTGGCAAATACTTTTCCAACAATACACAGAAGTGAGATACCCCTATAGTTGTTACAGTCGCTCCGATCACCCTTGTTCTTGTACAGCGTTATGATGTTTGAATCTTTGAAATCCTGTGGGACTTGTCCTTCACGCCAGCATAGCTCTATTAGCTGGTGGATCTGTAGAGTGAGTGTGTCTTGCCCACTCCTGATAACCTCTATTGGAATCCCATCCTTACCTGGAGCCTTGCCAGATGCAAGTTCATTTATAGCACACTT
This sequence comes from Cepaea nemoralis, assembly GCA_014155875.1. Taxonomy (NCBI): domain Eukaryota; kingdom Metazoa; phylum Mollusca; class Gastropoda; order Stylommatophora; family Helicidae; genus Cepaea; species Cepaea nemoralis. The sequence goes on along the minus strand of JACEFZ010026849.1, from coordinate 683,255 downwards.
AACTTCTGTTATGGTGGGAAGTGTGTCCAGGTGGTCAAGAGTTGGCAGAGCCTCTATGGCGTTAAGGGCATCATCCGCTAGTTTGGTCTCACTTGAGTAAAGCTCCAAATAGTGCTCTACCCATCTGTCCATCTGCTGTTTCTTATCAGTGATGATTTCTCCAGTCAAGGTTTTCAGCGGTGCACTTCTTTTGATCACTGGACCACAGGCTTTCTTTATTCCTTCATACATGCTTCTTATGTCTCCCTTATCACTTGCGATTTGAATGGACTCACATAACTTGATCCAATAATCATTTGCACACTGCCTGGCAGCCTTTTGCACATCCTTCCTAGCTTGCCTAAGCTCACTCAGAGTGTTACGCGTTGGTCTTTCCTTGTTTCTTAAGAGAGCTTTCTTCTTCTTATCAATCAAGGGCTGCAGAGTCTCGCTGTTGGCCGCAAACCAGTCCTGCCTCTTATGATCCACAGTGCCGTAAACCCCTACGGCAGTTTTATAAAGAGTTTCCTTAATTTGACCCCACTTTTCATTTACTGTACAATTTTCTGGTGTATCAGTGAAAGTGTCTTCAAGTTGCTGTTGAAACTGAAAGCACTTTTCAGGATCATGAGTGTTAATAATATTGATCCTGGGGCTAGATTTGTGTTTAGCTGTGTAGATTCTCTTTGGTCTCAGTCTAACTCTTGCAACAACCAAAGAATGATCTGTATCACAGTCAGCACTGTGGTAACTACGAGTCAATGATATATGGTTCAGATGTTGTCTCCGTGTGATGATGAAGTCCAGCTGGTGCCAATGGCCGGATCTTGGATGTTTCCATGTGACCTTATGCATCTCTTTTGTTTTAAAAAAAGAGTTTGTAATACATAGGTCATTACTGGTGCAATGCTCCAGCAGCCTTTGCCCATTTTCATTCATGCGACCGATGTTGTATTTTCCAAGGGACACTGGCCATGAACTCGAGTTCTTGCCCACACGAGCATTGAAATCACCGAGCATATAAATGTAGTCAGATTTTGGAACTGCCTTGATCACGGAGTCTAACTCCTCATAGAACAAATCCTTCACATCATCAGAGGAATCGATAATAAAAGCACACTACGGGTAATGTGGGTATTTTTTGTGTGTATTCGCTTGCTTTGAACTTTAGCGTAGTCCATACACATGCTACTATAGGGTGTATTTTTAATGACTGTGCAGTGTTTGAAAATATTGCCAGTCCAAGTTTTGAATTCACCCTCTGTAAACGAGGTATGGTGTCAGCCTCGAGTGCTGAGGTCCCAGGTTCAAGCCCCGGTTAGGACCGGGAATTTTTCTCGTGGACTTCTAGAAATAACATTTCCCCTGGTCTCTGGGTAGCGAGATCGGACACCCGTGTGTATTGTTGCGCACGTAAAAAATCCCTTGGCAGTTGGAAATCGAAAAAAGAGTAGCCTAATGGCACTGCCAGGGCAAAATTTTGAGTTTAAAATCTACCCATAGTATTTCAGGATCCTCGCCGGTGCTATGGAGTTCGTGCACTGAGCTGAGTTTCTCCAGACTCTGGACTGAGTTAGGAGGAGAATGGAGCACTCATGGGTTACACCCGTGTGCCGTGATGTTGATCCATGGACTAAACTAAAACTTGGACAGGCAATATTTTCAAACACTGCACAGTCATTAAAAACACACCCTGTACTTCTAGCGCACTCGACTGATTTTTGTGTGTGGATTATCTTTCCCTATCAAAAGTGTCCCTCGCCATCAAACTCCAAACCAAACCAACTCTAAAGGTATGTGGGTGGTATTACACTAGCTGTTCTTACTTTTCCAAGGAAATCTTTGATATTTTTGTGATGCTGGGTTGACCCCAGAATTGCACCTGAGAGAACAAAAAACATGCTAGCACTGGGGATTGACAATTTTTTGACAGTCAAGTGACTGGTTTCTGTAGCACTGCTGAGGATCCGATTGTGTACATACCAGAATTACACATGCTGTTAATATTCTTTTTCTGATTAATTTTTAAATTTCAACATGAAACTTGGTAGTGATCTGACAGGTCTGCAGCTGCTTTACTCATGAGAATATACGGGATTATGGAGAAAGACGTTAACCTCCAGGCCAGGGAGACCGGCGCTAAAAAATTGCATTCCAAGATCACGTGTTGCCTAGGTTGTGCTGTATCCATGTTTGTTTAATGTAAAATATCATGCACCGAATTCATCAATTGACAACAACGAGGCCTGAACATTTGATGAGAATGAAACCAGATCAGCCACAAGTGAGAGCACACAACTAAAGAAGATATGGGTATAGAGCCAGAGGAAGACCAAGTAAACCATGGATATAAATAGTACAAAAGAAAAGAACTCACTTTTAACACCTTGGAGAGTAATGGGCATCTGGCACTAGCCCCCATATTTTTTATATTTGGCACTGAATGGATGATGTGATCACTGAAGGGGTCATGTGATCAACATCATGAAAGCCACCTTCACTTCCCAAAACATTACCTGATACACATTTTAGGTTGGGTCGACCTGGGAGAGTACGACAATATAAAACAATCTGCCTTGATGCAAATTCAAACCCATGACCACTGGGTCAGCAAGCAAGTGTGCTAGCCACTGTCCCACTGCGGCACCCAGATAAATAAATTTCATAATATTCTTTAATGATAAAAGTAAGAAGATGATCATACCTCTGGACCCAACTCGCCTAGGCCAGCTAAAGCTCCATATTGTGTGGCTAATGCTACCTTCTCGCTTTGTATTGCCTTACTGAACTTCTTGGTCACTCTGGCTTGAATGTTATTGGTGTTGTTGCTGTAATTCCTGCATGTTGAAAACAAATATTTATTGCATGAGAATGAATCAATAGGTGTTTAAAAAAAACCTACAGCAAATGTGCATGCAGGTTAAAAGTTACCATGAAAATGTCACATCATTATCATGTGCCACACTGACAAGCGGGGGCGGTCATGTTTCACCATCTCACACGATTACTAGAGTCGTGGATACCACGTGGCCAAGCCATCTAGATATTTATCTCTCTGCCTTCTCTTCACTCTTTTCCCATAAATCTTGTCAGTTATCACTAAGTTTTCCAGTTTATTTCTCCTCATAACGTATCCAAAAAAGCTTGACTGGCTACATTTAATTTCTTATATCAATTTACGGTTTTCATTTGTTTGTTGCAGGACTGCCCATGTCTGTCCATGGTATTCTTTGTATTTTCTTCAGAAACCACATTTCTGCCATTAGATGGATTCAGCTTGTCTGCTCATTGTTCAAGCTTCACATCTATACACAAGTACAGGTTCTATGTAGCACTTCAACACTCTTTTTCTCATTGCAACTGACATCTTTATATTGGTCAGTATGTTTTCCATCTTACTGAGATGTCTAAGGTAAATTATATTGCAACAACAAAATATTTGAACAGAATTAATTTATTCATGGTGCGAATATGCAAAATATCAGTAAAATTAACCAACCCTTTTCAACGTTTACAAAGGGTTTTTCTCTTCCCTCAAGTAAATGTGACTTTTCAAAATGTGTGTTGGTAATATGTACTTATATGCCTATGTGTGAATAGACAACACACATAAAAGATACTAATGTATTCAATATTTAACATAAAAAGAAAAGTTATGTTAAAAAACTGACCACATTCAGCTGACTTCTTTTATGGCTTCATAAATATATGTGAATACATTTTCTACCAGATGTGAATAATTGGCTAATATTAAATACACATTTGTACTTTAAGATGAATCACTACACGATGAGACAGATACAGAGGAGATCTGAGCACTTAAGGAACGAACGATCTGATGTGCAGTGATGATAACCTGACAACTAACTTGAAGTTAAGAAAATAAAATTATAATATGTACAATGAGCTGAATCACCTGAAAGAGAAATGAGTTGTTCTCCTCCTTTAAGTGCCACTATGACCCCTGAGTATGATGCTTGCTTACGTTATGCAATGTTATCACGATCAGCATTGCTGCACCCTGGGCACACCCGTGTGCACTCAGTCCTCTGATGCAGCAGCCACCCCATACAATCACCACTTACTGTCCCCTTGAGAAGTTGACCACACTTCATTCCAAGGTTGTGAAGTTGGACTCTTTCATATCAACACTGTCACAATTCAATCTCCCATCAGTGGCTAGGATTGTGTCCATCCCTCCCACAGCAGGATTTTTGAAGAATGTGTGGCCTAGTAAAATAGTTCTAGATCATTTTAGGAATGTTCTGGGAAGGAAGAGCGGTGAAGAAGGGAGTTCATCACCAAATCTTTTTTATGCCATGACCTACTACATGTTGAAGACCTTACACCAGTGGTTCTCAAGGAGGGGGGGGGGGGGGGGGGGGGGGGGGGGGAGGAGAAGGATTCAGGGTTTACTGAGGGGGAATTAAGATTATTTCAAGATAGCATTAATACAAGAACTGAGTACTTGATATTGTTATTCCCTCCATATTTTACAGTGCTGTACTTCTCCCTCTTCTAAAACACGTTTGATGTAGACGTCTAGTATGTGTTATTAAATTTAGCTTCCATTTTTACGTATACTGTGTTAAGGTGTGTGTGTGTGTGTGTGGGGGGGGGGGGGGGGTGTGTGTGTGTGTGTGTGTGTGTGGGATTTACAGGGAGGAAATACGAAAGGGGAGGAATGACATTCTGAACATATGGTGAAGGGGTGTATGGGCCAAAAAAGGTTGAGAACCACCGCCTTTCACTTTATGTGCACACCTTCCCACAACTTGTTTAAAGGCAACACTCGTGATAAGATAACCTGTGTGTCTACTGCAGATAACAGCAACTTAGCAGAAATGTTACATTTCCGATTTTATTGGAATGTAATCCTGTAAACCAATAGCATAAATAAAAATTCATTAAATTTATGTGTGTGTGTTTTGTGCACATTTTGGTACCACTCACCGACAGATCTGTGCCACCAGCCTTGCAGCAAAGTCTCTTAAGGCCCAGTGGTTGTCCATATCTGGTCGTAAGCACAACTGTTTACTAACCACACACGTCATCACAGCAGGTAGCAAGTTGTGAAGCTGGGGAATACAGCAGAGTTTTACAATGACAGAAAGTCACACTAGTCTAGTTGCAAGATTAACAAAAAGAAAAGTTTTATACGAATGAATAAACGAACGATTGCTTGCTCTCAGAAAGAGTGTGTGTGTGTGTGTGTGTGTGTGTGTGTGTGAGAGAGAGAGAGAGAGAGAGAGAGAGAGAGAGAGAGAGAGAGAGAGAGAGAGAGAGAGAGAGAGAGAGAGAGAGAGAGAGAGAGAGAGAGAGAGAGAGAGAGAGAGAGAGAGAGACTCAAACGGATAAGGAGCCACAGTGCTGCAGTGACTAGCATGCTTGCTTACTCACTTGGGGGGTCGTGAGTTTAAATTTCCATCAATGCAGATTTTAAAAATTGACCTGGGTCCTCAGATCGACCGAGTCTAAAATGGGTACCATGAACAGTTGTGGGAATTAAAGGCAGCCGGCTCCGTGGTGAAGGGGTTACAGACGCAGTTCGTAATCCCGCATACCTATGTTTGAAACACAGCTGTGGGGGATTTTGCAGCAGACCACCTTGCGTTGTTCTTTTACATACTGGTCATTTGGAAAGCAGTGGCAAACTACTGAACGTAATCTTGCCAAGAGATCACAGTAGCAAAAAAATACTGGTGTTGACTGTGATGCCCTATAAAGGATATGCAACTAACTAACAGTATATAAACTTTGAAGGGGATTAGGGTTTCAGACTTCCTGGTGGAGTAATCATATCATTCAAGGTGAAAGGTCCAATACTTTCCATGTGTGTGAAACTACATATCTATAGCTATTGATTTTCTATGCAACTTTACATTCAGTAGTTTGCCATTGCTTTCTGAACAAGAAGTCAACCCTGAAGTCCAACTGATGCATGCTGGAAACAATTTTATGTGAAAATACAAACTGTCCTTAAATGCAAATAAAGCTGTAGGGAAAAAAACATAAATATTTTAGCTAGTTACCATGTCAGAATTAATACATTCTGAAATGACTTGTTTGATCTTCAAAGTGCAATATCTGGTTATCAAGCGCAAACAAAGAAGCCATAAACAAGTTTTCTCAATGTACTGCCTGGCATATTTCACTGCAGCTCATCAACATCTTGCTTGATGAGATGCAATAAAATATATCAGGCTAGACATTGTTTATGGCTTCCTTGATTAAATCCACTAAATGAATACATTGTTTTCATGCACAATTTTCTTAAAGAATTGAGCAACCATTACTTACATATTTGTCCAGATATAACGTTGGGTTGTCCAACAAGGACTTGACCATCCTCATAAGGTAGATAAGAAGAGCTAGATTATTCTGAACAACATTAATATTGACACCTTCTGCGGCAAATGCCACGAATCTGGGAAGCATCTGGTGCAAGCCTGGATCCTGCTGTAAACTCTGTAAGGCTTCCTGTAAACAAATTTGACACAAATTAACTAACTGAAATATTAGTACAATCTTATACACACACCATCATCATCACGTGCTGTGGCGATAAACAAGGGTGGTCATGGCTCACCATCTCACTAAGTCAACAGTGTTTGATCAGTTCTGTGTTGTCTCGATTATGACTTGCAGCCAAGCCATCTAGATATTTATCTCTCTACCTTCTCCTCACTCTTTTCCCATAAATCTTGTCAGTTATTACTAAGTTTTCCAGTTTGCCTCCTACATCTAATTTCACTAATCAATTTAGTTTTCATTTTTTTCTTGTAGGATTTGCTCATTTATTCTTTCTGTCTGTTCATGGTATTCTTTTTCCTAAATATTAATCACATTTCCATAGCCATCAGATGATTTTCAGCTAAAATACAAAAATTATTTTATGGACCTGTCTTTGAGTTCTCTGGAGAGATCTACATGCAGTAAATATTACAACAGTTCACATGTTATTTTTATTTTGACATTAGTTTTTAAAAAAAATAATAAAAATGTATCATGAGGAAATGGCAAATTTTGAAGAGAAAAAGTAGACTGCACACTAATGGTAAGGATAATCACCAAGCATGGGCGGTCACCGCCTTACATGATCATCAGTCTCAGATTGTGTTCTCGTCCTGATTATGCCACATGGCTAAACCATCCAATTACTTATCTCTTTGTCTTCCCCATGTTCTTTTCTCATCAAGTTTGGAAGTTTTTATTAACCTTTCAAGTTACTTCTCTTAACACACCTAAAATATGTGTCAAAATGTAATTTTCCTAACAAAAGTTTGCTCTTCATCTGTTTCTTGAAGGACTGCCCCATTCACTTTTCTGCTCATTGGCGATATTCCTTGCATTTTCCTCAGAAACCACATATCCACAGCCATTAAATGTTTCTCAGCTTGTCTTCTTATTGTCCATGTTTCACATGTATGCAGCAGCATAGGCTCTACATAGGACTTTAATACTCTTTTCTCACTTTTCTTAATGCTGCAGATCCTCTTCACTGCCTGGCATCAATACTATATCTACATAAGTCAAATTGTTCATGTTATGTCCTTTGATTTTGATTCCGTACGTCCTACATTTCTCATATTTTCACTTATTTTTATTGTCCATGTACATCTATCTTATGGTCATCGCCCGTCTGAATGTCAATACATTGACCTCGAGTTAAAACTCTCTGAAAAATTCACAACCAACCAAGCATACCATATAAAATTGTAGCAAACAAGACACGCAACCTGTCAAACAATAACACACAGAAGTATACTAACCGATCTCTTCTGTTCATCGGGTCCAACACAACTTTCTGTGATTTCCTTGTAGTAATACTGTTGCTCCTGGGGGGAAAACAAATCAAAGTTTGCAGTCAGTTAACAGATAAACATCTATATCCATTATTTATTATACTATATACGATAGTGTGTGTGATGGTAGAGTAGTGGCTAGACTTGCCCAGTAGTCATGGGTTTGATCTGTACTGGGGCAGACTCAAATTTTAAAAATTAATCTGGGATCCCAGGTTGAGCGGTCCTAACATGGGCACCAGGAAATGTCTTGGGAAGAAAAGGCGGCCAGCATGGTACTGACCACAGCACCCTTGGAGTGTTGATTGGTCTATACAAATACGAGCTTAGCATCATATGCCCAATGCACCAAAGGCAAGTAAGTAAAAGGGCTCTTTACTTTACTTATAAACAGTATGAAAGCCCCCGGGAAGGTTAACCCGGTCAACAAATGCCCGCAGAAGTCGGATGTGTCGGCCTAACGGCGCAAGAACGCAGCTCTGCTGTAAACAGGCACAACGCAATCACATCCGAAAAAAAACTCCGGATGAACGAAGAAGAAGAAGTATGAAAGCTGTGCTAGCATAATGGATGGTGAACTTATTTGGTTTCCGTCCTAATTTGAGGAAGTATTTTTCCTGCCTACATATAGCTCTAGGATTGACCCAGCCTGAAAAATTGACACCAGAGACATCTGTGAGATGTAAAGGCAGCAAAGAAGAGAGCAGGTCACCTCATCACATGATGCTGTGACCTAGCACACACAAAGTCCTATCATCTCATACTGCTATGGCAGGATCTGCTGTCATTACCTTCGGCTAGAATACAAACATAATTTACCAACTAATTTAATGAAGGATCTAGGAAGGAAAGGGGGGAAGGGGGAGTTTAAAGGTGAGAGGATTGAGTTCACTGTCCCAGATTTGATCCCACATGGCTTAGTCTCTTTCTGTAGAAAGTGCCACATAGATCAAGTACTCTGTAGCCTCAGCGACAACCCCCCAGGAGCCTTCAAGAAATTGTGCTCATGAATCAAATGGCAGATTCCAGATACAAACCCATAACCTTCAGAGCATGAGGAAGGCAGCACTTTGCACTGGAGACCTGCCACATCTGGGAATAGTTAGACACAAAGAGAATCAATATATTCAATGTGGGCAATATTTATCTGACAGGATACACCAAGACTAGTTTTGTCTCCTTGCAATCACATCATCAGGTCAGTTCTCATGTTGAACAGAATATGCCAAGACATACATGCTATTAATTTTGGAAAATAGATCATCAAGAATAACACAAATCTAACTACACACAAGTTGGCGTGCTAGCATAATTGACAGCGAACTGTAATGGTAATGTCATAAGCACAGTCGGACGCCGGTTTGACACAGAAGAAGCCACAAAGTCATCTGAGAAAGTAAGAGAAAGACTGGCCACTTATTCCTCTGTGCATAAAAGCCTACAAAATATGATGACGCTAACAAACCACAGATCCATAGCAGGAGCAACTTACTTATTTTTACCCAAGGACAAATACACTAGCAGTGAAAACTGGTCACTGGAGATGTGTCCACTAGCAATGAAACATGGCATGCCTTGATACAAAAAGTATAACAGGAAAATTAAAGACATTTCACAGAAACATCATTGAAAACACTGCTTTAATTTTACTGAGACTTAAAAAGTCAGATATGAAGAGATAAACAATATCTTTAGGTCATGTAACAAGAAGAGGGGCACTGGAAAACATTGTGATGACTGAAAAGATCAGCTGTACTTGCAGAAAGAGACTGTGGCCTGGAGGAATACCATCAACAGAATTGATCTAGAACATCAGAGCCTGAGATCTGTACATGAACATCTCTGCCATTTGATAGGGCACATGAGAATGATAAGACAGGCCAGACTCACTACTGTCGATGAATGGAACAATAACAGGGCTATCATAACCAGAAAACAAAGCAACTACACTGCCAAAAACACACATGAAAATATAACTTACAACTGACAGTTCATGAGTAGTCAGGTTTTTCAACTTCACTGTGTCCTTGTGTTTGTAATGGTGTTTATATTTCATGCTGTCAGGATGAGGCCGCTTATGTGGTCGGTTAATGCTAGCTTTTAGCGATGTGTCTAGAATCTCCTGTTTCTGGTGGTCTTTAGTTGCCGGTGGTGGATTCTCAGGTAAGGCAGGCTGCACTCCATCAATACATAACCAGTGAGCTGAAATAAACAATGTAACGTCAAATACTTCTGTAGCAATTAGGTTAAAACACAAACAGTCCCAAGTAGGAGACTGTTTTGGGCCTGTTAAGTGTTAGGGCCATCACATTAGGGGAGTTTCAAATGAAAACTTAAGGTATTTTTTGGTGTGTGTGAATATACTCTGAAAAAGTAAAGGACAAATGTATCATTTTTTGATGTTGTCACCACTGTGTTCAATGCAAGTTCTTCAGTGCCGATAAAGTGCTTGGATTCCTGTAGAAAATCCTACCCTGGGTTCACTACTCGGTGTGCCTGACTTGGTCATGAACAGTCTGTCATACAAGTCACAACATTTTGAAACTTCCTACTCCACTCATACACTCAATGGACTGACAGGCATGCATCACTATATTGGGCATTCATTCGCTGATGAATTTCTATAGGTTTCACCCCTTCATTGATCAAAAAACGGATAACACAATGCTGCTCTACTTTGGTGCATATCAAAAGTGGGGCGGCTATCTTTAAACTGCCCTTATGTCAGTGTTCATCTGCCCTGTGATGTCATGTGCTTAACTTTCCTAAACAATAATATTAATAGGTTGCAAGGCAATGGCATGGTTATTGTAATGTGTATCACACTTTTAAGGTTTTAATTTGAAGCCCCTTGGTGGAACTCACAGCATAGTTGCTCTTGTGCTCGTTACTATGACCTGTGCTTGCTCAACATAGGAGCCATGGTAGCATAGTGGTTAGCCTGCCAGACAGTGGTACAGCAGGATGATTTTTCTTACCAGAATGTCTCTGGTGTTGATTCAGGCTCATAAAAATGGGTACCGGACAATTTTCGGAATGTTCTAGGAATTGTTTGGGAAGAAAGCTGATGAGGAAGAGAAATGGACACTCCACCCACATTATGTGGAATATTGTGAGCGTCCTGGCCGTGATCGTATAATGGTTAGTACTTCGCGTTGTGGCCGCGACAACCCAGATTCACGGCATAGACTGATGTCTCGCACCGCCAAGCTCACATATTTCACTCCCGTGTGTTGCCGGGGCCCATAAGGGAAGCAAAGAATAGCAACACTGTAGCCTACCACGCATGTCGTAAGAGACGACTAAGGAGGCTTGATGGTTCCGTCGCCCTGCTACTGAGTTCGTGCGTGGCGCGACACTGTGAGCTGTGGGTTTCGTGTGAAGTGCTTTTGAATCTGCAAAAGTTTTTTTTTTTTTTTGGAACATGACTGCATGTTCGGAGCGATGACAGGTGGCTATGTCCCAGAGTTGGCCAGTTTTTGCCATATGCAGAAATGCGTGGCTGCTGGGCTTCTGGTTGACTGCCACTGCCGTCGGTGATGAACTGTATTTTCATGGATTGTGTGGGTGAAAATCTAGGAAACATCCAGATAGGAAAATGACTGCTGATTCCATCAGAGATGAATTGGGTGTTTCATGGCGGACTGGTGTGTTGACATTCTGGCGGCGGCATTATGCACAGTGTATCTGTGCGGGCTGTTGTTTGTCAAGACTCCTGTCTTTTCCACTTTTCACATTGGGCAGTGGGGAGCGATTTGTCTGATATTCACTGGCACAGGAACGGAGCATAATGGGGACGACCCGTTGCTGTGAAGTTGGAACTGCGACTAACTATGTGACCAAGACTATGTGAAGTCCTGACACTTCAAACCCCAACAGTAGTTTATCTGCCACAGAACTACCTTTATCATATTAACAAGAAAGGATATACACAGTGCTGTATCAGGAGAATTGTGCCCAATTATTGTTAACAAAACCATCCCACAGCACCCCATGTACTCCCACAACCAATAACCTGATCACGCTATAAAAAATAATTAAGAAACGCTTCCGATAAAGTAAAAGTACTCAAGTCGAGAGGGTCGATTTTATTACACCGGATGTTACACCATCCGGCTCAGTGTTGCCACCTGCCAAGAGCATAACACAAAGCACAAACTCCACAGGCTCAGAGATGTTTCCCAGGAATCACTAGAAAAACTGTACTCATGCTTTGAAAGACCCAGTCTGGGGTACAAACCCATGACTTTCAGAACATGAGGCAGATAACTTAACCATGGAGATCCCCAATGTTTCAGATGGCATGCGAATTGAATGATCAATGTCTCTTCTCCTTTTCTGCCCATTAACCCCCAATGAAGCATAGGCGCTTAAGCAACTCATGCCACTCACTCCTAACTTTTGCTATCATCATTACAGCTCCCTCCATATCATCCCCACATTATTCATCTCTGCCTCTCATTCTATTTTCCATGCTTCTCCATATCATCCCCACATTATTCATCTATGCCTCTCATTCTATTTTCCATGCTTCTCTATATTTCTTTTGTCCCGTGGGTTTCAGAGAAAGGGATTTCCAAATATAAAATCAACAGGTTTTCTCAATGTGTGTCACATCCTATGCCAGCATCTTTTCCTCACCTCTTGATTCACTGGAATGAGTTTAGTTCTCTCTATAAACTTCATGTTAGTCATTCAGTCATCTAGTTTTAGTACCTCTATTCTGTTCAATACCCAAGTTCTCTGTATAAGCTCCATGTTAGTCATTCAGTCAGCTAGTGTTAGTACTTCTATTCTGTTCAGACAATGAGTAATGCTGCTGTTGTCTTTTACTTATGCTGTTAAGCATCATTGGGAGGGGTTATTCAAGTTTCAGTGCCTTTCCTCCATGAGCATAAATTTTACAGGACCAAGTAAATTCCCTATTAGTTTGCTAGACCTGTCATATAACTGGCTAAAAAACATACTATGACATATAAACAACACATTATTCCTAGTAATTGAAGCTCCCGTATTGAAGCTATATTGCAAAGGAAGACATTATTGTAGACTATAAACAAGAAATATGAGCCACCATAAACCTTAATTGGAGGTGCAGTCTGGCAGTGACCAACATGCTCATATCTCAAATGTGGTAGATTTGTAAAACTACCTGGTTCCCACATCAACCCAGCTTACAATACAGCCGGGAACATGTCCTGGGAAGCAAATGTGAGGGGATACATAGAGTCTGTTCTTTTGTATGGATGTGAAACTTGGACAATGAGCAGTCAAGCTGAAAAGCATCTGATGGCTGCAGAAATGTGGTTTCTGAGGAAAATGCAAAGAATACCATGGACAGACAGAAAAACCAATGACCAAGCACTACAGAAGACAAATGAACATCGTAAACTGATTAGAGAAATTAGACGTAGACAGTCAAAATTTTTTGGACATGTTATGAGAAGAAATGGATTGGAGAACTTAGTAACAACTGGCAAGATCGAAGGGAACAGACCAAGAGGAAGACCGAGAGGAAAATACCTGGATGGCTTGGCCACATGGCATGGACGAGACAGGAACACTGAGCTGATCTACGACACTGGTGATCGAGTGAAATGGCGAGTCATGACCGCCCACGCTTTCCGGCATGGTACATGATTGATTGATTGTATACTGACCATATCACCTACCAACTACTTATTGATCTATTACAATATAGGACCAACACCATAAGCCCAATATGTGTCAAGGCAAGTAAAAGAGTTCTGTACTACTTCATATTTTATGTACAATTTGTGATATACAAAATATATTAAATGATTATGCATCCATGACAAAAACAAGAATGTAATCAAATAACCTTTCATGGTCACTTCGCAAGGTATTTTTGGCAACGGTTCTCCAACAATGGCTTGCAGATCGACTTCTTTTTCTTCAGTGAAGAATATTTCACGCCCTCCACCGCTTGCATGCCGGAAGGGAATATATCCATCCCTGTTTGTGTGTCCATATATAGGCTAAGTAAACAGGGAGGAAAATATATGATTACTGATAAACAGCAACAACAACAAAACGAGGAATCACCTTAAGCTAATATGTTATCATAATCATGTTCCTTATGAAGTGGCATAGATGTTCATGTCTCTCCAATGATCAAACTGCTGGGTGTTCTGGATTAATTCTGCTGATGAATTTCTCCAGGCCCTTGTCTTTGATCATCAAACATCATTTCTCTTACTCTGCCGCTGCCTCCTCTACCGCTGATTTTCTCCAGTCGTTACAAGGTTCTCCAATGCCTGTCCCCATTAACTTACCACAGAACATTGTTTGTCTCTTTCTTATAGCTGTGCATAATGTCCTACTTTCACTAACCTCTACCAAACATTCATTGTTAGCTATTCTGGCCACCCAAGGTATTTGAAACGTTCATTTCAGAAACCATGTTATTGCTTCCAAGCTCTTCCTTTTTTCACATTCCAAGATTCACTGACAGACAGCAGATCAAGTGTTCTATATAACATGACAGTACCCACTGACATTCAATGAAAGTGATTTACTACATAAGACACTTGTTATCTTCTGAAATGCAGCTTTTACTTGACTTATTGTGCACTTAATCTCTGTATTGCATCTTGTATGAAAATATACTTCATTATTAAGGACCCTATACAGACTACTACAAGTGTGAAGTTTGCAAAAGATCTTTACTGCACATGGATACCTTCATAAGTGCTTTATCTCCTCCTCTTACAGATCACACTAGAAGAATCCATTTATGGTGTACCGCCTCCATAGCACCAATATAGATCCCAATGCGTTTTCTATACCAGAATTCAAACATGCTATACATATTCTGTTATGGGTAAAAGATAGTTCCAAAACAGAAAATGATTTGCTGGGGAGTGAAGCATTTGGTCGTTACACAGTCTAGACCACAACATGAAGTGGGGGTGTTCTCTTAATCATCACATTCCCTTCTCAAAAAAGCCTGTACCCATATTTTATGAGCTGGTTCAACCTCTTAGCCATAATGGTAGCAAAAATAATCCTGTCTCTGCTGGAGATCTAACCCACACCTCTGTCTTCGCAGACAAGCACACTTACCACTATGCCACCTTGTTGTGGGTAGGTTTTCCAAATTTGTAATTTTTCCTTGGAATTTTCAAATGCTGATGGTTTTAAAGATAATCGAAACACACACAAGACCTATTTTACCACTCATATATGAGAAGGCGGCAATAAAGCCAGGTTTGGTATGGGACAAGTAACAACAACAGGTTACCCATTTACACACTTACCACTATGCCACCTTGTTGTGGGCAGGTTTTCCAAATTTGTAATTTTTCCTTGGAATTTTCAAATGCTGATGGTTTTGAAGATAATCGAAACACACACAAGACCCATTTTACCACTCATATATGAGAAGGCGGCAATAAAGCCAGGTTTGGTATGGGACAAGTAACAACTACAGGTTACCCATTTATAATAAAACATAAATATAACATATCTAGGCAAACCTTCTGGCCTAGAGAGACGACAGTGGAAGATAAACTCTATGGACCGCTGTGTGAACTGAAAAAGACAGTTCAATTCATACAAGAGACAGCACTGCAGTTATAGACATATTTCAAGCGAACGAAAGAAGAAGAAGAAGAAGAAGAATAAAACATGCGCGACCCCCCCTTCCCTCACTGTTCTTTCTAAGCCAATGTGATACTTCATATGGTTGAGGTATTTCAGTTTCGAGGAGCCACGGTAGCATAGCGGCAAGCAGTTATCTGCTGGTGGTCATAAGTTTAATTCACATTGAGTTGGATTTTTAAGACTGGCCTCCCAGGTCGACCTGCCTAAATGAGCACCAGGAAATGTCTTGGGAAATAAAGGCAGTCAGCATGATTTAGGGTGCATTTGTAATGACTGTGCAGTGTTTGAAAATATTGTCAGTCCAAGTTTTGTATTCACCCTCTGTAAAGTTCATGCAACATAATAGGTAAATACATAACTTGGACCAGCAATATTTTCAAACACTGCAGAGTCATTAAAAATACACCCTGTATTTACCACATCACTAGTCCAAAAACTGACAGAGCTATACAGATTTGTGGCTGGAACTGTATGGCCAATACACCCCCAAGGAGTGTCAAAAGGATTCTTTACCTTATTTTTATTTCAGTTTCTCTTACATGATCCTATCACCAAACCAGTGACATATTTTGCTGAAGCTCTTTGTACTATACACCAAGCACTCTGTGGGTGAAGATTTTCCCTGTAGTACTACTGCCGGCATGAAATACAATTGCCTATTGGTAAGCTCTTCTTGAGATGTCTGTTACTGGTAATGATTTCTTCAATTTATGTGCTCTATAGAGATATTCATTTCTCTTTTGCATATTTGCTTTCCTGATTATCTTATTGATTTTTGTTCATGCATTTGTCCATTCCTCTTTAAACACAGTCTTGGGGTTTCTTCTGTATAGGTCTTCTGTTGTCACAAACTAAATAGTGTTAGTATTTTGTCTGTTACTCAGGGTTTTTCATCCATTTTGTTTTTGGTATGGGTGTTAATTGTACCTATTAACTATTCAATGTATGTGTTAGTCATTGCATTCACATTGAGGTCTGTGTCAAACTACAGCTTTCTATTGTCTTATGTTAATGCTTTATGAGTCTGTATAATTTCTAATACCTCAACATTTTTCATCTGTAAAGCTGTGTCGAAGTCAGTGCACATCAGCTTGGTCCTTTTACTGTGCTGTCTCAGCTTTTCAGCTTCCTGTCAGGAAAAAAAAAAGATTCAAATTATGCAAATATTGGTGCCGAAAATTTCAAAACAAAAGAACTTTGTGAAATATAATTTCCAGTTGGTGGGGGATTTAATGTGTGGAACATGCACACGGAAATTTTTATTTGGGGCCCTTGGTCAAGAAGGCCAGGCATCATTACCCAGAGATCAGATCATGACAATGGGTTCCTGTAAAGACATGTGTTCTGCCACTACTGGTTTTGAACCAAACCCTCTTTTAATTAAAGGTGAATACCATGCCTCTAAGTCCCTTTGGTGCCCATGGTTTAGAATGTATGAAGTCATAACTGTGAATATGCAACCTTGACCAAACTGGCATTACTGGCACCTTGCCATCTTGACAGACAATAGTTTGTTACACTGTGCTTCAAAACGGGCACAATAATTACAACCCACAGTGGGGTACAGGGATGAAGTTGTATCTAACCATGACCTAAAGCCTGGGCTTAACTGTGTTGTCCATGCAGCATGGTGGAGTTGTATCTATCCATGACCCAAAGCCTGGGCTTAACTGTGTTGTCCATGCAGCATGGTCCCTCTCTCTGCCTGCCTAGTATACTCCATAGGAAAGGTAACACCAATACATCTGGAATATGACAAGCTGCAGAAACTGCCAGATCACCAAAGCGATGTTCTTACTGTCCGCCTTTCGGAACTTTTATTCTAGACCTGTTGCCAACCAAGGCTTAGTGACTGGGAGATGCAATAACATCAGTTCAAAAGGGGTGAAGCTAGAAAGAGCACTATGCAAGGAGTCAAAGAAGAATTGTAAACCAACACTCTAGTGGTGAAGTCAGCCATTACAAGCTGAGGGTGATAATGAAGAGGGGATCTGAGCACTTACAGATTGAATGCTTTGATGTGCTGTGACAATTATGTATGGAATAACTAACTATATGAAGTCATGTCACATCATATTTATATGTAAACAAACTACTTAAACAAACTGTTCTCACCTGCACAATAAGTTTCAATCTGTAGGAAATATCTTCTGCTAGGAAAGAAGCTGCTTCATCTTGCAACCCTGACACACCAATAGATTCTGCAATGACTTTAATGGACTCTGCAGACAGCACAGATGCCACACGGCTTTCCTTTTCTGATGCCATAGTTGGTAATAGCTTTATTATAAATTTAGGGGGAGGGGGGAATTATCAAAAACAGGTTAAATATTTAAACATTTCATTTTAAAATTTTGCAAGGTAAAAATAAAGATCTACTTGCTAATGATAAAGAAGTATTTAGATCATATCTCATATTGTGAAATAACGGTGATGTGGCGTTGTCAAGGTGTTGGACCGACTAGTGACAGAAGAGGGGCAAGGACTTATAGTACAGAGAGAAAGGACATCTATAAAGGTATAGACAGAATACAGACAGCACCCAAGCTAGGACATAAGGACAGTAATTAGACTAGACTCGGGTGGGGACACTAATGTGTTATAGTTAGAATAACAGAGGGACCGACCCGAGAACAGGGGCAGGTGCATGAGATCAGGGGAATATCGTGACCACGTAAACTAGAGTAGTAACGAGTGCTAAGTGGACAGTGCTGCGTGCAAAGAGAACGCCACGCAGAGTTGCAAAACCCACGAGGGAGTTTGACCACGTAGGCAAGCGACAACATGAGCTGCTTCAGACAGGGGACAGACCGGCCTTCCGACTGGACGTAGTGTTGTTCTGAAGCGAATATTTAGTGTAGTGAATGCATGCGATGTTTAACGAGAGAGTGACCATGTGTGACAATGTGCATTCATATATTGTGTAACGAGTGATAATTGTTATTATGATGTATCAGGCAGATAACGCCTTATGTTGATTGTCAGGCTTGCCTGAAAATAAACGCCGTATCAAAAATGCCTGCACGAGCAAAGTTGTACTTAAGATACAGATGATGTGGCCTGATTGTGAATGAACGCAAGACTGTGACAGGCGTAAGCTCTCTTTAAGAGGATTGGATGGAAAGTACCATTTAACAGAGTAACCATATATGGAAAGAATAGTTGAGAAGGCAGCGAGTAGGTCAGCATAGGAACTCTTCAGTGATTTTTGAAGAGGGAAATGGAGCATGTTTGGGATTGTTCCAAGTGCAGCATGTTTGGGATTGTCCTAAGTGCAGCAATGTTGATTCTTTGACTCAGTATTCACACCGTGAAATGATTAATTTTTATAAAATTTACCTTTCACTTTTTTACATAGAAATAAGGGATATTAAGTAGTGTATCGTGTCAGGCCTTAGTTAGATATGACTGAGCTACCGTATGACAGTAGATGGTACTACCTGCTTCTGTTAGCGCCGAATGTTTGGCGACACTTACCAAACCTGACACCCCACATTGTACCAATGGCTTCAGGCGGAGGAGCGCAATTGGGAGGGTACAAGCCTTATCCTAGTGCGAGGAAATGCAACCTAAAGACTACATGTCATGGCAGGGCAGATCAGGCCCTAAGCCTTGGTTGGCAACTGGTCTAGGATCGAAGCTCCGACAGGCAGACAGTTAGAGCATTGCTTTGCTGATCCGGCAGCTTCTGCAGCTTGTCTTGTTTCAGGCATATTGGTGTTACCTTTCCTCTGGAGTACACTAGACAGGCCGAGAGAGGGATCATGCTGCATGGGCAACACATGGTCTCTACATACAGCCCAGGCTTTGTGTTATGGAGAGGTATAACTCTATTTTAAAAACTATCGTCTGTCAAGACGGCAAGGTGCCAGTCATAAGCAGTGTATATAAAACCTAGTAAAAGTACAGTTGAAAAGTCTTGCTCTGTAACCCACAGAGCTTAAAGACATACAGGGAGACCCAAAAACATGAAAAAAATATGCAAAAATAGATGAATAATATGAGGCAGAGATGAAGGGAGCTCATCTGCATGTTATCAGGGTCAATAAGGGGGCAAAGAATAGCGAGGGGACTAAGGAGGGTTAGCGTAAGACTGAAGAAAACCTTAGCTGCAAAATCCAACTATTTTTTTTTTTGGTTCCCTCGCTTTAAACTCAAGTGTAGTCCATATATGTGTTACTGCTTCTAGTGCATTAGACTGATTTTTGCGTGTGGATTAGTTTTCCCTATTATCTGTGTTCTCACCATCAGGAGATCCCACTCCGACTTCAGGGGTAAATCCAATGAATGGAGGTCTACATGAGATTAGTGTGAGTTTGTTGAAGGCCTATGGAGGATAAAAAGCTGGGATGGTGGAAGAACTAGCGTACATGTCAAGTCACAAAAGAATCAGCTTCACTTTTACATACAAGACTTGTTTGGTTTGTTGAGGATTGCTTTTTTCTGCATATGGATATCTTCATACGTTAGATATTTCAGATAGAAAATTTGTTGCGTATCCCTTACGGGATGTTGCAGTCAACACCAGCATTTTTCAGCTGCTGTTGAAGTACTAGACAAGTGTTACGTTCAGTAGTTTGCCATTGCTTTCTGAATGACTGGCTCCCATACCAGCATGTTATAACACAACACGATGCGGTCTCGCCCATGTGTTGCCGGGGCCCTCACGGGGAGCAAAGAATAGTAACACTGTTGCCTACCATGCACGTCGTAAGAGGCGACTAAGGAGGCTATGGTTCCGTCGCCCTGCTACTGAGTGAGTGCGTGGCGCGACACTGTGAGCTGTGAATTTCACGTGGAATGCTTTTACATCTGTTCGCAGTTTGTAGCGTGAACTGCAAGTTCGGAACGATGGTGGCCGGCTGTTGCTGGATTGACTGGTTTGCCTTTTTGGTTCACAAGTGCATTTTTCAGGGACTTCTGGGGGTCATCGCTGGAGCTACGCAGTTTGTGCTTTGTGCGGTGCTTTCGGCGGGTTGCCCTGTGAAAGGAGACCGAGCCATATGGGATAAAACCCGGGTCAATGAAGTCTTTCTGGTGACTGCCGTTTCCATCGACAATGAACTGTATTTCTCGTTAAGGACTTTTGTGTTGGCATTCTGGCGGCGGCGTTATGCAGTGTACCTGTGTGGGCTGTTGGCTTGCCGATACTCCTGTCTATTCCATTGTTCATATAGGGCAGTGAGGAGCATTTTGTGTGATATTCACTGGCACAGGAACGGAGCATAATGGGGACGACCCGTTGCCGTGAAGTTGGAACCACGACTAAGTAACTAACTAACTAATGACGCGGTCTGCTGCACAAATCGGTCGCAGCTGAGTTTCGAACGGCACCCGGCTCACGAACTGCGTTCGCAAACCTTTGGCCACGGAGACCGGCGAAAAATTAAGTTGCATGTCCTTCACAGGACGTAGCATTCAACCCCAGCATTTTCGCTGTCCGTGATTCCTGGGCAAATTTTACGTTCAGTAGTTTGCCATTGCTTTCTGAACGACCGGCTCCTATACCTTTTTCAAAAAAACCAGCACCGCTGCGTTTCGAACCCTGGTATACTTAGCCACAGAGACCGACATTTCAGATAACAATACATTAAAAAAAACAGTATTACTTCACAAGCACATCCGTCTACTATGTCACAAAAGTCTTTAAAAATACAATAAAAACAATCACAAAAACCTGATATGTACTGCTAAAACAAAACCTATTTCTAGTAAGATGAGATAAAAGTCACACAACAGACATGTAAACACCTCAACAGCTACCTGGCGTGCTTTCTTTCAATGAAGAAAACTGTAGTAGATACTAAGGTGAATTAGTACATCCAAGATGCACTACCAGCATTATAGACAATTTGCAAACTTTATTTTTGCAATTTTGATGACACCGTTGCTGAAAGATATCTAAAGGAAGAAAAAAGGAAATGAAAACATTATTTTTCAACTCAATGGAACACATCAATACTTTGATAAAATATATATTTAAATGGCATGTATTTGTTTCTTGTATTATTCTGAGACGGTTTTATGTAATGAAAGTGCTACGAAATAAACGATGAAATATAAAACAAGAAAAAGTTTCATTTATTCAAAATATATTATATATAAATGATATTGTAGCTGGTTTAACTACAACAATGGCATTAGGTAATAACATAGGGATTGGTTTTCCTCATTCAATAACAATAATTTATAAGAGTTGAGTCAAGAATCAACATCACAGCACATCCCATATGCACTCCATCCTAATCTTCA
Organism: Cepaea nemoralis; assembly: GCA_014155875.1. Classification (NCBI taxonomy): domain Eukaryota; kingdom Metazoa; phylum Mollusca; class Gastropoda; order Stylommatophora; family Helicidae; genus Cepaea; species Cepaea nemoralis. The sequence continues at coordinate 661,593 of JACEFZ010026849.1, read as the reverse complement.
ACAACCAGTGAAGAGTCCCAATACTGATAGTACCACTTGCAGCCTATGTGTCAGCCTGGCCTTTCCTCTGATTACTGAGTTTTGGCAAGATCCTCTTGTCACTTCCTACCGAACCATTCTCTGCAAGCCATGATAATGTATCTGTTCCTTCACAATATTCATATAATCCAAAAGGGCCCTGACCACCTCTCTGTATGAAGTATGCCTGCAAAATGCCACAGTGACTGCCTCCACTTCCATTCTCAGACTAGATGTCAAGGTATCATATGCCAGGCTCTCCTACTCCAAACACTGTCCATTAACCTTCACTATGACACACACCCCCCCCCCCCCCCCCACTTCATTTACAAGATTTAACGTTCAAACAGTTAGAATGAGCATAATGATAATGATTGCAGTAAGATCCTACTTTTGGTGACTGTATTTCCATTTGTTTTTATTTCCCTATTGTTTGATTGGTATTAGCTCTGTTGACTAATGCTCGGCTTATGTAGATATTGTTGTGGCTGCTTTGTTCACTGAACACTGCTTCAAATCTCCTTCGGGTATTCACATCCAGGGAGATGTTGTGGCTTGGGGAGATGTATACCAGTGTATAAGAACACGAAGGCATGTTGTTTTCTTGTTAATATAACGTTTATTGGTATAAGATGACAAAGGTTTGATGTTCACCTCCACTCAAGACAAAGGCCGGATCTTAACTGCCCTTGCCAACCCAATACGTCACGATTGAGCATCTCTCACCCTTTCACTCTCGATGCTCAATCGTGCTGTATCTGTTTCCCACTAGATTCTAATAATACCCCAGTACTCCTCCCTTACTGTTACACCTCCCCATGTTGAATAAAGAATTTTCCTTATAAAGGAAAAATCTTTACTCCTAACCCCCCTACTCTATTCCCTCTTTTTTCACTACTTCTCACAATCTTCCCCAAACCAATTTTAACTTAAATGAATATTCAATTTCTTTAACTTTTTCCCCTGCTATATAGTCAACCCTCTTCTTCTTCGTTTCTGGCTCTTCAACCAACCATAACATATTTACATATCTTTAATAACATATCAATTTCAACTATATACAATAACATCATAACACGTCTTCTTAAATACTCCTTCCTCATAAGCAATCTGCTTAAAATTTCAAACGCTGATACCAGCTCCCTTTTATCATCATCAACGCTAGTTATCCCCCACTTTCAACTAACCTGAAACTACTTTCACACGATAGGAAGACAAAGAATCGGTGGCCACCGGAATTTAAAAGAAGAAATAGAACTCTTTAAAAAAACAACATTCACCTAAATCACACACCCCTTTACACCCCTATGTTCTTTGAGACTTTATGTAATAAAGTCTATACCAATTATATCTCCCACAGTACCACTCATTATGGTAACAGTTTACGCTGCTATCTACAGCATCAAATACCAACCATCATCCAAAAATATTCTGCACTTCTAAGTGTCTATATATTACAGACACTACCTTACCTCAACCTCACATTGTAATGTAAACCACAAAACACATCCCGAAGACACAATTACAAAGGTCTATTATCCTTAACTGCCCTTGCCAACCCAATACGTCACGATTGAGCATCTCTCACCCTTTCACTCTCGATGCTCAATCGTGCTGTATCTGTTTCCCACTAGATTCTAATAATACCCCAGTACTCCTCCCTTACTGTTACAGATGTTCTTATGCCTTTTTGGTGGTGATACTGAGAACTCAGTGCCCCTTTAATTCTTTCAGTCCCATTAGGTGCCAAATAGAGGAAATAATGCTAACAAAATCACAAGTGCATATTACTTTCACAGGGGTCAGATAAACACATCCTATACAAACTACAAACTAAACGAAAGAAGCACAACCACACATACTAACAAAGAATAGCCAGTCACATGTGGTGTCCTCTTTGGGATGGAAAGAGTTAAAATGCCTCCCCCCCAAATAAAATACTTCCTTGTCTTACTCCTTGCTTAATCTGTTCATAACCTGCCCACTTAAGTCCCTGTTTTTATTGCTGCTACTTGTTTCATTGCAGGCGATATGGAAACAGACTGTCTTGCGTTGGTTTCCATACAATGATATGAGTGTTTATCATTTAGAAAGCAAAATCAAACTACTGAACGTTAACTTGCCCAGAAATCACAAACGGTTTAAAAAATGCTGGAGTTTACTGCTATGTCCTGTAAAGGATATGCAACTAACTATTGTTTCCACTAAAGATTCTTTATTATTCTGATCTATGTCCCCATCAATTTCAATATCCTCCAACATTTTGATCATTTCATCATGTTTCACTTTAATCAAATGCATTTGTGTAATCTATAAAGCAAAAATAGGCCTTTGTGTGTCTCAAATGACTTCTCTATTATTGCTCAGAATATATATATATATATATATATATATAATATATATATATATATATATATATATATATATATATATATATATATATCATCATGTTCCTCTTGTACCTCGCAGTGTCGAGGTGACGTATAAACATCGTGAGAGTGCCCGATTATGGGCTTCATATATCGATATTCCCATGGACTCTGCTATTCCCTCCGTCCAACGTTTATGTGGTCGGCCTCTTCCTCTGTTTCCATCTGGTCTGTACATCATTGCTTGTTGTGATGTGCTATTGACTGGTAACCTACTTGCATGGCCATATCATTTGACTTGCTGCTTTCTAATAAAATGAAGTGCTGCTTTAACCCCCACTTTAGTCCTGATTTCTTCATTTCTGATCTTATCTCTTGATACGTTGAGTATTCTTCTCATTAACCTCATTTCTGTTGTTGTGATTTTTCTTTTCTCTTTTTCTGTCATTGTCCAGGATTGACATTGGTAGCATAGAGTTGGTAGGAAGATTGTGTTGTAAAGTGCTTTCTTAGTAGTTATTGATACATGTTTATTCTTTAGTGTTGGTGCCATCTGTCCAATGAGTTGATTTGCCTTATTGCACCTATTTTCGATCTCGTCTTCTGATCTGCCATTTGATGATATTATACTTCCTAGGTACTTGAAACTCTTTACTTGTTTCAAGGGATGTTCGTTTAGGTGAATTGTTGTTTGTTCGTTCTTCTTTAGTAATAGTATATATATATATATTGCATTTAGTTATAGTATATATAGTGTATATATATATTGCATTATTAGTTTCTTTCACCCGGGAAGGTAACATGGTCAATAAATGCCCAAAGAAGTTAGATGTGTTCGGTGAAAGGTGCAAATATTGTAACTATGCTGTAAACAGGCACAATGCAATTACGTATAAAGCAAACTTCCGCACGAATGCAGAAGTTCCTTTCCCTTCCACAAATTTATTTTCCTTCATGTTCTTGAATTTGACTGTATGAAAAGCTTTACATTTAAATTGCACCTGGTCTCTTGGGTAAGCCGGTCTCCATGGCGAAGGGAGTTACAGACGCGGTTCGTAATCCTGCATACCCGCGTTTGAAACACAGCTGCACGTGATTTGGCAGCAGACCATGTTGTGCTGGTGTTTTACAAAATGGAATGGGTGTCGGTCGTTCAGAAAGCAATGGCATACTCAACGTAAACTTGCCAAGAAATCAACAACAGTAAAAAATGCTGGTGTTGACTGAAAACATCCTGTTAACTCTTGGATAAAGCTATAAATACAGATTTCAGCACATCACTAGGGATGTATTCACTGTTGTATATATCATTCAACAGTTTAGCTAATATGTCTATTCCAAATTCTCCTAATATTTGTAATTCCTCTACCATGATTCCAGAATGCCCCGGCATTTCGCCCTTCTTTATTTGTTTAACAGCACTAGTGATTACTTTGTTTAGATTAGTTGGCCCTTATAAGTTACTTTCTTCTGTTAATTCTCCTCTTTCTATATAATAAAATTCTCTAATGTATTCATCACATCTCTTTGTCATAGCATCTTTGTCCTTAATACTTTTCCTATCTTTAATTTGAAGGATCATGTGTTTAATCTTACGTTCCTGCCCATCAATATACTGATTTATTATTTTATCTCTGTATATTTTTGGTATTTTTAATAGAATTTATTTAGTTTGCTGCTGTGTTTGTTTAACCACCAATTTTCTTTTACCACTATCTCTTATTTTATTATTAAGCATCAGCATGTCATATTCTTCTTAATTATTTTTATTACTTTATTTTCTTTTGACACAGTGGGAGTACATCAACTTTACGATTTCTTCAGTCAACAACAATCTGGTGCTGTACTGTGCTTTGTTCGGTGAATTGCGGCGTCGCATAGGTCACTGAAAGATTCTCAGTTGTGGTTCAAATTACTAATTAATACTAACAGAAGGACTAATCCCCAAATTTCAATAGACTGAATTTGTAAGTCAGAAGTTCTTTTAATTAAAGTTAACTATTCAAACTACTAACTAACTATTTGACTATTGAATTGCTTACTTAACTTAAACAGTTGAGTTAACATGCCATTAAACAGAAAAAGAAACCATCAAAATAGGGTATTTATTATTTATAAAACACAGCAGTGAGACGACAAAGATAACACTTAACAATGAACACCTTAACTGTTTGGCAATATTATTTAAAAAAACGACAGATAACAAACAATCGTAGCGTTGATAAAATGTTCCCTCACAGAATGTATCGCTTTCCGGAAATCCGAAATTTTGAATTATCACAGTTAAGAGATCAATTAATAAATAATAGACAATCTGTTTATTAAATTTACACAGCGAGCAGACATAAATTCTTTCACGTGAAACTGTAACTGATTTGTACATTGATTATCTTATCAAATCTAATGAAGCCAGAAACAAAAGTATATTTGTCAAAAACAAGCTAATACAAACTGTAAACAAATGACCACTGCTCTTTTATACTTTTCTATTGTAGAGAGTCTCTCTGTATTTCAGAGTGTCAGCTGACGTCCGCTCACATTTTCGCAATCTTTTAATTTATTAGCAAATGTTTAATGAGTGTATAAACAACATATTCGGAAGGAAAATTGGGCACGCCAGCCAGTTCAACATCATCAGAGATTGTACTAATTATGATAAACTGTGAACATATTGCTTGAAAAAGAAGATGTACGGTCTTTACGAATTTGTCAGACTTCTGACAGTGAAGTCCCACCACCAGTCTTCGCTGTCTCGAAGGAAAATTGATATTAAAAAGTTCGCATGGAAGGATGAAGGGGAAGTTAGCCTAATGGCGTTGATGTGCTCTAATGGTATGATTGTTTTTATAATTGTAATATAACTGGCACTTGACAGATGATAGTTTTAAAATAGAGTTCAGTTATACCTCTCCATAGCATACAACAGCCTTGGCTGAATTTAGTAGCAGGTCCCACCATGATTTTCAATTTGAGTATTTACTAATAAGACCACCACAGTAGATAGGCCTTGAAAAACTAAATCTAATGGTACCTCAATGATGCCTGTATGCCAATTCTAAGTGAAGACATTCACATTCTTGTGAAGGTGAAACGAGTTAAGATTTCTCATCTTCCCCATACTTTTTGAAACTCTTCAGTGTGTCCATTACCTCCACCACCGGTCTGTGCGTGTCGGTGCGAGGTGGTCTCAAACGGATATGACAACTGACTTCAAAAATATGTTCTGTCATGTTAAATGATTAAAAAATAGTACATGTATACAAATAAATTATTGTTAATCTGTAAACTTGTATTTTCGGCACTCTTCCAAACTACGGTCCCAAATTATTTAGTGTAAAATGCATCCCTTATAGGGTCTCATAAGCTCATTTCCGGGGCGATGTGTTGTCAATACGTTTGAGAGTATCGTCGTCTGCTAGACATTAGACCGATCGACGTTTGAGTGTGTGGCGGACTGCTAGACCGATCGATGGATACAATAAATGTTTATAGGCCCAGAGGGCCTTCACTGTCATCGGAGTGTATATCCATATCTTGTGCTACCAATGACAGTGAGGGCCCTCCAGGCCCAGACACATTTATTGTATTCATCGATTGATTGATTGATTGATTGATTGATTTAGGAACCGACATCACAACATTCAGGACATTCCCATAAGCGCTTTGTCCCCATCCTCAGCAGCCAGCGAAGAGTTCCAACACTAATAGTTCCAGTAGCAATCTGATTATATGTCCGTCTCACCTTTCCTCTGAGCATCGAGCGTCGGCCAGATCCCCTTGTCACACCTCACTGCCTCATTCTTACCAGACTATGGTGATCCATTTGCTCCTCCGAGGTGTACACGTGCTCCCACAAGGCTGCAACCACGTCTGTCTTGTCATGCATCAATACTCCACCAAGTTTTGCCGAGCCAGCCAATCTGTTCGCCTGTTCATTCCCTAGCACACCGGCATGCCCCGGAGAAAAAATCCAGGTGATGCTTGCTACCTGTGACCTCCGAAGCGAAGCAAGCCACTCTGCAAAAAGCCTTCCTGTCCTCACCCTACTTAGCATGTTTTCTGAGTCAGTTACAATCACAATGTGTGTATGTATCGTGTTCTCTATCCAGCGGAAAGCTGCACTGACCGCCTCCACCTCCATTCTTAAGCTAGATGTTGTGTCATCATACGCCAGGCTCTCCTGCACCACACGTCGACCAGTAGCTTTTGCTAAAAATCCCCAGGCACTTCTCCTACCTCTCAACACCGAACCATCCGTGTAGATAATCACATCTCCCGGGCGAGAATTATCCTGAATTAGTTGCTGAATTTCCACTTCCGTGGTCCCTGCTGGCCACTCCCTGCACTCCCGGCTCAATGTGATTATAACTCTGCACAAGTCTGACTGCTCGGCTGGCACTCTGACCCACTCCTCTCCTCGCCTGATGTTCTCCAAGGGGCACACCTGTCTGATCGTATCCTCTGCCTGAGCCATCCATGATTTCCCTTTTATCAGTCTCTGACCCTTAACTACGTCCAGCGCCTCATGCAACGGGTGATCTGTGTCTGCAGCTACTCTGAGGTATGCCTTCGCCTGCATCACCTTGTGCCTACCAGCAACAGTCGGCAGACCAAGGATGTAACGCATACACACTACTGGGGTGTCTCGGGTGCATCCTAGAATGACCCGCATAGCGTTCTGTATGCGCTCTAATTTCACCAGCTGACTCTTTGAGACAGTGAGCAGTCCTAGTCCATAATCAATCACTGAGAGGATCAAGTGCTGGTATAGTGTGAAGAGCATTCTCTGCTCTGTGTCCATTGCAGCCATAGTTTTAAGTGCATTGAGTCCCTTTTGAGATCTTGTCACAACCGTCTCCACATGGTCCTTGAAGGACAGACTCCTGTCAAATGTGATTCCCAGATACTTCAGTTTGTTCTCTCTGTTGACGCTTCTATCTATCGTGAGGCTTGGGGCATCATCTCTCACAATCCTGTTGTCCAGAGAGCACCACAAAACAGCCGCCTTTTCCGGGTGGATGACAGCACTCATTTCAGTGCACCAAGTCAATCACTTTGTCTACTGTCGCCTGTAGCTCCTGGGCTGTTTGATCCCTATCTCTCCCCTGCCTATATGCAAGAATATCATCTGCAAATGTTAGTATTCTTCCAACCCCTGGTGCTTCTAGGTATGCAATCTTGCTCGTAAACACATTAAAGAGCACCGGTGAGATTGCAGATCCCTGTGGCAGTCCCGGGGTTAAAATATGTGGCTCTGAGGTCCATGCACCCAGACGGAGAGCAACCCGACGAGAATGCAGGACGGCTGCTATCCAGTTCACCAACCAGGGATTGACCCCCTTCTCCATAAGTGCGGTCATCAAAATATCATAGCGTATTGTACGCATCCTTGAGATCAAGCGCTGCCGCCATCGTTTCCTGTCTACTCTGGAACCCCTCACAAACGTCAACGGCAAAAGTGGCGGCATTTGACCAGGTATCTTTTCCTGGCCTGTAGCTCCCCAGGGCTCTTGGAAGAAGCTTACCACTTTACAAAATATCCTGCAGCTTTACAGCGACTATCTTCTCTAAAACCTTCCCAAATGTATTTTGAAGGGTGATGATCCTAAAGCCGCTAAGTGTTGAATGATCCTTGAATCGTTTTGGGAGAGGGATGAGATAGCTATGTAACCAATCCTGCGGTACTGATGCTGTCCTAATGCTCTGATTAAAGCAGTCGGCCATCTCCTTCAGGTCTACATCGCTCAAAGCCTTCATGTGGCCATACCTGACACCATCAGGCCCTGGTGCCGTGTCTTTTGCCTTTTTCAAAATATGTTTAACATCTTCAATCCCGTATGATGTCTTCATAAGGCATATTCTCCATTGTGCCAGATAATTCCTCTCTAACTGCATCCCTGGTATCCGCATCATTATGATTGGTCTGCTCTAAAAATCTCTGGAGAAACGCCTCCCCTTTCTCCTTGTCTGTTGTCACGCGTACACCATCCTCTTTATAAATTGTTCCCACTGTCATAGGCCGATCTTTTCTTTGCATTTGTCTGTGCAGTTTCCAGAATTTACGCAGTGTTTTATCACCTCCAATCTCCTTCATAAAACATTCCCATTTTACGTTCTTGGCCTCTGCAGCACATCGCTTGAAAGCCTCCACCTTGTCTTTCTTGTCTTTTTCGGCTGTGTCCACTTCCTCTCGTGAGCTTTGGGGTGTCTGTCGCACTTTCCTTAGCTGCTTCACTGCAGCTGTCTTTGCTTTCCAAGCATTGTCTACTTCTGGGGTCCACCATGGGTGCTGCAAAAAAGGAGTTTTAACAGTCCTGTTGCATGCCCCCTGTCTGAGGCGTCCAAGAAGGCCGTCGGTCCACTCATACCGGAAGGTCTTGCACGCTCTCCCAGCCTTAACTTTCCTGGACTTAGAGATCAGGACTGAGCATGGCATGTGATCACTCCCATGGTCATTTAAAACAGTCCACTTTACATCAAGGACTGATGACTGGGAGACAAGTGCCAAAGTCAATAGCAGTGTCTGCATCGCCAGGCCTCATTGCCATTCTAGTCGGCCTACCATCATTTATGCAGACCACATCGGAGTCCACCATGGCATCCGCAAGGGCAATTCCTTGTCTGTTTTCTCCACTACTGTCCCAATCTCTGTTCCTCGCATTGAAGTCTCCACATATGAGTAGCCTATCACCTGGTAATTCCTCCAATTCCTTAAGCCAGTCTCATTGTTCCTTTCTGACAAAACAGTCCACTGTGGCATATACATTTATGATGTTCCAACTTAGGCCACCAATCTCCATTTGTATACCCTGGACCTCTCTTGCACTGTGATTCCACTGGCTCAAGTCAAGTGCCACATGCTTCACTCCTTTCTTCACCAGCAGACCTTGCCCATGTCTCTTCTGCCCAGTGGGGTTTATATAACTGACGTACCCAGGGCAATGGTATTTGTCTGTATTTAACTCCTGGAGCATGAGGACATCAAAATCATATATTAGCCTCTCCAATACAGGACCTCTCTGCCTGGCACTACGACAGTTCCAGTATCCCACTCTTACATGGTTGAAACCTAATCTCTCCACTTTTCGTCTTGTTCTCCTGGCGCCTGCCCTCCTATTTCTATGCCTTCTTCTCACACCATTTCCTCGCCTTCTCCTCCTCACTCTCTCTTCGCTAGCCGCTGAAAGATGTGTCAAGCGCAGAGCATGTGCTCCGTAGCTCCCGCGACAATTCCTATGTTTAATTAAATCCATAAGCAAAGTTTGGATATTGCAGGAAAAAAACGGTCACCCTAGCATTGCCTGCTTACTAGGGAAGTGGCAGGGGATGTCCCTCAGGAGTCCACACGCCTGGCGCCGCCCCGCCCGCATACCAGACGTTCCACGTTCACGACCAACTCACCCGTGGCCATTCAGTCTTCGACACGTCGGTCCACCTTAAACTTAGGGGTTTATAATCGGAGTTTTCCATCTCCTAGATTGGACCGCTTTAATAGCTAACGGGCCCAATCTACCCGGAGGCAAGAGGTTCCAGCGGCTCCTTCCTGGCGAAAACAGTATATACATGTATACAGGGAACAAAACCACTGTAATAAAAAATCTATCAAATTGTAAGTACACACAATGGAAACATAACTCTCGTCACCAAACGAAGCAGTGACGACAACAGTAATCTGGTTAACTATATACGTTGAGCTCAGTAGTACGACATGTGACCAAATTACACACTGACAACCAGGATAACCCACATGACTTCTGCCGTATGTCAATAGATGAGGTGGTATTTATGAATTAGCCTTGTGTTTTCTAATCTAAATAGTCTAGCTAAAATGCAGTTAGATTTTGTAACCGGCAGCTTGGGTGCATTGGAGGTTCGCTTGGGCTTTGTAACCAGAAATTCATTCAGAATGTCCAGATGTTGTATCAAGGACTTGTCATCGAACATGCTCGTCTCTCGGATGGTGCCCAGGACTTTCCCACAGGAGTGGATTCTGAACATTGGGGGGATCTTTATAACCAGGCTGTTACATAGATCGGAATATCGCTGGCAGTCTACTGCCACAAATCGATCGCTGTGTTGATGTCTTGCCGCTTTTTTGAAATTGGCTTTGGGTGCGTCAGTTTGGGGGTCGAGTGGATCATAAAACATAATCATTGCCAGATCCTTGTATTTGACAAAGGCATGAAAGTTATCATCGTCCAGCCCAAACATTTACTGACCGTCAAAGAAAACATCATAGGATAGGACCGGATCTTTATCTTCTAGAGTTGAGTAACCTAGAATTGATTACTGCCCTGGGCGTAATTGTTCATCATAGACAAATTGTTCATCACCACTTTTGTCCAGAGCTTGGAGAAGTTCAAGGAGTGACTATAGCGTCGTATGCGTTTTGATCGGCCGGTACAGTGCCACTCAAGTTCCTATATATCGAGCTACTTTCTGGGGTAGAGTCTCTTAGGGGTGGTAAATCCACATGTACGCTGCCTAGAGATTCTGGAGCCGAGATCCGTGTTCCGGGTTAGTTCGAGTAAATGCTCTCATCAGGGTCAGGCTTAGGGGGTCTTGGGGGTGACATGTTGTTGGTATGCGCTTAGCCTCGGCTTGAGAGCTTCTGGTAGTTATTTAAGGGGAAACTTCTCACAGATGTGGTGTTGTTGTGACCAAATTTCGATACATAATTGTTCAACACGTAATTGAGGAGACCCAGGAGCTCGTGGGGAGTCTAGCAGCTCATCGTGAATGTGTGGTGGTTTTAACTACTTGTTTCACGCAGGATGGCAAACGTCTGGCCGCAACTGACCGACCATAAGGAGTAGAAGGTGGGCGTTCTATGAAAACTCTGGAATTTTGGTGACGACTCTAAAGTCCCCTTGGAAAGAATCACATCTTCTTGGGTTACAGATCGTCTAGCACTTCATAAGGATTTGTTGGTGAGACTTGTGCAGCACCGTAAGCTTCGGTCCCATGTATAATTGATCTACAGACGACATGCTTTGTGAATCAGTAGACTACTGGTGTGTAGATGATCGTTGTCTGTACGAAACAGCTGTTGATATCGACTGATTACTGAAATCGATATGCGATTGTGACCATGGGAATGCTTGGCTTGAGAACTGTAGCTCGCGATAACTAGCTGGGAATCTCTGTTATACTTACTAGGCAACATTACCTTTTGAGCTGAGCTCTGATACAGCACTCAGTGACAGATCTAGAGCCACAACTTTGTCAGCTGCCAGAGCATATTCAATGGCATTCTACTGCCGGTACACAATAAACTAAATAAAAATAAATATTTCGCCTACTGGGCGGAAAGAATGAACAACCATCTTGCTGTATTCATCGAACGGTCTAGCAGTCCATGACACACTGAACCAGAAGTGATCAACAACACATTCAATGCTCATTCCGATATGTATAATTTTTTTCCCCCGCGGATATACCGATACAAGAGTTTAGAACATGTTTTCCGACAGTGTTTACAACTTTAGTGCCACAATTTCCACATATAACTTAAATATTATTGGTACGTATTTCCATTTTCTCAGTTCTGTATTTTAGTTCGTAGTTCGTATTTTTTATTATATCAGCTAATGAGCCCCTGTAAGGGATGCTTTTTATGCTAAATAATTTGGGACCGTCGTTTGGAAGAGTGCGTATTTTCTTTAACTTTAGTAGTTCCAATTGCATGTTAAAAAGTGACACGCCAGTCCAATTGATATGCGCGGCCGCCATTTTTTTTTTTTACTTTCGGTTTCCCATTCACAGAGGCACACTGTCACAGAAAATTATTCTTTCACCTACATATCGTGCGAGTTCCGCGATGAAACTTTCCAAATAAATGTAAAATTGGATGCAGTGTTCGAAAATCCATCTAAAATTAATGACTTTCTATGAACAGGGCCAAAAAAAAAATTAATTATGGTAAGTATGAAATACAATTTTAATTTATTTTAATGCTGTGATAATTTCAACCAATCGCTATGCACGGAATATTAGGGGGAACTTTTATACTGATGCCAAGATGACGTGTGTTATTCTCAGGTGATGTTTGAATGAATGAATGACGCCAAAAGCATGCATGGTCTATACATAGTGATTTTGTTGACATATTGGATCATTGCGTTTTCATTTCGGGTCATGTAACGATCGAATAACCTAAATTTAGAGTAATAGACCATGTGTTGCCCATGCAGCATAATCCCTCTCTACACCTGCCCAGTTTACTCCAGAGGAAAGGTGTCACGAACCCACTGTCGTTAACGATAAGATGATAAACTAACAGAGAACCAGTCTGTATTCACAGCTGCAATTGTTTGTTACTAGTGGAGAAAAACTCAAGTCGGATCAAATTAAACTACAAGTCTTTGAGAGTTCCCTAGGAACGAGAAATTTATCGGCATTGTTTGATGTAGTCGTTGAGAGAAAAAGCCTGTTGTATTCGGAGTAGAAAGGGGAATAACTCTTCTTGTGAAGTTAGGGGATGGATTGTCTGCCCCTGGGAACACCTGTTGTTGACAGGAGAATGAAGTCTCTAGATCACAGGCAGAAGGGATTTTTGATGTATGGGAAACTAGTCCCGACAGGGAGGCAACCTGGTGTTTACCTCGAATGACGTCACAAGGACAAATCCCCGACTGAATGCACAACAGAATTTGTTATCGTTAGTTTGCATAAGAGAGTTGGCCTAGGTGGAAGTGTTTTGACTCGCTCTGTGTTGGTTTAGAAAAGAATCTAGCGTGTTTGGCATCAAGTAATGTTGAGGAACATGTGTCTTTATGGCAAGCATAGATTCGATGTAGGATAGAGCTGAGTGTTTGTAAGGTACAAGCTGACCCGGCCCGGCTTCGCCCAGGCCCTGGTGAGAATCTATCTATCTATCTGTCTGTCTGTCTGTCTGTCTCTGTCTGACCCGGCCTGGCTTCTCCCAGCTCCTGGTGGGGAGCATCTAATTTAATTCATATAAGTAGTCATATAAGCTCCCGTTCCCGACTGTCTGTCTGTCTGTCTGTCTGACCCGGCCCGGCTTCACCCAGTCCCTGGTGGGGAGCATCTCATTTATTTAATTCATATAAGTAGTCATATAAGCTCCCGTTCCCGACTATCTGTCTGTCTGTCTGTCTATCTGTCTGATCTGTCTGTCTGTCTGTCTATCTGTCTGTCCGACCCGACCCAGATCCTGGCGGGGATATATCTATCTGTCTGTCTGTCTGTCTGTCTTTCTGACCCGGCTTCACCCAGTCCCTGGTGGGGAGCATCTCATTTAATTCATATAAGTAGTCATATAAGCTCCCGTTCCCGACTATCTGTCTGTCTATCTGTCTGACCCGGCCCGGCTTCGCCCAGCCTCTGGTGGGGAGCATCTCATTTAATTCATATAAGTAGTCATATAAGCTTCCGTTCCTGACTATACGTCTGTCTGTCTGTCTGTCTGACCCGGCCCTGCTTCGCCCAGCCTCTGGTGGGGAGCATCTCACTTAATTCATATAAGTAGTCATATAAGCTCCCGTTCCCGACTATCTGTCTGTCTATCTATCTGACCTGGCGTGGCTTCGCCCAGCTCCTGGTGGGGAGCGTCTCATTAAATTCATGTAACAAAAAAATAATTAACTTAAGAATGTCCTTCCACACACCATCCATTATTTTTAATGAAAACTGTTTTCAATCACCTACATGACTGTAGATAACTTCTTGAGTCGAAAAGATGAGTTAGAAAATTTTCACTATTTAAATAGATGCATTATTTTTATGAAAACTATGACAATGCCTTAAAGATTATGTCATTATTTATTATAACTCATATGCCTGTAAATAACTGTAGACAAAGAGTTTATAAATCTTTGAAAACAATGCAACAATCTATATATAAAATAATAGCAATGTTATTAAAAGTTATGCCCCTTGAAATAACTTATTTTGTTAATTCCTCTTGCTATATGGAAATGATAATGTAAATTTAAATATTAAATTTTAGTAAGTAAATAGCTGAAACAAAAAAAAAACTATGACAGTTGCCTGCACGGGAATGAAAAGAATACATGTAGAAAATTTCATCTCAATCGGATGGACCGTTATCGAACACATCAAACACATCGCCACCCACACACATACATCCTTTTTTATAGATATAGATTTACAACAAATCGTTTAGATGTAAATAATGTAGAATAATCTAGTGTTTAATAGAACTAGAGATTGAACATAGTGTTGTTGAGTTGTGGTAAGGTATTCAAGGAGTGTCGGTGACAGTGGGCAGTCGCATTGTTAAAATTAACTAGTGTGAGACGTCAATTAGCTCAGCTGGTTGGAAATAGTGAAGTGGGATGATATTTAGAAGGATTGAGGATCTTGGGGGATAGGGGAAATGTCCAATAGTGGGATCTTCCAGTGGGGGTCTACTGGGGTTCTGCACTTTACATTTTGGTCTTTCCTTGTCTTCCCTAATTCAGACCGATGTGATGAGCTCCTCTGCACCATGACAGAGTATGATTCACTGTCATTTATCTGAGTGAGGCCGTCGGCCTACACTCATCTAATGGGAGTCAGTGTCCGGTTGCTCTCACCGGTGTGTTCTCTCTCTTTCACAGGTTCCCTCAGGTTACTCAAAGTACTCATGTTACTCAGGTTACTCAAAGTACTCAAGTTACTCAGGTTACTCAGTGAAGCTGAAACATCACTGCTTACTAGAATGGAGACCTTAGTGCAGGCAGAGTTATTCAGCAGCTTTTGCACTGGGCCCATGATGAAATGGGTCTGAAGGAACATGGCTCGGTTGAGCTGAAACATATACATATCCAACAGATGACTTCTTAGTGATAGGTATCATGGAAGTCAATAGTGAAATTATTTATCAAACCCACACGTGAGCAGAACACTAGAGATTGTTTTTCCACATCATTTGGAGAAGGAACAATCGTGAGATTAATTTATCAAACCCACATGTGAGCAGAACACTAGAGATTGTTTTTCCACATCATTTGGAGAAGGAACAATCGTGAGATTAATGTTTCAAAACCTCACATGTGAACAGAACAATAGTATTTGTTTTTCCACATCATATGGGAAGAGAACAATAGGGAGTATTTTAGGAAATCAGCATATTCCTATGAGACCATGTACAATAACTGTGTAAGGGTGAAAACTTTAGGACTTTTAGAACAAGAATCATGTTATGTCAAGGGACAGTGTTCCGGGTTTTCACAAGACAGGGATGTTTTAAGTCTCAGAACATTAGGGACATTTAATAACATGCTGTGTGATCGATTCAGGATCAGTATCTGACTATATCTGTGATTGGTGACCAAGTATCTGGGTTATCCAAAAACCACCGGAGGAAGTCAACATCTAGCAGGAGGGACACATCGTTTGGTGAGGTCATTTTGTGCTGACTCTAATGATGGAGTGTAATCCTTACCGGGATAATAGGATCTGGCTTCTAAACTGTTCGGTCTGATTCTGCAGACACACTAGAGTATACGACATACATTCTACACATACACTTCTCACATACATACACTTTTCTTTATTAAATTAATCTGTTATTAATTTTTTGAAGCTAGAGTTGTTAAGTATGTTGTTTTGGGGAAGTGTGAGAGGGGGCATGAGCAAGTGGTGAAAGAGAGAGAGAAAGAGGTATCCATTGACTGAGGGAGTGTGGTGGACGGAATCTGGTGGATTCTCCAGAATAATGATATGGGGTTAAAAATAATGTGGGTGTTGATTCCCCTCACTCCAGGGACGACACAATAAAGAAAATCCACGACAAAAGGTAACACCAACATGTCTGGAACAAGGGAAGCTGAAAGAAGCTTCAAAATCAGCAAAGCAATGCTCTAACTGTCTGACTGTCGGAGCTTCCGTCCTAGACCAGTTGCCAACCAAGACTTAGGGCTTGGTCTGCCCTGCCAGCCATGATAATTATATGTAGTCTTTAGGTTGCGTTTCCTCGCTCAAGGGTAAGGCTTGTACCCTCCCAATTGCGCTCCTCCACCCAAAGCCACTGGCACAATGTGGGATGTCAGGTTTGGCGATACCAGAAAGCAAATAGTACTGTCTGCTGTCATACAGTAGATCAGTCATATCTGACTAAGACCTGACTTAATATTTGAAACAAGGATATTTATTGAATTGCGATCTAAAGGTCTTTATAACGATTTTGTTAATGATTATTATTAATAGTGTATAATAATTAACATTATTTGAATGACATTTATTGCATTAATTTAAAAAATTAATACATTTAAATAATAAACTAATTAAATTAACTGAACAAAGCTTAGGACATAACAGAGACATTATAGCTCAGACACAAGAGGATTGACCTTATTGCACTGGTGTTTTTTGTTTTAGTTTTCTCATTTTCTCTCAGCAGAGTGGCTAACTGCCTGCCAAAATCATTACACTAAGCATGAACTCTGTAGTTTTGGCCTGGGGTCTCTAAAAAAACTGCACTTGCAAACCAACTAATGGAATCCGATAACAAACCCACAGCCTTATGAGTATAAGGAAGACGGCCTAAACATATTGCCACAGAGGCCCCCTATTTTTTAGTTTTATTAGATTAATACAGTATTTAATTCATTCTCTACTAAACAGCTTGCTATATATTTGTTGGTTACTATCATCATTTTCATGTACCCAGCCAATTGGCGTTCATGTATCTATAATATGTAATCTAGTAATCTAGTGTATCTAGTAATGAATAATATTTTTCTTTTTCCGAATTGCATTTTTCTACTTGGCCTATTCTGCTTTTAATCTGTCATGCGTATTCCATCCGATGTTTCCCCCTAGCTATTTGAATTTATTAACTTGGTTAAGCATTTTCTTTCTGTTGTTATATAACTATTGGGTGTTTCCTTCTCCCAGATAATTGTTACATTAAGCTATTTCATCTGAGTTGTAACATTATTAGTTGTAGCATTATTATTGTATCTCTTTCAAACTCAAATGTTTATTACTTTAAAATTCAACTCTTTATGACAATAAAAGTAACAACTGCCTGGGACTGAAAGAGTTAAAAGAACTGATAGATAAAAATGTATTTGAACAGCAGTTCAGCTATATTTGTATTGTATTTATACTAGTAATACTTCCCTCTGGCCATTGGGTTGATGGAGTCTATTGACAATGAAATACCATAAACCTGTGGAGGAAACATGACCACTCTAGCTCTGATCCCAGCCATACCACATATGTTGTGCAGAATCATGACCTGGTTACAACTTAATATATCTGTATCTGTCAAGAACTTCTGTTTCTTTTGAATATCTAGGTCATCAGGTACACACACTGACTCAGCTCACTCTCACAGAATGTCTGATGGCATACAAAGAAATGATAAAACTCCATGTAGGCAATCAAACATTTATTCCTCTCACACAACTACACACAGAGATGTCCTCATAAACTTTTAAAGGCTGTGGATCCATTCTCTTATCGCAGAGGAACAAATATGCAAAACAGCTGTCAATGTTGTTTCTTTCTACCTCAGTGATGTGTTTGTCTCCCATGTCGGACACTCTAGCACATATAAATATTCCTGCTTTATTACTAACAGACTACATAGTTGATCTTTTTTTGTCTTTCTGTCCATTGATAGTGAGTCCAGGCAGCCTGTTTTCACACTAAGCCTCCCAGTCCTACGCTTTGTTCTGCCTCTGGCTTCCCTCAACCAATTACATCAACTAACCTTTGTCGTGTATCTGAGGAGAGCTTTTGTTAAGATCTATCATAGCCGTTAACCCTTAACTGGTTTGATATCTCTATCTGTACTTCTTATTCACTCTATCTGTTATCTATGTGGCATGTGAAAATACCTCTCCACAGATGTGAAGTTTCAGTTCCATTCTTGTACACGCCGCTGGTTTCTGAGCTTGGAGAGGGAAGGAAATCTCTGCAACACAGTTTCTATGAAGATGGTACTTTTGTACCAGGTCAGGGAAAAGTCTACATCACATCACCCCACCAGATACTTAAACACCTAATGACTGAAGCTTCAGCATATTTAAGTACTCTTTTATTGTTCATTTAATAAATATACAATACTCGTTTGCTTGTTGTCTGCATGGCCTTGTTTCATATTTTGTATTTAAAAACACAATGAATTAATACTCAAGAATGCTGAAGATTCAGACATTAATATATCAAAACCCCTCTTGTGCACACAGAAAGACTTAGTAGTGAATCTGTGATTATCTTGGGTTTCTTTATTGTTTAAGACTTCTTTGTTTAAATTAAGAGTTGATTGTTCTAAATTTATGAATACTCATCTGTAGATAAATGATACTACTGGAGATGACAAAACTTTAGTAGCTCCTGATGGATCTGTTCCAATTAGTGAGAAATGCATATGGGCATTCTTGACTTAACAGGAGATTATATTATTACAGGTGTATCAGTTATGGAAGATAATAGGGAAACAAAACTCGTTTACACTCAGGAAGTAAATGACCGTAGACCCCGAGATAGACCAAGAAGACGGTGGAGAGATAATACATATACAGACCTACAAGCACTTGGAATCAACGACTGGCAAGAGAAGGTCCACCGGAGAGACGAATGGAGACGGATTGTATCTGCAGCAAAGAACCTCAATGGCTCGGAACGCTGAAGAAGAAGAAGTATCAAGTTATTATTGTACTAAACTTATGTTCTGCATTCAGATTTAGTACTAATTTATTATTTTGTCATAAACTGACATGTTACTGTATCCCAGACAGTAACTATAGCTTTCAAATTTTATGTTGTCTAGTGTAGTCCTCTAGTCTCTACTTCCTTCTTCTCCTTCTGTGAGCGCCAAACAATACTATGTGTGTTTATTTATGTAACCCATATGCAGATGAGGAAAGCAATAGAAAATTACCACATTAATTTCTCAAGTAGTAATTTACAGGTAGCCTCAAAGATGAATTTATCGTAGAGAGACATTAAAAAACTGCATCTGTGATGTGACATTATAAATCTGATGTTCATCATGCATTGCAGTTCCATGTTAACAACCTAATTAGAATAATTTCATGCAGTATAACTATTGGTAATGAACATTTTAATGCTTTCTTTGCAGATTATATTCTCCTACATTACAACAGTACTGGCAGACCACCAGTCATAAAGCAGTTACCATGGTTTCATGAAAAACCTGTTGGATTTATGTGCTTTGATCCTACGCTGACATGGCTTCTTCTTGTTACAGAGGCAACACAGGAAATATTCATCATTCCAGCAGTCTCCATTGTCGTATGTTGTGAATGTATTTAACTATTGTAGTTTGTCTTGATTATTGTTTCTGTTTGTCTACTCATTTTTCACTTAAGGGGCTTAGTGGTATAACATCTGTCTCTAACCTAGAAAGTCATGAGTAATCAAATTGTGGAGAATTTTTTATTTTACAAAATAAGAGGAGCGGCTGGCCGAGTGTCTAGAATGCCGGGTTCTCCTTCGGGAGACCCAGGTTGGAATCCTCGGTAAAGTGTGGATTTTTCTGTCGGGGCTAAAAGAAAACCCTAACCTACACAGTTCACAGCGTCTGCACTAGCCAGGTGGCCTTAATTCCTGAGGCTCAAGACCTCCCTGCCATACATCACAAGGTACTATAGGCAGTAGATGACAGTAATAAAAAACAAAATAAGAACTGGGGATATCAAAGGGTTAAAGTCCGAGAGGATCGACTTTATTGCACTGGGCGTTATCCCATCTGGCTTAGTCTCTCTCTGCACAATGTCACACCACCTGCTGATAGCATCACACAAAGCATGAACTCCTTAGTTCCAGCGATAACCCCAAGGTCTCGGAAAAATTTCACTTGTGAAATGACGCAGTCTGAAAACAAATCACAGCTTTCAGAGCGAGAGATAGATGGCTTGACAACTTTACCATGTAGACCTGCCCAGCAATGAGAATGCATGAGGTGGCCTTACCTACCACTCATGCCTGTTGTAGGTCTCAAGACCCATCTTTTATTTGCTCTGCTGCCTGAAACTTTTTTTACAACATAAAAATATAACACCATATGTATACAGAAACAGCTTTTACATAACACCTAGATACTAGTGTCTGAAGGACACTGATTCAAATATGTTCATACTCTGAGTAATTTCATTCTTCCATACACTTGAAAATGTCTGTGGCGAAGGGATTACAGATGCAATTTCTGATCCTGCTTACCATGTTTGAACACACTTGCGGAAAATTTGTCAGCAGACCGCCTTCCGTTGGTTTTCATACAATGGTATGAGTTCCGGTCATTCAGAAAGCAATGGCAAACTACTGAATGTAAACTTGCCAAGAAACTCAAACAGCCCCAAAAAATGCTGGGGTTGACTGCAACGACATGTAAAGGATATTGCCAAGTAACAGGTGCTGCATAATAACGTAAACAAAAGGGACCAAAGAATCCGAGAACAGAAGCGCTAATGTATCGAGGCGTATTACGTCAGAACAAAAAGACGTCATGGAAAAATGTGAACAACAACCAAAACAGACAAACTTGGGACGTTCTAAAAGGCGGCAACTTATGTGACTAGGCTGGCTTAATATTGGCGGGATATCACGTTAGTGATTAAAGTATGCCTGGAAATGGACGAGATGATCAAGGAGGACAACATTCATAGAAGCATTAGCAAACACACAGACGAATACAGAAAATGCTATGTCTCAAACGGCAGGAAGAACTTAGAAGATGGAAAGAAGGACGAGCAGTGACAGTCAAGATTCGAGCAGAGTTGGCCAGTAACATATGAGCAATTTTATATATATTAAGGATATTGCCCCTCCTGGCCACAACAGGATCAGTATCAGTATGTAACTATTTATTATTATTATTATTATTATTATTATTCTCATTATGATTACAGTAGGCCTGCGCTGTGATAATAAACGGTGTAATAACTGACAACGTTCTTCAGTGTGGACTCCGTCATTATTTAGTTCGTTGGCTCTGAATCTGCCAATTGCGTTTGAGCCGTGGTTTATTTGAGTTGGAATGTTTAAATTATGATGAACCCCTGGACATCGCATGGCAGATATGTAGCTAACTCTAGCTCGCAACATCTACAATCAGCGTACACACCTTTCAACTTCTGCTAGGAGATTGTAGGCTTGTCCTGAGTGCAGTGTTGTCAGTTTTTCTGCTGCTGCTGCCTTTCATCTCCCAGTGGAGAATATGCCCTTAAACAACCCATGCCATGCCTTTAACCAACCCATGCCATGCCTTTAACCAACCCATGCCATGCCTTTAACCAACTCATGCCATGCCCTTTGAAGACTTGTAATGATTGGTTGGATTTTGCAGCCAAAGTTTTGTGGGAAGAAGTTAGCTAGCCCTCCTTAGTCACCTCGTATGATAGTCATACAGTGTTATTAATCTTTGCTTCCCTTTTGGGTCTCAGTATCACATGTGAGTGTTGTCGATTATTCATCATACTTGTCATCATAAGTAATACAAAGATTTAACTCAGCAATTCACTGTAAATACATGAGTCTAAGTAACACGGTGGCTAATGGCTGGGTTAAAATCATCCTTGATGTTGGTTATTTTTAAAACTTTCCTTGACCACATGACTCCGGGGTCAGGCCAGACTAAAATGGGTACCAGAAAATTATATTGGAAGCAAGGTGGCTAGTGTGATTAAAACTCAGGAAGGTTAACCCAGTCAACAAATGCCCGCAGAAGTCAGATGTGTCAGCCTAAAGGTGCAGTATCGCAGCTCTGCTGTAAACAGGCAAACGCAATCACATCCGAAAAAAACTCTGGATGAATGCAGAAGATGAAGAAGAATAGTGATTAAAAAGTTAGTTGCATATCCTTTACAGGATGTAGCAGTCAACTCCAGTATTTTTTGGCTGTGTGTAATTCCTGGGCAAATTTTACGTTCAGTAGTTTGCCATTTATTTCTGAATGACTGGCACTCACACCATCGTATGGAAACCAACACAAGGTGGTCTGTTTCCAAATCGCTTGCAGTTGTGTTTTGAGAGCTGTATGTGGGATGATGAATTGTATTCATAACTCCACTGCCACAGAGCTGATGTGCTACTGACCACAATAACCCCTGAGTGCCATTTGGTCATGAAAATATCGTCATGGCACCATATCCCCAATATGTCATGATAGCATGGAACTCGGGATCTTTGCTATTTTTATTTTTTTACTATAAATCCATAATTGAATTAGAGGCACAATCTTTATATGCTTTTTATGAAATTATTAGTATTCAGACACAGAATTGCTGATGTGCACATTCAGTAATTAGTTCTGATTTGCATGGTTTTATTCAACAGGATTCAAGTGCCATTATTAATCAAATATTTAAGACAGATGATGTGACAGTTCGGACATTTAAGGCCACAAGTGGTGAGTTTAGATTATCTGTTAAACAGCTAGTTGTTCTGCAGTTACATCATCAGAGAATTGTGGAAAGAAATTGTTTCAAATGTGGTAGCTTAAAATTTAATTATTCTTCTTACGTATTAGTTTCAATGTAAATACTTTTGCTATTTAATATTTTGAATAATTCTTTACATTACGCTTTTAAGAGGTGTAAACACTTTGAGTCTTTATATAATGTGAACATTCTATTGTCAGTTATTTACAAGTTTATTTTTTTGTTGTTATTTGTTTTGTTTGCACTCACTCAATTTGAACTCCAGCATAGTCCATACACGAGTTACAACTTCTAGTGTACTGGACTGATTTTTGCATGTGGATTAGCTTTCCTTATGACCAGTGTCCTTCACCATCAGGCAA
This sequence comes from Cepaea nemoralis, assembly GCA_014155875.1. Taxonomy (NCBI): domain Eukaryota; kingdom Metazoa; phylum Mollusca; class Gastropoda; order Stylommatophora; family Helicidae; genus Cepaea; species Cepaea nemoralis. The sequence continues at coordinate 638,463 of JACEFZ010026849.1, read as the reverse complement.
ACCCACTCCGACTTCAGAGGTACTTGTAATTTACATCCCCATGTCAAGGACTTTACAAGTTTATGTTAAACATGGTTACAAAGGGTGCATTTTAGAATTATAAATATGGAAATAGAAAACAAGTTTATAAATAATAGTAACCACATTAAAAAGAGTTAAATAAGATACAAGTAATTAATGTTCATAAATAATGTTCATATAAAAGATGATTTCATACAAAAGAGTTTACTTTGGTTGGTTACTTTCAGGCCGTGTTACGTGCGGTCAGTGGTGGCAGACATTAGATGGCAGACAGATAGCCATAATTGCTACAAATGTGAGTCCCTTAAATTGCCACTTTTACATTTGAATAATTGTCTATATGTGTATGCAGCGACAGTTTGCATTCCGTTAAATTTTTGTGCCCCAATGCCGCTGTTTACTATTAACAGCCTTATGCCATTTTTATGAAGATGCTGACCTTGGGATGTTCCAGAGGTGCAAAGATGTTTTTGACAAGGCTGTCATGATTGAATCCGCTGCTAGGCACTTGGTTACTCCTGTAGCAAACTGAAAACAATATTGTGCCATGGACATGGTTTTACAACAAAGGCTTTATTTCTAGAAGTTGACTGTCCCAGCCAAAAGTACTTGCATGGAATCACTGCACCTTGAATGTGAGAGGCTGTGGTGATTGAATGTGTTGCCAAGCACTTGGTTACTTCAACAGAGACTATATTTATAGAAGCTGACTGTCCCAGTCAGAAGTACTTGTATGGTAGTCAGTGCACCTTAAATGTGAGAGACTGTCATGACTGGATATGCTGCTAGGTACTCTGTTGCTCTCATCATTGTCATTATTTAACAAGATGAATGCAGAAGTTTGCCTTCGTCACAGCCTACCAAAAATATTCTGGATCTTTTGCCAGTTCTGTTGTCTCATGCGTGTTCATACCCAGGGTGTCTTTAATATCCTGTGTCCATAGTTGTGTTGGATGACCCTTATCTCTTCTTCAAGGAACCATGCCTTCCATTACTGTTCTGTCTAAATTAAAGTGACTTAATTTTACTAAAGAATTTGAGGTCCTGACATATCCTGTTTTTGATCTATTTTTTTTAATTGTTTAGATCTGATAATTTTTCTTCTTGATCTACATTATTCTAAAATTGTTTCTGTTAAGTTCAGAGGCCTAGATTTTCTTCTTCAGAGAAATGATCCATCATTCACATCTGTAATGTTGCCACAAGAAAGATGCATGTTCTCAAGATTTAACATTATATTTGTCTTTTGGTATTAGGCCATAGGCTCTCAATGCTGTTTAACCTGTGCATAGCCTGGACCAGTCTCCTACTGACTTCTTTTGAACAGCGTGCATTGTTGTTAATTGTAAAATCACAGTTTTCAAAGTTTGTGACATTTTCCGTTTCTTCTCTGTTGACTAATATTTGGTTGGCGTGTGGTTGTTTTAATGTTGCCTTTGTTTTTGTTTTTAATTCAGAGAAAAGGTTTTGATCTTCACTACACAGAATGAACCATTTTAGTCCGTTATAACTGCTTGAGAAAAGGATTGAGTCGTCTGCATATATGTGTTCAGGAATTGGATTTTCACCAATTAAGAATTGATTAAAATTGTCACGTGTTTCATCATTTACATTTCTCATATTTTCTGTGTAATTGTTGAACAGGTTTGTCAAGATAAAGCAAAACCCTGCCTTAGTCCTCTGTGCACATCAGAGCAGTTTGATGTTTCACCAGCTGCTCTGACACCTGCTTGTTGTTTGTGATAAAATATTAAAAGGCTAGTGAAAGTATACAATTGTATGCAATTATAAAAAAGAGACAAAGAATGCTTCCTGGTCATACGTGTATAATAAGAAGAGAAGCATTGGACAATATTGTGATGACAGGGTAGATAAGTAGTAGAGGAAGAAAAGCAGAGACATACCCAGAGAAATGCTGGATGGCTTAAGATGGTGGCACAGAGGAATAGATCTAGAACAGTAGGGACTGAAATCTGTGGAGATATGTGAATGCCTAAGCCATTTGACCTGGACACATCATGTGATGGTGTAATTATTTAAGCTTGTTTTGATACTTAACAGAAGTGATATCCCTTGTTATTTTGTATTCTCTGTTTTCATTCAGGCTGGTGAAATTTTGTTCATTGACCTACTGAATGACAAAGAATGCAAAGAGCTGAGTCTAGACATGAGCATCAGTGACCTGTCATTATCACTTGATGACTTGCAGATGAATACCACACTTTTGGTAGGTATTAACATTTATCTTTAGACATGTGGTCGGACAAAGGTTTGATGCCTGCTCTCTTGACATTCGCTATGGGAAGGAAAGACTGACCACCTACTCCTCAGTGCACTCAGGCCAAGAAAAATGTGATGGTCCTAACACTTCACATACCCACTTCAGGTTCATCCCACGTGACTTGTTTTTTATTTTAAAACATATGTCGAACTAAGTGATAAAGCTCACTTTGGTGTACATTTGTTCACTTCGGTTATCATTTTGTTTTATGGAAAAGGAGATAGAGGACAGTGAAAGAAGATTCTTGACAGTCTTTCACACTGGCATGAAAATATCAGTGAGGAAATTTATACATTCTGTTGGAGATTGTCAGATTTCTAAAATGAATAAATCAGTGAAAATGAGAAGTGGGATAGGTAAACTTTACTAGGATACTATCACAAGCAACAAAATGCAGCTAGAGCCTTCATCAGTAAATAAACAATAAACGGACACTATAACAATTACATAAAAACTCAAAGTTGCTTGGCTGATGTTAATTCATCATCCAAGAACACACAAACATGGAATGTATAATTGACTGAAAGCATGCTGGCAATGGATTAACTGAGCAGAAGTATGTAAGGAAAATAAGATATGGAGGGAGGTTAATCTCATTTGTAACAATACAGGTGGCCTAGGCAAAATGAAAGGGAAAAGGGGTTGGAGTGCGTTGATTGATGGATGAGCTTAAAGTTCTCCATATAAATGAAATGGGTAAATAAATTTTGAAAGTGTGGAAATGTAATGATTAAAAAAACCAATGAACAGTTTAAACTTACAAAATTGATGGAAGCTTGAAAAACAATATGTATAGAAAAGAGGGATGGCAGAACAAAGGCCATAGGTGCCACTGAACCCCACAAGCAAGTAAATACAAGAAAACATCCCTACATAAAACATTGGGAAAGATGTTACGGTGGCCAAACAAAAGTATAACTTAGACTAGTATGAAACAAAGGTATTAAGTAGAATGAAACAAAGCCTGGGGCCTCAACAACAGGCCTTCATCCATGACGACAGAGTGTGATCTTTTAGAGGATGTATCCACAATGTATATGTTGTTAACAAATTGGACCTGTCATCGTGTAGTCTGGATGATGGATAATGCAGTGTTTGTAATTAGGATAGTAATAATAGTGTAATAATTTTTTACAAGAGGGAAGAGAGTTGAGTTATGAGTAGTATCACTGCCTTACATATGGATTACGTGGAATAGAGGTGGGAAAATGATATGTTGCTTTACTCTTAATTTTCACTGCACCATAGAAATAGAAGGATGGTTGGTATACCACATACCAACTGATCACATGCCCAAAACAGTATCCTAAATAAACTTACCATTGTGATAATAAATCTGGGTGGTATACTGTGTAATAAGGACGTTGAATGGTTTGACTACCTCTGATCCATGTGATATGAGATAGAAAAGCAAGGATGATTGTTATACCATGTCATATTGAGATGTACCCCACAGCTTTTCTCTTGCTGCAAACCATAGCATCTACATTTTAGGAATAATACAAGCACATTAGATAGAAACAGGCAGAGATTTCTTGAAGCATTAATGCCCCTGCCAGTTAACAAGTCACTTTACAATGAGGAGGAGCATTTTGTTAACCTTTTAAGTGCTGCAATAAATACCCCCAATTCCTGGGCAATTTGTATCACTTTACCATGATTGTTTTCATTATGAATATAAGTTTTATATTATCAGAAACTCCTAAAACCACATAGAATCAGCAAGGATATTTAAGAGACAGTTTGTCTGTAGCTAAAATTTGTGTGCTACTGTTTTAAGACCTGCATGGTTTTGTGAGTTTGAAAATTCAATATAGTTAACATTTGAAATGTAAAATAATAAATTGAGATGCCATCTACAGACAACAAAAGTAACTATATCATTTGTTAATTTCATTATTATAGAAAAATAATCAACTTTTCTTTGAACTGTATTGTTTGTAGTGTTTCTCTTTTTGGTTGTGTGTATTTTTCTCACTCATGGACATAGTAATTTGTCCCATAAATATACAAAACAGTTAATTTACTCAAGAGACTTGACAACTGAAGATTTCTGTTACCCATTGATGAATTACATCTAAATTTGTCCAAATCGCCATATGCATCAGTTAATCTGCTGTCACTATTACTTCTACTACAGAATTGCTTTTTGATTTACTGACTTCATCCTCACTTGCTAATTACATGGCTGTTTTGTTTAATTCATAAATAGTAGGAAATCTGGCACATTCAATCACACAAAAAATGTAAACAATTGTTGTACTGACTAAATTTAATTAAATTTCTGTTGTATTCCTTGAGAAAACACACTTCGTAACTTCTGTTCTTTATTCCCCAATGGAGCATTGTCCCTAAACCACCTTACACTAAACTCTTCTGTCGTTTGCAATCTCCTCCCGCTCTCTCCGTGCCATCCCCATATTATTCATCTCTGTCTCTTCCTGTGTGTTTTAGGCCTCTCTTTTTTTTTTTTTTGCACTGTGGGCTCAAGAGATTTCAGATTTTGAAATAATTTTGCGGGGCATTGGCCATATGGTCTACCGTTTATGATTTCTAGCTGTCAAGTTAGATGTAGCTCACTCTTATAGAAGAATCTTTTGATACAGTGATTCTTTTCTTTATTTCTGTGTCACAGCTTCTGTCATATTAATTGTGTAGCCTACATTGATCTGTTAGCATGTGGGAATTCATGCTTTCATGAAAACTACCATGCATTTATTGGTAATCCCTTCTTGATGCCATCCTCCGCAAACTTGTTTAGAATGGTTTGAACACTTGTGTCAGACTGCTTTTAAAATTGTGTTGTTGGCATATCTCAGAATATTTACATGTTTTTTAACACACACTGGTATGCACACATATGTATGCGTGTGTGCATGCATACACACACACATACCCACATCCCCATATAGAGGTTAATTACAATGTCATTTTGTCTATAAAGATAACAACATCCAATGGAAGCCAATGGAGGCTTATGCTAGAATCTCGGATAACATTCACCAGATACTCACCAGACATGGAATTCATCGACTTGAACTACGAGAATATAGATACTTACAGTGTCCCTCCTTGTACTATCCTGGATCCTACTGGTATGCTTATTTCAAATATGTGTATGGTTTTGAATATTTGTAGTTTATTTGCAATCGTTATCATTTTTTTTTTCATGTTTCTAATCTATACAGCAGCACTGATTCAATGTTAGAAATAAATTTTCAAATTTTTGTGGCAAGTTTAATTTCTTTTGAATTTCACAGTTAGAGAAATTAAACGTAGATAGTCACAATTTTTTGGACAAATTATGAGAAGAAATAAACTCAATAACTTGGTGGTAACTGGCAAGATTGAGGGGGAAAGAACAAAGGAAGGACAGAGAAGTAAATATCTGGATGGCTTGGCAACATGGCATGGTTGAGACAAGAACACAAAACTGATCCTCAACTCTGGTGATCGTGTAAGATGACAAAAGATTACCGCCCATGCTTATCACCATGGCACATGATGATGATGGATAGAAGACATCAAACTGGGCATTATATTTTAATAAAGATTCTAATATAGCCAGTCTGTGTGGCAATGCCACTGAGGACGCAATTCGTAATGCTGCTTACCCGCGTTCGAAACACAGCGGTGATAAATTTGGCAGCAGACCTTGTCTCGCTGATTTTAACGTGTTGGTGTGGGAGCTGGTCATTCAGAAAGCAGTGGCAAATTACTGAATGTAACAACTTGCGAAGACATCAACAACGGCAGTAACATGCTGGTGTTGACTGCAACATCCTGTAAAGGATATGCAACTATAACAAATATATATATAAATTCTTACGGCAGTATCTCTTCTTCGTTTAAAAAAAAAGTGATTTACTAGTGGATACATAAATGAAAACATGTGAAAATATTAGTTTATATGCATATTCTTGGAATGATCTACACATAATTATATATATATACACTACACGAAAGTAGTCCAGAATTACATATTAAAATCCTCAGACCATCAGGCTTTGGCTGCAAGGTGGCAATCTCATATTATATCAATATCATATACTTTTCCCACCTAATCTTTTAATAATTGTAACATGTACAAAACTTAAATTGTATTTTAATATACGCTCGTATTAAATTGAACAACACATTCCATGTATAAAATGAGTGAAACTACAGCCTAGATTATAGATAATACTATAGTTGAAAAATGTGATTTCATTCTATTACAGCTACAATATATCTGGAATCTGGGATTTATTAGTATATTACATTTTTATTCAACTTACATAATGTGCATATCATTAACAGTATATGGCAGCTTATTTTTCATCTACATTGATTTAAAATTCTGTAGTTTTCACATCTAGAATAACAGTGCTGCCCTATATTTTTTCACTTGATTAATAGTTGGGGAAATATTGTTCTAATATCATTATTATTTGTGACCATGTAGTTTTAAAAGGCATTGTTTATGTTTTATGCTGGATTTTTCAAATTGTTAGAATAGTTTTAAGTTAATTTATGAGAAGAAGAATGACACAGATATTCTTTATTCGCTATTTTTCCAGGTAATTTTTATTTAAAAAAAAATTATAATCTAAATGTTTTATAATCTTGATATTGCTTTAAGTTTGTAATCATTGTCTGTTTTGTTAAATTTCAAATTCTTTAACTGTTGTGTTTCTTTAATAGTCAGTAAGATGTCTTTAGCATTGAATTCAACATTTAACATTATCATCTACTTGTGTTATGGGGGATTTAATGAATTGAACTACTGAACAGCTTTTTAGGCAATACTTCTGTTTTAATAAACTGTATGCTTAATTTCCAGAGGATGGCAATGCTTTGTTTACACCCGCTCGTTTCCAAAACTTTCAGCAACCGACTTTGCTACGCCCTCAGTATGCAAGAGGCCATCATTTTATTACAGCCCATTGCACACTGTCCTCAACCTTACAGGTACTTTTAGTCATTCTGTATATTAGATGTTTTCACAGATGAATAGATCCTTCAGTGCGTACATACAGTATATTAAATGATACGTTTGTTTTCAAGTCCAGCTCTTTATATTGTCTTAAAGACATGATAATTATTGACATTATGTACTTTTCCTTGGAATCAGGCCAAACATAATAGTGATTACAACTAAATCAGACCACTGCAGAATTGTAGAAGTCAAAAGAATGTCTACGTCCAAGAAGAAAATGGATTGACGACATCAGAGACATTGTACAACCACACGGAATGACACTATCCAGTGCCGTCCACCGGGCGCTGGAACGCAAATTATTCCTCCCCACGACGCTTGACGGCAGAAGTGGAAGATGATGATGATGATGATGAAAAGAATGTCTGCCCCAATTTTGAAATAATTATCAGCAACATTCTTTGCACTTTTTTTCGTTCTCTCGTTTTTTTAACTTAACTGATTAAGTTCCATGGAATGATTAATCATCTTAAGCGACTTCCTGTATCTGCCATGAGCTTATATATTGCAGAATGTTGTCATTACGTTATAACACGTGTCTGCTACCATATAAACACATTTTAAATCATGACTGTGACACACCACTACTTCCCATTTTCAGTCATTCATTTCTGTTTGGCCCAAACCTACTTTTTGTTTGGCAATAAATCTGTTTAAAAATATGGGTTTAGCATCATATGCCCACTGTGCCTTCGTTCATGTAAAAGTGTCCTTTATTTTACTCACAATATACCCAATATGCCTCATGGCTGTAAAAGGGGTCTTTTGCTTTTACAGTTTACACATGATAACTAGTTATTGTTTTTTTGTTAGCTTGACACACTATTGTTTAAATGTTGATACAAAACATTATTTTCTGGCTCTGATGGAATCAGATCCTATATGACATCATACTTATTTTGATTTGGACGATACGACATCTGACCTAATTATTTATCATCTACAGGTGCTTGATTCAGATGCTGAGCATAGCCCTCTGTTTGTTTATAAGTTGCCAGTTGGGGCAGATAATGTCATTCTTACAGACAAGCTTATATTTGCTGTTATAAACCATTCCAGAGACAGGAAGTTGGTGATACTCTCCAATCAGAAGTCAGAGAATTCGGTAGATGAACATCAGGTATGTAATCATCATTCTGTATATGAAACACTAAATCGCTCCCTGACTTAATTCTGAGCTGCAGAAGAATGAAGGAATTAAATAAGTTTTCAAAGGGTCACAAAATGTTCGCGCAATCCTGCCTTACATTCGGCCCTTCAATGACTCATCTTTCTCATATATTTATATGTTATCTAGTATGCATGTTACCCCTCTGAAGTGTCTCCACCTTGATGTGGTAAAGGGGCTTGCGTGTCCCAATGACCTCAAGAGCTCTGCTGATGGAAGCACAACTACATGTCGGATAGGCTTTGAGACAGGGACCAGACCAAGAGAGAACGAACGAACGAACAGTCTTTATTTTCAAAGGGTTAAGAATTGGGCACACAGGCCCGTCTGACATTCTGCCCTTCTTCTCTAATTCCTCTCATACATTATCCTGCTGCTCTGTAGGAGACAAGATAGACAGTCAAAGACCGAATCAAGCGCACGATGCCACTAATTCTTGGTCCGGACCCATACTCTGAGTCTCTCCGCTGAGGGATATGACTGAACGCCTCTAAGTCAACATCCCCCGGATGTGAGAGCCAGGCTGATACTCACCCACTGCAAAATGGAGGTGAGATGCAAAGCCACTACATGCTTGGTACAGATACTTGTTCGAAGGCTCTCATCCAAGGGAAAGAGGGTTCCCCAGATGAGAGAGCCTGGCCGTTACCCACTCTCAGCTGCATGGAGGTAAGGTACTGAGCCGGCAGCACATGTAGCCTACCTTGTGAACACTACCAAAGGTGGAAAAGTGTCACAATCACATGCAGTGGTTAAGATGCAAGTCTGCATCAGATCTCACTGAGTGAGCATAGTCAAAGGTGGAAAAAAGTCTCATTAACACAAAATGGAATGCTTGGCTAGTGAATCTATTACATGGAATGCTGAAGGAAAAGCGTGCTGAGTGGATTTCGCCCGCAGACTGACCGTTCCTGGTTTGCGTGGGGAGTGGCCAGTGGCGAAAGAAATGCCCAATACATTGAAGTGAGGAATTAAAGCAGCCATGAGCCGAATGTGGCGATTCTCAGAGTGATCCCAGCACCAGAGCACTATGTGTCGGCTCTGCAAATATGGAAGCCTCCCTGGATGGTGGATAATGCCCATGGACTGTCCTTGCCTTCCCTTGAGGGCTGACCGTGAAGTCTTTGACCGTTCCAACTTAACCAGCTGGGAAGTGGATGGCACCACTAAAGTGAGAGTTCCCCAGGAATGCTAACCTGGTAAAAAAATGCACGCAAAAGTTGGATGAGTTGGCCTAAGGGATTAGGCCCAAGGGTGCATAACAACACACCGCAATTACATCTGAAAAAACACTCCGGATGAAGTCAGAATGAGAAGAAGAAGTACGCATGTTACATTCACGCAGAAAAACACATGTCAGTATAAATGCTGTGTGCATAAACAATGCATACTAAAATGTTATGAGACATACATACATCCATCGAGAGAGAGAGAGAGAGAGAGAGAGAGAGAGAGAGAGAGAGAGAGAGAGAGAGAGACTGGCTGGCTGACTGACTTACTATAGATGATTAACAGTTTTTTTATGAGCAATTAATGAAGGGCAACAATAAATAAGAGCATTTGCTCTTAAACTTCCGACGTGCTGATGCTGAGGTAGCAGGTTCAACCCCTACACCTGTCAATTGGACTATAATGTTGACTTTGGGACATAAATTACAAGTACCTCTGAAGTCAAATTAGGTTCACCTGATGACCATGGACACTGGTTATAAGTAAAGCTAATCCACGTGCAAAAATATTAGTCTAGTGCACTAGAAGTAGCAGAACGTATGTAGACTACACTTGAGTTCAAAGCAAGTGAACACACACAAAGAAATGAGCAATTAATGTTGTTATACAAGATTATGATTTTACCTTGTGTTTTCTGTAGGACTTCAGCACTGAAGCAATTGTTCAAGAGTTCACTTTGCCTGAAGGAGAACATCTAATCAGTGTGGACAGGAAACGGTACCCTTTCTATTATCATGAGAATCACGAAAGTGAATGGTCGAAGAGAGTGCCAAATGAAAGTATTTCTGCGCCAGCAAAGAACCTTGGACAGCAATTAGATTTGCCTGTGCTTGACATTCCTGTGACTACACATACTGTTCTTGATGGATGTATTATTGTAACTGACTGTTCTGTGTATGAAATCCGACCTCGGTAAGTCTACTCTTATTTTATAAATTACAGGTAACAATTAATTAATGCATATGTGGAATAGGGGGATTATAGTCTTGTGCTTCACTGCAGTGTCTGTATTTTAGACAAATACTAGTGAATTCAGCCATTCACAAATCTGCAGAAGGCAAGGGGAAACCTGGCTGTATTTTCCCAAGATAAACATGCTTCAAGACAAACTTGATAAAGATAATGACTTTAATGGGGATTTCAGTGGAATCTCTTCGTTCAATAGGGAACATCATGTGCTACAGGTGATACCATATCGTCATCGTGCAAATGTACGCAAATTATAAGTTATGAATACATTAAAAGTTAGTACATGAAATGTCAGAAGACTTAGAATGAAAAGGTCGAAAACATCAAGAAGGAAATGTATAGAATGGATATAAATATATTAGACATTAGTAAAATGTGTCAGCTAGGTGCTGAGGAAAAATATTTACATAAATACAGAATTATTGACTCAGGAGGGAAAGACTACAAAAAGAAAATTGGCATAGTTTGGATCAACTGAGCTTAAGGATAGTTAAAAGATTTTGAATGGTCTTAGATATAGAGTGTTATTAGTGTAACTTCATGGCAGACCTCTGGATATTAACATAATACAAGCATATGCCTCAACAACAGACAGCGCAGAAGAAGATACAGATATATTTTATAATGGATTAACATGGCCATGGACCAATGTAAAAATTTCGAAATGGCAGTGATACTCTGGGATTTCATTGCCAAAGTAGGCAATGAAAAGGTGAGTGGCGTGACTGGTAGCGATGGCCTATGTCAGTGGTTCTCAACCGGTGGGGAATTCTCCTCTGGGGGGAATTTTAGGGTTTCCATGGGGGGAATTAAGATTATTTCAATTAAGATTATTTCAAGATCGCATTAATACAAGAACCAGATACTAGATATTGTTTTTCCCTCTAAATTTTACAGATCTGTACTTCTCGCCCTAATGAAATTCATCTTATAACGTAAGTAGACCCACAAATCACATTTTATGTAGAGTCTAGACTTGTTCTAGTATGTGTTATTAAACTTAGCTTCCATTTTTATGTATACTGTGTAAGGGTGGGGGGGGGGGGGGGGGGGGAAATTTATAAGGAGGAAATTCGAAAGGGGGAGAATGACGTTCTGAACATATGGTAAAGGGGGGGGGGGGGGGGGCATGGGCCAAAAAAGGTTGAGAACCACTGGTCTAGGTGATAGGGATGAGAGACAGATTAATAGCATGGGCAGAATATGATTAAATTGTTATAGGTAACATTTGGTTCAAACATCATCCTTGATTATTGTATATGTGAAAAGCCCTGGCAATAATATCCGCAATCAAATTGACTACATACTGTTTCAAAAGAGATTCAGAAGCAGTTTAGTAGGACTAAAAATTAAACAAGGAGCATATGGACATAGTGACCATGGGCCACTTATAGGAAAGATGAAGTTAAGACTTAAAACTATAAAGATTATCCTAAAGAATATCAGGTTAGATCTAGCATTACTTAGAACAGACAAATAAATAAGAGAAAGTTGTAAGGAACAGATATAATGCCCTGGAGATAATACAGACTATTGATGAACATCGGGACATGTGGCGGAATCAATCCAATAGACATAAAAAAGAAATAATTCCGCCTAAACATCATCATCATCATCAAGTGCCGTGCCGGCTGGTGTAGGCGTTCGTGGCTCTCCACAGATCTCTGTCTTTGGTGTTCTGGATCAACTCTGCTGATGATATTCCTCCATGCCACCGTCTCAATCCGTCCAGCATCATCTCTCTTGGTCTGCCTCTGCCTCTCTTCCCCTCGATCTTTCCAGTTGTCACGATGTTCTCCAATGCCTCTCCTCTCATCACATGACCAAAGAAAGCTGTCTGTCTCTTTCTTATTGTTGTATATAGTGTTCTAGTTTCATTAGCCTCTTTCAGGCAATCGTTGTTAGTTACTCTGGCAGTCCAAGGAACTTCGCAACATTCGTCTTAAAAACCACATCTCTGTTGCTTCTAAGTTCTTCCTAATTTGTTCATTTACATTCCAAGATTCGCTGCCATACAGCAAAACTGGTTCTATATAGCATTTTAGCACTCTCTTTCTTACATTCATTGATAGCGACTTATTGCACAAGATACTCTTCATTTTCTGAAATGCGGCTTTTGCCTGCCCTATTCTGCTCTTAATCTCTGTTGTACATCTTCCATCCGATGTTATAAGTGCCCCTAGGTATTTAAAATTATCCACTTGGTTGAGAATTTCCCCTTCTATTTCTACGTCACATTTTGGTGTCCCCATTTTCTTTGATATCACCATTGTTACTGTTTTCTTGATATTCAAGGAGAGTCCTTTCTGTGCACTCTCTGATACTACAATGTCCTATAATTGCTGTAGGTCTGTTGCATTATCCGCCACCAATACTGTGTCATCTGCATAGCGTATATTGTTTATATTATATCCTCCGATTAGTATTCCTGGCTTCTCTTTGATCTCTCTCATTATTACTTCGCTATATAGGGAGAAGAGATCGGGTGACAAGACACACCCCTGTCTCCCTCTCAAGGAATGGTGCAATATTAATGCGACAAGATGATATACACCGCCTAAACATAGAATCGCAAAAAAGAAATTGAAGTCAGATGGAATTCTGCAGATTTTGAATGAAAGAAGAAAGAAAAAGCAAGATAAAAAATAATAATAATAAAATACATAAAGAAATAGTAAACAAATGCAAAGAGGATAAAGAAATCTAGATGAATCAACAAAGCATGGAGATTGGGACACACTATGGAAAAGGTTCACATTCCATGTATCAACAAATAAATACACTAACAGATAGGAAAACACAAAATCCACTGGGTGTTTAAAATCAAGGAATGGCGCAATATTAATGCGACAAGATGATATAGTCAATAGATGGATGGTATGTCTGGAAGAGTTGTATAATCATAGGCGACCAGATTTAAATATTCAAAACAATGGTGAAGGTCACTCAGTACTTACAGCAGAAGTTGACGATACACTGCACCACATGAGGAAAGAAAAAGGCACCCGGTCCAGACAACATTATATTGGGGGATTTGAGGATCTAGGCAGTTTTGGAATAGAAATATTGACAAAATTACTAAATTACATCTACACTAGTGGGTATGTTCCTAGTGATCCATTAAAAAACATCGTTATAGCTCTGACAAAAAAAACAAAACAGGTCTTTTAGAACGTGAAGAGCATTGCACAATAAGTCTTCTGAGTCACATGACAAAGCTGCCATTGAGAATAATTATGAGAAAAATAAGAAACAATATCTAGAGGTATGCTACAACTAGACTGCTTTTGGTAAGTTGTAGTTAACAATCTGAAGTTTCATTAAATATAAATTTTGTCTTTGCTAGGTTGTGAAATAAACTGAAAATCTTATCATCCAAATGTGCTCCCAAAGAACATTATGTGCTTTGTTTTCTAATGTTAACACCATTGTAAGAATGCATTCATTGCTTTGGTTCCAAATGCTAACACCATTGTGTCAACAACCTGATTTCCTACAATCATGCGGACCCTTCATTCACCCCTCGTAACTACAAACACATCGTTGGGTAAATGGACTATCAAAATTCATGTTTAATTATATTTTACAAAGCTCGCTCTCTGAGCATACACAGTTAACATTAATTACTCAATTGCAATCTATTATCATTGATTAAGTGTAACTATGCCCTCTCTCTAAACTATACACCGCAAGGGAAAACACAGATGTCCTGTCACACCGACTGTCAGTCTCCGTCTGACTCAATTCACATGTTCAGTCCAGTTTCTTGTCCCCTTTTCTCGTGCTGTTAGTTGTGCGGCGTGCTGGCACACTTGCCACGTTGTCCAGTTGTCCAGTCCTCGTAGCCTACAGCTATACTAGAGTTCAGTCTGTTTACGGGTAATCCCTGTGCTTCCGGTACTCTGTCCTATTACGGGAGTGAATCCCGTTACGTCCTAGTTATGTCCTAACTATGACACATGCGTGTCGTGCCTAGGTCTGGTCCTAACACTGGTTTGGAGTACTATCTCCTTCTACTGTCTTTCTCTATGTATGCTCTTGTCTAGAGTCCCTATTATGTCCTGTCTTTGTCCTTTACTTTCCTCTGTCCTTGTCCTACTTGTATCTATGTCTATCCTACTTCTATCTCTGTCTCTTCTACTTCTATCTCTGTCTCTCCCAGCACCGTGACACATTGCAAGAACACATTATGTGCTTTGGTTCCTAATGTTAACACCATTGTAAGAGCGCATTAGGTGCTTTTGTCCAGACTTCATATGGTTGTTAAATGCTTGCATAGTTCTGTGTAGCTTGAGAAAGTGAAAAAAATATGGCTGATGAAACTAAAAACAAGCTTGTGAGCATACTACTTTTGAAAGCTTAATTTATTTTCCATTTTCCTTTGTTCATTATTTTTTATTTACTAACTTACTTTTGTTTATCTTCTTTGTATTAAATAAAATAATCTTTGTCTTAATTCTAATTTGCATCCATTGTGAAAAATATAGACATTAATTAATTTTAATTTGTTCGTCATCTGTTTTAAGTATTTCTGTTTTATTAATATTTCAGCATATCACCTGAGCGATTGTTTCTTCATCTGGCTTTAACTTTGCCAGATACCACATCAGCAGAAAATCTGGCTATAAGTATCGGCCTGGATCTTACAACTCTGTCTGAGCTAGCAGCAGACTTCATGCTAAAACAGTCGTGCTTTTCAAAAGCTCTAAAATTGTACACCTTATCCAAGGTAATTAATTTCAACATGCAATAAGAATGAGAACGAATGTTATAGGCAAGTAAAGGATACTGTTATCTGTCAATAAGGTTTCTGCAGAGTGATGAAGATTTGTATCCTGTTTTGGAACCCTCACACTGTGATATACAGATAAATGAAAAGTCAGATCTGCTACTTAAACAACTTTTTTTGCATATCCTTTTTTACAGGACATCGCTGCCAGCACCAGCATTTTACTGCTGTTGTTGATGTCTTGGCAAGTTTACATTCAGTAGTTTGCCAATGATTTCTGAACGACCGGCTCCCATACTAACTTGTTTAAAACCTAGTGCAATGCAGTCTGCTGCCAAATCACATATAAGCGGGCTTACGAATCACGTCTGTAAGCCCTTCGCGATGGAGACCGGCACTCCAACTACTACATAATTTTAATATCTTTTCAGGCGTACATTTATGTTAGTATCAAAACAACAATGCCATAACCTAAACCAGGCTATGAAAGGAGAGACACAGTTTGCACAACATGAGTTGAAGAAGATTGGGAAAATGTGCAAGACGTTTTTGGTGCAAGCGCGAAAGCGACACAAAAACGTCACTTAGAGATCAGTGAGATATGGCCTGCCGTCCAGCTCGGACGAGGCATGTCTGCTGGAGCATGGCGAACGGTTTGTTACGCCGCTCTTTGTGTGCAGCTGTGTGAATGTCAGATGTCACGTATCTTATATTCCCTGTCGAGCTGTTGTGTATCAGAAAGCATGGATAGATTAAAAGCAATTGTCAAGAAGAAAGTCTTCGTGAGATTGTATTCCAGTGCCTGTGTTGGTCTTCTATAAAACAAGGTATCAAGTATTATTCATATTATGTTAAACCCTAGATACATCAATGAGCCCATGTCAATGCACTTCGTGACAAACAACAGGATCATTCTGTAAAGAACGATTGATTAAAGAACACCTCTACATGATAGTTGAAAACAACTAATGAAAGTCAGTATGTAATAATATTTAGTTTAAGAACAAGTCACTATAAATCTCAAGGCTGCTGACATTACAAGTTTGCAGTGGGAATTATTCTTTCCTCTTCTTCTTCCACCCTATATCCCCCATTGGAGCATAGGCTGTCAGTCAACTCACTTCAAGCCGTTGTATCTTTCTCTATCTCACACATCTCCACCCATGTCCTCCCTGAATTATTTATTTATGTCTTTAATTCTGTTCTCAACATGTTTTTAGGTAACTAGTTTAGAATATGTGTAAACAGTCTGAGATGACAGTGGGGTAAATTTTACAGGAGTGTAATCAACAAATCTGGAGAACAACAACCTCAGTTACAATGAAGCTGTGCGGAATGCATTCAAAACAGCAGTTTAGCTCATATCTGATACATACAGTGAAATCCTAGAAAGGATGCATAAAAAGTAGAATAAGCAAGTACATTAAAAATTCTATACATGTCCTGATACTTTCTATATCTAGTTTTCATCTTCGTGTTCCTTTGGTGTCTTATTCTTCACACCCCACATATTTCATTGCTGTGTGTTCTGCAAAGTACATTTCTCTGAGCATTGAGTTAGCAGCTGTCATTAAAAAAAACTGTCATTTACTGCCTATATAGTACCTTGCGGTGTATGGCAGAGGGTCTTGAGCCTGAGGAATTGAGGCCACCTGGCTTGTGCAGGTTAGAGGTTTCTTTTTGCCCCGACATAAAAAAACTCCACACCTTACCAAGGATTCAAACCCAGGTCTCCCAAAGGAGAATCTGGCATTCTAGCCACTCGGCCAGCCTTTCCTAGACAATTAAATAGCTAAAACATGGATTACTAGTACAAAGTAAAGCACCCATTTTCACATCATGAAGCATGTTGTTAGCCCCATATTTTTAGACCAGTTGGCATTTCATGGGTTCTATGGCCAATATCGTACCAGCCACCTTTACTTCCTAGAAACTGTCCTGATGTCCAGTTTAGGCTGGGTGATCCTGGGAGCCCAGTCGGTTTAAAAAAATCCCAGCTTCACAGGGAACTTAAACACATGACTACCGGACTGGTAGGAATGCATGCTAGCCACTTCACCAACATGGTTCCCAAGAATTACCAACCTGGGCCTAGTCCCAGTCTATCCCCATGTGCTAGGCAGAATTATGACCGGGCTATGTCCTACTACGTCTTTCGGCAGATGTGACATTCCAGGACCACCTGCTGGTTTCTGAGCTTGGATAGGGGAAAGAAGAGCTCTGTAGCACAGAGCTTTGGAAGATGGTTCTTTTGTACCAGGTCTGGAAGAAGGTCTCAGTACAAACCTCACTCTGATCGATGCAAGTCCTTTTCTTCATGTCCTGAATGCCAATGTATTGGACTAAAAGTTAAAACTTTGTCGCCCAGAGTATTCATGAACCAACCAACCAACCATTCACAATTTGTTGTAAATCCAGCATTCATTGCATAGTAATAAACTCTAATCCACACCTTTACTCCTTGCATAACCACAACACTTTCAGTTTTCTTCAGAGAAGGACAGGATGGATGAAGTAACAATGAAAGTATGGTGGGTTTGCTTGGTATAGTCTTGAAAGAAGAGGAAATGAAAAGTCCATGGTCACAATTGATGAGTTGTATAATGAGTTGCTTTTTATGTCTTGAGGTGTATTAGGCACATGGTGCAAGCCTCATATTTTAATAAGCAAATCAGCACTTGGGAGGATGGTGTGGTCAGTATCATGCCTAGTTGCCATTACTTCCTGAGATATGTCTTGGTAATTCTTTTAGGCTGTGAATTAATCACCAAACAACAAGAAGTAGATTGTGAGCTTTACTAGAGCATGATTACAAGAAACAAAATGGACATTGCAGCCAAAGCTCTCGTCAGCACAGAACAAACAAATAAAAACAGACACACAACTACACGAAAGACACTAACATTACATGAAAATATTAAAGTTACTTATCTGTATCCTTGCTTGGCTGAATATGTCTTGAGCGGCTATCAGTAGATGGAATTAATCGGATGTATGGTTAAAGTAGTCAACGGACTGAAGGTCAATAAGGCCAGAAGCTCGGGGTTTTACTAAGCTACCCGGTGAGGGAACATATGCTGGGGGGATGGGGGTACGCCCATGAGAGCAAACGGAAAAATGTGGATTAGTAGAGCACTATAGCCAGCTCTGTGGCGAAAGTGTCACGGATGCAGTTCGCAATTCCACATCCCACACTCGAAACACTGCTGTGGGCGATTGGGATGCAGACCGCCCTGCGTTGGCTCTCATAAAATAGCATGAGTGCTGGTCGTTCAGAAAGCAATGACAAACAACTGAACGCAGACTTGCCAGGAAGTCACAAACAGCAAAAATAATACTGGCATTAACTGCGACGTCCTGTGAAGGACATGCGATTAACTCTTTAGTGGTCTATATGACTGCGGGGATGGGGGGGGGGGGGGGAGACAGCATTTGGAGCTTAAATAAAACTGTGTTAGACATTGGGGCCGTGAGGGGAGAGTGAACCCAACTGGAAGAAGAGACAGTTTTCCAATGTCTTATGATCTTGTTTTTGAGATGCGCATGATTTGATTGCCGTGACCTGTATGTCGACCACGCCACAGTGGTCAGAACTGCTGAAGTGCATGGGTACCAATTTCTGGGCACAACTGTAGATATCAGAGAGGTGTTGCCTAAATCTGTCTGCCAGACTTGTCTTCTCGATACATCTCATGTCACAGTGTGTGCAGATGATCTCATAGGTAACGTTGCGACTCATGAATGAGAAACCCTCATGGATGTGGAAAGTGGTCTTAGGGAAAGCCAGATTCTGGGTTTGAAGGACATATGGACAGGTCTTACAACGAGATCGAAGACAAGCCACTGTGCCAGGAAGAGACTCGTGAGGTTGGGGTAGAGTGCTATGGACTAGCACATCCCTCAGGTTACGATCCCGCCTGTACGCCACCAGTGGGGCCTTTGAGAAGACATCTCGAGTGACCGGGTCTGCCTGGAAAATGGATAGATGCCTCATGAGAATATTCTTGGCTGCAATATTATGAGGATGGTAGGTTAGTGAAAGGATAGGTCTATTATTTTGTGGTTTCCGCCTGGAGGGGAAAGCCTCGGCGCAACTGATAGACTGGCAGCGGTGAAGAGCTGTAGACAGAACATTCTCAGTATAGCCATGATGGCAGAAGAAATCCAACATTTCGTGGGCTTTTTGACGGTAGTCATTATCCTGACAACGCTGTCGGAGATGTAACAGTTGGGAGAAAGGTATAGAGGCCTTACAAGAGGGAGGAAGGAATGCGTGCAAGTCAGTTGGTTTATAATCAACCGTCATACATAGACAGCGGAACCTAAAAAAAACAGTTAGGTCTAAGAAGTTGACGGTCGACGAAGAAATGGTGGAGACGAGTCTGATGCTTGGATGAAAGTCTGAGAAAAAGGCAATGAAGTTCTGAAGATCAAACAACAAGGACATGTCTGAAACACCAAAGCTGTCATCGATATACCTCCTGTAGTGCTCCAGGAGCCTACCCGTGTATTGACTCCATACCTGGTGCTCCAGATAGCCCATGAACAGACAGGCATAACTCAGACCCATCTTAGTACCCATGGCCACCCCGCTAATCTGGTCGAAATATTCCCCATTAAACTCAAATGAATTGAGGTTAAGGACTAACTCTGCGAGACGCAGCAGAGGTACACTGGCTATGGTGAGGCTGTACCTTTTATCCAAGAAAAATTCCAAGGCTTTAAAGGCCATCAAAATGAGGAATATATAGAGTGAAGTCACATCTAAAGTGACGATGTGGTACTGAGAAGAGATTGTAAACTGATGGATTCGAAGATAGAGATAGCGTGATTGGTGTCTTAGTTATATGAGGGGAAAGCCTCGATGCACATTTTAATCCATGATCACCAGGCTGGGAGGCAAGCATGCTAGCCATTTTGTTACTGCAGCTCCCGTGTTGGTTGGTATAAAATGAGTCAATAGTATGTATTGCTCATAGTATGTAAGAAACTATGTATATAGTATATTGTGTTCCTTGCATATGTAGATTGAATGCTGGTCTATACAGTGACAATGAAAATGGTTTGGTTTGGTTTCTAGAGGCACCCTTTCATTGTGCACAGATATCTCGGTAAGTGCTCTAGTCTCCTCCCATTGATCACACAAGAAGAATCTCAGCACAGTGCACACACTTCGTAGCACCCACACAAATCTTAATATGTGTATATCAGAATCACACATGCTATCAATTTACTTGTTTCTTGGTAGCTTTTCTATTTTGGAAATGTAGCTTGTCTGTCGCCCGTCTCTCTGGCCGAGGGGTTACACCACTTTCTCTGTAATCCTGTTTATCACGCAGAGTCTCGTAGCGGGCGAGAACTGGGAGCGGTTCGTCCCCCGCTGGTGACTTGCAGGATAACTGAGCTGGCTGCTTAGAAACAATGGCAAACTACTGAGCGTAATCTTGCCAAGAAATCAGCAGACAGCTGAAAGATGCTGCTGTTGACAGCGATGTCCTGTAAAAGGATATGTGAATTTAAAAAAAAAAGCTTGTCTGTCATCTACTACCTACAATACCTCACATTCTAGGACAGGGGTGGGGTCTTAAGCTTGGGGAAGTTACACCGCCTGGCTAGTTAAGTCACCGCAAACTGTGCAGGGTAGGGTTTTCTTTTTGCCCGCGACAGAAAAAAATCTACACCTTACTGAGGATTCGAACTAGGACTCCTAGAAGAGAGTCCTGCATTCTTAGCCACTCTGCCTGCTGCTCCTCAATTCTTAATGGCCTGCACTTTTCAATTTCAAACTGCGGAGAGCATTTCTTTACATGCACACATCCTCTGAGTTTGCTTCTCTTGTCTGAGAAGGCTTGATGACTGATCCACTAACCCAGGATCGAGAGTATGTCATCCTTATGTTTAATGTGTATAAATTCAAACTGTCAATGGGGTGAGACTACCTCGTCTGCTTCAGTCAGAGGCAGGCACATAATGTATGATCTACTCCACCCCTTGCTGATTGTGTGAGATGGCAAACCATGACCACCCATGCTTTATCGGCATGGCATTGATTATATTATTATTATAAACATAACTTGAGTTTGTGTAGAGTTATTGTAAATGTATTAACTGTGTCACATTGTTGGAATTTATAATTGTTATAGTTCCTTCTAAATTTTGGAGACTGAAAATGTATATTATCATACAGACAAGTAATTTTTGCCATTGTTTTTTTTTTTATTGCTGCTAAGAAAAAACGGCAAAAGGTAGGTAGGTACATTTTGTCATTAATATGCATATAACTATCAAAGCAATGATTTCTAACTATGAATGTATAGAAATGAGCAAGCTTTCTGTGTAAATATTCACTTCTTTTGTTCTTTTTTCCTGATTTGTCTTATCTTTCTCTATACCTTCTCCTTATTTTTCTGTTTCCCTGTAAGAGAGTGTTGGTTATGTGTTATTATTACATTTCTTTTAAAGACATCAAATAATGTTTACGGATATAAAATCATGAAACTATCATGTTAATTAATGAAGACTAATCTCTGTGTGGAAGAGTAAAAATATCATTTGGCTTACAATAGGGTTGATGTTCATAAATCTTCATTGCCAGTCTTTGGACAAACCTGACATGACATATAATAACTCTCATGAAGATCATGTCATTCTTGTACATCATACACTTCTTAATGAAGTAAGTGTTACTTATCATCATCAATGTTCAGCTACAAGCTTATAGGAGGGTTCATGTTCTCAAATCTTCATGCCAGTCTTTGGACAAACCTGACATGACATGTAATAACTTATGAAGATCATGTCATTCTTGTACAGCATACACTTCTTAATGAAGTAAGTGTTACTTATCATCATCAGTGTTCAGCTACAAACTTATAATAGGGTTCATGTTCACAAATCTTCATGCCGGTCTTTGGACAAACCTAACATGACATATCACTTTACTGTAATATTTTTCATGAAGATCATGTCATTCTTATACAGCATACACTTCTTAATGAAATTATTCTTACATATCATCAACAGTGTTCAGCTACAAGACGCACAGGGGGTCTGGCTCGTCATGGCTGCATCTCTGAAACAATGATCCATCTGAGGCAGGTCTTGAGCAGCTCCAACTTTGAACTGAACACATCTGAGAGGAAGTATCTCTCTAACATGCTGCTTCATTGCTTCATTTACCAGATGAACAACCCAGGGCAGGCTACAGCCAACATCCGTGCTGGTTTAAGGTTAGCCACTTGACCTTTTTTGTAGGAATTTTTCATAGTGCTTCAGTTCAGTTTCAAAACCAAAAGAAACTTAGCTGCTGCAACACTATGTTTAAACAAAACTTAGTTGCTGCAACGCTACGTTTAAACAGGGTGTAAAATGCAAGATGATTGACTTCATTGCACCAGGTTTTATCTCATATGGCTTAGTCTCTTTCCACAGGGTGGCCTGCTAAGAGCATCACACAAAACACGAACTCCATAGCTGCAGTGATGACTCCCAGGAGTCTCTGAGAACATTGCACTCGTGAACTGATTGGCATAGCCTGGAATGCGAGGCAGGTGGCATAACCGCTGTGCCATAGAGACTCCTTATATAACATTAAGTAGGCAGTAATACCAGGTGAAAAATTCAGGGCAGGTTACAGCCAACATCCGTGCTGGTTTAAGGTTAGTGATAGAGAGAGAATAGATCATGAAGACAACAAATCATGCATCAGACTGCATCTATGTTATTGTAGGCCACCACATACTTGGCCCACAGTGGATAGGTGGATGAATATATGATGACTGTTATCTGTATTTGACTCGTCCAGCTGTGAGAGTATATGCTGTGTAACCATATGTCAGGTGCCCCTGTGAGTTTGTCTTAGTCCCTTTGTCTCAGCATCTACCAAATTCTTATGTGATCAAGCCAATGTTCTAAACCTTGTTACTGTCAGAAGTATTACCTTCAAGTCACATTCCCACATTAGCATCTTAGTACTTTGTCAAATATTATGTGTCACATTTAGTATTTTGATTAAGTGACCGTGTAAAATGTTACAGTTAGTATGTTTATTGATTAACGTATAATAATATTATGTCTCATGTAATATGATTATTAATTCACTTACACATGTCATGTCACATTTAGTATGTTCATTAATTCAGTTTTTTATGTAATATCATATCCTCAGTGATTTTCTGATGGGAAGTTTTTCCTTTGATGAGAAATCTGCACTAAATCTGCTATCAGATTATGGGGAGGTTGAGCTACTCTTGTCCTTCGCTAAAGCTCGAGGACTTGTAGTGGATGCACTAAACTCACTTGTCAAGTTCCAAACATTTTCTGCAGTTCCATTTTCTGCTTTAAATGATCTTGTCCAGCGTGGGTTTACAGCTCACTTGATTCAGTCTGGACTAGGTAAGTGAACTCTTTCCGTACATTTGTTTTGTGGTCACTTATTTACTTTATTTTTTTCTCATTTCATTTGTCCGTCTTCTCCATAGGAGCTGTAGTGGTATAAGGGTGAAAAAAAAAATAAAGTACCATTTTACATGCTATGAGTGTTAGCCTCATATTTTTATAGACAAATCGGACATCGATGGGTGATACTGCAAATCTCACCGTGTCCGCCATTACTTTCCACAATATTTACTGATACCAGTTTTAGGCTGTGTCAGCTTGGAAGCCCTGGTTAGTTTTTGAATCCCCTTGGTGGGGATTTGAACATATGACCACCAGAACACAGATAAGTGTGCTAGCCACTGCACTACCTACTCTTCCCACAGTTTAATCGATGGATCAACATCACAGCACACAGGTGTAACCCATAAGTGCGCCGTTCTACTCCTAACTCAAGCCTGAGTCCGGAGAATCTCAACTCATTGCATGAACTCCGTAGCACCGACGAGGATCCTTAAATACTTTGGGTAGATTTTTAACTCAAAATTTTTCCCGGCCAGCATTTCTTCCTTTTTCGATGTCCAATTGCTATGGGATTTTTACGTGCACAACAATACACGGGGGCATCCGATCTCACTACCCAGAGACCAGAGGAAATTTTGTTACTAGAAATCCACATGAAAAAAATCCCGGCCCTCACTTGGGCTTGAACCCGGGACCTCGAACACTTGAGGCGGACACCATACCTCGAGACCACTCAGCCCCCTCTCCCATGGAGCGTGTGTCAGGAGATGTGTCTGACATTAATTACTATGATCTTCCCATGGTTAGTAAATTCACATACTAACAGTGGTCATGGGTTTCATCCCTAGTATTGGCTCCGCTGACTTTCATCTTACTTGTGCGGCCTTAGACTCAACAATGCTATATAAAATGGGTACTAGAGATCTGGAAAAGCGAAGGTGACTGATCTAATGCTGACCATATTATGCATTGTGTGCAGTTTGGTCACCAAAACTGTCATGGGGTCTGACCTGGGCTATGCTCATGTCTGGTGGGTATGGCAGATGGAAACCTTCATGCATTAGATCCCAACTTCTGACTGCCAGGACACCCTAGACTTCACACTGTTGTATGATGCACATAATCATTTAATGCACAACACAGATAATCAACTATAACACACACATAATAGAAGATAGTGCAGCATACTATTATACTCATCCTCTATCCTTTCATATGAATTCTGGGTACATCGACCACCCAGAAGGAAAGACCTTCATCATGTTTTTAACACCAAGCTTACATTCATCTTCGTAAACCTCATATGTCACTCCATGAAGACCTTGGATTATATTACTTACCTCCCTTCTGTTTATTGATTTTCTTTTCAAGTGCTGCACACTTTCATGCAGTTTAGTTTTCCTGATGTGTATTCACAGCATTATGTGCAAATGCTTTAACTCCTCACTTCCCAGCTATAACACAATCACTCCTTGGCAGAAAAACTGTATGGGCCTAATTATATCCCCATTTTACCATTTTCCATGTAAATGGATGTACATTATTTAACTTTCTGTGACTGGAATGTCACTTACACAGACTGAAATTTGTCTCATCACCCTTCTTCGTCAGTATATGTGTGTGTGAAGTGTGGGAGTTTGTTCATATTAGTTTCAGTGATTATGTGAGGCAGTGTGTATGTGTCTGTGAGTGTGTGTGGGTGGGTATGTCTATGTATGTATATGTGTGCATGTGTGTGTGTGTGTGTGAGAGAGAAAGAGAGAGAGAGAGAGTGTGAGTGAGAGAGAGAGAGAGAGAGTGAATGCATGCAGTGTATGCGAGGGAGTGTGTATTTGTGTGTTATTGAGTGTGTGCGTGACTGAGAGTTTGTGAAAATGATGTAAGTATGTGTGCAGGTACATGTGTATGCGTGTGTGTTTATGAATGTGCGTGTGTACGTGTGTTTGCCTGTCTCATAACATGGTAATATGCATTGTTTATGTTTACAATATTCATTTGACAATGTTTGTTTCCTATGTGAATGTAACATGCACAATTCATGAATGAAAGATGAATCTTTGAAAGGGCCGAATGTAAGACGGGCCTGCGTGCCCAATTTGTGACCCTTCGAAAATAAAGTTTGTTCGTTCGTTCTTGTTACACAGACAGGCATAGCAAAGTTTAATACAGTCCTGTAAAGACTGAACATCAACAAAGATAAACGCAAGCTTATTTTGGGGTCTCAACTTTGGAAGGCTCAATGAGTTCTCAAGTACAATAAATAACATACATCTAAGAAACTAGAATTCTTGTGCAGACATTACAAGAATAGCAGCAAATGAGGAGACAAGGTCTTAATTTTATCTATGATATGACATCCAATTGGTAAGAACGATAAATTAAACAAATACAAGGGGAAGTCAATAATTAAGTCACAAAAGGCTGTAGATTGATTGATTGATTGATTGATTTAGGAACCGACATCACAGCATTCAGGGCATTCCCATAAGCGCTCCGTCCCCATCCTCAGAAGCCAGCGAAGAGTTCCAACCCCAATACTACCAGTAGCAATCTGATTATATATGAATCTCGCCTTTCCTCTAGCGTCGAGCATCGGCCAGATTCCCTCGTCGCTCCACGCTGTCGCATTCTTGCCAGACCGTGGTGATCCATTTGCTCCTCCAAGGTGTACACATGCTCCCAACCATGTCTGCCTTATCATGCATCATCAGGCTGTAGAAAAATAACTAAACATGATAGCTTGAAACCAGTTTATTTTTATACATACATTGTCCCTTTATTTCTCAACATAATTTCTACCAACATTAATGCACTTACCCCATCGTTTTATCAGTCCTCCCAAACCGGCTGCATAGAACTGCATGCTGTTTTCTAAACTACGTTTTCACTTCACATTCAACTTTGGCGTCAGTCGCGAAATGTCTCCCGCCAAGGTGGGTTTTCAGTGGACAAAAAAGGTGGAAATCTCTAGGGGCTAAGTCGGGGTTAATTTTCTCCTGAATTAATCGAGTCGTATGTGGTTTGGCATCGTCATAAAGAAGCAACACTTCTCTATTCAGCAGTCCTGGACGTTTTCTTCAAATTGCATCATGAAGCATCGATAGAACTTACAGTACGATTCAGAATTCACATTGTCACCTTTCTTCTTGAAATTGGTTAAAAGCACGCCTTGACAATCACTGAACACTATCAGCATAACGACTAGATCAGATTTCATCAACGATTGTAGAGCATCCTTGAGAAAATTTTTCTACCCAGCTATGCACCGCTTTACGGGGCAAACATTTGTCAGCATAAACAGGAAGCATTTCCTTATGAATGTCCTTTGCAGGCAGTCCTTTTGCCCACAAAAAACTCACAACAGCACATTGCTCTTTGGTTATACACACCGTAAGTACAGTCACCATTTTGTTTATGCGCTGCGCATGAGACACCTAGGGCCATCTGATGAACAGGAATATAAAGTTCGATGTTGCTGTCACCTAATGACACCTGTAGAAAAAACCAACTACATTTACCTGCCATCCCACAGAACTGTGTGACTTACTTATTGACTCGTTCTCGTAGCATCTTGAGCTTTGAAACTGTAATGGTTTTACTTGAAGTAATACAGGAAGTACACTTTCATGATTTTAATGAAATTCCTCTTCTTCGTTCCTCTGATGTTAATGAAATAATGGTTCTCATACAGATCAAATAAAAATTGTACAGCCATTACTGCTCACTGCCAGCAACCAGTAGATACAACAAATTGACTTCTTATCTTCTTCTTCTTCTTCTTCTTCGTTCATCCGGAGTTTTTTTTTCGGATGTGATTGCGTTGTGCCTGTTTACAGCAGAGCTGCGTTCTTGCGCCGTTAGGCCGACACATCCGACTTCTGCGGGCATTTGTTGACCGGTTAACCTTCCCGGGGACTTCTTATCTCATCTAAGTGCTTAAGTACCACATGGGTGAATTTTTGGGTATTAAATGCCTTTTGTCTGCAGGTGAGACTGAGGATAGCAGTCAAATATTTAAATCAGGCGCACGAAGGCAGAATATCTTGGTCCGGACAAAACACTAAAAGCTCCCTGTCGAGGGCTGTGGCTAAACGCCTCTAAGCCACAAACCCTTGGACCTGAGAGCCAGGCCGATACCCACCTTTCGAAAAATAAAGGCGTGATACTGAGCAAGCTACATGCTCAGGTCTGATACAAGTTCGAAGGCTCTCAGCTGGGGGATATGAGAGATTCCCGGATGAGAGGGCCAGGCCGTTTCTCGTTCACCGCTTCACGAAGGTAAGGTGCTGAGCCGGCAGCACAAGTAGCCTACCTCGTGAGCGAGTACAAAAAGTCAAAAAAGTGCCCCAGCCGAAGAAAATGGCTGCGAAAACTGTATCTAACTCGTAGAGAGTGTGTAGACAAAAGTGGAAGAACGTCTCAATGACGCAAAATGGAACGCACGGCGAGCCGACCTATTGCGTGGTCCGAAAGCAAAAGCTTACCGAGTGGGTGTCGCTCGCAGTCTGACCGTCCCTGGTGTGTGCTGAGCGATCAGGGGCAAACGGGTTGCCCAACACATGGAAGTGAGGAACTAAAGCAGCCATGAGCAGGACGTGGCAACTCCTCGGGTGAGCCCAGTCACAAAGCAATATGTGCCGGCTCTGCAATTATGGAAGCCTCCTTGGATAGCGAGGGAATGCTCATGGTCTGCCCCTGCCTTCCCCTGAGGGCCGACCACGATGTCGTTCATCGTTCTATCTTGACCAGCTGAGATGTTAGCGACATCACAACAGTCCAACGTGCCTCGAAACCAGAGGAAGGTTAACCTCATTAAAAAATGTCCGCTGAAGTCGGAAGTGTCGTCCTACGGGTGGCAAACTAAAAATTGACACTACGCAATTACGTCCGAGTGAAATGTCTCGTCCGAATGTCTCTCGTGCTAGGAACAGCTCTGACTACCTAGTTTCCGAATGCCGCTCTTGTTCGGAACAGCTCTGACTGGGTGGTTTTCCGAATGTCTGTTGTGCCCGGAAAAGCTCTGATGGGCGCAACGACAAGCACATGTCCGAAAACTCGCTGAGTGGATGCCGTCTGCAAACTTGTCTGGTTTGTGCGGGAATGACCCGGGGAAACGAAGTGACCAATATATTGAAGTGAGGATTTAAAGCAGCCATGAGCAGGACGTGACGATCTCCCTCGGTGAGCCCAGATCCAGGGCATTATGTGTCGGCCCTGCAACTATGGAAGCAACCTTGGATGGCGGCAAATGCTATGGACTGTCCCTGCCTTCCTTTGAGGTATGACCGTTGTCTTCGACCGTTCAACCTTGGCCAGCATGGTTGCAGATGGCACCACAAAAGTGAGAGTCTCCCAGGAATGCTACCTGGTCAAAAAAGCATGCTAAAGTCGATGTGTTGGCCTACGGGTTTCGGCCCAGGGGCGCATAACAGACACACCGCAATCACATCTGAAAAAACACTCCGGATGAACGAAAAGAAGAAATGCCTTTTGTTGACCTTACAAATACTTCAAGTCTAACATATACATCAGCAGACTGTCACAGTATTTCATTATTTACGTTTGTCATAGCTGTCTTTCAGTCCAGACATTTCTGCATCATTCGCTGGGCACTCACATTAATAACTATCTCAAGGAGGACTAGAATGTTTGTGGAAAATCACAATAAATGTAACTTTGAACCAAAGTTACCGGGAAGGTTAACCCGGTCAACAAATGCCCGCAGAAGTCGGATGTGTCGGCCTAACAGCGCAAGAACGCAGCTCTGCTGTAAACAGGCACAACGCAGTCACGTCCGAAAAAAAAGAACCTCCGGATGAACGCAGAAGAAGAAGAAGAAGAACCAAAGTTAGAATATTTAACTCCAGTGTTAAATTAGTACTAATAAATGAATCAAAAACATGGAGAATGACTTAAATAATTACTAATTAACTACAAATAATCATTAACTGCTGTCTGCGCAGAACAGTGCGACTGAAATGGTATAACAGAATAACCAATGCAGAGTTGAGCTGAGTTAAGAACTGACATCACTGCACTCAGGACATTCCCATACATGCTCCGCCCCCTCGTTCAACAGCCAGTGAAGAGTCATGCTACTAATCGTTCCCACCGCAATCTGATTAAAAGTTCTCCTGGTCTTCCCTCTCAGTTTTGAGATTCTTCCAGAACCCCTGCCAATCCCCCGCAATCTCATTCTTTCCACATATGGGTTCTTAATCTGTTCCCTCCGCCTTCTCCACCTGGTCCCTCAAGCGCACGACCACCTCCCCCTTGTCCATAGGCAAACTGCCACCAAGAGGTGCATTCCCTGCTAGCCTATCAGCTGTTCATTCCCCCACATGGCCAGGGGAAAATATCCATACAATTCTCACAATCTGTGACCTCTGAAGTGACGATTGCCACTCCACACGAAACATGCCTTTCTCCACCTAAGTATACTCCTTGAATCCGTAATGAATACAACGTGTGTTGCAGTAGTCTCCTCTAGCCACCGGAATGCCACTGTTACTGCCTCCACCTCCATTCTCATGCTGGAAGTCATAGTCTCAAATGCTAGACTCTCCTTTTTTCAAGACTTGTCCATTAGCCTTTGCAATAAAGCCCCAGCCACTACGTCTGTTTCTCACCACAGACCCATCGGTGTAGATGACTATGTCACCTTGATGTGTGTTGCTCTGGATCAGCTGTTGCACTTCAAACTCAGTGCGTCCCGCTGCACATTCTCTGCACTCACGACCCAGTGTTATTATGACATTTTGCCAGTCCGTGATCTCTTCTGGAACTTCAACCCACTCTCTTTCACGATTGATGGTCTCTAGATCACACACTTGACTTATAGAAAGTTCTGCCTGTGCCATCCAGGACCTGCCTCGTCTTAGTCTATGACCCGCGTGTCTTAAAGTGCCTGTCCTCTAAATCCCACGGGACCGTACACTTAAAGCAACTTAAATTGAACTCGTCAAGAACAGATCAGAACAACAAAACATGTTCTATCTTACCAACAGGATCATGAATATATGGCAGACTCAAATCGAGCAAGCGAAAGACGTACTTTTATTCCGCCGCAGGACAAAAGATATAACTCTTGTAGAAACGTGAGCTGATCCCTATACGCAGGATCGGCGCTCACTTAAATAACATCTACTTACGAGCTCCGAGTCCAGCTCGCTGCCCTTGAGGCTTAATTATCCAAATCCTCAGTTCAACTGATTAAATAAAAGTCTAGGTATCTGCACCCGGTCTTTCTACTGTTGTGTTGTCTTTAATACATTCCTCTCCGGACTCCCAGCTGCTTCATCACGAAATTACCGCCTCCAGGTGTCACCTTCACACGGAGCCTTTTAGAAACACATCCTTTCGAATCCACAATTCACAGCGTCTCCAGTTGCCGTCCAATGACGTTGTTTTCCTTTCCTTGGTTTCTCATATTTGTCGTCCAGTTTTGTGTCTGTCTGGGAAAATCCAGTAAGGTCTCTTCTTTATCCTTGGTGGCGCGTGTTCCGTTATGTGGCATAATGCCCCCTCCCAGATAAAAAAAATTATTTATAATTTTTTTCTTTATATCTGTATATCTGTACGACTACCACAACAATTTTAACCACAACTGAATAGTACTTGGTTTTACCCCCTTATTTACCCTAAAAAAAATAAAGCTACATAACGGGCACGCCCACCTGTCCAAACCCTCCTTTGGACGTCGTGTGGCTGATTATGGGCAATCAGACCAACTAATAACATATTAGTCCCTACCTTGTCATAATAGACAAGTGTGTCCTAACTCTAGGTTTTACCATGAGTTTAGGACGAGGGTAATAATGAGGTGTTCCATGTAACCATTTTTGTTGTAGTTGACCCTTGTTGTCCTTGTTTGGTACCATACATCTTTTCCTTTTCCTGAAATTTATCTCCATGGGTAGGGTGACTTATACGCTTTCCGCCTTGAGAATCTATTGATCCTTTTCCTGTGGATATCTTAAGAATGTCGCTTGATTGTATCTATTCTTTTGCTCCTTCTGTGCAGCTTAATCCATCTACTATAATATTAATTAATCCAACAACATTGTTAATGCAAGTAAATAATTAATATCATCGAATTCAATATTTATATTAATACCAATCTGCAATTACTTCTTAATAATTTAACAATCAACTAATGAATAACTATTAATAACACAATCATATACCGTTCACAGTTAGTGTGACAATACACAACAAAATACTTGGCTTAGCCATTGAATGCACAATCATGCGTCTCTTGTGAAGTTCTTATTCCGCGTATTGCCTTCACTCACGCTGTCAATGGAAAATCGGTAACATATGTACCTAATTGACTAAATTCTATTTGTAATAATAAATATTTAGTTGATTCTTATAGCATTGTTCCCTCAATTCGGCACTATCTGAATATATCTTTATCGAATTTCTTAATAACTTATGAAAGAACAGAACATTAATATATATAACTACTTAACTTATAACAAAGAACTGCCCTTCTAAACTATAATCGACTGAGAATGTCTCACAGAATGTGATTGACCAAATAAAATCTTGTAGATCTTCAATATAGATATAGACTTGTGAAGAATGAGATATTGCAACTATTCAGGACTTCTAAGAAACTAAATCAGCAATATAATATAATATTCTGATTCAACAAAAATAAATATTTAAACCAAATAATTTATTAAGTTCTCTAATAAATATATAGTTATGAACAATTATCCGAAGAATAGCGAACCGAAATATTATCCAACTGATTGTAGAGACATTAGATAGTATGAACATCTCAAAAAAGTATATATTTATATCAGTGCGACATGCCATAATTAAGTAATAAGACCTAAGACCCTAATGTGTCTGTAATGTATTCTGTGTGAATATGAACCTAACACTTTCATCCCATTTTATTTTTCTTTTATTCTTCCTTTCATTCTATTTCGTTCTCTCTTTCTTTGTTTCAAACCTGTAAAATCTCTCATCTGCACTCATGCCAATATTTGCACATTGTAAATTTGTTGATTGGAACAATGTTATTGTTTTCAGTCTTGCATATCTTCTGTAATGCATACGCTGCAATGCCGTATGTTTGTTAAATGTGTACCAGAAGTACGACAAGTAATCATCAGTGCGTGTAACTTTTGAATGTTTCAACAATATGTCATTTACAGACAAACAATCTCGTTTGTTTTGTTTTTGATTTATGTTCTCGGATGTAGAATCATTTGATGAAGAATGTTTGTTTATTTCTTGTTTATCGATGTAAACACCACTCCTTTCTGTTGCGTTATCACACATTTGTGTTATCTCGTTTTCGTTAACAGTTGGTGTAATCTGTTCTATTTGTGTGTTATCTTCTTCTTTATCTTTTTCTTCTTGTGTCACTTCACTTTGGGTACTTATACTTGTGAGTGTCTCATCAGGTTTGCGAATGACGATTACTTTTTGAATTACCTCTTTGGTATTCGTTTCATAAATGTTTTGTAGTTGTTTCCTTCTTTTCTCTTCTATCAACATTTCTAATCGTTCAACTCTTTCCTTTGCCAAATTCCTAAGGTTTATCTCAGTCACACCAAACTTCTTATCCATGTCTTTCCAAAATATCTCCCTCTCAATTGCCAATTGTTTCTCTTTAAATTGCATTTCCATAACTAACTTCTCTTTTTCCGCTGCAATCTTTTCGCGTTCCAAAGCCATCTCTTTTTCCTTTAATTCTCTCTCCTCCTTCTCACGTGTATGTTGAAGTTGTCTTTCTTCCTTTTCACGCGTAGCTTGTAGTTGTCTTTCCTCTTTTTCCAGTTGTCTAGCTTCCTTCTCTGCTGTAAGCTGGAGTTGTCTAGTTTCCTTCTCTGCTGTAAGCTGGAGTTGTCTAGTTTCCTTCTCTGCTGTAAGCTGGAGTTGTCTAGTTTCTTTGTCACGTTTTTGTTGTTCATTGAGCTCATGCTTTGCCCAATCCCTAAGGTCAGAACCAGTTAACCCAGTCCTTTCACCTAATTCAATGAAATGTTGTAGTGTCGACATCTTGTCCTAATGTCCTACCTGTAAAATGAGCTATCTGGGTGAAATAAATATGGTCGTAGGCAAGAGAAGAAAAGAATCGACAAAATTGTAATATTGTCTCAGATCACTATCATTCGGATAGTACCGTAAATG
The DNA here is from genome assembly GCA_014155875.1 of Cepaea nemoralis. NCBI lineage: Eukaryota > Metazoa > Mollusca > Gastropoda > Stylommatophora > Helicidae > Cepaea > Cepaea nemoralis. The sequence continues at coordinate 604,535 of JACEFZ010026849.1, read as the reverse complement.
TTATATCACACTTGAGCAAATACAACTCAAATAAATTTGTAGTGTCAACTTGAACACCACAAAAAAAATCAATCAAATATCTCTATAATAAACTAAATAAATATACTAGAAAAAATAAATATGAAGAAATATATTCAATATACAATATATATATGTAACGCAAGACAACTAACAATCATCAAAGACGAATGACGAGTGACGCGAATACATATTACTGTTTACAAACAATAACAAATTTTTTTGTATCCACATTTTAACGGGTAACGCACATACTATACTACTACAGTTATGACAAGACAATAGTATTGTGGTGACGCCCGCAAGATCAGCACAAAACAAAAATTGATAAATAGCGCCTTATTACCAGGATCAATGCCATAATACATCAACAATACAATTGCTACTGGCCTTTAGTGCATCTCCCGAACTTAGAGTAATATTTGAATCGCTCGAGAATTGATATAATTTGAGACTCTCAATTACGTGTTGATAAGTATACTGATCCGTAATTGGCAATCGATTAGTGGTATCCTGGCTGCATGAAAATATGTGAGGAGTTGTGTAACGATTGTTGCTCCTGCCTTTAGATGATAGTACAATTAACTTGTACTGGTACCTGAACCGACGTGGTCCGTCACCGACTCATAAGAACACGTAGTCGGCTGTGGTATATCGACGAAACTTGAGTTCATTTCAGCCTTAGTATTGATACTTTATGCTGAATGTGCGCTGTAGGTACTTGAGTGAATGATGTCCACAGTGAAGTAAGTACAGTTGAATGACGTGATCCGACTTCTGGTAAGTAAGGTCCAATGAGTGAACAGGTTGTGTGCCCGTTATCACGATGATAAACGATAGTGTAGTCTTGTTATCGATCCGTGTGACAGTGTTCGTATGTCCTGGCGTCAGCGTATTAGAGTACGTTCGTAAATTCAGTTCATAAATGTCGACGTGAGGAGTTCGTGTTCGGTCCCGATTGACCGCGTTGACTTGCTCGATGGTAGAGAAATCCTCGACAATTTCAACAATAATATGTCATAGTGTACGTGTGCGTGTCGTCCTGACGTGTGATGAAGTGTCCGGTATGTGACTAATGTAATGTCCTCAATGACGTAATAAATATGGGTACACTGACCTGGTTGTCCTTATGCGTTGATGTATGTAACGTCCAGTTGTAAATATGTTCATATATGTGCAACGTCCAAATAACGCAACATCTTCCTTGTCAATTATGGTGGAGACGAGTGTCCGTGGTGCACGTGCTATCCATCTTGACACATGACGAAGTGTGCATATAAAATGTCGTAATATGTACTAACTCACTTATGCGCCGATAATTCAGACATGAAGTAGTGTCAGCAGTAGATATAATGAACGTATGATGTATATGTCCCACAAATGTAGGTAGTTCAATGCTTTGGCGTTCTGAACCAACAAGTCAAAACTTTCTGTAATGTTCACAGAATTAGCGAATGTCTTTCCAACAGCGTAACTATAACTGTGCGTCGGCAGTACACCCCATCATGTGTGTATCAGTCCACCGATAAATCTGATAAAATTGTGACAAATATCTGAGCCTGTAATGAACTTCATAGATTCAGCAAATTGCTCCACATAATGCACCACTTTCGCGCATTTCTAATCGATCATAGATTCTTGAATACAAATTGTCAATCGTTGTGCTATAGTCTAATAGGTTACTGTGGTGTAGAATTGTGGCAGCGCAGTGTTTCTTCAGCTCTCACTGCCTACTCACATCGACATAATTCCTTTCCATATCGACCATGGTGTCGAATGTTTCAGGCATTTCATATCTATGTACTATCTTCCTTTCTTAAGTAGCACTGTAGTCATACCCGTACATTCTTTCAAAACACAATAATGTTCTTAAATATGCTGTGATCTTTCCAAATGTCAGTTGTTATACATATAATATAGCGCTGTGGCTTGTTTCATATCGTGCAGTTTCTCGCGTCTGGTGCGACTATTATATTTCTACTGCACTTCTTCTATGTAATGTTGTTCTTACGTCCTGATATGGTAATTCTCATTGTACCGTTCTTATAATATATACACTTTCACTTACTGTTGTAAACTTTGTAACGTCTAAGATCTTCAACTTACTTGAAATACTTCCTGATCTTCACCATTTTTTGTTACGTGGAGTTTTCGTGCGTTCTTTCATTCTGTGTAGCACGGTGTGGAATGTGCCGCTGGCGCGTAATTTCTTTTATGATCAGCTATGGAAATTGGCGGGGAATCTGTGTTGACAAACAAACAGTCCAGAGACGACCCCCACGTGTCTTAAAGTGCCTGTCCTCTAAATCCCACGGGACCGTACACTTAAAGCAACTTAAATTGAACTCGTCAAGAACAGATCAGAACAACAAAACATGTTCTATCTTACCAACAGGATCATGAATATATGGCAGACTCAAATCGAGCAAGCGAAAGACGTACTTTTATTCCGCCGCAGGACAAAAGATATAACTCTTGTAGAAACGTGAGCTGATCCCTATACGCAGGATCGGCGCTCACTTAAATAACATCTACTTACGAGCTCCGAGTCCAGCTCGCTGCCCTTGAGGCTTAATTATCCAAATCCTCAGTTCAACTGATTAAATAAAAGTCTAGGTATCTGCACCCGGTCTTTCTACTGTTGTGTTGTCTTTAACACATTCCTCTCCGGACTCCCAGCTGCTTCATCACGAAATTACCGCCTCCAGGTGTCACCTTCACACGGAGCCTTTTAGAAACACATCCTTTCGAATCCACAATTCACAGCGTCTCCAGTTGCCGTCCAATGACGTTGTTTTCCTTTCCTTGGTTTCTCATATTTGTCGTCCAGTTTTGTGTCTGTCTGGGAAAATCCAGTAAGGTCTCTTCTTTATCCTTGGTGGCGCGTGTTCCGTTATGTGGCACGTGACCATATCCATTGCTGCATGCAGCGGGTGATCCCTGTCTGCGGCCACTCTCAGGTACCATTTGGCCTGAAGGACCCTATGCCTGTCCGTCATTGTTGGTAGCGCCAGGATATGCCTCATGCATATAATTGGTGTGTCCTTTGTGTGCCCCAGGATTAACCGTATGGCAGCATTCTGTATGCGCTCCAACCTTTCAAGCTGGCTCTTTGAGACTGTCAGCAGCCTCAAACCATACTCAATGACAGAAATTATTAACTGCTGAAAGAGCCTGTACAGCATCCTATCCTCTGATCTACCCCGGTTGCTGCCATAGCCCTCAATGCATTAAGTCCCCTACCAGCCTTCACCACCAAAGCCTCCACATGATCCTTAAAAGACAAACACCTATCAAAGGTGATACCCAAATACTTCAATTTACTCTCTCGACTAAGAGGACACCCATTCAACATAATACCTGGGACGTCTGCCTTGACGATCTAGTTCATGAAGAGAACTTAAACAAGTTCCGGTGAATCAAGAGGTGAGGAAACGACACTGGCCCTGGATAAGTCACACACTGAGAAAACCTGAGGATAGTATAAATAGAAAGTCCCTTGTCTGGAACCCACAAGGTGAATTCAATAGGGGAAGACCTAAAAATACCTGAAGAAGATAATTGAAAACTGAAATGAACATATGGAGAACACGAACAGGGCTGCAGGAGATAGAAAAAGATAAATGGATTGCATGAGTTGGTGGAGGACCGTTTCCCCAATGGGTGATAAAGGTCTAAAAAGAAGAAAGAATGAGAAGTAGCCTTATACTTATATGAAACATTAATTATCATTAATTAATTACCAATTAAGTAATTAAGTTACTTCTTTACTTTACTTACTTTACCTTCTAGCATTTATTAAAAGGAACTCTTTCACTAACCCCATACAATTCTCACATGTGACACAGTCAAACTTTATAACAGCCATGTGGCAATTAGCATCTGTAAGCACTTTAACGTAGTATCGCTGTGAATTGTTCAATATTATGCATTTTCATCTGCATTCAGGTTCTATGCTTCCTGGTCTGCCACCTGAAGATATTGTTAAGCTTCTCATTACACGACCTCACCTGGCCATACAAAACTACTCATTGTTGCGACAACTTGTCCCATCACTGAAATATGATCTCCTTCTGGAGCTTGCTAGAATATTTGATCCATCAAAGTCTGTCATGAGAGGTACCTTGCTGAGGCTCCAGAACTCAAGAAGAAGGTGAGGGTAGCAATACGCTGACATAGTGACAATGTTAAAACATTAGTGATAGGCACCTTGCCGTCTTGACAGATGATAGTTTGTAAAATGGAGTTATACCTCTCCATAGAACATCATGACAACTGGAAAGATCAAGGGGAAGAAGGGGAGAGGCAGACCAAGAGAAATGATGCTGGATGGATTGAGACTGTGGCATGGAAAAATATCATCAGCAGAGTTGATCCAGAAACCCGAATACTGGGATCTGTGGAAAGTCATGAACGCCTACGCCAACCGGCATGGCACTTGATGATGATGATGACCTCTCCATAACACAAGGCCTGGGCTGAATTTAGAGACGATGTGTTATCCATGCAACATGATCCATTTCTCGGCCTGTATTTTTTACTCCAGAGGAAAGGTAACACCAATACTTTGTCTGCCTATCAGAGCTTCCATCCTAGACCAGTTGCCGACTAAGGCTTAGGGCCTGGTCTGCCCTGCCATGACATTTAGTCTTTAGGTTCCATTTCCTTGCACTAGGGTAAGGCTTGTACCCTCCCAATTGCACTTATCCGCCCGAAGCCATTGGAACAATGTGATTTGTCGGGTTTGGTAAGTACCACCCAACATTCAGCACTAACAGAAAGCGGGTAGTATCATCTACTGTCATATGGTAGCTCAGTCATATCTGACTAAGACCTGACACCAAAACATTAGTATATAACTCAAAATACTCATCTTGCATGGAATATATACTTTGCACGGTACAATAATGATGTCTTCCAGGAGAATGTTTTTTAAGCAAAGGTTTAAAGGCCATTTTCCCAAGCAATTTGCATACAGTGTAGAGGCTAGGATTTTATTTCACCTAAAATAGACAACAATCTGTCCATATGTTACCAGTGTCCTTAAGGGAAGCAAAGAATAGTACCACTGTAACCTGCCATGCAAGTCATAAGAGGTGACTAAGGAGGGTTGACATGAGATTGACTACCTCATCCCATAGAAAATGTTAGCTTCAAAATCCAGCCAACTTGACCAAGTCCACAAAGTGCTTGGTCTGAGTTTGTGGAGGGTCGACCAGAGAAGAAGAAGAGGGCTAATATTCTGCCTCTTCCATTCATATCTATATCTATAAAACAGAGTGTATGTTTGTTTGTGGGTATTGGATGCGTTCGATAACGGTACATCCGATTGAGATGAAATTTTCTACACGTCTTCCTTTCATTCATTTGCAACCGACTATAATAATTTCTTAATGTAAAATCTTCGACTTATTTAATAACATTTACTTTTCCATTTTCATTATATAATGTCTATATAGCAGGGGGACTTCACTCTAGAAAAGTTATTTCAAGGGGCATAACTATTAATAACATTTCTATATACTTTATAGTCATATTGTTGGACTTACTTGCACTATTGTTAAACTCTTTGTCTATAGTTATTTTCAGGCATATGAGTTATAATAAATAATGATATAATCTTTAAGGCATTTTCAAAGTTTGCATAAAAATAATGCATAATGCATAACATTGTAACCCATCTTTTTCTACAGTTTTCATTGAATGGTGTGTGGAAGGACATTCTTTTAAGTTACTGTGCGCCAAGAGCTGGGCGAAACCACGCCGGTCAGACAGATAGACAGACAGACAGTCGGGAACGGGAGAGCTTATATGACTACTTATATGAATTAAATTAGATGCTCCCCACCAGGGACTGGGTGAAGCCGGGCCGGGACAGACAGACAGATAGACAGACAGACAGTCGGGAACGGGAGAGCTTATATGACTACGTATATGAATTAAATTAGATGCTCCCCACCACTGACTGGGTGAAGCCGGGCCCGGTCAGATAGACAGACAGACAGATAGTCGGGAACGGGAGAGCTTATATGACTACTTATATGAATTAAATGAGATGCTCCCCACCAGGGACTGGGTGAAGCCGGGCTGGGTCAGCCAGACAGACAAACAAGCAGACAGACAGACTGATAGATAGATAGATCCCCTCCAGGGCCTGGGCGAAGCCGGGCCGGGTCAGCTAGTGCCTTATAAATATCATGTCTTTTCCTCGAGATTTTGAAAAGTGATCTCTAAATATCTACAACTTTTGTTTTCTTCTATCTCTAGGATATTTGCTTGATGCTTAGCTTGATCGTCTTTGATTTAATTCTATTTCTCTTGTGTGTATTTTACAGAGCAAATAGTCTGACATCCATTTGCTCTACAGCAAGTGAAACTGTGGATAGCATATTTGTAAGTCAGTAGTATGTCTGTTTTCAGGTTTATCTGATGGTACATTTAGATTTGATATATTAATGACATACTTAATATTGATATGTTTTGCTTTACATTTTGCAAATGTTAATACGTGTTAAGTATTCAGTATTTATACACAGAAGTTTACGTTTTACATATACGTGCTGTTTTTTTATTCCTTTTGAGCATGCCTTAAATAATTTGGTCTGAAATTTCTTTTTAAATTAAAAGATTTTTTTAATTGCTAGAAGTTGATTTTAATGTACTTTTTTTTATTATGCAAGAGAGAAATCATTATTTTTTACAATTAACATATTACTACATGAATGTAACCTGATGTAGGTCAGCATGGCTGAATGGATAAGAACGCGTGTTCGTAAATATCCAGTGTGCTGATGCTAAAGTAAGGGGTTCAACCCCTACACCGGACAGTTGGACTAAAATGTTGACCTATCGTCCTTGACTAGGGGATGTTAATTACAAGTATCTCTGAAGTTGGAGTGGGTTCACCTGATGGCAAGGGACACTGTTAATAGGGAAAGCTAATCCACACGCAAAATTCAGTCCAGCACTACTAGAAGTAGTGTGTATGGACTACGCTTGAGTTCAAAGCGAGCATGCACTAAAAAAAACAACAACCAGCAGATGGTTTTGAATCTGCATTGATTCATGTTCAATCCCCGGCAGAAACAAGGCTGTTTTTTTTTTCAACAAGTATGGCTCTGGGATTGACCCACTCTCATTAAAAATTAGTACCAGACAATTTTTTGGGGAATTGTATGAAAAAGAAAGGCAATCAGGATAGAAACTGGCCACACCACCTCATATGTCACGGCTTAGAATATGTAGAGACCTAGCGCTTCACACTCCGACGGCTGCATATGCTGTAGGATTACCTTTTACATACTTAAAAGTACATACAGTTTCATTAATAACCCAAGATTGTTTTAATGACTCTGTGATATTTTTTGCTGTAGGATGTCATTAACAACCCTATATTGTTTTAATGACTGAGATATCCTTTGCTGTAGGATGTCATTAATAACCCTAGATTGTGTTATTGACTCTGAGATATTCTTTGCTGTAGAAAGTCATTAAAAGCCCAAGTTTGGTTTTATGACTCTGAGATATTCTTTGCTGTAGAATGTATTCCTAATTTGTTCTTTTTGTGTATATATTTTATATTGTAAATTTCCAACATTGTGCCAAAGAGAATACATTTTCTGATAAAACAGGCAATGTGATGCATTGTGATACTTTTCAGCTTTAATATGTATAAAAATATCCCTGGGAACATATTTGTGAGTTATAAAATTGATTTTATACATTATCTTTTGTCTGTTTCTATAGGACCAAAGGGAATTGAATTCAGAATCACTGATTAAATTTTTCCTGCTGATAGTTCTGCATCTCAATCACTGTCGTCATCAGTCACCTACATATAAGCTGCCTGCATTGAATTTTTCTTCAATTGTGTCCAGTCCAGCCGACAGTGTGAAAGATATGGTTTGTTTATTTTATTTATTTTACTTATGTTTTTTCAGTTGTGAAGTTCAGTTTAAAATAGATTAAAAGTTTTATGTTTTAAACAAGGATTTCCAGAATTATTTATTTTTATGTTTAGAAGGAAACAAGAGACTGTTACTTCTTATAACATGTTCTTTGTGCTAGAATTAAACAACTCCAGACAGTACAGATCACAACACAAGTTGAAATTCAGAGTTATCTACTATAAAAAATGGCATTTGAATATCCTTAAATGACTATTGTGTGCAATATACCCTATATTAAATTGATGAAACAATTTACATTTAAAGTTGTAGTGCTATTCATTTATTCATTCATTCATTCAGTAGCATGTCCTTTGCAGAACCTCGCTCCCATAACAACCTTCATAAGCAAGAAGTCCCGCGTCTGGTACACCCATCTGGAGATCATCTGCAACATCTTGCACCTATCTTCTCTTTGGCCTTCCTCTTCCTCTTTTCCTAGGCATATACCCCTCCATTATTGTTCTCTCCAAACTTTCATGACATTTCAAGTGACCAAAATATTTCAATTTTCTTTGTTTTATCGTCTTTAATAGCCAACTTTCTTCAGTATTCAGCTCTTCAAGTATGGATGTGTTATATTGCAAGTTAAATAAACAAATTTCAAGATAACAGTCACAAGATTCTGCTCATGTGCTACTGGGGCCCTGTAAGGAAGCAAAGAGTGGTAGCACTGTAACATCCTACACATTTTATAAGAGATGTGACAGGAGAGTTGACATGGGGCTGGCTATTCAACCTGTCTGAAATTTAGCTGCAAAATCAAATCATGAACAAGTCTGCAAGGGGCTTGACGTGAGTTGGTTGAGGGCCATTGCTCCACAGGGAGATGAAAGGGAAGAAGAAAAGAAGAAAAAAACAGAACATATTTTAGAATGGCAAGGATAATTGTCTTTGTTGGAATTTTCATCATCATCATGTGCTGTGTCGAGTGGAGTAGGTGATCACGTTCCTCCACAAATATCTGTCCTCTGTGTTCTTGATAATGTTCTGTTGTCTGGCCATTTGTCATTTACCAAATATTAGTAGCTGTATATGTATATTTAAAGTTACTTTTTATAGAATGTAGTTAAGTATTTCTGTATAAAAAATTTGTCCTGATAGTTCCTTGATTTTTTCCATTACAGAGCAGGGCCCAGTCTATTGCTGATGTTCATAGAAAGCTGTCAGTACAGTTTCAGCCTGTCTCTTGTGGTCCTAAACATTCTGCAGTTGTGAGAAATGGGGATTTATACACCTGGGGTAGATCACAGCAAGGGCGGTTAGTATCATAATATGAATGAATAAATTAGTGTTTTGTGTGAGTGTGCAAGTTTGTACGTGTGTGCACTAACATTTATAGATTGTTAACTCAATGAGTATATAGTAGCTATTTACTGTTTTACGTCTTTTTATGTTTTTTAAAAATTATTATCTTTTATCTACTGTAGTTGCTGTGCTACACATTTTGGTAGTATTTGCTACCACAAGCTGTGAACACAAATAATATTTTGATTAAATGTGGAAATTATAAAATTTTACATTTAAATGAAAAATAAGAAATATAGCATTTCATTAACACCAGATATAGTTTGTGATTGCTATATTGACCACGGACAGACAGAAACATAATTGAGACAGCTCTTCAAGAAACACATGGAAACCTTCAGTTAATAAGAGAAATTAGACATAGTCAAGGTTTTTATGCACACTATGAGGAGAAATAATCATGAAAACTGGTAAAAATAATAAGAAAAGAGCAAGGACAGGAAGAGATAAATATCTGGATTGCTTAGCTACATGACATAATCAGGGCAAGAACAGAGGCCTGATCTAAGACACTGGTGATCATGTGAGGCAACGAGCCATGACCGCTCACGATTATCTGCATGGCACATGATTTTTATTTTTTAATGTGTCCCAATCTGTTTCCTACTATGGGCCTGTGAAGTGATAGCACCACCACATTTTGTAGGCCTGAGAACAAGGAGGAATAGGTGGCCAATCCTTCCCTCACTTGGAAGTGATGAGCCCAGACATCGAACTTGTGTCCGACCATTCTCATGACAATGCCAGCGCAGTTTCCTGTCAACTTTGTCCATAATACATGATAGTGTTGCTTAATTTTGGTATCATGTCAAGGAGTGGGTTTGGTATGAATGAAACTCACACCTGCACGAGTGGTGGCAGGTGTGTGGAGCACATGGTATAACGAGTGGAGGCAGGTGAGTGGAGCACGTGGTTAACGAGTGGTGGCAGGTGCGTGGAGCACGTGGTATAACGAGTGGAGGCAGGTGAGTGGAGCACGTGGTATAACGAGTGGTGGCAGGTGCATGGGGCACATGGTATAACAAGTGGTGGCAGGTGCGTGGAGCACGTGGTATAACGAGTGGTGGCAGGTCAGTGGAGCACATGGTATAATGAGTGGAGGCAGGTGAGTGGAGCACGTGGTATAATGATTGGTGGCAGATGCGTGGAGAACGTGGTATAACCAGTGGTGGCAGGTGCGTGGAGAACGTGGTATAACCAGTGCGAGGGGAGGATATTCCTCATGTTGAACTGGGGATGAGGAGTGGAGACACGGTCCTGGTCGGACATGTCGAAACGAGTGAGAATGGCACAAGCCAAAAATTTGCAGCCTTTGTACATTATATTTTAATGTTCAATGATAGTATTTGTGCATATTGTAGGTGCGAATAACTGATTTGATGTAAACTGTCGTAAATATGAAGTGGTGAAATACATGATAAAAACAGCATGGACTTCTGTTGTGCTCGTTAGTTTGATTTGTGACTTTAGTGCGAGAGTGTCAAGGGCGAGGGGTTAGTAAATGTGGACAAGCAATCAAGATTTGATAGCAACGTATGTAAAAGAAAGTAAATCATGGCGCAGAGATCGTTAGCCATTCAATATGGAGCCCAGAAATAGCGCCATGAGTCAATTACCAGTCTTGGAATTGACTCGCCAGCAGAAAGACAACGAGCAGAAGCGAACAAGAAGGGCTGGCTTAAAAGTAACTCTGACAATATGGTAAAATAATGCTCTTTTATATCGGTTATTACACATGTACCCCCTAAAGAGATTTTATTTTATTTATTGTATGGAAATGCTGTTTTTATAAAGAGGAAGTAGGGTGTCATTTTTTTTTTTTTCACAATGCAAGGCTTGGTCATGGTGAATTATCTCAGAGCGTCTGCCCACCAATGCGAGTTGAAACTCTACACATGTTGCAGTTGAAAGTGGATGCAGTGGCTTGTGGGAATGAACACACCATGGCCCTTACACAGCAAGGGGTGAGTAGTTAACATTCATGTGTTGTTTGTGCAGTAGATGATGGCTTGTCATGCATGTTTTTTTTTTGCAAGATGATTGTCTAAGTTATATATGCGTCTCATCATCTCATCTCTTCTTGTTCCTCTTGTACCTTGTAGTGTCGATGTGAAGCATAAATAGCAAGAGAGTGCCCGTTTATGGACTTTGTGTATCTGAGGAAAATGCAAAAAATACCATGGACAGATAGAAAAACCAATGACCGAGTACTACAGGAGACAAATGAAAATCGTAAAGTGATTAGAGAAATTAGACGTAGACAGTCAAAAAATTTTTGGACATGTTATGAGAAGAAATGGATTGGAGAACTTGATGATAACTGGCTAGATCGAAGGGAGCAGACCAAGAGGAAGACCGAGAGGAAAATACCTGGATGGCTTGGCCATATGGCATGGACGAGACAGGAACACTGAGCTGATACACGACTCAGGTGATCGAGTGAAATGGCGAGTCATGACCGCCCACGCTTTCCGGCATGGCACATGATTGATTGATTGATTGGTATCGAGATTCCCGCTGACTCTGCTATTCCCTCTGTCCATCGTTTATGTGGTTATATATGAGTAATGTGTTGAAAGAAACTAAACAAGTCTAAACAAAGTGAAGGTTTGCTGGCAAGAGAAGTCCTGGAGAGAAGATGCTCTACAGTTTGGCATTGTGTCTTAGAGAAACGTCAGTGTTAAACATTGTTGGCAGCATCTGAGATGGGAGAAGTCCTGGAGAGAAGATGCAATACAGTTTGGCATTGTGTCTTAGAGAAACATTGGTGTTAAACATTGTTGGCAGCATCTGAGATGGGAGAAGTCCTGGAGAGAAGATGCAATACAGTTTGGCATTGTGTCTTAGAGAAACATCAGTGTTAAACATTGTTGGCAGCATGTGAGATGGGAGAAGTCCTGGAGAGAAGATGCTATACATTTTGGCATTGTGTCTTAGAGAACATCAGTGTTAAACATTGTTGGCAGCATGTGAGATGGGAGAAGTCCTGGAGAGAAGATGCAATACAGTTTGGCATTGTGTCTTAGAGAAACATCAGTGTTAAACATTGTTGGCAGCATGTGAGATGGGAGAAGTCCTGGAGAGAAGATGCAATACAGTTTGGCATTGTGTCTTAGAGAAACATCAGTGTTAAACATTGTTGGCAGCTTGTGAGATGGGAAGGAGATTTTTACATTGACCTGGGGGTTCCAGGTTGAAGAATTCTGTGTTCAGCTTGAAATTAATCACATCATTTATTGAGTGCCTATTGGCATATGAAACATGGGCTTAGCATCATATACCATATACCCAATGTGCTTCTAAGTGCGGTCTTTGTGCGAGACAGGAGGCTGAGGACATACATAACAAACAAAGCCACTCATGATAGACTATAAGAAGTTAAGTATGATTCTAATACTGTTATCAGAAATCATTACAAGTTCAATCCTCCAGCTTGTTTCTACTAGTAGCATTCCAGTTTGATGGAGAGATAAATATGAGACGTAAACTTTACAGTTGGGGTTATATTTAGTGGTGCAAAGAGAGATGTCAGGCATCGTGGATGGTGATCAATCTAAATGCTAAAAGATTATTTAGAGAAAACACAAAAAAAGCTAACTTCAAAGAATATACAACTTGATCTATGGGAAATAACTCTTTCTATATACACCTGACCAGTTTATGGTGAGAGATATATAGAGGCATTCAAGATGTGGTGTTATTGAAAAATATCGATAACCAGTTAAGTCGAAAAATTGACAAATAAACATGATCGGGAAAATATAACAGAACAAAGAAGATTTCTTGAATTGACCAGAAAGCAAATACCCAAATGAGGAGCCGTGGCAGTATATTGGCTAGATGCTTGTCTGTCACACCTGTGGTCTTGATTCCAACGTAGGCTGTTTATTTTTAACATTTACCATGCAACCCAGCCTAAAATGTGTACCAGGAAATGTCTTGGAAAGTAAAGGCGGATGGTATGATACCGACCACATCACCCACTGAATGCCATTCCCCCCCTCCCCATATCCTATTTACAGGACATCGCTGTCAACACAGGCATTTTATAGCTGTTGTTGATTTCTTGGCGAGACTATGCTCAGTAGTTTTCCATTGCTTTCTGAGCGACCGGCTCACATACCACTGTAAGTAACCAAAGCAACGCAACCCACTACCGAATCTTGCGCAGCTGCGTTACCCTACATGGATATACAGGATTACGGAGAAAGTCGTTAACCCCTTAGCCAGGGAGACCGAGTGCCATTTGGTCTATACAAATATGGGTCTAGTTCCATATGCCCAATATAAGTCATGTTTGAAAAAATCCCCACCTTGATGGGGATTTGAACACATGACTACCAGTCCAACAGGAGAGTGTGCTAGCCCTAGCACTACTGCAGGTCTCTTTTTGTGAGTGGCTTTCCTAATTGTGGAATTTAACTGGACAGCTGCCTATTCTGCCTATAGAATGGTAGTTTCGTTGTGACTGCTTACAGCGAAAATGCAATATTTGCACTTTTCAGCTCACACATGTCTTTTTCCTCAGTGTTTGTTGCCAGGGTTAGCCTTCTGAGGCACTGCAATAAATGCATTGAGTTGTTCTTGACTGATGACTTATTGGCATGATGTTATGCAATGCAGCTACTTGACTTGAGAAGTTCTTGTATTGTGTCTGGGAGAACTCCATATATATTTGGGGCCTCTTCACATTGTGACACTTTTATGGGAGTCTCATAGCAGATAACTGGCATTGGGGTATGAAATGGTAGACCTCTACATATGGACACTAATCACTAATCCGTCGCAACTCATGATAGTAGTACTTGTCTTAAAGTCTATTTCCTAAGTGTAACAATATTATAAAAGTATGTCTAAAAGAGCTGAAGGGGAGAATAAGAGTCTTTACCAAATACTTGCTTTCTTTCAGGTCTATGCTTGGGGTGGCTCAAAGTATGGCCAGGTTGGTGTTGGGACTCGTCACATTTACAGAAGGCCAATGTTGCTTGAAACTCTGCAGTCTGAAACAGTGGTAGCTATTGAATGTGGACATTACCATTCTGTAGCTCTTACCACTGACAATCAGTAAGTCTATTCACAACACCATCATGTATCATAGATAACTAATTCTTCTTCTTCTTCTTCTGCGATCATCCGTATATTTTTTCGGATGTGACTGCGTTGTGCCTGTTTACAGCAGAGCTGCGTTCTTGCGCCGTTAGGCCGACACATCCGACTTCTGCGGGCATTTGTTGACCGGGTTAACCTTCCCGCGGATAACTAATTCAGTAATTACTCTTCACAAATGCTTGTCTTTATTGCTTTTAAAAATTCTGTCTTTTCTTTCTCGATGTTGTTATCAGTTCATTAAATATTATCTTATGTTTTCATGATTTTATCATAATGAAGACAAAAATGTAAACAGTGCTTTAATCTAGTTCTTACTTTCATTGATGAAGATTTATATCACACATCAGTATTTATTTAATGGAACCAGTCAGGTCTTTTTCGGGAAGAACATGGAGGAAGTAGGTAATTCAGTGGAACTTTACTGTAACACATTTATCATAAGCTAACAAGTGAATGATTCTACTGTCACCCGTGCACTTCCGAGTTGGTAGTTAGCTGCAAAATCCAACCAGGCATTAACATGTCTCCAAAAGGCTCAGTGTGAGTTGGTTGAAGAGCTAAACTCTGTTGTGTGATGAAAGTCAGAAGAAGACTATAGTGTGTGATTTATTTATAATTGATTATAACTGTGAAAAGTGCATTACAAAGAAATGTTGTTTGTAATTCCATACTATTTGAAGTAATTGATTTATTTTCTCTCTAACAACTGCTTTTGCCATTGTGATTCTAATTTCAATGTCATTCTTGCAATGTGCATCATTTATTATCCTTTACCCTTTGTTGGAAACATTGGAGACTTGCTTGATGTTATATCCTTCTATAGTTAGAAAGAGAACACCAAGCTATGATATTACAATGGAGGGAAAATGTTTCACCAAGTCAATAAATTCGCATATTAAAGGACAATTATAACATCAAATGGAAAATGTGTAACAGAGATTAAGAGCAGAGTAGGCCCAGTGAAAGCAGCATTTCAGAAAAGAAGCTCATGTAATAAGTTTAAAAAATGTTATTTGCATATCCTTTACAGGACGTTGCAGTCAACCCAAGTATTTTTTGCTATTGTGATCACTTGGCAAGTTTACGTTCAGTAGTTTGCCATTGCTTTCTGAACGACCGGCACCCATACCATTTAATAAAAAACCAACATAAGGTGGTCTACTGCTAAATCGCCCACAGCTGTGTTTCGAACGCGGGTATGCGGGATTACAAACTGCATCCGTAACCCCTTTTCCATGGAGCTGGTCATGTAATATGTAAACATGTTTTTTGCATATCCTTTACAGGACATCGCTGTCAACATCAGCATCTTTCAGCTGATTGTTGATTTCTTGGCAAGATTACGCTCAGTAGTTTGCCATTGCTTTCTGAGCGACTGGCTCCATACTCTCATAAGTCACTGGCACGACTCGAACCGCTTCCAATTCTCGTGTGCTCATGTCAACCACGAGAGTATTCGGGGTTACGGAGAAAGCTGCTAACCCCTCGACCAGGGAGACCGGCTAAGTAATATGTAACTCTCATTAAATATCAGAAAGAGTATGCTGAAATGTGAATATATATTCTGCTGTATGGCAGTGAATCTTGGAATTTGAACAAATTAGAAATAGCTTGGAAGGTAATGGAGATGTGGTTTCTGAGATGGATGTTGCAAATACATTGGACTTCAAGAGGGACTAACAACAAGTACCTAGATCAGGCAAATGAAAGTAGAAGATTATATACAACTGTAAGAAAGAGACAAACATGTTTTTTTTGATATATAATGAGATGAGAATTGAAAAAATTGGGGTTGAAGAGGCAGACAAAGGGAAATTATGCTTGATGGCTTGGGCAGGTGGCATGGTGTATTACCATTAATTGAGCAGATCCAGAACACTAAGGACCAAGGTCTGTTTAGATAACACAAACGCCTTCGCCATTTTCAAGGTGTGTGATTATGATTTTGTGGGTGCATTTGAAATTCTTGCGGTTGACATGGTGTAATCTTCTTAATATTTATCAGTTCACCTAGAACCTTCAATAAATGTGTAACCTATTGTCTGGTACTTCTTTCTAGGGTGTACTCATGGGGATGGGGTGTGCACGGTCAACTTGGTCATGGTCACCCGGAAGACTGCCTGGTGCCCACACATGTGCATCGTCTGTTAAATGTTGGAGTGGTCAAATTGTCTGCAGGCTATGCCCACACTGTAGTCCTGACTGAATCAGTGAGTTTACTATTGAGAGATTGTCAGTAGTCCTGTGGTTAACACGTGTGAAGGAATATGTAGTTTTATGATGTTACAAACATGTTCAGACACTTTTTGTTCACCCGCTTTGAACTCAAGCATAGTTCTTACACATGCTACTACTTCTAGTGCACTGGTCCGAATTTTGCCTGTGGATTAGCTTTCCCTATTACCAGTGTTCCTCGCGATCAGATGAACCCACTCTGACTTCTGAGGTATTTGATTGTAATTTACCTCCCCTAGTCAAGCATGAGAAGTCAACATTCTAGTCCAGCTGACCAGTCATGGGGTTGAACCCACTTCATCAGTACCAGCACACCAGAAGTTTGAGAACAAGCGCCCTTATCCAATCAGCCATGCTGACCTCAATGTTAAGTGATAAAATATCACACATGCTAGGTTGTAAGTTGTACTCCCTATCAACATAAATCATCATCATCATCATCAAGTGCCGTGCCAGCTGGCGTAGGCATTCATGGCTCTCCACAGATCTCGGTCTTTGGTTTTCTGGATCAACTCTGCTGCTGATATTCCTCCATACCACCGTCTCAATCCATCCAGCATCATTTCTCTTGGTCTGCCTCTACCTCTCTTCCCCTCGATCTTTCCAGTTGTTACGATGTTCTCCAATGCCTCTCTTCTCATCACGTGACCGAAGAAAGATGTTTGTCTCTGTCTTATTGTTGTATATAATGTTCTATTTTCATTAGCCTGTTTCAGGCAGTCATCGTTAGTTACTCTGGCAGTCTAAGGAATTCGCAACATTCGTCTCAGGAACCACATCTCTGTTGCTTCTAATTTCTTCTTACTTTGTTCATTTACATTTCAAGATTCACTGCCATACAGCAAAACTGGTTCTACATAGCATTTCAGCACTCTCTTTCTTACATTCAGTGATAGTGACTTATTGCACAAGATACTCTTCATTTTCTGAAATGCGGCTTTTGCCTGCCCTATTCTGCTCCTAATCTCTGTTGTACATCTTCCATCTGATGTTATAAATGCCCCTAGGTATCTAAAATTATCCACTTGGTTAAGGATTTTTCCTTCTATTTCTATGTCACATTTTGGTGTCACCATTTTCTTTGATATTACCATTGTTACTGTTTTCTGGATATTCAAGGAGAGTCCTTTCCTTGCACTCTCTGTTACTACAACGTCTAATAATTGCTGGAGGTCTGTTGAATTATCCGCCACCAATACTGTGTCATCTGCATAGCGTATATTATTTATATTATAACCTCCAACTAGTATTCCTGGCATCTCTTTGATCTCTCTCATTATTACTTCGCTATACAGGGAGAAAAGATCTGGTGACAAGACACACCCCTGTCGTACTCCTAGCTTTATCTGTTCGTAACTACCCTCTTTATTTCCCATTTTAATTGCTGCTACTTGGTTCCAGTAAACATTCTTTATTATTCTTAAATCTTTTCCATCAATGTTGATATCTTCCAACATTTTAATCAGTTCATCATGTTTTACTTTATCAAATGCCTTAGTATAATCTATGAAGCACAAATATATGTCTCCCTGTTTCTCTATTGACCTTTCTATTAGTGTCCGTAATGTATAAATTGCATTGTTTGTGCCCTTTCCTTCCACAAATCCATACTGTTCTTCACTAATTTCCATTTTTATTTTATTTTTGTTTCTTCTCATTATGATTCTGAGTAGAAGCTTAGTGATATGGTTTATGAGGTTAATTGTACGAAAATCTTCACAATCAATTGCTCCATAAATCAGTGAAGCCTACATAAATCAGTGAAGAAATAATTCTCAGAATGTGATAACAGCTTGACCAAAGTCACCAGGCTGGGTTGATATATCAGTGGAACTAATCCAGGTATAGTGAGAAACCAGCAGTATCAATATCTGTCCTGCGCTTTTGTGTGAAGATCTGTTAGGCTCAAAGCATGGAAGAGAATGCTTTTCTCTTACCCAAAGAAAAGAAATTTGAAATGGGAAAACATCAAACTGGTTTGACGTGCAAAGGGGTTTAAGACACAGCTGGGTCGCATTCTCTCCCTGTGCCTGTTCAAACCCCCCCCCCCCCCCCCACACACACACACACACATACACACACATGCAAGTGCGTGAGAGAGAGAGTGTGTGCGTGTGTATTGAGGAATGTCAAATCTCAACCAGTCCTGAAAAGCAGAGAGGCGAAAATATATCCAGTCCTGTTTAGGACTAACTCAAAAGAGAAAAAAGAATGGAAAGAATATCAAAACTCACCAAAAAAAACGGACCTCAATTATAACCGTTGCTGCAGAAGCAGGTTGTACAAGACCACATTTTTTTTATCGTAAATATTGGAAGCAACAGAGATGTGGTTCCTGAGACGAATGTTGCGAATTCCTTGGACTGCCAGAGTAACTAATGACGACTGCCTGAAACAGACTAATGAAACTAGAACATTATATACAACAATAAGACAGAGACAAACATCTTTCTTCGGTCATGTGATGAGAAGAGAGGCATTGGAGAACATTGTAACAACTGGAATGATCGAGGGGAGGCAGAGGTAGACCAAGAGAAATGATGCTGGATGGATTGAGGCGGTGGCATGGAGGAATATCAGCAGCAGAGTTAATCCAGAAAACCAAAGAAAAAACCAAAGACCGAGATCTATGGAGAGCCATGAACGCCTACGCCAGCCGGCACGGCACTTGATGATGAAATATTGGATTTGATTGGAAATGTCAAAATTGATTAAACCTATGACAATTTTAATCCATTTATAATAGGAGGAAATCTTATTCCAGAACTCAGATATTCAGATGATACAGTCCTCTCAAACAATGCAAAGGGATTAGAACAGTTAATCTTGTCTGTCAAAGGATGCAGAGAAGATCAAAATCTTTTTCTGAACATTCAAATAATGTCCACAGACAAAACTACATATCAGCCAAACTTTACAATCAACAGTGAAGAAACTTAAAATGTCACACATTTTGAATACTTTGTAATTAATAACATAATAACATGTTTCTAAAAAAAAAAATCAGAAGGAGATTGGCTGTAGCAATGCAGAGGTTAAACAGCATTAAGAGCTACAGCAGTAAAGAAATAAAAGTAATAGTATTCAAAACATGCAACTTTCCTATGGCTACAGATGGGTGTAAATTATAGACCGTTATTCAATCACTAAAGAAAGCCAGGCTTTTAAACTTAAATATTACAGAAAATATTTGAGGCTACTGTGGATCAAGGAAAAGAAAAATACTGACATCTACAAGACCTGAACATTGGAGAAAACAAGATTTTAAAAACAGCATCATGTCTCGTAAACTGAAACACTTTAGCCATATTATACATCATAGTAGTTTAGAAAGAACAGAAATAGAAAGCATAGTTCCTGGAAACAGAGGCAGGGGCCGACCAACACGACAGTGGACTTAGCACAGTAAAGATACCCTGGGCATGAAAACTCCTGAGGATTGAAACTTGTGAAGGATCAAGAGTCTTTCCAGCAGGCTGGGATGGGGGTGATGTTCTGCTAAAGACTTGAGTTATCATAATGTTGGTATTTAATCAAGGTCCTGAGAAATGCCATGTCTCAACTGGGTCTGCTGTTAGTAATCTAGTTCAGCTTTCAGTTCATCTCATAATTATTTCTGATACTGATGTTCCTCCATGCCATCATGTCAAATTTCCCAGCATTTTCTCTCTTCGTCTTCCCCTGCTTCTCTTCCTGTCCAACTTTCTTGTTGTGAGAACATGCTCCAGCTTTCCCTTTCATGACATGCCCAAAGAATGTGGTCTGTCTACTTCTGATGAGAGTAACCTCTCCTCTTTGTGAGTTAACTTCTTTCGAGACACCTTTATTACTTTTTCTGTTTATATATGGTGTTCTCATCATTCTTCTATAAAATCACATCTCTACAGCTTCCACATAATTCCTCACTTGTCTGCTAATTGTCCATGTCTGCTTCTGTACATCAGGGTTGACTTAATATAGCTGTTAAGAATTCTTTACCTCACTTCTTTTGACAAAGATAAATTTTAGAAAATATTCTTTACATCAGATGATGCATATTTGATATTATAATGTAATGCTAAGTGTACATGAACAGATTAGTACAATGCGTGTAACTGTACATGAAAATGTAACACATAAAACTATGTCTGTTGTCATTTAGGGAGATGTCTGGACATTTGGTTGTGGCTACTTTGGTCAGCTTGGTCTAGGGACCAGTAGTAAATCATCAGTGCCACAGAAAGTCAGTCTGTCAGAAGGACCAATTGTGGCCATTGCCACAAAGTACTTTCATTCCGTAAGTTACCTGTGAATGTATCATATATAATACATACTTCTAATTGAAAGTGGACAATAAGAATTCTTTCTAGAACCAACTTGACCTGTAATTTGAGCCAAAAGTTCCCAGTGTTTATAATGTTATGCTAATGTTCATTGTATTTTACTAAGTGTGTCATTTTACGTTTGTCCTGGCTACAGCTTTGAAATAGTTTTATAGCTGTGTGTTACTTAATATAAGAACCCTATTTACATATCCTGAGGTGTTTAAGTATATGGTAAAACCCAAAAAAGTAACGGACCCTTTTCCACACCTGAAAGCTTATTGGGTGCATGTTGCCAGCCTCATATTTTTATAGATCAATCAGTTCTTAATAGGTGCTGTGGGCAGTTTTATGGCGGCCACCTTTACCTCCGAGGACATTTTTCTGTACCCATTTTAGGCTCGTTCGACCTGGGAACCCCTGTCATTTAAAATATTCGCCTCATTGTGGATTCAAATACACGATCACCGGGCTGACAGGCAAACATGCTAGCTGCCGCAGCTCCCAACTTCATTGTAGTTTGGAACAATACTTTGATAAAAAGCACTTTTTAATTTTAACAATATTAAAAAAATTTAAGATGGAAACATCCTATGCCAAAGATGGGCAAAACTTCATGCCCTTTAAAAGCTGATGAATGGCTGTGGATCTTAAACAACATAAACAAGCAAGAAAATCCTTAGGATTCAAATCCATGCCATTTTACAAAAACGAAGTAAAAATAAGAGGGGAGTTCACAATTAGAAATAATGTCTTAACTAAGGCCACACACAAAAATGGACTTAAATAATCTTTTTGCAGATATTAATAAGAGGATAGTTGACAATATTAATAATATTCTAATCCACTTGTTTTTGCTCCTTTCTTTCAGTCTGCATCTTTGTTACTGTTAATGTGTGAGTACATAGATAATATCACATAGGATATAGCAAAGAAATTAGGAATATAATTAAACAGTCAGTTTTATAAAATGTAAATTTTATCATGTGCAATAAATCCTAATCATTAGAAATAAGACAAAGCCTTAAGTGTTGCAATATGGTTGTTTGTCATGGAAAAGAGAACACTTGAATTATATTGTAATGAGATAAGATTAATGAAAACTTCAAAAATCTGTCTCAGAAACCTTAAATGTCAGGTCTTATTCAGATATGACTGAGCTACCTCATAACAGAAGACGGTACTACCTGCTTTCTATTAGTGCTGAATGTTGGACGGCACGCTCCAAACTCAACACTCCACATTGTGCCAACGACTTTGGAGGTCGAGCGCAATTGGGGGAACTGCAAGCCTTATCCTTGATGCGTGAAAATGCAAACTAAAGACTAAATGTCATGGCAGGGCAGACAAGACAGTTGGTCTAGGCTCGAAGCTCTGACAGGCAGATAGTTACAGCATTGTTTTGCTGATCTGGCGGTTTCTGCAGCTTGTCTTGTTAATTGATTATGACAACTCTGTGAGTGTTCCATTATATATGCCATACAGGAAAAATTCTAGTCTGTTCATTCACAATGAAATACACTCATCTTTGCTATGTTTGGAAGCATTTCCTATCCTATTCTTCAGGAAATTAAGAAGCGATAATATTATACATTTATTTATCTTAAATATGGGATGCTTTCAGTTGGATAACACAAACAGTAAAATATTGCGTTTGTGTATAAGCCCAAAGAGGAGAATACACATTTTCTTGTAACGTGGTTAACTTTTCATTTATTTTACTGTATAGTTGAGAATGTTTTCTATACACGCAATCTCTTCATTAATTCTGGTTTCAGTATTTTAATACATATCAGTAATCCTTTTCTAAATGTGTTGCTTAATTTGAGTAATTACATCAAGAAATTATTTCAGGTTGCTATATCTGCCAGCAACAAAGTGTTCCTGTGGGGGCTGCATCCACATAGTCTAAGGCAGGTGGCCTCATCCTTAAGGTCTTCAAAACATGCTGGCATGTACGTTCCAGAACAGACATCATTCCTTCTACCTGCAGAGGTTGAAACGACTTACGTCCATGGCAAGATTACAAAAGTAATTTTCAGTAATTTTACTTTCAAAACTTTGTGTGTTGGTATTTTTTTAAATGGTATAGTAATCTCGCATATAATATGGTTGAAATGACTTAGTAAATGGTAAGGTGACAAAAGATGCAGCTGCTGTTAACAGGCATAACGCAATCACGTCCAAAAAAACTCTCCGGATGAACGCAGAAGAAGAAGAATACAAAAGTAAATTTTAGTCATGTTTGCATTTAAAGCTTTGTGTGTTGGTATTTTTTAAAAAGATAATAGTAAACTCACATATACTATGGTTGAAATGACTTACATCCATGGCTAAGTTTACATAAGTTAATTTCGGTCATGTCTGCATTCAAATGTTAAGTGTGTTGACTATTTTTTTAAAGAAAAGATAACAGTAATATTACATATACTAAATCATGACATTATTATGTAGGGTCAACAGGCTCCTTTGTTCGTGGCTCTCCTCAGATGATAACACTCCTCTTACTAACTATAGGCCCATTTCTTTATTATCAGTCTTCAGTCTGCCTTTCAACTTCCCATGTGGAGCATAGAGCCTCAACCGGCTCAAGCCAAACCCTTTGTAGACTTGTCTATGATTAGTTAGATTTTTCAGCTTAAGTTTTCTACAGGATGATGTAGCCAATTTCATACCAACCCTCCTTAGTTAGCCTCTTACTTCATGCATGGTAGGTTATAGTGTTACTATTCTTATCTTCCACTATGGACCCTGATAACAGACTGGTCAATTTCTTCATTATATTCTTTTTCAAAACCATTAGAGAAATATGTAACATAAAATAATCATTGTAGCATTTCATTAGCAATAACCTTAAAGTTAACAGTTGGTCAGGGTTATAATCTTTTCTTGTCTTTAGACATGTTTATGGTTGTGTGGATTTTGCGGCTAAAGTTTATTTTTACAGAATGAGGTATCCAGTCCTACACTAGCCCTCCTTGTCACCAATTACAACATGTATGGTAGATTCTCCAGCTCTGTGGCGAAGGGGTTACTGTCGCATTTCATAATCCTGCATACCGCAATCGAAACACTGCTGCAGGTGATTTGGAAACAGACCACCTTGCGTTGGTTTTCATACAATAGTATGAATCTGGTCGTTCAGAAAGCAATGGCAAACTACTGAATGTAATCTTGCCTAGAAATCACAAACAGCCAAAAAATGCTGGGGTTGACTGATGTCCTGTAAAGGCCATGCAATTAACTTTTTATGGTAGATTACTGTGTTGCTATTCTTTGCTTTCCTTATGGTTTGTGACTTTTTCATTTGTTAAAAATTGTTTGCCAGATGTATACCAATATTCTTGCCAGTAAAAGTTTCTTAGTCTACTGTATGATGTAGCCAATATCATTTGTATTTACCCAAGTCATGTACCACTTTACGTGACATGCCGTATATATAAAGTTGATTAGGTAGCTGCCATTTATTTGTAGTTTATGTTGCTGTATCCTGTCAGAGTAAGCTGTTCTTATCTCGCAGGTCTGCTGTGGCAGCCTCCATACAATTCTCTTAACTGACGATGGAGGTTTGTTTGTGTGGGGCAGAAATTTGGAAGGCCAGCTTGGCACAGGCTCCAGACAAGATGAGGTTTGTCACACTTGATTCCTTTACCTTGCACTTCCTCTCACCTTTCTTATATGTTGTTATCTTTAGAGTAAATAAACAGAATGCATTTTGTATACTGTATTTTACAAACAATAATCGATTACTCAAGTATATCAAAGCATTATTGGTTATGTGATTTCCAACCATTGCTATGCAAATAGGAGGACTACCTTTTAAATCTTAGACTACCGTGAAGATAACATACTCCACATTTGAAGAATCTGAGAGACCTATGTATTTAGTATTTCAGCCAAATATTATTCATTTATTCACTTCTTATGATATATAACTCTGCAGTTTGAGATGCAGCAAAATATGCCAGGCAAGATATCATGCAATACATTGTTTATGGCTTCTGTGTTTCAATTCACTAAAGGAATACATTGTTTTGAATATCTTTACATTCCCTGTTGAAACTCTCTACAGGTAGGAGTCCATTGGATATGCTCATTCTGTGTTGTGAAAATTGCTATTCATCATTGGCATCTTGCCATCTTGACAGACGATAGTTTGTGCTTTAAAAAGGCATAATAACTTTTAACTATGGCGGTAGCGAGTGTGACTGATAAGGCCAATTCGCGCTGTAAATGTCCGTTCACAGTGGGTGCATGTGAACACGTGGTCATTTCCACCATCATGCACCATCTTACGTCTCACACACTCGGTGTGTGACTTATCTGCAATAATTTTCTCCTTTGTCTTTATTCCATTTCTGATCTTTGCCCTCCATGCAACATGTTCAGCGACGACTTGCTCCCACTGTGCATTATCAATGCCTGTATCAATCGTGTCCCGCTTACACACATCTTTGTATCGTAGTAGAGGCCGACCTTGAGATCTCTTACCCATCTGTAATTCACCAAAAACGATGTCCTTTGGTATTCTACCATCATCCATCCTCCTAAGATGTCCTATCCATCTAAGTCTACGAAGACTGAGCATGGAATAAACCGTCACACAACCTGATCTTTCCAATACTTCAGTATTTGTGATTTTGTCTTGCCACTTAATACCAAGAATTCTTCGCAGACACCACATATCTTCTTCTTTGCGTTCATCCGGAGTGATTTTTTCAGATGTGATTGCGGTGTGTCTGGTTAGGCACCTTCGGGTCGAAACCCTCAGGCCAACACATCCGACTTTAGCGTGCATTTTTGACCAGGTTAGCAATCCTGGGAGACTCTCACTTTTGTGGTACTGTCCACCTCCCAGCTGGTAAAGATGGAAGAGTCGGAGACTGCACGGTCATCCCTCAAATGAAGGCAGGGACAGTCCATAGCATTTTCCGCCATCCTGGGTGGCTTCCATAATTGCAGGGCCGGCACATAGCGCCCTGGTACTGGGCACACAGAGGGAATCGTCACGTCCTGCTCATGGCTGCTTTAATTCCTCACTTCAATATATTGGGCATTTCGTTCACCCCGAGCCTTTCCCGCACAAACCAAGCTGGTCTGCAGTCAGTATCCACTAAGCGAGTTTTTCGGACATGTGCTTGTCGTTGTGTCCGTCAGAGCTGTTCCAGACATGTCGGACATTCGGAAACTACCTAGTCAGAGCTGTTCCGAACAAGAGCGGCATTCGGAAAACTAGGTAGTCAGAGCTGTTCCTAGCACAAGAGACAATCGGACGAGACAATTCACTCGGACGTAATTGCGTAGTGTCAATTTTTAGTTTGCCACCCGTAGGCCGACACTTCCGACTTCCGGCGGGCATTTTTTAATGAGGTTAGCCTTCCTCTGGTTTCGTAGCACGTAAGACTGTTGTGATGTCGCCAACATCTCAGCTGGTCAAGATAGAACGATCAGCGACATCGAGGTCGGCCCTCAAGGGAAGGCAGGGGCAGACCTTGGGCATTCCCTTGCTATCCAAGGAGGCTTCCATAATTGCAGAGCCGGCACATATTGCTCTGAGACTGGGCTCACCCGAGGAGTTGCCACGTCCTGCTCATGGCTGCTTTGGTTCCTCACTTCCATGTGTTGGGCAACACCGTTTGCCACTGATCGCTCAAACACACACCAGGAGCGGTCAGACTTGCGAGCGACATCCACTCGGTAAGCTTTTTATTTTGACTTCAGACCACGCAATAGGTCCGCTCGCCGTGCGTTCCATTTTGCGTCATTGAGACGTTCTTCCACTTTTGTCTATACTCTGTGAGCTGGATACAGACAGTTTTCGTAGCCATTTCCTTCAACTAGGGCACTTTTCTGACTTTTCGTACTCGCTCACCAGGTAGGCTACATGTGCTGCCGGCTCAGCACCTTACCTTCGTGCAGCAGTGGACGAGAGACGGCCTGGCCCTCTCATCCGGGAATCTCTCATATTCCCCAGCTGAGAGCCTTCGAACATGTAATAGAACTGAGCATGTAGCTTGCTCAGTATCGCGCTTCTATTTTTCGGTAGGCGGGTATCGGCCTGGCTCTCAGATGTGAGGGTTTGTGGCTTAGAGGCGTTCAGCCACAGCCCTCGACAGGGAGCCTTAAGAATTTTGTCCAGACCAAAAGTGTCTGCCTTCGTGCCTTCGTGCACCTTTTTAAACTTTTGACTGCT
The DNA here is from genome assembly GCA_014155875.1 of Cepaea nemoralis. NCBI lineage: Eukaryota > Metazoa > Mollusca > Gastropoda > Stylommatophora > Helicidae > Cepaea > Cepaea nemoralis. The sequence continues at coordinate 577,425 of JACEFZ010026849.1, read as the reverse complement.
ATCCTCAGTCACCTGCAGAGCAGCAGGTTGTGTCTCTCTTAGTCTGGTCCCTATCCCATAAGCTGACCGATATGTAATTTTTCACCCATCGGCAAGCAAATGGGGTCTATGGGACACGCAAGCTCCCCCACCACGTCAAGGTGGAGACACATCGGGGGAGAGACACCACATATGAAAGCTGTTTAAACGTTTCTCTAAAAACGCTATTAATCGCTATTATGAATATATAAAAAGTTCACATGGTAGAAAAAAAATGGCATCATAGGCTATAATACTGGCAAAGGAGTTATTATTAATCATGTGTGTATTATTACTATGATCATTACTTCTGTAATACTTTTTTCTGTTTTCTTTGTTTGTTACTCACTTTCTTCTGTAGATTGTAGTGTTGGTTTAGTAATACACCTACTAAAAACTTAACTCTTGCGCAAAAAGATAGATCATCACGGTCTGGAGAGTGATGCTGCAGGGAATGACCAGTATGGCAGTGAATCTTGGAATGTAAATGAACAAATTAGGAAGAAATTAGAAGCAACAGAGATGTGGTTCCTGAGACGAATGTTGCGAATTCCTTGGAAAGCCAGAGTGACTAACAACGACTGCCTGAGACAGGCTAATGAAACTAGAACATTATATACAACAATAGGAAAGATACAAACAGCTTTCTTCGGTCATGTGATGAGAAGAGAGGCATTGGAGAACATCATGACAACTGGAAAGATCGAGGGGAAGAGAGGCAGAGGCAGACCAAGAGAAATAATGCTGGATGGATTGAGATGATGGCATGGAGGAATACCATCAGCAGAGTTGATCCAGAACACCAAAGACCGAGATCTGTGGAGAGCCATGAATGCCTACGCCAGCTGGCAGGGCACTTGATGATGATGACATAGGGCTGTCTGTGGTTAAGCGTAGGGTGTTAAGTTTCCTCTATGGGTTTTGGGTATTTTATTGTCAACAGACTCCAACCTAATGCCAATAGGGAGAGCTCATGAGTGAAAAGAAAATTAATTTTGGTTTATAATGTGAAGCTACCAGCCATAAAGAAAATCTATGAAAGCCACGGAAATATGGTTTTACAGCATAATATTCAAAATATGGACATCCAGAAGAAAGAGTAATGAAGACATTTAGGGAAGCCAAAGTCCATAGAAATGTGTCTTCAGTAGGAGGCAGTAAAGATTTGTTGGCCAGTGTCATGAGGTGAGAAAACCTGAAATATTTTGTAGCAACTGTCAAAATGCAGAGTGGGTACCTGAGAGGTTAGAATTTCTGCCACAAACGTTATGAGACTGCTTAGGCAAGTGATCTTCATTACTGAGCCTTAAAAAAAATACTCCTGGCACACACTAACAATGCTACAGATGCTTTAATGAAAACATACAAATCAAACGCTAAGATTTGTGTTAAATAGGGGTAAAGATAGGGAAGAAAAATACAGGGCAGTCATTTATACAGGCCAGTTTCTTCCACTGTTCCATCCTTTAAGATTACAAAATGTGTGATGTACTTTTAATGTAACGTATATAGAGGTTGTATGCTTTTTTCACAAGTTTTGTATTGTATTTGTTTCTAGCGAGTGCCCAAGATGTTAACATCCATCAATGACCAGCACATCATTTCAGTGGCCAGTGGCGGAGAGTTTAACATTGCCTTTGATGCTGAAGGAGGTCTTTGGGTCTGGGGTAAAAATGAATCGGGACAGGTACGACATGAAAATAATTGTGCCTACTTCTTCAATTAGCATTAACTTTGTGTGAGCATTGTTTATATTATGATCTCACTAATGTATTTTTTCTAATGTGGTTGTCAGCCACATGCAGTACTGTATAGCAGTTTGATATAGGTAATCCCATGGCAGATAACTGTGATAAACCCTCACATATTCTAGGTCAGAGCATAATAAGGTGGAGTGGTCAGCTCCCTTCCTTGCCATCTTCCCTTCTCAAAACAATTCCCAGTAGCTTATGAAGGTTATTTGTATTCACTGTGAGAGGCTTGTTGACTCTAGAGCTGTACTCACTCTCTCATCTCTTCTGCCCTTTATCTTCCATTAGAGCATAGGCACTCAGCCAACTCACTCCAAGCCGTCATATCTTTTGCTGTCTCATACAAGTCCGTTCATATCCTCCCCATATTATTTATCTTAATTTTATTTATTTTTAATGCTCTTCTCCGCCGCATGTTTCTCTCTCTCTCTCTCTCTCTCTCTCTCTCTCTCTCTCTCTCTCTCTCTCTCTCTCTCTTTCTCTCTCTCTCTCTCTCTCCCTCTCTCTCTCTCTCTCTCTCTCTCTCCCTCCTTCCCCCCCTCTCCCTCTCCCCCAGGTTTTCTCAGTGAGCATCCTATTCTGTGCTAGTGCCTTTTCTTCACTTCATTATTCACTGGTGTTTGTTTAAGTCCCTCCATGAGCTCCACATTGGTGACTTTAGTCCTTCTGTTCTGTGCAGGTATCAGTTAATGAATGTCTGTAGTTTATTTATAATTGTTTCAGTCTTTCTCCTGGGCTGTACTGGTTGATATTTTTGGGAGGTCTCCTTGGCATAGTGGTCACCTGAAGGTCAATGGGTTTGTGTTTGAACTGCGTTCTTAGACCACAAGTGTTATTTTTCCGGATACTCCTAGGAGTAATTACTGAACTGTGGAGTTCATGCTTTGTGCTATGGTCTCTTCAGGTAGTTTGCCATTTTGCGAAGAGAGATTAAGCCAATTTGGGTAAAACCTGGTGCAGTGAAGTTCCTCTCACCAACTTTTTTGTCTTTTATTTTTATTTTCACATCTCCAAACACTTTCATAGACACTTGTAAAGAAATTAATACCATTTAAGAAATGTTTATTAAATGATAAAAGAGAAGACATTCCAGCCATAAAGTTAATGATGTCATTTCAAATAAAATTGAATAGCTAAGATTTTGAAATAGATAATACTTTGAATTCATTGTGAAATTAATGATACATAAATAAACATTGAATTTGTTGTTACTGTGCTATGGCCAAAATATCCCTACAAGTTATTTCATCTTATGCCATGTCCTGTTTTCCATTTTTCTGTACCTTCACATTCTAACTTCACTATGCATGTTTACAGTTTCAGTTTAGTTTTGTTTTTCCTGTATGCCTGTGACTAATTATTATATCTACACTTCATTATTTTTATACTGGGCAAAGCATGATGTATCTGTAACATAGTTTGCACTTTGTAATTTTGTTTGTTATTTGTTAGTTTTAGTGGGATAATTCCTTAATTTATCTTATACACTGTCTTTCTGTTCCTATTTTAGCTAACCTATCATCCAAGTTTCAATGAATTTTGCTTTGGCTGTGACTAATTTATAATCTTTATAATGAGACTAATGAAACTGGAATATTATACACTACTATAGGAAAAAGACAAACAGCATTCTTCGGTCATATAATGAAAAGAGAGGAATTGGAGAACACTGTAACGACCATAAAGATCAGCAGCAAAAGAGGCAGACCAAGAGAAATTATGCTTGATGGTCTTGTGATTATGTTTCTTGGTTGAATGTCAGCAGTAGAATTGATCCAGAACACCAAGGGACGAGATCTGTTGAGAGACTATGAGCGGCTATGCCATTTGACAGAGCAGTTGATGATGATTAGGGATATCTAATAAAGAAAATAATGTAGGCTGAGATCCTGCAGAATAATAATGCATATAAACTATACGATAAACTTTGCAAAGACAATAGTAGCATTTCTCATTTTTTCACCACTTGTTTAAACCAATACATATTTTTGTCTTCTTTTGTCTCTCATGCGTAAAATTTTCTCTATTCCACCTCTTCTGTCTATTTGTTTCAAAAGTTGCATGTCCTTTACATGATGTTGCAATCAACCCCAGATTGATTTTCTGGGCAATTTTAGTTTCAGTAGTTTGCCATTGCTTTCTGTCATATATTTCCCTTATTGTGAGTAGTGTTAAGGAAACCAAGAATACCACTATAATCTGTGTACTCTCTAGAACTATGTCTTCTTGTCCTTCGTCTGCTGCCTTACATCTCCAAATAAAACTTAGGCCCTCAACCAACTCAAGCCAAGCCATTTGAAGATTTGTATATGACTGGTAGGATTTTGCATCAAATGTTTTCTAGGAAATGAGATCTTCCTCTTCTTCTGCGTTCATCCGGAGTGTTTTTTTTTTCCAGATGTAATTGTGTTGTGCCAGGTTTATTTGTGCTCTTAGGCCGTCTTCTGCGGGTGTTTGTTGATTGGGTTAACCTTCCCGGGTGGAAACGAGATACCTTCCTTAGCCACCTCTTACAGCAGTGGTTCTCAACCTTTTTTGCCCCATGCACCCCTTCACCATATGTTCAGAATGTCATCCCCCCTTTTCGTATTTCCTTCCTATACCCCCCCCCCCCCTCCACAGTATACGTAAAAATGGTAGCTAAATTTAATAACACATACTAGAACAAGTCTAGACGTCTACATAAAACGTGATTTGCAGGTCTGCTTATGTTATAACACGGATTTCAGAAGGGTGAGAAGTACAGAACTGTAAATATGGAGGGAAAAACAATATCAAGTAATCTGTTTTTGTATTAATGCGATCTTGAAATAATCTTAATTCTCTCCCCCCCCCCCCCCCCCCCCCCCCTCTGGAAACCCTAAAATTCCCCCCTGAGAGGAGGGGGGGGGGGGAATTCCCCACCAGGTTGGGAACCACTGTTTTAAAGCAATGCATTGTGGGTTACATTGTTGTTGATCTTTGCTTCCCATATGGGGTTCCAGTAACACTAGAGTTTATATTTGTTTTTCCCTGCTGATCTCAGCCTACCAGTTTGTTATATTGTAGATTTCTGTACACTGCCACAGTCACAATCTTTCCTATTTATTCAAGACAGTGTTTTTCAGTAGTGAATTTGAATAAGAAAGACACAAACAATAGATTGCATGATTTATTGCCTGACATATTTTGCTGCATCTCGTCAATCACACAACATAAACTAAAACAATAAGGTAAATCCTTCAAGCTGAAATATACAGCATACAAATTCACACAGTAATTTGTATTGTCTACCACTGTAATTTTAGACTGATTTTCGTGTCTTTTTGTTTGTACAAAGTTGGCTTTAGTAGGTGAATGGCAAATGCCTCTGCCAGCTTTCCTATTTATATTGAGAAAACATGATACTTTCTGTAATAGTATTTAGAAATCTGATGCATGTTGTTCTGTTTGGATTTTAGTGGATTAAGCCTTGCTCTTAACTCCTTATTCCAGCTTGGTCATGCTAGAAATCGTAAAGACAACCAGAAAAACTATAGGCTGTCTGCTCCGGGCCACTCCCGTGGTATGAGTGGGCAAGGTCAAGGGTCTGAGATAAACACCCCGTCTGCGTTGAAGGGATTGCCTCAGTCAGATGTCTCTAACTCCTACTGGATGTCTGTGCTTGCTTCCATTCAAAATGAAAATTTATGGGTAATTTTCTTAACAATTAAGTAAAACTTTTGTAGTGAGATAGTGTAGTAGAGATAAGTAACATAAAAAATGGTACTTTATTTTCTACAATGACACTATATACAAAAAAGTAAAGGACAGTTTACACGCCTTGAGGTGATTGGGTATCTGGTGTTAACCATATGTCTTTATAGACCAATCAGCACTCGATGGGTCATGTGATCAATAGCACACCAGCTGCCTTTACATCCCAGGACATTTCCTAGTACCCATTGTTGGACCTGGGATAAAATCCATCTTGGTGGGGATGCAAACGTATGACAGCAGGTCCGCACGGCCGAATGGATAAGAACGGTGTTCTTAAACATCCTGTGTGCTGATGCCGAGGTTAGCGGTTCATCCCCTACACCGGACAGTTGGACTAAAATGATGACTTGTTGTCCTTGACTTGGGAACGTAAATTATAAGTACCTCTGAAGTTTGAGTGGGTTTGCCTGATGGCGAGGGGCACTATTAATAGGGAAAGCTAATCCACACACAAAATTCAGTCCATCACCATTATAAAAACAGTGTATATGGACTACATTTGAGTTCAAAGCGAGCGAGCGCCAAAAAAAAAAAAACAAACAAACAAACACATGACATCAAGCTAGCGGGCAGGCGTCCTAGCCACTGCTCTACCGTGGATCCCATGACACTATGTTAACTCTTAAAGGATGAGAGGTCAGCATTTGAGGCCGTTATATCCGTGGGTTTGTGATAAGAAGTCAGTGTTGCATGATTGGTAAAATTTGCTGAACCCTTTGTTCTTTGTTTTGCCCTTGTTACCATTTGTAAATATTTCTTATATTTTAATTTTGCATTAAAATACCATCTGTTTACAAGCACATTTTGGGGGGTTGATTTCAGATCTTGATTGTTATTAGCCATTTGGATCTCATTGCTCCAGATCAGCTTATAACAGAAAACATGTCAACATACAGAGTAACAGAAGTGACTTGTGCAGATACTTGAATGGAATGTTTACCATATATATTACCAATCTGGCGTATAGCGTCAGCCACCAAAACTTGTCTACATGGAGTGTGATTTCATTGAGGGTCTGTGCTCTGCTGTAAGATTAAAATCAGAAGAAGAAGATTTCACGGCTCCCATGAATATAAAAGTAGAGTTTGTAAATAATTATGACATGACAATATCATCTACTTAAATTATTTATTTTTTTTTTTCATTTATTGTCTGTAATAATATACCTTTGCACATAGGAACATAAATAACAAGAGAACTGACATGTAACACATTTTCCATTCTAGAAACATATACAGATACACAACAACAACAAAAGATGGGACTGAATCTTTCATGATTCTCTCATCCAGAAAAAAAATGAAACTTCATAAATGTTCTGAAAGTAGGTCAGCTTGGCCGTATGGATAAGAAAGCGTGTTCTTAAACATCCGGTGTGCTGATGCGAGGTAAGGGGTTCAACCCCTACACTGGACAGGTGGACTAAAATATTGACCTATCGTCCTTGACTTGGGGACGTAAATTACAAGTACCTCTGAAGTTGGAGTGGGTTAGCCTGACGACGAGGACATTGTTAATAGGGAAAGCTAATCCACATGCAAAGTTCAGTCCAGCACTACTAAAAGTAGTGCGTATGGACTACGCTTAAGTTCAAAGCGAGCCAGCGCACACACAAAAAAAGAAAATGTTTTGAAAGAAAGTATACGCTGAAGAATCTGAATGTTTTTATTTTACTTGTCATTGCCATTGAAGACAATTATAAATGTGATAAATTGTACAAATTCCACCTACCAGATGGACAATCTAGAACTGGAATCTGAGTATTCATTAGACAGCTTGCCTGACCTGGGAGATTTGGGTGACGAAGTGTATGACAGCTGTGTGGTGCCTGTCACTTTAAAGGTAACGTAGTTGACAAGATCTTTCTTTGTAGCATTAAATTTGATTTTCTAGAAGTATCTGTATCACAATTATTGGTTTGTTTATATTTGTATCTACTGTCCCTGCCTGTTTTTTTTTTAATCATTAATATTACTTCATTTTTGCATTACAGTTACTTTTGTCCGAACTAGCTCATTTCATTCTAAGTTTTTTTTTAGCTTGTGATTAATCTTTCATTTTTTTTTTTAAAATCTCTATTTCTTCATTGTTTACATCTATCTTAACGAAGACACAAACAATAGATTGCACGATTTATTGTCTGGCATATTTTGCTGCATCTCGTCAGGTACATACTGCAGAAATCACACAACTTACGTGAATTAACTAGATAAATCCTTCAAGTTGAAATATACACATATTTGCACAGTAATGTCACTTATCTACCACGGTAATTTTAAGCTGACTAACATGTCTTTCTGCTTGCACAATTCTGGCTTGCGTTGATAGATCATAATTGCTTCTGCAAATTTTAACAAGCGAGTATTTTGTGTGTTAAACAACACGCGAAATGCAGTGTCTCTGTCCACCACATGGCCACTTTCGACAATGTGCCTCCCGATTGAAGACGCTGGGAGCTTCCGGTGTGTCGGCCCCACTAGGCTAGCATCTCCTGTGTGTTGTATCTTGTTGACCCATTGAGGTATGTGTTCTGACACCCGTTTGTTAAGCTGTCTCTCTGTTCTACCAATGTAAACGGCCTGGCATCTACATGTGAATTGGTAAATACAATTGTTTGTGGCGTACAGAGGAACAGGCTCTTTGACTGCTGGTGTAGGAATCGGTACAGTTTTATATCTAATGACTGGAGTTGCCGCACAGAATGTTCGGCCTACTGCTGTAGTAAGCCGGTCTTGTAGACGTTGCATTACGTCATCCCCTCGAAAGGTTAGCTGGATGAATACCTTGAGTTTAGGGACTGTAGTTACGTCTGCTTTGGGTTTGGGCTGTTGGCAGTGGCGCTTTATAAATCCTGTGGAGTACCCATTCAGGTTTAAGACATTCTTCAGAGTTTCAAATTCCTCTGTCAGTGTGTCCTGGGTGCATATCTTTCTAGCACGGTCAAACAAGGTCCGTACTAAGCCCCGTTTGTACTGGACAGGTGTGAAGCTCTGAAAATTTAGGTATTGGCCAGTCCATGTTCCTTTGCGATACACCGATCTTTGAATTGTGCCGTCTGCTCTATGTTTCATTAGAATATCTAGGAACGGAACACATACCTCAATGGGTCAACAAGATACAACACACAGGAGATGCTAGCCTCGTGGGGCTGACACACCGGAAGCTCCCGGCGTCTTCAATCGGGAGACACATTGTCGAAAAATGCCATATGGTGGACAGAGACCACCATATTTCGCGTGTTGTTTAACACACAAAATACTCGCTTGTTACAATTTGCAGAAGCAATTATGATCTATCAACGCAAGCCAGAATTGTGCAAACAGAAAGACATGTTAGTCAGCTTAAAATTACCGTGGTAGATATGTGACATTACTGTGCGAATATGTGTATATTTCAACTTGAAGGATTTATCTAGTTAATTCACGTAAGTTGTGTGAATTCTGCAGTATGTACCTGACGAGATGCAGCGAAATATGCCAGGCAATAAATCATGCAATCTGTTGTTTGTGTCTTCGTTATTCAAATTCACTACAGGAAAACATTGTTTTGAATCTATCTTAACATTTATTTTCTAATTTCAATCTTACAAACAAATGTTTATTTATAAGACTAACTTTTTACATTTTTTATTTTTTGTGATTGCATCAGTTCAAATATTTAAGTTCATATGATTCTTTAAGAATCATGTGTCCACATTTATCAGTTTGTATTGTAAAAAAATAATCCCATAATGGATACTGCCAAAGTGGTGTTACGTGGCACGCAGCGTAATTCATTTCATATTATGTGAGGAACGGTTGATTCCAAAGCTGCAAACATTAGGAAATGAAGTTCCTCAACTGGAGACTAAACCCACACAAACCATTGTTAAAGTGTTTTTATTTTAAAGTTAGTTGCATAACCTTTTACATTATGTTGCAATCAACCCCAGCTTTTATTGACTATTTGTGATGTACCATGCAATTTTATATTAAGTAATTTGTCATTGCTTTCTGAATGACCAGCATACACACATACATACCATTGAAAGCATTGTAATATTATCTACTCCCAAAACGCCTGCAGCTGATTTTAAACCCGCGGCTCAGTATGTTGGGAAATTGTGAAACTGCATTCACTAACCCCTACTTCACAAACCACTGTACTGTAAATTATCCCAATCCAGCACTGTGACATTCATTGATGTTTGGTTTACAGAAAAAGATACAGTAAAGGACCCTTTCACACACCATGAAGCATATTAGATATATGGTGCTACTTCCATATTTTTAATAGACCAATCATCACTCGATGGTTGATGTGGTCAGTATTACACCAGTCGTCTGGACATTCCATGGTATCCATTTTGGGCTGGGTTAACTTGAGACAGGTCTTGGTTAGATATGACTGAGCTACCGTATGACAGTAGACATACTACCTACTTCTGTTAGCGCCAAATGTTGGGCGACGCTTACCAAACCCGACACCCCACATTGTGCCAACGGCTTCGGCGGAGGAGCGCAATTGGGAGGGTACAAGCCTTATCCTAGTGCGAGGAAATGCAACCTAAAGACTAATTGTCTTGGCAGGGCAGACCAGGTCCTAAGCCTTGGTTGGCAACTGGTCTAGGATTGAAGCTCCGACAGGCGGACAGTTAGAGCATTGCTTTGCTAATCCGGCAGCTTCTGCAGCTTGTCTTGTTCCAGACGTATTGATGTTACCTTTCCTCTGGATTAAACTAGGCAAGGAGAGAGAGAGGCATCATGCTGCAAGGGCAACACATGGTCTCTAAATTCAGCCCAGGTTTTGTGTTATGGAGAGGTATAACTCCATTTTACATACTATCATCTATCAAGACGGTAAGGTGCCAGTCAGTCAGTCATCTTGAGATACCAGCACTGTGTCATAAGGGTTATTAATGCAATTCGCAATCCCACATACCACATTTGAAACACTGCTGTGGACAGTTTGGAAGCAGACTGCCTGGCACTGGTTTTCATACAATAGTATGAGTGCTGGTTGTTCAGATATCAACGGCAAACTACTGAATATAAACTTGCCAAAAAATCACAAAAAAGCTAAACAATATAAAATAACACAAAGTAATGCAGCTTTATAGAACATAATTATGAAACAATACAAGGACATTGCAGTGACTAGCCTTCATCCCCACACAAATACATACACAAAACACAACATATAACCGCTGAGAAAATCCTCCGATGACTACATTACGGCATAAGAACAGGATTAGAAGAATAAGAAGATGAGAACAATGATAACAATGAAGAGAAAATGAAAATTTGAAAAATATTATGTGCTACTCATCTCAGAATCCCAGGTTGTGATACTGACATGAAAAGGGCCTTGCTACTCTTATATAGGCATGGTGACCGGGTGATACTGACATGAATAGGGCCTTGCTACTCTTATATAGGCATGGTGACCGGGTGATACTGACATGAATAGGGCCTTGCTACTCTTATATAGGCATGGTGACCGGGTTATACTGACATGAAAAAGGCCTTGCTACTCTTATATAGGCCTGGTGACCGGGTGATACTGACATGAAAAGGGCCTTGCTACTCTTATATAGGCATGGTGACCGGGTGATACTGACATGAAAAGGGCCTTGCTACTCTTATATAGGCATGGTGACCGGGTGATACTGACATGAATAGGGCCTTGCTACTCTTATATAGGCATGGTGACCGGGTGATACTGACATGAAAAGGGCCTTGCTACTCTTATATAGGCATGGTGACCGGGTGATACTGACATGAAAAAGGCCTTGCTACTCTTATATAGGCATGGTGACCGGGTGATACTGACATGAAAAAGGCCTTGCTACTCTTATATAGGCATGGTGACCGGGTGATACTGACATGAATAGGGCCTTGCTACTCTTATATAGGCATGGTGACCGGGTGATACTGACATGAATAGGGCCTTGCTACTCTTATATAGGCCTGGTGACCGGGGTAGAGGATGGTAACTAAGGCAGGAAACTGGAAGCAATGGAGATGTGCTGGTGGTCTGAGAGTGAAAACTAAGGAGTGCTCCGGTGGCCGTACGCAAAATGCATGATTGGGTGCTAGTGAAAGGTTGGCCATAGTGGACGAATATTAAATAGCAATGATGTGTGCACCTAAGTATGGTGGTTGAGTTGAGGACATTCCCATACGTGCTCCATCCCCTCGTTCAACAGCCAGTGAAGAGTCATACTAATCGTTCCCACCGCTATCTGATTTAAAGTTCACCTGGTCTTCCCTCTCATTTTTGAGATTCTTCCAGAGTCCCTGCCAATCCCCAGCATTCTCTTTTTTTCTATATATAGGTTCTCAATCTGTTCCCCCGCCTTCTCCACCTGGTCCCTCAAGCGTACAACTACCTCCCCCTTGTCCATAGGTAATCTACCACCAAGAGGTGCATTCCCTGCCAGCCTCTCAGCCTGTTCATTCCCCTGCACCCCCACATGGCCAGGGCAAAATATGCGTACAATTCTCACAATCTGTGACCTCTGAAGCGACGATAGCCATTCCACACGAAACATTTCTTTCTCCACCTTACTAAGCATACTGTTTGAATCTGTAATGAATACAATGTGTGTTGCAGTAGTCTCCTCTAACCAACGGAATGCCACTGTTACTGCTTCCACCTCCATTCTCATGCTGGAGGTCGTAGTCTCATATGCCAGACTCTCCTTTTTCAAGACTCGTCCATTAGCCTTTGCATTGAAGTATGATGGCAATGATAACGAAACTAACTTTCTGTGCTCCTTTATGTGTGTACCAACAAAATCCTAAAGTCTGGATGGACTGACATGTGTGAGTGCACATACATACATCTACACACATAATGAAAAATTCATACTGCCTTAAATGTACATATGCGTATGGTATATACCGCAGTTCCTATAATTATATACACAAAAAAGCTGCGGTTGACAGCGACATTCTGTAAAAGATAAGCAACTAACCTTTGAGTACCAGATCAATATTTAAAATCTGCTTCGATGGGGATGTGATCACCTGACCAACAGGCGGGCAGGCAGTTGTGCTGGCCACTTAGCTACTGCAGCTCTCATTGATGTTTGATGCGTATAATTAATTCCTGCACCCTTTCAGTTTTATATTCAGTTACATATTTATCTTCATGTCTTATCAGTTTTTGTTTTTATCTGTACATACACACTCAAACTTTGGCTTGTTCTCTGTCTTTATTTCCTGTCTTACTTCTAGGCCCTGTCCTATACAATTGCAAACTATATGCTTAGCAGACAAATTAGACAATAAAATATTAGGAAAAGACATTGGGTTCATGTTTAATTAATTACTCTTTCCTAGAGCAGTGGTAGTGTAGGGGTAGGTGTGCTTGTTTTTCAAGACACTGTTTTGGGTTTAATTTCCAGCTGTGGCACGATTCTTTTTTTCTGACTAGTATGGCTATGTGGTTGACCCAGTGGCAGAAAATGTGTATCAGAGTATTTTCTGGATATTATCTGAGAAGGCAATTGCTTCCCCACTTCCTTATGCTGTGGCCTAATATATTGATTGATTGATTGATTGATTGATTGATTGATTGATTGATTGATTGATCTGATCGATCGATTGATTGATTGATTAATTAATTGATTGAATCAACAACATAGCACACCATGCAAACCTATCTCTCACAGCAGAAGTTATACAGTGTAGGTGCTGATTGTTCCAGTAACATGCTGGTTGTAAATATATTGTATTCTTTCTCTCACATGTCCCTTCTCACAAGACTCACACTCAAGTTCAAGTTCACGCATCCTTAAATGTGTTGTTCATCCATCATTGTATCATCAGCTGGCATTCATTCAGAGGTAGTCTTTAGAATGTTTTTCGAAGTGTTTAAACTGGTGCTATCGCATCTTGTAAATCTGCTTGCTCTTGCTCTCGCACTCCTTTAAGACCCGGACAGTATATCCATGTGAGTCCCTGTAAGATAGAAATGTCAGTATTTGGTTTTCACTCATGCCACATTTTGTCCTGATATATGTGAAGGCCTAACTAACACTGTGCACCACACTCGCAGTATCTGCCTTAGGACTATCTTTACATTTACACTTTACTGTGTTGTCGTAGACCTCATGAAACAGTGAAACATTATTTGTCTTGTAATAACAATAAAGGTATTGATTATATGTCTCCATTTTCCTGGAAACTTCTAGACATTGGACAACATTTGTGAGACCAGTTTCTGCCTCCAAAAGAGTGTTGATCTTGGGGACTGGCAAACAGCTGGACATATTAGTTGTATTGATGACAACATAGTGCAGGTGAGTAAATGCCCTTCTTCTAGAGCAATTGATCTCAACTAGTGGGGAATTTCCCCCCCCCCCCCTCCCAGGGGGGAATTTTAGGGTTTCCAGGGTGGAATTAAGATTATTTCAAGATCGTGTTAATACACGAACCGATTACTTGATATTGTTTTTCCGTCCATACTTTACGGTTCTGTACTTCTCACCCTTCTGAAGTTTGTTTTATAATGTAAGTAGACCCGCAAATCACATTTTATGTAGGCATCTAGACTTGTTCTAGTATGTGTTATTAAAGTTAGCTTCCATTTTTACGTATACTGTGAAGGGGAGGGGGGGGGGGATTTATAGGGAGGAAATACAAATTGGGGGGGGGGGGGGATTTTCTTCTTCTTCTGCGTTCATCCAGAGGGTGGTTTTTTGTGTGTGGATATGATTACGTTTTGCCTGTTTACAGCAGAGCTGCATTCTTGCGCCGTTAGGCAGACACATCTGACTTCTGCTGGCATTTGTTGACCGGGTTAACCTTCCCAGGGTGAAAAAAAGGGGGAGGGGGGATGACATTCTGAACATATGGTGAAGGGGTGCACAGGCCAAATAGGGTTGAGAACCACTGCTCTAGAGAATAATTATTTATAAATTAATATGTACGCACATATACTGGCTACGCCTTTACTAATTTCTTCATCTCCGACTGTTTGATTTTATACAAGTCTTATGTAATTAATCAGGTCATTGTGGAACTAGTTCATTCATTCATTCAGTAGCATGTCCTTTGCAGAACTTTGTTCCCGTAACATCCATCCAGAAAACTGTTCATTTATAAGCAAGATGTCCCACATCTGATACAGCCATCTGGAGATCATCCGCCACATCCTGCACCCACCTTCTTTTTGGCCTTCCTCTTCTCTTCCCGGGCATATACCCCTCCATGATTGTTCTCTCTAAACTTTCATGACTAGTAGGTGTAAGTATTATACTGGTGTTGCCTATTAAGTATATCTTCTAGAAAAACCTATATACTGTTATATACAATATCAAAAAGTCTCAGAGTAATTCATCCATGATCTGCCAAGGTCCATCTCAAAACTGTCTGCTTGTAAACAATCATGATGTCTTCGCTCTTGGTCAGATGTTAGCTATACATCAGTGTTATTATTATTTCACCATATCAAGTTTAATATTTTATTTTATGCTTTCCATTAAGTCTAATGAATGTACCTCTCCAGTCAAGTCTTCTCAGATATGATTGAGTACTACCTGCTTTCTGTTAGCACTGCTCACCAAACCCAACAGCCCACATTGTGCCGCTGACTTCAGGCGGAGGAGCACAATTGGGAGGGTACAAGCCTTATCATGGTGCGAGGAAATGCAACCTAATACTAAATGTCATGCTAGGACAGACCTGGTCCTAAGCCTTTGTTGGCAACTGGTCTACTGTCGAACCTCTGGCAGGTGGACAGTTTGAGCATTGCTTTGTTGATCCAGCAGCTTCTTCAGCTTGTCTCGTTCCAGATGTATTGATGTTACCTCTTCTCTGGAGTGAACTAGGCAGGCCGAGAGAAGTATCATGCTACATGGGCAACACATGATCTCTACATTCAGCCCAGGTTTTGTGCTATAGAGATGTATAACTCCATCTATGGTCTGATTGTAGTTATTATGCCTTTTTTGACACACAATGTAACAAACTGTTGTCTGTCAAGACAGCAAGGTGCCAGTGTAAAGATTGTGCCTCATACACCATGGTGTTTATTACCTCCAGTATGTAATTTATCCATCTTTTGCTAAGAGATCTTTTGCATTTTTAGTGTTGTATCTGCTTTGTGATTATTTGATGTGCTTGTAAAACTATGCTGTCATGTTTTAGACATTGAACTGTCTAATTGTGCTCATATTTGTGGCATTTCAGGCACTGTACTACAGATTGAGAATGGTTACAGAGAGAATGGGCAGCATGGAACAAGAGGAAATCGTCAGTCTCTGTGCTCAACTCATACAACATCATATCAAGTAAATGTTTTTTTTAAACGATCGCTCACTTTGAACTCAAGCGTAGTCCATATACATGTAACTACATCTAGTGCACCTGATTGATTTCTGTGTGTGGATGAGCTTTCCCTATTACCGGTGTCCCTCGCCATCATGCGAAGCCCACTAAGAATTCTGAGGTACTTGTAATTCACATTCCCAAGTCAAGGATGAGAAATCAACAGTTTAGTCCAACTGACCAGTGTTGGGGTTGAACCCGCTACTTTGGCATCAGCACACTGTAAGTTTTAATGTGAGTGCTGTTATCCATTTTGCCATGCTGACCTCTCAGGTAAGTGTTTAAAACAAGACATTTTGGTGTAAGTATTCTTGCCTTCTGCATGGATGTCAAAGATTTAGTTTCCCATAAGTCATCTCAATAACAAATCAAGAAGGTGGGGGGCTGTAGGTTTTGTGGATGAGTGTGTTTCAGCTATACAATATCATAAGGTTTCATTTTCTTTTGCACTGCGCGGTGGACATATCATGTTTTGGACAGTGGAGAGAGAAGAACATATTTTTCAGTTAGTCTTTTTAAGCAGCTGACCATATATTTATCCATTACTTCCTACCTGATCAGACACTTTAAATTTGCTTGGCTTACTCAATATCAAGAGGCCGTGATGTCTCACATACCCAAGCTGGTGGGGGAGTTTCCATGGCGAAATAGTCAAGTCATTTGAAGGTCATGGGTTTGTTTTAAGATCGCATCGTTCAGACCTCAAGTGCAATTTTTCTTGAGATCCCTGGAGGTCAGTGCCAGAGCAGTGGAGTTGGTGCTGTGTGCAATGCTCTGCTCTGCAGGCAGCTTGCCATGCTATGACTGAGCCAGATGGGATAAAACCCAATGCAATTAAGTCAGTGCTCTCACCTTTAACTTTTTCAACTTAATAGTAATGTTCTGCCGGCTCCACGGCAAAGGGGTTATGAAAGCAGTTCGTAATCCCACATACCGCATTCGAAACACACCTGCGGGCGATTTGACAGCAGACCACTTTGCATTGGTGTTTATAAAATGGTATGAGTGCTGGTCATTCAGAAAGCAGTGGCAAATTACTGAACATAAACTTGCCAAGAAATTACAAACTGCCAAAAAATGCTGGAGTCGACTGTGACATCCTGTAAAGGATGTCAACTAACTTTTTTTTGTAGTAATATTCTTCATTTTCTGTCATATAACCATGTGGATTTATCTTATCAAGTTGATAGTCAGTTTCCTTATTGAACATTTTCTCTCAGTAGGGTTAAGAAAGACCATATCACCACTCTGCTCATCTCCTAGAGCTGACAGTCTTGGAGAACATGATCCACTGTGTGTTTGCCTTCTCCTCCTGGATAAATATTGACGTGTCTAAAGTTCATTTTGTTTCATAAATAATATTTATAGCAATAGTAAGATGCTGAGAGTGTCTTTAATAGAAAGAAAGAAAGGCTGTGAAGTATGAGCAAACTAAATGTCCAAGATAGTTGGGTCCTAAACACCTTAAAGAAGCTGAAATTGTTATGACATATTAAAAGATATAGTTGTATAGAAAAGTTAATAAATTGAAGGAATGGTCCCTAAAAAAACATGACACGGGACTGAACCCTAGATGACGAATGACTTAGGACATCATGGAGAGTCTATGCATGTTGGTAAACAGTCTTTAACTTTGCAACCTTCCATCCGCCGTTTGTAATCCTCATCACTGAAGAGATCAACAAATATATCACATGAATGAAATAGTGATGTTTTAAATTTAAAGTTATGATTTCCTCTGATTTAATCTTCTCCATTTACTTACTTGTGATAGTTATAAAAAATTAAGGGCCACTTTTCTGAGACATATTGGATATTTGGTGCTGGCCCTGTGTATTAGACTGATCGATACTTGGTGGGTGATATTAATGTATCATCTCGTTGGGTGATATTAATGTATCATCTTGGTGTGTGATATTAATGTATCATGCATACAGTTAGTCTTGTCACTGGACACCTTACCTCAGTATCTGTTATGGAATTTACCTTAACCTTTTACTGTTACGTTAGTACAAACATGCGTTTTCCCTATTCTAAAGAAACAAATTGTGCTGGTTTTGTTTATTTTATAAATGAAGAGGACAGTGTAGAGAAAGAATGTGTTGACTATTATTTTGTTTGTTTTTGTCAGGTTAGTTCAAGAACTGGCTCCTTCTGATACTGGTACAAACAAAGAGCTGCAGCAACTCTGTAGTCATGTAAGTTCTCTTTTACTGATCGTTATGTTTTTGTACTTTTGGATTTTTGATCACATACTTTGTGTCACACTATCACACAGTTCATCTGTACTTTTGCCACTTAAAATATTATCTTATTAAAGTAGTTTAGGACCTGGACTTTAACATTTTTTCCCAATGTTTAAATTATTTTAATTCATGTTATAATTGTTTGATTACTTTTTTCTGTTCTTCTATAAGTGGCACCGTAAGGGACCTTTACTTTACTTACTTTATCAGACAGAAGGTTTTAATTGTTTTTGTTCGGATACTGTTCACTTTTTATTCTTCAAAACAGCAAGTTTACAAGTTGTATTGGGTTAAATCCATCCATCTAATGATTAGGTTCTGGATTATTATTATTTTCAGTTGGTCCTCTCAGTGGAGTTTTGTGCATGTGTAACTCATTCAGTACATAACTTCTCTTGAATGATGCCAATCACTCCTGGGTATATAGTAATTTATTAGAGTTTTCAAGTACTTTATATTCTCAGTAGTTTCCAAACTTGTTCTACTTGCTTTGCTTATCTCTCTCTCTCTTTTTCTCTCTCTCTCTCTCATCCTTCCCCGACCCCTGCCTCATCCCTAAACCCCCTTACATACACTTTTTCTTGGTAATATCATCATCATCAAGTGCCCTGCCAGCTGGCATAGGCATTCATGTCTCTCCACAGATCTCCGTCTTTGGTGTTCTGGATCAACTCTGCTGATGATATTCCTCCATGCCACTGTCTCAATCCATCCAGCATCATTTCTCTGGGTCTGCCTCTGTCTTACTTGACTTAATACCACCCTGGGTTGTACTGAGCCTAGCAAAATAAATACCTGAGATTTGCCTGTGAAGAAAAGGCAGCAAGGAAAGGAGTTTACCTTCCCATCTAGTTATACCATGGTCACAGACTTGTGAAGGTCCAACACTTCACATTCCTACATCAGTGTCTGCTGGGGGATTACCTTCCTATCAATTTAAACATCAGATGAAACAAAAACATACAGTTCTTAAGGTTGAGAGCCCAGAAAACAAGTCCATCCAGAGTCATCAGATAAGCCATTGCATATCAGATGTATCCCTGGGCATTGGGTTGGAGTCTGCTGACAAAGAAATAGCTAAAACTATGGAGGAAGTGGTACTGACCTGAGCCTAATGTCATTCATTCTTTATAACCTGTGTTAAATGATGACCATGGCTACTGTCTGTTGTGTGTGTTAAATTATGACATGGTTACTTTCTGTTGTGTATGTTAAATTATGACCTGGTTACTTTCTTTTGTGTGTGTTAAATTATGACCTGGTTACTTTATGTTGTGCGTGTTAAATTTTGATCTGGTTACTTTCTGTTGTGTGTGTTAAATTATGACCTGGTTACTTTCTGTTGTGTGTGTTACATTATGACTTAGATACATGTGCTTCTAGTGCACTGGACTGATATTTGCATGTGGATTAGCTTTACCTATTACCAGTGTCCCTCGCCATCAGGTGAACACACTCTGACTTCAGAGGTACTTGTAATTTACACCCCCAAGTCAAGGACGAGAAGTCAACATTTTAGTCCAACTGACCGGTGTAGGGGTTGAAATCGTTACCTGGGCATCAACACACTGGATGTGTAAGAACAAGCGCTCTTATCCATTCAGCCATGCTGACCTCCATATCTAGATGTAATTATTTACATTCATAATGTAAACGTAAACTAATGAGTATTTCCTCTTCTAATTTAGGCCCTCTACTGTTGGCAGACATACAAATTCCCAACTGAGAGGTTGGAGGATATATTTTCTGAACATCTGCCTAAGCTGGCTCCTTGGCTCGTAGAGGTAGTACTAAGGTATAGTATATTATTGTATGTGGTTGACATCATTTAATGAATTTCTTGCACTGTTTTGTCAAACCTGTGACTCAGTACATGTGACTTCAACAAGTATTTTATTTCCGATTTGTTGTAATTAGCCTTTGACTGTTCCCAGTCTATTTACAAAGCAGCAGGTTTGTGCATCACCGTGTCTGATTGATACCTCTTGACCTGTCTATCATGGGAAGCCCTACCAGTAGCTGTGCTACTGTCAGCAAAGCTTTTGGGGTCAATGGAACACACAAGCCCCTTCATCGCAACAAGGTGGATACACAGCACAGAGGACATATGTGGATTATTATTATGTTCTGAATTCCCAGCAACCATTCAGAATGTAGTATGTTAGTTCTCATGTCTGTACTTTTGGCTTTTCATTGAAACATGTTAGATATAAATGAAAACTTAGCAAATTTTAATTGTGGTGTACTGTTTCTGCTGATGCAGAACATTGTCACTCTTTAATCTTGGTGTGCTGAGTATTCTCTCTTATTTATCTTCTCTGCACAGTTTTCCCTGTTATCTTACAGAGTTCCTTTCAGCTGGCTGGCAGTAGCCCTATTACTTCTTGTATTTACCGTTTCTATAATAGTTAATACTTTGGGTTGCTGACAAAGTGTTCCAGAATTCAATCCCCCCTCCCCCCCTCTCTGTTGTATGACCACCGTGACGAGGTAGAGGGGCTTGCACGTTCCAATGACCCCAAGAGCTATGCCGACGGTAGCACAGCTACTGGTAGGGTCACCCATGTTGGACAGGTCAAGGGAGAGGGACCGGACCAAGCGACACACAAACCTGCTGCCTTGTAGGTAGACTGGGGACAGTCAAAGGCTAAGGAAAGCACCCCAAACAAATGCTTGTCAAAATCGGATGTACTGAGCCACAGGCTTGACAAAGCAGTGCAACGTAACTTGATTCATGATGTCACAATTTAAAATTAATCGTTATGGTGCTAATCCCGTGAAGTCCCATCAGGCGGTGATAGTGCCGGGCCCCCTGCCTCGAGGGGGTCCACCCATGACTACTGGTGGTCACCTTCCCCTGTGCTGTGGAGTCAAGGCACAGAGGAGTAGGTTAAGAGCTATTGACCAAATACCCAGGACACTCAACATGCTACAGTGGAATGCCGAAGGAGTTTATAACAAGAAAGTCTCCCTAACTAAGCGTCTTCATAAAGATAGGATAGATGTTGCATGTATTCAAGAGACACACCTCAATGCCAATCGCAAATTCTCAGTCAGAGGATACCAGGCCACACGTTTTGACCGCGAAGGACACAAAGGAGGAGTTCTAATACTTACACGAAATACAATACCTTGCAGCGAAGTATCTGTGATCTCTGACAACCAAACGGAAATTATAGGTGTTGATATAATGATAAAGGATGTGAAAATAAGAATTTACAATCTGTATAGCCCAGCAGATAAGGACCTTACACTCTCAAACATGAAAATAACTTACACAAACTGCATTATTGTCGGAGACTTTAATAGCCGTTCAGAAAGATGGGGATACCCAGATACTGACAAAAGAGGAGATGAAGTGGAGGACTGGGAAATAGACTCAAATCTCCATCTACTCAACAAAGCAGATGACACACCGAGCTTCTACTTCAGAAGATGGCTTACCACTTCTACTCCAGACTTAGCTTTCTGCACAGGAGACATCCTCCACAAAATCGATCGCCATGTGCTTGACCAATTAGCAGGTAGTGACCACAGACCAATCAAGCTTGTAATGAATATGGAGTATGTTCCACAGGAGCAAAAGCCTTTGCCCCGCTGGAATTACAAACGAGCAGATTGGGACAGATTTGCCATACTAACAGACAAATATTGTGAAAACATAAATACACGATATGGCAACATGAAGCAAATGGTAGAAAGTCTAAACAGAGCAATAATACAGGCAGCCACTGAGTCTATTCCAAGAGGAGCGAGGAAAAATTACAAACCATACTGGACTGAAGAACTACAAATTTTGGAGGACAAAGTTGAAGATGCCAGGAAGGCAGCAGAGAGAGAACAAACAACTGAAGCGAACATCTCTCTCAAAGCCATCTCAGCAAAATATAAAAGAACAGTAAATCAAACAACAAGAGATTGTTGGAGGGAAAAAACAGAAGACCTGAACTTTGACAGGGATGGAAACAAACTATGGAAACTAGTGAAAGCCATGAACAATGAAGGACCTAGAAACAAACAAATAACAATTAAACAAGGAAATGCTTTGCTTACAGGAAAAAAGGCTGCAAATGCACTAATGGAACACTATGCCAGTGCAAACCACATTGATATTACAACCGAACAGAAGAAAGCAATCAGAGACAAACAGATACATCATAGTAATACAGAGACAGCAGCAGAATATATGATGGCAAGTCTAACAATGGAAGAAATGGAACAGGCAATGAATACCCTAAAAAAGAAGAAATCACTAGGAAAGGATGGAATCACAAATGAAATGCTAATAGGACTAGGCACTAAGGCAAAAAAGAAACTACTAGCAGTCCTAAATTACAGCTGGAAGAGAGGAATAGTCCCATAGGCATGGAAGGAAGCTATACTAATACCAGTCCCAAAGAAAGGAAAAGACCTGGAAGAACCAAATGGCTATCGACCTATCAGTCTACTTAGCTGTGTAGGAAAATTAATGGAACGCATTATCAATGGCAGGCTAACATGGCACCTGGAAGAAAACAATCTCTTAACACCACACCAAGCAGGATTCAGAAAGTACAGATCCACTGAAGATCAAATAACCTATATAGCTCAGGAAATAGAGGATGCCTTCCAAGAGAAAAAGCACACACTAGCGGTCTGGATAGATTTAGAAAAAGCATTTGATAAAGTATGGAAGGAAGGACTGAAAGTAAAACTGCAACAAATGCATGTTTGTGGGAAAATGTATAAATGGATCAGCCACTGCCATACGGCGGCACGCACCACCATGAAAAGTGTAAAGTGGAAAACTGGAATTTCCCACTCGGACACTAAAGTGGACGTCAACAAAGGAATCCAAGAAAAATGTGGACAACGTCATTGGATGGCAACGGGAGACGCTGTGATTGTGCTTTCGAACAAGGACGTGTTTTCGGAGGATCTGTGTGAGGTGACCTCTGGACGCGATGATATGAGCGTGAGGCAGCTCTGAGTCAGGAGAGGGATTCGATGATGATGATCCAGCAGTGAAGTAACCGAGTGCTAAAACCTAGATCGGAATTACAGCCTGAATTGAGAATCAGTGGATCATGGCTTCAAGCAGAGCGCGGTAGACTGGGCGCTCATTTGTGGATTGGTAGAGTAGGTGCCGATCCCGTCTATAGGGATCAACCTACAGGTCTGCGAGAGTTTTATGTCCCTGTGTCTGCTACGGAATAAACTTCTGGTAGCGCTTTGATATCTTGAATTTTGCCATTGATTGTCACTTGTATTCAAGGTAAGGACGCAAGTTTAATTCCTCGTCCTTCGTTGCTGTTTTACATTTTTACGAGTTGATACCTCGACTGTTGCCGGTATAGGCGTGTCGAGGCAGCCACTACCTTGAGAACAGAACTGCCAGGACAAAAGTACAAGGACAAACCAGCAAAATGATGCTGTTAGAGCAAGGTGTCTTCCAAGGAGGAGTTCTTTCACCAACATTATTCCTAGCATATATAAATGACATCACAGAAAATTTTCCAGCCAGAGTACACACATCCTCCTTTGCAGATGACCTAGCCATATGGACATCTGAAGAATATATTAGTACAGCTAACAGCAGAATACAGCAAGCCTTATTAGCACTAGAGGACTGGTCAAAATCATGGCTAGTGAAGATAAGTGAGGAGAAAACAACATGCACAGTGTTCTCCCTCTCAAATAAAACTCAGCAACCTAAGCTGGTATTGAATGGAAAAATATTGTGCCATAAAGAAAATCCAAACTATCTCGGAGTCACCTTTGATCGTCGCCTGACATGGAAGACACAGGTTGAGAAAAATCGAACAAGAGCAAGGCAAAGAATGGCAATCATGAAAAAGCTTGCTGGTACAACATGGGGAGCAGATGAGAAAGTTCTCAAGAAGTTATATACTGGACAGGTGAGGCCAGTACTGGAATATGGCATTGCAGCTTGGGCAACAGCAGCTAAGTCAAACTTTAACAAAATAAGTAGAGTCCAAAATCAAGGCATGCGAATCATAACTGGAAGCCTGAAGACAACACCTGTTAATGAATTAGACAAGATCACTTGTTTACAATCAATGCAGGATAGAAGAGATAGCAGAGCCCAGCAACAAGCTGAAAAATTTAGAAGATTGACAGACCACCCTATGTATAGCAGGTTTAATGGTTTCGGAAAGGGAAGACTGAAGCGTAGCAATTTTGTAGCAGCTGCAAAACGAAGGATTAGGGCAGATCCTATACTTAACATATCAACAGTCAAACCCATTTACAATGCAGACAAGTTCCCAGCTTGGAGACAGCAGCAACTGCCTGAGATGATAGAAAACATTCCTGGTATTGAGAAAAAGAACACTCGGAATGAAACCGAAAGAAGAAAAATAACCATAAACTACATAAAAGAACATTACCAAAGCAGCAATTGGACCCATGCATATACAGATGGGTCAGCCAAAAATTCAATAGAAAATGGAGGAGGAGGAATTCTCCTAAATTTAAAAGATGGAATGAAAAAAACACAAGTAACTTCAAAGCGGAGGTAGAGGCTTTGAAAACTGCAGCAGAAATGCTCTTGATGGAGGAAAATAAAGAGAAGCAAATAGCTATCTTCACAGATGCAAAGTCAGCTGTCTCAATACTGAAGAGCAAAAACAGCACAGAACTAGCTGACCTAAGAGCAGCACTCCATGGTCTATGCCAGAAATCCAAAAAAGTTGTAATACAGTGGATCCCATCACATTGCAGTATACCTGGAAATGAAGAGGCTGACAGACTAGCAAAAGAGGGTGGATGACTACCACAACCTGACATAGACATAACCTATAATGAGGCAAAGAGGTTTATAAAAAGCACTTATTGAGCCAAATGGGAATCAGAACATCCAGGCCACCGGAAGGATGATGCATATTACAAACTCGACCGAACAGAACAAGTAGCAATCTTTAGACTCCGCACAGGACATAACAGGCTGAAATACCACTTGTTCAATAAACTAAAGATAGGAGATACCGATGAATGTAATTGTGGAATTGGTAAAATGGCAGCTAAACATTTGCTGCAGGAGTGCCCAATATATGCAGAACAGAGAAAGATATTTTGGCCCACACCTGCTTCATTTGAAGACAAGCTCTATGGACATATCAACCAGCTCAAGTTAACTGCAGCTTACTTTAATTACATTCAGGTTGACATTTAAAGGTGCATGAAGAAGTATTTAGACTGCCACACTTCATACCACAGGCATGTCGGTTACACAAGCCTCCCAGAGGCATGAAATTGAATATTGCTTGGATAGCAAATCCATTATGTGGAAAGTCCGAATCAAAAGCACACTGTGTGGTCTTCATAAAAGGTGGAAAAAGTGTCCTAGTGGCACGAAATGGAATATTGCTTGGATAGCAAATCCATTACATGGAAAGTCCTAATTGAAAGCTCACTGTGTGGATGTCATCTGCAGACTGCATTCTTCTGGCTTCCGGAAGAACAGCCTATGGTGAACGGAAGGCTAAGCAGCCATGTGCAGGACGTGACGATTCCTTGGGTGAGCCCAATACCAGAGCACTGTGTTGGCTCTGCAATTATGGAAGCCTCCTTGGATAGCGGGGAATGCCCATGGTCTGCCCCTGCCTTCCCTTGAGGGCTGACCAGGATGCCTTTGGCTGTTCTATATAGGCCAGCTGGGATGGGGATAACACAACAGTGAGAGTCAAACGTCCTAAGAAACCCCTGGAAAGGTTAACCCGGTCAACAAATGCCCGCAGATGTCGGATGTGTCGGCCTAACAGCGCAAGAATGCAGCTCTGTTGTAAACAGGCACAACGCAATTACGTCCGACAAAAGAAAACTCCGGATGAACGCAGAAGAAGAAGAAGAATTCAATCCCCAGTAGTGCTGACTTTCTTTTGCTCATCAGTTGGCTAGCATACATGCCAGCTGGCCCAGTGGTCATGCATTGGAATTCACGTCAAGGTGGATTTGTGAAAATGTCAAGGGTTCTCAAGCCGACCTAAAATGGGTACTAGTAAAGGTCTTGGGAAGTAAAGGCAGCTGGTGTACTTGAGTGGTGTAATATTCATCACATCACTCCTTGAGAACTCTTTTATTAGCAGTAAAGAAAATTCCAGGATTTGATTTGAGATGGACAAGGAAATGACAATGAGGTCTCCAGATGTTTAATCCATCTCATAACTTTTTTAGTTTGAAGTTCTTTGATCCCATGTCTACTGCAGAATATTCTTCACCATTCTTGTACATATAAGAACAGATGGATAATTATGAACTATATTGAATCTATTATATATCCTCTAGAGACAGTGACTTTTGACCCACGTTTGCTGTTAAGTGTAGGGGGAGTTTCAATTTGGTTGCTTAGGTTTGTAAAGGACCTCCTGCCTTGCATACAGATACCTCCATAAATGTTCAGTCTTCTCCAATAGATAATACTAGATTCTCAACAAGGGTGAACCAATTCCATAGCATCAGTAAAGATTCCAATGTGTATTTACCAGAGCCCTACATGCTTTTATATTTTTTTAAAAATTTTTTATGAATGAGAAAGTCCTAAAATAAACAAATGAAAGCTGTAAATTTATTTGATATATTAGAAGTAGATGGTCAAGATTTGTTATGCACATTATGAGGAGAAATACACTTAGTGACAATTGGCAAACTTTATCAGAAAAGAGCAAGGGGAAGGCAGTGAGAAGCACTTGGATGGTTTGGCTGCATGGCATAACGAGGACAAGATCACAGACCTGATCCTTCTTCTTCTGTGTTCATCCGGAGAGTTTTTTCAGCGTTGATGGCATTGTGCTTGTTTACAGCAGAGCTGCATTCTTGCACCGTTAGGCTGACACATCCGACTTCTGCGGGCATTTGTTGACCTTATTAACCTTCCCGGGACAAACCTGATCCAAGATTTGTGGTCGTGTATGATGCAAACCATGATCATCCACACTTATCAGGAAGGCACATGATAATGACCATGATTTGTTTTAAGTCAAAATTTTCCATTTTGACCCAAATGTATCAAGTCCTATACCAGGATTGCACTGACTTTGTGTTTGTAAAATATTTTCTGGACAAAATCAATCCATCTGATCCTTTATCTTCCTCCATCTCTACAGCTTTTTTCAATTTAAATAACTAATTCAACCAAATTCTCTCTTATCTAGACAGTCGGCTGAAGAGCAGACTTCTCAAGTGCCAGCTTCTCCATTCTCTACACATTTCTCACTGAGGGTGCTCAAAGCTGTGATGAGTTTAAGCACTTCAGGCAGAGAGAGCTCAAGGTCGGAGAGAGACTGGCTGGAGATGATGCAAGGGGCAGCCATTAGTGACTCCTTCTTGCAAAAGAGTGCACATCAGAAGCTTCAAGGGAAGCAGACTCCAAGGGATCGACTGTGGACAGATATACTGAGGTTGGTTATTGTATGTGTCCTTGTATATACTTGTATATGCCAACTTACAGTCATCTGTTAACTACTTCTGTCTCACACAGTTGTAACCCTGTTCATTGCTATCTCAAGAAGTTGTGTTTGAGTTTGGGTTGCACGTGTTAAAAATGCAAATACTTCAGGACAGGATGATTTACAATAACCAGTTTTTTGTTTATTGGACTACTTCTGGATTGAGTCCAGTTTTGTTTTTACTCCCTCTTGAATGTCCAGATATGTACTCCTTTGTTTTATGTTTGTAATTGTTTTGTTTTTCTTGTTTGTTGGTAAACACTTTGGTCAGAACATGTATGTGTTTTCAATTTGTTGAGCTTCTTAGTCATATAGTTTTTTTTATTGGTACCATTTGAATAAATTGGGTAACCCTAACAACTGTATGGGACAGAATAAATTGTGAAAAGTATATCATGTATGAAGTAACCACTCCATGGTTAAGATGAATTTATTGTTAAGTTATGATTTTGTCTCTCCAATCCTTGTGCCTTAACTCTTAACCATCAAGAAAGTTCTCTTATGTTTGCTGTGGAGTTGTTCTGTATTTGAGTTCGCATATACTGTAAACTTATATCATCATCAGGTGCCATCTCCACATTGAAAGTCAGCTGTATTTTTAAGTTAGTTGCATATCCTTTACAGGATGTCGCAGTCAACGCAGCATTTTTTATTTTTTTGCTGTTGTGATCTCTTGGCAAGTTTACATTCAGTAGTCAACCATTGCCTTCATGGTGCATTCATACATTCTACTTTTAGTTCATCTCTTGATGTAATGTCTTCCTTTTATACGTTTTCCCTTCACTTTTCTCTCCAGCACATTTTTAAAAAAAATCAAGGACCTGTAATTTCCAACATAATTATATTGTTTTACATTATTATAAAAGGCCTGTTTAACAATTATAACAAGGATATTGTCATAACCCTGTAGCTTATGACAGAAAGTAATATTACTAATGACACCCAACCGCCCCGAACTGGTTGTCATGGCAATCAAACAGCAACAATGTTGTGATCACATTTTAATAAAATTTATTAGTTATAGGCATTGGTACCACAAAAACATGAATAAACATAATTAACCCAAGGACTACCTAATCACCGATAACCTGCTAAACCATCTAGCCACTAATGACATTTACTAACCAACCCCTAAACTTCTGCTAAAACCCGACCCTGTCTATCGCCATCTTAAACGCTAACTATCCTCACAACAATGACGTCTTCCGTTCTCTATCTTATACAAATGGTGCGCACCACACATGCACCGGGCAGTGCGCAAATCCAAGCATGTATTGGGCCAGTAGTTATGTGTTATATTAAATTAAGTCAACAGGTGTAATATGGGGCTGTGACAGATATAATGAAATTTTATTAAAATACCAGTCAAAAATTACTGAAAAGTATCTTATGTAATGCTTGCTTGCTTGCTTGTTGGCTTGAGCTCCAAATGCGAAGTCCTGTATGTCGGATGAAGGCATCCTGTTGTCCAACATCAGTGTGATGTCATACAGGACCTGAGGTTTGCGTATCCGTTGTCCCATGTCTGGCTTATTGGTGTGCAGAGTGGTGGTTCCTCGCCATACGGGCAGACATTCTCTGACTTCAGAGGAATCGGCGATCCTACTGACTTTGGCCAGGCCCCCGAAGGGACCTGTTGCCCAGGACGCTCGACGAGGACGCGTCAATAGATCTTGGCCAGTATATAACCCGGCTCTGGTGTCTTCGAAACACCTCTGCATCCCTCTTATGTAATAAATCACTTTCATTGAATGTCAGACACTGAGAGCGTCCAAAACTTATATGTAGTCTGTTCTACTGTATCTTGGAATGAGAATGAATAAATTAGGAAGAGCTTGAATCCACCCATCCGTTTTGTTGGGGGGGGGGGGGGGGGGGGGGGAGACTTTCCACCTCATTCAACCTGCTTTAGTAGTGTTGGTTAAAATTGTGGTGGTTCAGTCTGCAGGTTTAGTTTCTCTCGTCTTATAGCTTAGTGTTAGCTGACTTTTATATTTTGCAGAGTTTATGCCTGTGACATCAGCAGTGGGTTTGGCCGGCAGGTTCTCCTTTGTGTCCATTTCTTCTTGCTATTTTTCCCGTTTGTCAGTGTTGGCTTCTCGCTCGTCTGCTTTGAGTGGGTGTAGTCCTTAGAAGGACTCATCATTTGGTCTAGTTGCTTTTGTGTCCTTTTTCTTTGGAGGCAGCAGAGATGTGGTTTTTGATACAAATGTTGTGAATACCTTGAACGGCCTGAGTAACTTAACAACTATTACCTGGAAGAGGCTAATGAAAGTAAAATAGTATACACAGCTAAAAGAAAGAGACACTGTTCTTTTGTCATCAGTGAGAAGGAAGACAGTGGAAAATATGGCAAATGGAAAGATCTATGGTAGAAGAGACACAACAAGAGAAATGATGAATGAGGATCTAAGACAATGCCATGGAGAACAATTATCAGTAGAATTGACCAAGAACAATAAAGACTGAGATTTGTGGAGAGACATGAATGTCTACACCACTTTGCAGGCCACATGATGATGTTGATTACAAGCCACAAACATTGGCTTTTCGTTAGGAACACTTGGAAATATCAGCCTCAAAAACAGGCCTACAAATATGAATGACACTATTTTACAATGTGTAGTTAGTTTTACTTTACCTTGACATTTAAGCGGTACTTTTTTGTTGTTGAAAATAATACTTTTCAACTCTTATTTCTTTAATTTACATCCATTTTTGTTTCTTAATAGTACATTGTTTATCACTTCCCTTTCCTAATTTCTAGAAGAATGCTATTCTTATGGAAAGAAATATTACTTAAGTTTTGCATGAAATCATGTATTACAAACTTTGTCATCCATAGCCTCTAGTTTGGCTTAGTTGGCTTAGACAGTCATGATCTCACCAGCATCTTCTATTCTATATCAGTGTCCCTCGCCATCAGGCAAACCCACTCCAACTTCAGAGGTACTTGTAATTTACATCCCCAAGTCAAGGACCAGAAGTCAACATTTTAGTCCAACTGTCTGGTGTAGTGGTTGAACCCGCTGCCTCGGCTTCAGCACACCGGATGTTTAAGAACATGTCTTCTTATCCATTCTTAAATTAGAATAGTCTATATTGATTAACCGGCACTATGGCTTAGGGAATATGAAACTCAGTTTCACAATTCCCCGACATAGCCAAGTCGAGGGTTCAAAATCAGCTGCAGGCAATTTGGAAGCAGACCGCTTTGCGTTGATTTCTTTGGTATGAGGCGCCAGGCATTCAGAAAGCAATAGCAAAGTACTTAACTATAAAACTGCCTAGTAAATCATAAACAGCTATAAATGCTGGGGTTGATTGCAACATAAGTAAAGAACATGCAATAACTTTGTAGTGAATAAAAGGTCAAGGTAATCCCACTGCAGGCTTTGTGGCGAAGGGGTTACGGGCGCAGTTCGTAATCCTGCATACCGTGTTCAAAACACGGCTGTGGGAGATTTGGCAGCAGACCGACTTATGTTGGTGTTTTATAAAATGGTATGAGTGCTGGTCATTCAGAAAGCATTGGCAAACTACTGAACGTAAACTTGCCCAGGAATCATGAACAGCCAAAAAATGCTGGGGTTGACTACTACGTCCTGTAAAGGACATGCAACTTACTCTTTTTTAGGGGAGTCCCACTGCAGATACTGCCTTTGAGGGTATGAAGTGATTACCTTTACATGTTCAGGCCATGACATATGAAGGGGTGTGATCATTTCCCTTACTTCTCTTTGATGCTCAGACTGAAAATATCTGGTATCCATTTGAATGAGGCAGGACTGACCTCAGAGCTGTACTGGTCAGAAAATATAATCATGCCCCTGATGAGAATTAAACCCAGACCACTATGTTGGCAGCCATGTGCACTACCTGTACGTCACCATGGTTCTGGTAAACTATTCAGTGATCAGAGAATAAATATTTCAAAGCAAATTGCTTGTTCTTGCCATGCTATTGGCTGGCAAGGACGGTTAATCATTCTTCACCTCAGGACGATGGGGTAAAACAGACTGAATAAACTCATAGGCTTCACCTCTTTACTTCACCACATGCATCCATGGACTAAGCAAACAAATTGCTGAACATATTATGTAGGATTTTACCATGTACAACGAGCTCAGAAAGATAAATTGTCACACTAAAATGGCACTAGACCAGACGCTCGCATGCCTATACCAGAAGTCTTGTGTTTGATCTACATTAGGGCTGTTTCAAATGTTTTTTTTATTGATATCGGCTGCCATGTTGACCCAGCCTTAAATGGGTACATGGAAATGTCTTGGGGTGTAAAGGCGGCAGGCGAGATACCCACCACATCACCCACTGAATGCTGTTTGTTATATAAACATATGGGTCTTGCTCCAGATAACCACCACATCACCCACTGAGTGCTGTTTGTTATATAAACATATGGGTCTTGCTCCAGATACCCACCACATCATCCACTGAGTGCTGTTTGTTATATAAACATATGGGTCTTGCTCCAGATACCCACCACATCACCCACTGAGTGCTGTTTGTTATATAAACATATGGGTCTTGCTCCAGATACCCACCACATCACTCACTGAGTGCTGTTTGTTATATAAACATATGGATCTTGCTCCAGATACCCACCACATCACCCACTGAGGGCTTTTTGTTATATAAATATATGGGTCTTGCTCCAGATACCCACCACATCACCCACTGAGTGCTGTTTGTTATATAAACATATGGGTCTTGCTCCAGATACCCACCACATCACCCACTGAGTGCTGTTTGTTATATAAACATATGGGTCTTGCTCCAGATACCCACCACATCACCCACTGAGTGCTGTTTGTTATATAACATATGGGTCTTGCTCCAGATACCCACCACATCACCCACTGAGTGCTGTTATATAAACATATGGGTCTTGCTCCAGATACACCACATCACCCACTGAGTGCTGTTTGTTATATAAACATATAGGTCTTGCTCCAGATACCCACCACATCACCCACTGAGTGCTGTTTGTTATATAAACATATGGGTCTTGCTCCAGATACCCACCACATCACCCACTGAGTGCTGTTATATAAACATATGGGTCATGCTCCAGATATCCACCACATCACCCACTGAGTGCTGTTTGTTATATAAACATATGGGTCTTGCTCCAGATACCCACCACATCACCCACTTAGTGCTGTTTGTTATATAAACATATGGGTCTTGCTCCAGATACCCAAAACATCACCCACTGAGTGCTGTTATATAAACATATGGGTTATGCTCCAGATACCCACCACATCACCCACTGAGTGCTGTTTGTTATATAAACATATGGGTCTTGCTCCAGATACCCACCACATCACCCACTGAGTGCTGTTTGTTATATAAACATATGGGTCATGCTCCAGATACCCACCACATCACCCACTGAGTGCTGTTTGTTATATAAACATATGGGTCTTGCTCCAGATACCCACCACATCACCCACTGAGTGCTGTTATATAAACATATGGGTCTTGCTCCAGATACCCACCACATCACCCACTGAGTGCTGTTTGTTATATAAACATATGGGTCTTGCTCCAGATATCCACCACATCACCCACTGAGTGCTGTTTGTTATATAAACATATGGGTCTTGCTCCAAATACCCACCACATCACCCACTGAGTGCTGTTTGTTATATAAACATATGGGTCTTGCTCCAGATATCCACCACATCACCCACTGAGTGCTGTTTGTTATATAAACATATGGGTCTTGCTCCAGATATCCACCACATCACCCACTGAGTGCTGTTTGTTATATAAACATATGGGTCTTGCTCCAGATACCCACCACATCACCCACTGAGTGCTGTTTGTTATATAAACATATGGGTCTTGCTCCAGATACCCACCACATCACCCGCTGAGTGCTGTTTGTTATATAAATATATGGGTCTTGCTCCAGATACCCACCACATCACCCACTGAGTGCTGTTTGTTATATAAACATATAGGTCTTGCTCCAGATACCCACCACATCACCCACAGAGTGCTGGTTGTTATATAAACATATGGGTCGTGCTCCAGATATCCACCACGTCACCCACTGAATGCTGTTTGTTATATAAACATATGGGTCGTGCTCCAGATACCCACCACATCACCCACTGAGTGCTGTTTGTTATATAAACATATAGGTCTTGCTCCAGATATCCACCACATCACCCACTGAGTGCTGTTTGTTATATAAACATATGGGTCTTGCTCCAGATACCCACCACATCACCCACTGAGTGCTGTTTGTTATATAAACATATGGGTCTTGCTCCAGATACCCACCACATCACCCACTGAGTGCTGTTATATAAACATATGGGTCTTGCTCCAGATACCCACCACATCACCCACTTAGTGCTGTTTGTTATATAAACATATGGGTCGTGCTCCAGATACCCACCACATCACCCACTTAGTGCTGTTTGTTATATAAACATATGGGTCTTGCTCCAGATACCCACCACATCACCCACTGAGTGCTGTTTGTTATATAAACATATGGGACTTGCTCCAGATACCCACATCACCCACTGAGTACTGTTTGTTATATAAACATATGGGACTTGCTCCAGATACCCACATCACCCACTGAGTACTGTTTGTTATATAAACATATGGGTCTTGCTCCAGATACCCACCACATCACCCACTGAGTGCTGTTTGTTATATAAACATATGGGACTTGCTCCAGATACCCACATCACCCACTGAGTACTGTTTGTTATATAAACATATAGGTCTTGCTCCAGATACCCACCACATCACCCACTGAGTGCTGTTTGTTATATAAACATATGGGTCTTGCTTCATGTGCTCAGTGCACCTTAGTTGTGTGAAAGGGACATTTACTTTCTAATATACGTTTGAGTTCATCACAAGAACTTGCCTGATGGTGTAATTATCGAAGACGGCAATTTCTAAAAGAATACACCTTGTTTTTGCCTTTTTAAAAAATAATTTGGAATGGAATAGTCAAAAAATATTGATCAAACGAACTAGTATCTTCCACAACTAAGAATCATGGTCTCAACATGAAATTGTCACTACATATTGAAAAACAAATGATTAATTGTTGCTTATTCTTTTACCAATCAAAACAGAAATATGAAGAAAGAAATGGGAGCCATAACTCTAACATCCAGCCAGTTGGAACATCTAAGTGAAGCTCAGCTGAGAAATGGCGGTATGATTTTATTCAATGTTATTTTAATTATTTATTGACTCACTCAAGAGAGAAAAGGTAATATTTAAAAAGAAATGGGAGCCATAACTCTGTAACATCCAGCCAGTTGGAACATCTAAGTGAAGCTCAGCTGAGAAATGGCGGTATGGTTTTATTCAATGTTATTTTAATTATTTATTGACTCACTCAAGAGAGAAAAGGTAATATTTAAAAAGAAATGGGAGCCATAACTCTGTAACATCCAGCCAGTTGGAACATCTAAGTGAAGCTCAGCTGAGAAATGGCGGTATGGTTTTATTCAATGTTATTTTAATTATTTATTGACTCACTACCGGTCTCTGTGGCTAAGGGCTTGCGTATGCGGTTTGTGAGCCTGTATACCCGGGTTCGAAACACAGCGATGCTGGTTTTTTCAAAAAAGGTATAGGGGCCGGTTGTTCAGAAAGCAATGGCAAGCTACTGAATGTAACACTTGCCTAGTACATCAACAGCAGCTGAAAATGCTGGTGTTGATTGCAACGTCCCGTAAGGAATACGCAACAACAAAAATTGACTCAAGAGAGAAAATGTAATATTTAATTTTGTATGCTAAAAATTATCTATTTATTTACTAACTCATGAGAGAAAAGGTGATATTTAATTTTGCATACAAAAAATTACCTATTTACTCAAAAGAGAACAGGTAATATTCAATTTTGCATTCTAAACATTACCTATTTATTCAAGTTATTTACAGTTTGCTTTTTTTTAAATAACATAACCATAAGAAGCCATTATAGCATGCTGGTTATTACAGACCTACTGGGTGTATCTTCTTCTTCTTCTGCGTTCATCCAGAATGTTTTTTCAGACATAATTGTGGTGTGTCTCGTTATGCACCCTTGGGCCAAAACCCTTAGGCCAAGACATCTGACTTTAGCTGGCGTTTTTTAATCAGGTTAGCCTTCCTGGGACTGGGTATTCTAGACCCATATTTTTCCATGCCAGTCATCACTTGAGAGATGATGCAGTCAATATTATGCTGGCTGCCTTATGTCTATGTGTGACAGATCCTCATACAGTTTCACACGCATGTGTGTTGAAATGTCGGCCATATTAAAAGATTGCACGACCGGAGAATAGCTTGGCGCTTTGAGGTTTTTGTTTTGGCCCGAGGGTTTACTGCTAAAGATATTCATAAAGAAATTTTGCCTGTTTATGGTGGCAAGTGTTTTTCGTGAAAAGCTAAAATAATCACCCCGGCAGCACATGATTTTCAACAATTTTATTTCCATGGCTTACCTGTGAGATAATTGATAAGACACTAGTAATGTTTCCACATTTAGTCCAACTTTTTGAGCAGAACTTTGGCTTGAAAGACCTTTTTTAAAATGTAATTTTGTAAAAACTTAAATTGGATAATGTATGTACAAGAAAAACGTACACAAAATGCACTTTAAAAACCATTGCTATTTCTTTTTTGGCATTCGCTTGCTTTGAACTCAAGCGTAGTCAATACACACTACTTCTAGTCATGGTGGACTGAATTTTGCGTGTGGATTAGCTTTCCCTATTAACAGTGTCCCTCGCCAGCAGGCGAACCCACTCCGACTTCAGAGATATTACTATTTTATGTTAATTAATGAATAAAATATTACAGATTGCTACATTTATTTTGCAGCTAATTATGAAAAAAAAAAATCACAACCACATCTCCCCAAACCATCAGTCATAGCTTAGCCAGGGTATCACAACACAAAGGTTGAAAACCACTGACAAAAGGAGTAACCAATAAATGTATGATGAATTTCCTGGTACCTGAGAATAGTATCACTAGAAAGCCCTCGCACTGGAATCCACTGGGTTAATGAAGTATAGAAAGACCTACAAATACACAGAGAAGGGAACTAGAAAAAGAAATTAATCATATGGGATTTGATTGATTGATTGATTTAGGAACCGACATCACAGCATTCGGGGAATTCCCATAAGCGCTCCGTCCCCATCCTCAGCAGCCAGCGAAGAGTTCCAACACTAATAGTTCCAGTAGCAATCTGATTATATGTCCGTTTATAGAGTGATATACAGAAAATAGCAAAGAAAAGGAAAGCCTGGCGTGAGCTGCTTGAGTGTCGATGCTCCAATAATGGATAACGGATAGAAGAAGAAGAGAATTTCTTGATACAGAATAAGTTACGTATTATTATTATCCAGTGCCTTGCCGGCTGGCATGGGCAATCATGCCTCTCCACAAATTACGATCTCTGACGTCATGGATCAATTCGTGTTGACTCCCTTCCGTGCCATGATGCATGACTGTCAAGAATCTTCTCATGCTGTCTTCTTCTGTCTTTCTTTCTGCAAATCATTCCGGTTGTCACATGTTCCAGTTTTTGTCTTATAACGTGGCCAAAAAACAATGACTGCCTCTTTCTCATGTTTGTGATAAGTTGTCTTTGCGACTCAGCTTCCCTTAAAACGTCCTGATCGCTCATTTTGGCTGTCCAATTAATTTTCAGCATTCTTCTATAACACCAATCTCCATGGCTTCCATGGATTTTTTCAGTGATTTACTAATTGTCCAGGATTTGCAGTTGTATGTTATAACTGGTTGTATGTAACATGCAGGAACTCTTTTTCTAACTTTCAAGGACAATGACTTATTGCACATTTGACAGAATGCAGTGTTTGCTTGCCCCATTATGTTCTTTATCTCAGTGATGCATCTTCCATCTGATATTATCCATGTGCCTAGATATCTGAATTTCTGCACTTGCCCCAAAGTAACGTCCTTTACTTTAATTGCACATTTCCTGGGAAGGTTAACCCAGTCAACAAACGCCTGCAGAAGTCAGATTTGTCGGCCTAAAGATGCAAATATTGCAGCTCCACTGTAAACAGGCACAACACAATCACGTCCAAAAAAAAAGACTCCGGATGAATGAAGAAGAAGAAGAAGAAGAAGAAGAAGAAGAAGAAGAAGAAGAAGAAATGCACATTTAAAGTTACGTATATGGCGACAAAAAGAGAAGTAACTTTATTCATTTTAAATATTTTTCAGATCTTCAGAATGAGTCAAAAATCATAGTCTTTACCTGTGGTCATCACTACACAGCAGCAGCATTCCATTCAGAGGCTGTGGCAGCATTGAACAGGGCATTAACCGGTGATATTACTAAACTACCCAACTCAGCCGCTTTGTTGAAAGACATCCTCACTCAACCTGGCCTGAAAGCCAGTGCTTGTCCAAAGTGCATTTTACAGGGAATTTTAGATACTTAATCTAATTGTGCTTTAAATGTGTTCAGAATTTCTTGTGATATATTCTGCCTGAAAGCATTTATTAAGATAACTTTCAAACTGGTCATATAATATATTGAGCTACATACAAGATATATGTATGTAAATGTTCTGTGCACTGGAAAGAAAATATACAACTGCAGTTGGACTATTTGAAATTCTGCTGCTGCTGTTGTTCCTGCTGCCTTTCATCTGCCAGGAGAGCAAAAGCTCTGAACTACCTAATGTCAAGCCCTTGTAAGCTTGTTCGTGATTGGTTAGATTTTGCAGCTGTAATTTTCTACAGGGTGAGGTAGCCAGACTCACTCCAATCTTCCTTAGTTACCTATTAAGACATTTATGGTACAGTTAGTTAGTTGCATTTCCTTTACAGGGCGTAGCAGTCAGCCCCAGCATTGTTTGGTTGTTTGTGGTTTCTTGGCAAGTTTATGTTAAATTGTTTGCCATTGCCTTCTGAATGACCGGCACTTATATCATTTTATAAAAACCAATGCAAGGCGGTCTGCTGCCAAATCGCCCACAGCTGTGTTTTGAACATATGGTAGGGTGCACTACTCCTATTCTTTGCTTCCTTTATAGTTCCCGGTAATCACTGGCACTTGTATAAATTACAATATGGAAATTAATGTTGAAAATAAAACAAATAACACAAACAGAAATCGAGATATGATGTTCTATACTTAAAATTAACAACTAAAATAGGTTAGGTATGTCGTATATCTAAGTAGCATAAACTGAACTGGCGGAGTGATCTGGGGAAAAAATTTAACAGATAAACAAGTCCAGCCAGATCTTTGAAGCAGATGTAACCAATCTTATGGAGTAAACATGGGATCCTAGAAGAGCATTCATCAATACAGTGTTCCTCCCCACCCAGACTATCAGTGCCGAGAAAGGACACACATTGAGAAAATCTGTATATAATTAAATAATCGGGTAACTAGAAAGTGCTTCTTCTGGAACACACAGGGCAAATGGCATAACTGAAGCACCATACATCATGTATAGAGCTCATCCCCAGAGCTGTAATCATATCCTCAGTCAGGCCAACAGATGAAGAGATGAAGCAGACTGTTATGTGCAGTTGTTCTGTCTAATCCGTCTTCCTTTATAGGAAGTAAAGAATTGCAGGACCTACTTCCATGCCTCAAGGAGTATTGAGTATGTGATGCGTGTCATATATTTGTGTAGACCAGTCAGCACTTGCCGGTCTCTCTGGCTGTGGGGTTACAACACTTTCTCTCTGTAATCCCGTTTATCACGCAGAGGCTCGTAGCGGAGCGAGAGCTGAGGCGGTTCGACCCCCGCTCGTGACTTGCGGGATACTGAGCCGGCCGCTCAGAAAGCAATGGCAAACTACTGAGCATAATCTTGCCAAGAGATCAACATACAGCTGAAAGATGCTGGTGTTGACAGCTAAGTCCTGTAAAGGATATGCAAAAAAAAAAAAAAAAAAATCAGCACTTGAGTGATATGGTAATTATCACCTTTATACCACCTTTATTTTCCAGAACATTTCCTGGTATCCATTTTAGGATGGGTCGGCCTGGTAGCCGTGGGGAATATTTGTTAGATCCCTATCTCGATGTTGAATCAAAAACATGACCATAGAGCTGGAGAGCCAAGAAAACACGCATTTACACGCGCCCACACTCCTGGCTATCATTTCCTTGAACAGAGGAGAGCAGTAGCTTGGCTTTTCTCAATCCAGTCAAAGGAGAGGAGAAAAATTTGGTTATTGAGGATCAAGTAAAGAAGAAGGCACTGAATTATATTCTCTGAAGATTTTGAAACTGGTGTACAGAAGAATGTCAATATTGTCAGTATGATCTAGAAATTAAAAGATACACATGTTAATAAACTTAACATATAATTAATTTTTGCATTTATGTAAAGTAAAGCCATTAGAATGCACATTGTCTTCTTCTTTTGCTCACTTGAAATGTGTATATCTGCAATGTTGTCTCTTGTATGAACTTCAGTGTCTTATTTTAAGTTCACCCAGTCGTCCATAGTTTCTCTAGGCCAGAAGATTTGCCTGGATATATCATATGTCCATGTGTGCACATATTTGATTCGCCAATCTTGAGTTTTGTATACATGTGGTTGCGTATTATGTCCTGTTCTGAAAATACACATTGTAATTTTGCAACCTATAAGAATTATTATGTAGGTTGTTTTTGACTCTAGTGTTTTCATTTACCAAAGCATGTTTTATATGCCTATGTCTTTCATTAACATGTCATTTTAACTTGTATTCTTTGCTCCCAGTACAACTGCAGCATCTTACAAGCATTGCCATTTCTCCTCATATGAAAATAATCAGAAAACCATTATTTTCCAAGCCTGAAATAAACTTATATTGAGAAATCCATAAAAATATTATGTTATATTTGTATTTTAAGCAACAAGAAATAAATCAGCTTCAGTATCAGCAGATTAGAGAAATTTGATGTAGACAATCAAAAATGTTTGATCACGTTATGAGAAGAAATAAATTGGAGAACTTGGTGACAACAGGCAAGATCAAGGGAAAGAGAACAGGGGGAAAGCAGAGAAGTAAATACCTGGATGGCTTGGCCACATGGTATGGTCGAGACAAGAACACTGAGCTGATTCATGACTCTGGTGATCGAGTGAGATGGCAAAACATGACCGCCCACGCTTATCGGCATGGCACATGATGAATGAATGTATGTGAGCTTGGTGAAATTTGCAAAGTACGGGAACAGCAAATTGCTATCATCATACAGCTGTATATGCTAGATGCCTTATCATAGCATGCTAGCATTATGTGCTTGACTTTGATCGCGTAACTCTGCTTCTTCCGTTCAAACTTGTTTTGTTTACCTTTGAGATTTCAACTTCTCTGTTTCTTGGCGTCAGCTTCAGCAATATAAATCAGTCTGA
Organism: Cepaea nemoralis; assembly: GCA_014155875.1. Taxonomy (NCBI): domain Eukaryota; kingdom Metazoa; phylum Mollusca; class Gastropoda; order Stylommatophora; family Helicidae; genus Cepaea; species Cepaea nemoralis. The sequence continues at coordinate 536,505 of JACEFZ010026849.1, read as the reverse complement.
AGACGATTCACTTCACGATGTAAAGGAAAATGAAATCACACGGCAGGCCTATTTTCTCTCTGATACTTGGGGTCACAAGTAGTGGAACTGACACAATTTATTATATTATAGAAGTTGTGATAGCACAGTTCGCGACGACTGCACTATCCAGGCGGCCTTTATTCTCAGGCTCAAAGACTCCTCTGCCATACACCGCAAGGTACTATATTGGCAGTAAATGACAGTTTTTTTTTTTTTTTGATAGAGTTGTGGCTAGGCGTTTGCCTGTCAATCCGGTCATCATGGGTTTCCATTCCTCCTTAGTTGGATCGCTGCAGCCCTCTTCCAACGGAAAGTAGTTTTTAGATGTGGCAGTTGGACTTCGGAACCAACAACAATATATCCTGGCCTACCACAGGGATCACCATTATCTCCGGTACTGTTCAACGCCTACACAGTGAGAATCACCAGTGAGCAGATCACTGGACCTGGCAGGACATTGTCATATGCCGATGATGTTTTAGTGTACCGTCAGGGTAAGGATAGAGAGGAGGTTGCTGTGGAACTACAAACCGAACTCAATCGCATAAGTACTTGGTGTGATGAAGCTGGGGCAATGGTCAACCCAACAAAGGCAACAGTGACTTGGTTCTCGTTGAATAATCATATTGTCAACACTCCAACACCAACTGTAATGCTGTGTTCAGAGACGGTGGAAAGAACGCAGGCAATGAATTACCTGGGGATACGGTTTGATTGAAGCCTTGCTTATAATGTGCACATAGACCAGGTGATAACAAAGGCCAAGCGGGGTTTGGCAGCGATGCGGGTGATGGCGGCAGCAAACTGTGAGCAGCGCCATCTATGTCTTCTGTACGAGGGGCTGGTCATGTCTGTTTTGGAGTATGCAATGGCAATCCTGACTCTCAGCCATAAGCAGATAGAAAGGATGGAAAGGATACAGAATGAAGCTATGCGCATTTTTCTTGGATGTACAAGAGATACAGCATGCAGGGCGATGCGCTACCTTCTTGATTTTCCAACCATTGAAGAGAGAATACAAGTTTGCAGGGCACGCGCCTACCTCAGAATTAACGCAAACACACAACATCCACTGCATAGTGAAATTAGGAAGGTGAAGGGCAGCAAGTTAAAAAGAGGACGGTCGTGGATGGGTCAAGCCGAAGACATTCTTCAACAGGTGTGTTCACTTGAGGACTTGGAACCTGGTGAGGAGTGGGTGCATGTGCCAACAGACTTCTGCACATCCTTTTCAGTTTGCATCCAACTAGATAGAAAATGCAGACAAGAAAATCCGGCTGCTGTTGAGGCTGAAGTACAAGCGTTGATTTTCGAGAATTCGCTAGACGGTGACGCGGTCATCTACACAGATGGATCGGTCGTCCAACATGTGAGAAGCTCATGGGCCTTTACAGCTCGGGCCGGAGGGAGAATTGTGAAGGACTCTGGTGCTTTCACTGAAACCACAAGTAGCCTGACCATGGAAGTCATGGCAGTAAGTAAACCAATAACATGGCTCGAGACACAGACATTCACTAGGGCTTGTTTCCTTAGCGACTCAATGAACATGATCAAGAGGATAGAGGAGGGGTCGATCCGAAGAGAATGGTTGCTGCCTCTGGAGCGGTCTCGGCTGGCAAAGATTAGTTTCATCTTCGTGCCAGGGCATGCGGGTTTACAAGGAAATGAGCGGGCTGACAAGCTCGCAGGTGAGACTACTGTGGAGGGCGGACGCGCCATGGACCAGGCTGACATTCTGAATGCTCTACGAGAAGTAAGACTTTTGCGAGAACCAAGTGATGACTGTGAATCTACAACAATGGCCAGACTGCTAGAGCAGCAAATTAAAAGAGGGGTGGCCAAACAAGAACACTACGCAGGAAGCCAAAGAAGATTGATAAACCAACACAGAACTGGCGTCGTTAGCCGCTACACGCTGCGGGATTTGCTGAGGAGGGGATCCGAGCACTTATGGACTGAATGGTTCGATGTGCAATGAGGATGATTTGTCGACTAACTAACTAACTAACTAACTCTATTGAGGCAGATTTTTAACATTAACTTGGACTCTGAAGTTGACCCTGCCTAAAATGGTTATCAGAAGAAGTCTTGGGAAGTAAGCCGGCTCCGTGGCGAAGGGATTGTGGACGAAGTTCGTAATCCTGCATACACGCATTCAAAACACAGCTGTGGGCGATTTGGCAGCAAACCGCCTTACGTTAGTTATTTTTATGAAATAGTATGGGTGCTGGTCGTCCAGAAAGAAATGGAAAACTACTGAGCATAAACTTGTCCAGGAATCATTAACAGCCAAAAAATGCTAGGGTTGACTGCTATGTCCTGTAAAGGACATGCAACTAACTTTTTAACTTGGGAAGTAAAAGCAGCCAACATGACACTGACCAATCACCCACCAAATGCTGATTAGTCCATACAAATATGGGTCTAACAATTTTGTTTAAATTTGCTTTGATGGGAATTTAAATATTGCACCTGGCAAGTACTACAATGGCTCCTCTTTGTATGTTCCAAGATAAATTGTAAAAATCTCACTTACACACACAATCATATAGTCTCTTTGTTGTAATATCTGTATGTCAAACATGTCTAGTCTGTGGGTGATTGTGCGGAGCCAGGGATGTTTGTAAATGGTGTTTTCAGTGGCAAACCAAGGCAGTCCCACTCCACCCATGATTTTATGTAAGTGTGATTTGGATAATGTCCATGTTTGACATTGGTAGCATAGAGTTGGTGTGAATATGCTATTTATTTGGCGTTTGCAGGCGAATATTTGGATGTTTCAGTAAGTGTGAGCACACTAAAAACGTAATGTTTTTTCCATTTATTGGTAAAATAGTATTTATTAAAATTTCTAATGACATAATACATTTATATTTTACAATGCTAATGACAGAAAGCCAGTCTCCCTGGCAAAGGAGTTAACAATTTTCTCCATAATCCTGTATATTCAGGAGGGGAACACAGCTGCACAAGATTCGTAGCGGATCGCGTTGCTTTGGTTACTTACAGGAGTATGTGAGTCGGTCACTCAAAAAGCAATGGCAAACCTGAGCGTAATCTTGCCAAGACATCAACAGAGGTAAAATGCTGGTGTTGACAGCGATGTCCTGTAAATAGGATATGCGAGGGGGAAAAAATGACAGAAAGAAATTTTAGTGGTGTTGAATACTGAAGAGAATGAGGCATTGCATTGACACTGAAAAAAATCAGTTGCGTGTCCTTGACAGAATGTCGCAGTCAACTCCAGCATTGTGTGGCTGTTTGTGATCTCTTGGAAAGTTTACTTTCAGTAGTTTGCCATTACTTTCTGAACAACCGGCACCAATACCATTTGATAACAAACCTACGCACTGCGTTCACAACAGTTAAGGAAATATTAACACAGGGTCCTGTACAAGGCGGCTAGAAACTTCACAAATGTTAAATTTTAGCATGGGTGATCCATGTTTCGCCATCTTATATGATCACTTGAGTCGTGGATCAGCTGTGTTCTTGCTTCGACCATACCATGTGGTCAAGCCATCTAGATAATTACTTCTCTGCCTTCCCTTGGTTTTTTCCCCTCAATCTTACTGGTTGTCACCACGTTCTCTAGTTTATTTCTTCTAATTTCCCCCCCCCCCCCCCCCCCCACATATCCTATTTACAGAACATCGCTGTCAACACCAGCATTTTACCGCTGTTGATTTCTTGGCAAGATTATGCTTAGTAGTTTACCATTGCTTTCTGAGCGACCGGCTCACATACCCCATAAATAACAAGTATGGCGCGATCCGCTACCAAATCTCGCACAGCTGCGTTACCCTATGTGGATATACGGGATTATGGAGAAAGACGTTAACCTCATAGCCAGGGAGACAATGTTCAGATCTTGTCAGTATTTTTCTTCTTGATCCATGTTAGGCCAAGAACTTTAATACATCTAAGCTTAAAAGCCCTCATTTTCTTCACAAGTGTTTGTGAAATGGCTGGTAGCTCACAACTACGTTGCCACAAGAAAGTTGCCCATTCTCAAACAAGTTTATGTTAACTCTGTTGGTGTTTTGAACATCTCCCATTGTTGTTGATACATAGTCAAGATATTCAGTTTGTGAAATTTTCAATTTCTTCACTGATTGCAATGTTTGGTTGGCGTGTAAGGCGCGCCCCCCCCCCCCCCCCCCCAACGGCATGAGCTGAGAATACCTAGCCTAAGAAGCAAACCACACTATGGCAAGAAAAACAAACAAACAAAAGTGTAATAATATAAATCCACATTTAATATAATAAACAACCATCACTGTGCAAGCCAATTCAGCCCAGTAGTATCATACAATCACGTATGCAACAAGTGATAACCTGTCAATGACATTGCGCACTGTAAGTTTCAACATTAGCTAACGGAAGAAAACAAAACACTGAACAAATGCAGAAATTCACGCTAAGCAAAATAATAAAACACAAATTGTAAACAGTGATGTTTGGCTCACCATATTTATTATGTAGAAACCCCACTTTCCCTTCACTGGTAATGATCAAATAAACACAAAAGAACAAGTGGTCCTTTGTAATGAAAGTGTGCGTTTTCACATTCAAACACTAATCAAGCCAGCAGAACACTGATTAATGAGAAAACTTACAGGATTTTTAATCAAAAGTAAGAACATTTCATCAATCTGATGTCCCAGGTGCAGCTCTGTTAGCAATATGCAATTTAATCCTCTAGAATGCAAGTAAACCAACTAAGCCTCTCATGTGGTTATCCTCGCACACAACAGATTCAAAAGCTATCATTTGATCAACACTATGTTGTTCTTTATCCATCAAACTTCAAGCATGTATATATTAAAAAACACTACAACAACAAAATTATTCAACAAACATTCTTTATGGGGTAAAATGACATTCATTAATAGACTTTTTTTTATCAATTTCCTGGAGAACTTAAATCCAAGAATCTGCAGAAACTTATCTTTCTATCACCATCCCACAGAGGGGGAAAAAAAATCACTACTGTGGTTGTACCTTTAAAGAAAGTCACTGCCAAAACTGGTCAACTAAGTTTCTGTGGCATTGTATTTCACATCAACACCTCCAGTTTCTCAATGCTGCTATTTTTGTCTGTTCTGTGAATCCTCTCATTTTACTACATTAAGAAAAGGTCCGGTGACAAAACATATCTATATCTTACTCCATCTGTTCTTAGCTGTCCACTTTATTTCCCATTTTAATTGCTACTACTTGTTTCCAGTAAATATTATTCTTCTGAGATTTTTCCTCATCCATTTTAATATATCTCAACATTTTGATCATTCCAAAATACTGCTTGAATACCTTAAAACCATTCCATAATACATAATTCAAAATAATTGTATACAATTCACTTGTTCGAGGTTCAATACTGATTGATAATCGAGGTTGCAACTTCACGGCAACAGGTCATCCCCATTATGCTCCGTTCCTGTGCCAGTGAATATAACTGCTTGCTGAAAGCCTTCTCAAATATCATGTTTACGCTGTCATAAGGACATTCCACTAATGTCTCTCCATTTAAGCTGATCATTTTGATATTTAAAAATTCTCGATCACGTAAAATCTTGTAATAGCACAATTAACTGTCACTGACAAGGCAGCACCAAGAGTCTTCAGCCCGTTATCTTTGTGAATGAAACTTTTGGAAATCAAACTGAAAAGTGAGTATGTAACTAAAAGATATTGTTCTTTATGCTTCTCAAGAATACTGTTATTTAAAAACAAAATACACATGCATACAAAATGCTAAGACAGGTCAGTTTACACTCAAGTATTTCTGTACAGAAGACTGCCTTTTTCCTCCCACAGCAATACAAAATGCTAAGACAGGTCAGTTTACACTCAAGTATTTGTGTACAGAAGCCTGCCTTTTCACCCCACAACAATACAAAATGCAAGAAACAGTAACTCCATTTATTTTAACAATTACTTAAACTAAATCAAATGTAAGTCTAGGCACCAACTTCACCTGACAATTCACGCAAAAACAATCTTACATGATGTAACTGATTCAATCACTCTTGTTCATGAAAAATGTGAACAATAACATATAAACATCTTGTTGTTTTTGTCAATGAATCCTGCATATGTTCTGGTCAACATACTCTGCAAGTTAAGTTTCAGCAATTCTGAAATTTGTTCTCAAGATAATCACAGTGACTTTGTTGGTGACTGAGTGCAGATAACTTTGAGAATCATTTACAAAAGTATTAATAACATCGGGCCTATCAATTTAAACAGGGTTCACCATCAAAACACGAGGGTGAATGATAAAGCTTCATGAATAAGAGATGCATCTGTAACCAAACTTCAAGCAATTGTTGGTAACAGTTGGACGTCGATAAGAATGACACTCCATGCCATAACTAGTCTAAACAATGATATGGTACAACGAGAATGAAATGGTAATGATTTTAATGTGCATCACATAAGTGGTTTGTTCCAACCAGGTGACCAGCTTGTTACAACTCATCCTTGGTAGATTCATCAGAATCCTGCAACAAATCAAGGATATTACTTTAGAAGACAACCAAATAGTAGTGGTTTCTATTTTAGTTCTTGTCTTATATAAAGGTAATCTCATGGCAGGTAAATCTGCATAGGTATGAATTGCTAGTCTTCATGTATACTAGGTCACGGCTTTATAAGGCCAGGTGATTAGCTCCATTCATCGCACCTTTTCCTTCCCTGACCTTATAAATTGAGTACTAAAAAATTATCCAGGAATGGAAGATGACAACAAAGGGAGTTAGTCACCCTAGCTCATTGAGTCATGACCTGGTATATGTGAAGGCTTAACACCTCAAGCTCAACATGACAAGAGATTACCTTGACCCTTCAATACCAGACTTTAGTCACAGATATAGTAACTTAAGGCGTAACAACAAAATTATATATATATATATGGACATTAATAAATCAATCACAATCAGCAATGGGCTCAATAATAATGTCCTGGGTTCAATCCCCAATTGCAAAAGAATTCTTGTTACCACCTTCAAACAGTTCCTGAGGTCAGCATGGCTGAATGGATAAGAGCATTTGTTCTTAAACATCCTGTGTGCTGATGCCGAGGTAGAGGGCTCGACTCCTACACTGATCAGTTGACTTGGGGACATAAATTACAAGTACCTCTGAGAAGTCGGAGTGAGTAAATAGGAAATGCAAATCCACACACAAAATTTCAGTCCAGTGGACTAATATGCATGTGTATGGACTACGCTTGAGTTCAAAGCATCCATCCATCATGTGCCATGCCGGTAAGCGTGGGCGGTCATGTTCTGCCATCTCACTCGATCACCAGAGTCGTGGATCAGCTCCGCGTTTCTGTCTCGACCATGCCACAAGGCCAAGCCATCCAGGTACTTGCTTCTAGGTCTTCCCCTTGGTCTGTTCCCCTCGATCTTACCAGTTGTCACCAAATTCTCCAATCCATTTCTTCTCATAACATGCCCAAAAAATTTTGACTGTCTACGTCTAATTTCTCTAATCAATTTACGATGTTCATTTGTTTCTTGACGGACTTGTTCATTGGTCTTTCTGGCTGTCCATGGTATTCTTTGCATTTTCCTCAGAAACCACATCTCTACAGCCATCAGATGTTTTTCAGCCTGACTGCTCATTGTCCACGCTTCACATCCATATAAAAGTACAGGTTCAATGTAGCATCTCAACACACTTTTTCTCGTTTCAATTGACATCTTTTTATTGGTCAATATGTTTTTCATCTTGCTAAAGGCTACTTTTGCCATGGCGATTCTTGTTCTAATCTCTTCAAGGCATCTCCCATCAGATGTTATTACTGTTCCGAGATAATTGTACCTGCTCACTTGTTGAAGAATATTCCCATTTACTTGTATATTACATTGTGGTATTTCGTCCTTCCTAGTGACGACCATAATCTGTGTCTTTTTACAATTTAATTCTAACCCTAGTTGTTCACTGTGTGTAACAATCGCATCTACTAAATTTTGCAGGTCCTGTTCATTGTCTGCAATCAAGACTGTATCACCTGCATATCTAATGTTATTGATGCATCGTCCCCCAATGTTGATTCCTTCCATATCTTCAATATTTCTGAAAATACTTTCACTGTACAGGGAAAACAGATCTGGAGACATTACACATCCCTGTCTCACACCCCTTTTAATAGGCTGATATTGGCTTACTTCATTATCAACTCTTATGGCAGCTTGTTGTTTCCAATATATGTTTTTTACAAGTCTAAGATCTTTTCCATCAATTTGTAAATCTTCAAGCATCCTTATCATGTTGACATGTCTCACTTTATCAAAAGCCTTTGTGTAGTCAATAAAGCAAAGGTGTAGATCTTTGTTTACTTCTATAGAACGTTCGATTATGTTTCTCAGTATATACACAGCATTTACTGTACCCTTGCCTTCCACAAACCCACATTGTTCTTCTCCTATTTCAGGTTGTATTTTCCTCCTAACTCTTTGCATGATAATTCTTAGCAAAATCTTTGTGATGTGACTCATTATACTAATTGTTCGATGTTGATCACATTCCAAGGCTCCTGATTTCTTTGGGATTGCAATAAATACAGAATTACATAACTCCTGAGGTATATTTCCAGTATCATATATTGTATTAAGCAGACTGGTAACTTTATCTATTCCATATTCTTCTAAAGCATTAATCATTTCTGTTGTGACGCTGTCTGAACCGGGGGTCTTGCCAGATTTCATATGGTTAAGCGCATTCTGAACCTCCATCTTTAAAATTGCTGGTCCTTCATTATTATTTTGGACATCATACTGTTCGTCTCTGTTATCGTCATAAAGGTTTTTCACATAATCTGACCATTCATGTAAGATCTGATCTTTTTCTATTATGACTCTTCCATCTTTTGTCTTTAGGCAGCCTGCTTGCTGCGTACGTGTACGTGTTCTTTGATTAGTAAGCTCCTGAATTCTTTTGTGCATTAGTTTCGCATTGTTACTGTTGTGTTGTTTTTCAATTTCTCTGCAATTTTTCTCAAGCCATGTTTCTTTTGCCTCCTTACATAAGGTAGTTCAAAGCAAGCAATGCAAAATAAAACAGTTCCCAAGATCATGCCACTCTCTCAAATGGGCAATACTTGTGAAGTAAAGGTGTTGAACATAGTCAGCCTGGTTCAGAATTGAGTGAAGATCATGCCACTCTCTCAAATGGGCAATGCTTGTGAAGAAAAGGTGTAGAAATGACATGGTCAGCCTGGTTCAGAATTGAGTGAAGATCATGCCACTCTCTCAAATGGGCAATACTTGTGAAGAAAAGGTGTAGAAATGACATGGTCAGCCTGGTTCAGAATTGAGTGAAGATCATGCCACTCTCTCAAATGGGCAATACTTGTCAAGAAAAGGTGTTGAAATGACATGGTCAGCCTGGTTCAGAATTGAGTGAAGATCACGTCACATCTCTACATCAACCATGGGTTGAGCTTTTCTTGTTTATATTACATTCTCTTCTTCTCCCAGGAGTCCTATAAACAATGTATACCAAAGACCACACACATTTGTTTGAATCCTCTCTCTCTCACTGTCTGTTAGTGCACATCTGTTAACATTTACAACTGAAGCTGAAGGAGCACGCTCATCCACACACACACTGTGAATCTACTGACTATATAGTAGACTTACTTTATCTTCATCTGTGACCTCCTCACCATCCTCATCAGCTGCATTATCATTAGTATTGTCTGCTGCAACCTCTTCCTCTTCAGGTTCTTCTTCAACCTATAAAAATGGATAATGTGTGTAGTTTAATTTCCTGTAAGAAAGGACAGTAGTTTATTTAACTTCTTAATATGAAGATGATTGTGAACAACAGCTTATAAGCACCCAGCTCAGTGAGTCACTTTCTCTCTAAAAGTTTATTTTAGTAACTGTGATATTCATGATGTGTTTTGTCACATAACTTTTTGAACATTACAAAACACTGAAATGTGTTCATAAACTAATGCATTTGTTTACTGTCACCTTAGCTTCTTCATTTTTATAAACTGCTGTTAGCATATTGAGACATTTACAATTGTGTATTGTTACTATCAATCACACAGGTAAACCACTTGTTATACTAACAGTTTCTTTGGTCAGGGGAATCTTCTTTTTCTTTTGCTTTTGTTTGATATTTAGTTTGTTTTGGATATAATCGTGTCTTGCCTGTTTACAGCACAGCGACAATACTGACTCCTTACAACTGCACATCGAACTTCATGTGTTAACCAAGTTAGCCTTCCCGTCCCTAGTAGTTTTGCAGGACTTCCAATGCTTTAAAGTACTGACACCCTTGTTTATCTAAACAGGCCCATGCAAAGCAAGTACATGCACGCCATTCAGCCCTGGAGTGGATGTATGATCTCTTCAAGAGGAGGCTTCCATAAATGCAGTGCCAGCAGATGATGCTCTGTAAACCTCACCAGTGTTGGCTTTATTCTTGTAGCAAGCTGTTCTTAGCAAAAACCAGTGCAGGAAGTCGAAACCAAGATCCTAATCTATGAAACAAACGGCCATAGCAGCTTTTGGTGGTTAACATAGTAAGGGATCAAAACTGTCATTATGTGGATGTCATCAAGTCCCATGTCTGCAGGTCTCTGAAAGCACGGCCTATGATGAACATGAGGTTCAGTCAAGAGAAACTATGCTAGTCATCGATGTGAGCACAATATAAGAGCATCATGTGTCACTTCTGCACAGAGGAACCTTTTACTGTAGGTACTAGACCAAATTATAGCTTTGAATTCTGCAATTAAACAAAGGTATAAACTTGTTTTTGTTAAATGTAAAGATGTAAAATTAACATTAAAATTCGGAGCAAATCTGAATTTTGTTTCCCATTCACATTTAAAATCTGCAAACTTTAGTTTCTATGATGAGATGCCACCATGCCTTTTCAGATTTTGTTCTCATAACAAAGCTGTCTACATAAAAAATTCAAAGAGAAAATGAGAGACAACATACACGAGAGAATAGAGAGAAAAAAGGAGTGCTTCATTTTTCCTTACCGTTTCATTTAAGTCTACATCCACACTCATCCTCAACATCTTTTCAATACGCTTGGCAAAGTCCAGAGTATCTTTCACCTGATAACCTGATCTCAGTGTGGCTGTGTCAAACAGCACTTTGGCCAAATCTCTGGCATTCTCATCACTTGGATCAGCCTGAGAACAGCAAACACATAAAATACAGCAAGCGAACAATCATGAACATTGATGGATAATTTTCTTCTGCATGTCAAGTGCATTGTGGATCTTTGTGCAGCTCATACACCATATCAAGTCGTGACACCAAAGCTACTTATTAAACCCCAAACTGTTAGGCAATTATAGAGCTGATGCTGACTGACTTTATTTATCTGCAGGTGAGTTGTATTAAACAATTTTTACACAGAAGAGAAAGCATAATTAATATCAAGTGCCAATTAAGGCAATGTGCAGCAGGTAAAATACATTTTTTTTTTCAAATCGGCTATTTTTGGAATAGTTCATTTTTAAACACCTAAGCATGTCTTCTATCAGATTCGGTGCTTATTTTTGTTTAAAAGCTGTTATTTTAATGAAATATTCATATTTTACTTAACCCACCCTAGGTGTCAAATTGTCTGCTTATTGAAAATTGTTATGAAATTGACGTTTTTCAAACCATAGCAACAACCAGTATCTCGGCTAAGCGCTATCCACATGTGTCACACACCAATTTATAGGTCACGATCTCCCCTAATTGTTCATTAAACATCCGAGTTTGTGTAATTGGGAACTCTTCTATGTACAACTGTTTCTTTTGAATCAATAATCTTCCGGAAACTTCCATACATGGAACACCTCGCGTGAACGTAAGCAATTCGCGATCCCTGTTGGCTGAAACTGATCATGTGGGTTTCCAAGATGGCTGTTTTGCTGTGTTTTTTGAATAGCGACCGATCGATATGCAAATTGAAAAATGCCTTGTTCCAAGAAATCTAACATCCAGCCATCTGCTCAACGTAAGAAATCATGCAGTCAATAACTGGCAAATAACCGTCGTAAACATTACAGAAAATTCTGAATCAGACCCAGCTGAACAAAACAGTGCATGTCATCTTCAAGTTTTTGACAGTGAGTCTGAATGATTCAGTAGCATCGTGTTCTTTTCAAAGTTGTGGAAGTGACTCTTTTATTGCAAGAAAAACAAAACCAGAAGCCAATTTAAAAGAGATACTTATGAATATATGACCTCCTCTAGCAGGAAGTATGTTTCTGTTGATGACAACATATACCAAAAACTGGAACACAGAGCAGTAGTTGATTGTTCAGAAATGGATGAAATCATCAAAACGTTATGTTGTCCAGTATGTAAAAATACTAGTTTTAATTTTAAAACTGACAGCAAGAAAGCCAAAGGATTAGCTGTGCATGCAGAGGTTTACTGCTCTTGTGAAGAAGTAGTTTGTGGAAGATACCTATCTGCAAGAAGTAATGATGGGGATAGATCTTTTGCCATCAACAGCCAGTCTGTATATTCTGCATTAGTTTGTGGGATGGGTGCAACAGCATTCAATAATTTTTGTGAAAATATGAACCTGCAAGATCTTCATCACAAAACATTTTACAACAAAGCCAATAAACTATATTCAAAGATAGAAGATCAGGAGGACACTGTTTTCTCTCAAACCATAAAGTATGTTCGACGTGCTCATGCACAGCAGTCAGGCATCACTCTACATGACAGGATGTTACACACATGGCTCAACAGTGACAAGCTTGAGAAATATCTTTTGCCAATTTATGACAGGCTGTCTGACACTAAACTACTTAGTAGATGTGTGTCAGGACAAACTCAGAATTCTGATTTATGGGCTTGCTGTACTAAAGACAACTTTGCCTTACGCAAGCGCGTTCAGTTTGCAGTTGTAACTGCAGCAAGAGAGTTCAACTTTGGAGCTGCTGCTGCCCAAGACACTGCCCAATTTTTTTTAAATTTTCTACAGGCCTACATATGCAGAGACTAGGAGCATCTAGGATGCAGAAGAGAGAAGTACAAGGTCAAGCAAACTAAGAGACGCGACGGTGTACGAATGGCCAAACTGCAGAGACAAGGTGAGCTGCATGCCCTGGAGGGAGGTCCTGCATACGCAGCAGGATTGTTTTAATTATCATGTACTGTTGTAAACTTTTCTCTGTGTAAAAGAACATGTTAAAGCATTAAAATAACTTTATTAGTATTAAAAAACATGAAAATAATTTGTTTTTCCGTTTTCTCATTTCGCCAGTTTTTATACTTAGGTACAATTTTTTTTCAAAAGTATTGGTTAGATTATAATGAAACTGCAGTTATTCTTTACTGTATTACTTACATTACGAGAAGAGCAATCTTTGAAATTAAGATTTAGTTTTTGTGCAGCAGTCAAAAAGCCACAAAAATTGTCATGAAAATTTTACATTTTTTAAATTATGAAGGAAAAAAATGCACAGAAATATCATTAAAATTTTCTACTGAACTTGTAAAGGGTCTATTTATTTGCATATATACACCAAAGAATTTAGCCTGTACATTAAAAAGAAATTCAATATGGCCGCTGTCTATCTTGGTTTCCATAGCAACCGTTAAGTGCAGTCAATTTGACAGTATTTTATCGATCAGACAGTATTTTATCGATCAGCAGTCTTCAGTATCAAACCCTATACCATAACAGAACATAGAAATTAAATATTATAGAATTTAATATTTTCTGCCTCACATCGCCTTAAGTAGAACATGTGTTGCGTGGGTGATCTTGCTTCTCAACACTTTGTGATCTCCAACAGCATGTTTCAATTCGTGTGCAGATTCCCTTCCACATCATGACACAAGACTGTCAAGAATTTTCTGTCTTCCTGATCTTTTTCTCCACAAATCTTTCCGGTTGTCATAGTATATTCCAGTTTTGTTTTCTCGTGTGGCTAAATCACGAAAACTTGTCTCTTTCTGACGTTTATGGTAAGTTGTTTTTGTGTGACTTAGCTTCCAGGTTGTTAATTTTAACTGTGCAAGGAATTTTCAGCATTCCTCTCAAACACCTCCATGATTATTCTTTTTGCTTGTTTATTAATTAGGATTCGCAGCCATATGTTAAAACTGGTTCTACTTAACCTGCAAAAATACTTTTTCTAACTTCCAATGACAAAGACTTAATCGCATAAAATGTTCATTTGACAGAATATAAAACAATTTTTGCTTGTTCTATATCTCTGTAATGCATCTTCCATCTGATGTTATCCATGTGTCTAAATATTTGAATTTCTGTACTTGCCCCGAAACATCATTTACTTTAATTGTACATTTAGGCACAATACGCTTTTTTCCATGACTTCTGCCTTCCTATTATTCAAACTAAGGCCAATTTTTTCAATGTCTAAAAGAATACAAATGGATAATTACACTTTATTTTGTGGTTATCTACCTCTTCATAACTGTCAAAATATTTAAAAAGCTAACTATCCAGTTTCTGTTAATTACTCTTACCTCAATTTGTTCTTTCAGTTTCCTGACGAGAGGATGTTTTGCATTAATCTCAAGAGTTTTCTTCTGACTGGCATAAAATCTAAGAAAAGAATATAAATAAACATGTACAATTTACACATGTGTGTTCACATTATTGGAGTAAAGATATAAAATAAACTACTTTCACACAAAGTTATCCAGCATCTTTATGACCTGATCGGCAAACTGAACAAGGTAACCAAAGACAATTTACACATCTAACCTTTCTTGCTGAAGTAAAATGAGTTTCAAGTGCTTATTATTTCTTCAGTTTTGTACAATTTGTTGACATGTGTTTAGAAGAATTTTAAGGGCTGAAGAGTATCTATCGCCTGCCAGTGCTGTTGCCACATGATGTACAGTTTGGGTTTATAATTATTTTACCTCTGACAGATATGGATTCTTTCCCAAGAAGGAGATTAAAATCAGTGTAGCTTAACCCTTTACAGGGCAGAGCGGCCATTACCGGCCGATCACTTAAACGAGCATAGCGGCCATTTACGTCAGATACTATTATGCATTGTAAAAACGCGATCTCTCGGCTTTCCGGCACTTCCGACGGCTACTTTTGCTTTTGCCGACAGCTTGACAACGTGGCCGCCATTTGTAAACGCGATAGTATGAATTTGAACTGACTTTTACGGAATTTTTTTGATAGTTTTCAGGATTTTTTACGCTGTTTTTCAAAATGGATTTCAGCGATTCTTCAAGTGATAGCCGAGATTTCGCTAGGTTCAATTTAAATGACATTAAAGGGCACGAAGTTGACTATTAATCGGAGCTAGATATCAGTGCAAAGCGTTACTTTGCATTAGCAGTCTGAGTCGGACTTTAAGAAAGTGATTATGATTCTGAAAATGTGTTTGTAAATTGCCGTATAGATGACGGAAAATCACAAACAACATGCTGTATTTCAGTAAATATTTGTGTTCATATATGGATTACCAACAACAATCACGTGAGTAACATATTCTGCATGCTTTTCCCTTCATTGTGTTGTTTATTTAACTAAAATCGGTTGACTAACACCTTATTTGTGATGTTTTTACTAACGCGACCCGAAATTTTACCAAACCTGAAAAAATCTTGCCCGTTCAGGGCTACAAAACGGACAAGCGTCTGCCCTGTAAAGGGTTAATCTCAAGAGACTGACAGCCTACAACCTTGGCCACCTGCTAGTTAGCAGCAGCACCAATCAATATTTACTAACTATAACAATTATATCCCTAAGATTATCATTATCAGTTACATCTCATGTCCCATACAAAATGAGTGGCCACTATTTAACAATATTTGTTAACACTCCTAAGACAATCATGCACAAATATTCTTCATGTCACATAAAATTCATAGCCAATATTTAATAACTGTAGTGACTAAATGCCAATGACAATTATTTGCAACCATTCTTAATATCAAACAAAACTAATGGCTTATTGGTCAATATTTAATTACTATAGAGATTATATGCCATAGATTATACACAACAAGATTTTACCAACTAATGATGCCACACACAAATTTAATGGCCAAATTGTAATAACTATTTTTTTTTCGCATATCCTTTACAGGACATTGCTGTCAACACCAGCATTTTACAGCTGTCGATTTCTTGGCAAGATTACACTCAGTAGTTTGCCATTGCTTTCTGAGCGGCCGGATCACTTATCCCGTAAGTTACCAATGCGAGAACCGCTTTTAATTCTCGCGCACTGCATTACTCACTATAGAGACAATATATCAAAGACATTCAAAGTGATTCTTCATATCACACATACAATTAATGATCAGCCAGGAATGAAAATTAATGATTTAACTATCAACTACTGTCATTTTACAAAAATAGCGCTGCAATTCTGTGTGACCACAAGATGAAGATGTTGGGACAACTTACTGGGAAGACGCATCTCCCTGTTTGGCATAAGCTTGAGATTTCATGATCCTCTCCATGTTGCCTGACCAACCATACTGACTTGCAACTAAGGCACATGGGGAGCTTGTCAAACGTTCAGAGATTGTAGCTTTCTCAATCTGTAATTGAGCACACAAAATCAAAATAATAATAATAAACTAGGTCTATAAAATTCTTATGCTTGTTGTCCATCAAAATATAATGTAAATGATCTTTTAACTCTTTCATTGCCAACGAACATGTGATGTGTAACTAACCTTTCCTCTTATGTCCCAAACATTGTGCTATGCATCTTCTTTCTTTTTATGTTTTGCCTGAGCATTCTATAAAATCTGGCTACCCCAGAAAAGATACTTTTGATCTCTTTATTTTCCTATAACACTTTTGGAGTGCAATAATATCTGTCAAGGATGTTTTATTGAACAAAGGAAGATTTTTATGTGAACCCCACAGCTGAAAGTGTTTAATCCTTTACCGGGCAAATCATCCGAATGTGTCTTTACCCCAGGGCAAACCGTCCGAAAGCGTCAGTGACTATTATGCATTGTAAAAACGCGATCTCGTGGCTTTCCGAGACTTCCTATTGTCTACTTTCGGTTTTGCCGATAGCTTCGGGTTTACGCTTTGTATTTCAAAATGGATTTTGATGATTCTTCAAGTGATAGAGTTTTCGCTAGGTTCAATTTAAGTGCATGAAGATGACTGAATTGCAGCTAGATATCAATGATACCAGCGTGGGCAGTGTACGTACACACTTTGAAGACTGAAGAAAGTGGTTCTAATTCTGAAAATGTGTTTGTAAATTGCTGTATAGATGACTGACAATCACAAACAATATTTTGTATTTTGTAAATATTTGTGTTCATGTGTGGATTAGCGGCATCATTCACGTGAGTAAAATATTCTGCATGCTTTTCTGTTCATTTTGCCGTTTATTTGACTAAAATCTGTTGACTAACAACTGATATGTGATGTTTTTACTAATTTAACCCTAAATTTTACCGAACCTGAAAAAATCTTGCCCATTCAGGGCTTAAAAACAGACACACGTCTGCCCTGTAAAGGGTTAATGAACAAATGAAGATTTTTATGGAGCTGAAAGAGCTAATTTAACAAACAAATGAAGATGTTTACATGAAACCTTCACGGGCTGAGCAGATGAATTAATTAACTTGATAGGGAACTGCGATAATTTAATAAGCATGGTAGGACAAGTAATCGCCACCTGCTAAGTGAAGGAGAGACTGACCACCTATTCCCCCATGCACTCAGGCCTACAAAATGTGATGACCCTATCACATCACAGGCCCATAGCAGAAAACTGCTTCAGAACAAATTAAACAATTTTCTGGCCTGAAAGAGTTAACAAACAAATGAAGACTGCTATGTGAAACCTAGAGTGGAAAGAGTTAGGAGCATTCAAGCTCTAAAGAAAAACTTACTTTGTCTTTAAGAGCTTCGTCCTTCAGCCAGTCTGTAAGAGGCTTGAACTCCTTCTCCAATGCCTCTTTCCTTTCTTTAGCTTTGTCAGATGTGTCCAGATTCAAGCCCTCCTTGGCAATGTTCTGGAATTTCTTGCCTTCGAACTCGGGTAATGACTGGATACAGTATTCATCAACAGGCTCAGTCAGGTACAGAACTTCATAGCCCTTTTTCAGCAGACGCTCCACGAAGGGGGAGTTTTCAACCTACAGAGAAGAGACAAATTTGCTATGACAAATTTAAGAATATCGTTTCGAAAAACTAAGAAAAATGTTATGAAGAAGTCACATTTTACAATGATGTTATAGGTGAAATTAAGCGTAAAATTGCATGAATAAATTGAATGTCACTTTTCTTTCAGGTCAGGGAAACACACTGGACTAATAAAAAGCCCTAACCTAGCTTTACAATATACCAGATATCACAACTGTGGTAGTATAATGAATGCACAAGCTACCCTGTTGAATTATCCTAGATCAATCCCCTCAAAGTGTTTTCAAGGTACATATGGCTTTGCGGTTTACCCAGTCTTACAAGTTTATTGAAAACTTCTCTAGTAATGAAACAATGGGGAAAGATGCTGATCACCTCATTTAACATAGCGTTCACACAGTACATGTAAATTCTATCACTTCATCAGCAGCATTTGGCAAAGGAATGCAGTTTTGGGCTGTATGCAAACTGTCCCCAAAAAGATCTCTAACTTTCCATCCGATTTCACAATATGCCATTTAAAAGTATGTACTTTTCTGTAAAACAGATTACATATGGCCAGATTTCACTCAGTAAATTGTTACCAAGTGAACAAATGAAAACATGCAGACGCAACAATCACCTACCTCTTCTCTACTGGTTCCAGCCATGAAATAGATGGCCTCCTGCTTGTCCTTCATCCTCTCTAAATAATCTGCTAAAAAGGTTTGTTCGGTCTGAGAGTTTGATGAGTAAAACTTCAGTAGCTTGGCCAGACGAGTTCTGTTTGATGTGTCTTCAATAACACCCAGCTTGATGCTGCAGAAAGAAGACCCAATGTATGTTTAAAGCCCCTGTACCACTACATAACTGTTATAAATATTAGCTGCAAGAATTACTTCTGCCTCTTGCCTTGTATCTCCCGCCACAGCATAGTTCCTCAAAATCATTTCATCTTAGTCCATCCATTTTTTCTTATCCCTAATAATTCCTTCCATGCCCCCGTCTATCTTTCCCAGCTAACTTATTTTTATTCTCTTTTCTCATGACTTGCTCATGGCTGGTTGCATGTTGTAGCTAATGTCTTCAGCTCAGCACAAACACTTAGCTGCCTTCTAGGACACTAAGCAGATTTCAGTGTTAAAATTCATTGCCTCCATTTCTGACCTCAGTAACATATGGGACATCTTTTTGGTCATGGTGAAAACTGTGACTACCAGCAAACTTGATGTGAAAAGCGCAAGGGGAAGAAAGAGATCAATACCTGGAAGTCTTGGCCACGTGGCGTAATTATGACAAGACTACAGACCTGATCTGTGACTGCTGATCACTGAGATGGTGAATTATGATAAGACTACAGACATGATCTGTGACTGCTGATCACTGAGACGGTGAATTATGACAAGACTACAGACCTGATCTGTGACTGCTGATCACTGAGATAGTGAATTATGACAAGACTACAGACCTGATCTGTGACTGCTGATCACTGAGATGGTGAATTATGACAAGACTACAGACTTGATCTGTGACTGCTGATCACTGAGATGGTGAATTATGACTGCCAATAGCTTGACAGATGGTGAATATTTCTTCTTCCTGGTTCATAACATATTTAATCATGCAGTCCTCCCATTCCCACTCTGTGGTCAGCCATAAACAACATCATGAAGTTGTATATGCTGTCCTCTTTGTACAATTAGTTATAGTCTGGTCACCACAATTCTAAAAGATTATATAACGATGCCCTGGCAGCAAATTTTAGGTGAATTTTGGTGTCATAACACCGAGCCGCAGCGTAAATGATGAGTAAGAGGAACAGATCGAGGCTAATAAAATAGCAGATAAGTCAATACAATCATGTTATTATGAAGAAACAGAAGTAAATGGTGTGTTCAACAGAAACAATATGTGTGGGGAAGAGGAGAAATCGACAACGAAATACACTGACAATTATTCTACACACTAAACACATGTCAAATTACTTACTTTGTGCTATACTCTTTCCAGAACTTATCGTAGGTTTCTTTGTCTATTTTCTTGATCATATCCAAAGCCTTGCGTACCAGTTTCTTTTTGATGACCTTCAGTAGCTTATGCTGTTGCAAAGTCTCACGAGACACATTCAGAGGGAGGTCATCAGAGTCGACAACACCACGAACGAAGTTCAAGTACTTTGGCATCATGTCTTCAAAGTCATCAGTAATGAACACTCGACGCACATACATCTGTGAACAGTTTATTTGGTGTAACCATTAGTTATTTTGTTTCTGTATCAACTGAAGCAGATATCCTTCATATGACCACTAAAACTAAGTTTTATATTATACATTTAGTTATTAAATTTCAATGTGTAAGGATGAGAGTCCAGCATTTCTCACAACTGAATTTATAAGTCAATATCGCTGCACTCAGAACATTTCCACACGTGCTCCTTTCCCCTATTCAAAAGCCATCTTCCCCATGCTAATTATTCCAGCAAGCAATTTGATTAAGTCCACCTGGCTTCCTCACTACGCTTTGCGTATCGTCCACACCCTCTACTCACTCCCTTCTGAGCCAGTCTTTCCAGGTATGGAAACTCCACCTGTTCGGTTGCACTCTCCACCCAATTCCAATAATCCTTCACCACATTACCTTCATCATCAAGTAGTTCTCCACACAAATAAGAATCAGCAGCAGCTAATCTAGAGCAGGCTGTTCATTGCCCCACACAGCTGCATGTATTTAAACAGAAAATCCCTGATATGCCTGCCAACTCCATTCTGGCAAGAGATGCTAGCTATCCACCCGGAACATGCCAGTTTTCACTTTCCAAAGTATACTCTGTGAGTCCATTGCAAACATGTCCAGCTGTGCTGCCCCCCAATATCTGCGGCTAGTTAAATGTTTTGTTTTAATTTGCATATATTCAAAAATTGTATATTACCTTTATAACCATCAATGTAATCACCCAAAACGTTTCTTAAAAATCTCAATAGCATGCATACTATTGCTAGTATCACAGGGATTGTATTAGAAGGCTTTATAAATATATGAAAATTTCAATAGAAAGAACAATCCTGCCTCATACATGGTGTCATCAAGCTCTGGAGACTTTTCACTTTCCAACTATAGGTCTCATGGGTTCGCAGTGGAGTGTTTGGTGTGAATAAGCACAACCATCACAGGACAAAGATGCTTCATGATGGATTGAAACAGCAGTTGTTGAGAAGGTATTCAGTTTGATTCTCACAATGGCAAGATATAGACTGCACCATGAACACTGACTTGGTGCGGTTGAACGTCCACTACTTCAATTAGACAAGACAGGGGGAAGGGGGGTTGTTAATCCTTCCGCACGCTGGGATTTTAGCCAAACTGACCAACCTTTCTAAAGTTTTCAAGATTTTTCCCAGAGGAAATTTTTACTTTCAAAATTGTGCTGGGCATATGCTGCATGAGCACCAAAAGAGATTCACATGTGAACACTTGCCATGATGCTAACTTCATCACCCATCAGGTGCCAATTGGTGTCTACAAATATAGGGTAAGCACCATATTCTCATTAACACATAGAACAGAATCCTTTACTTTTCTTGTTACTTCTTCTTCTTCTGCGTTCATCTGGAGTTTTTTCGGATGTGTTTGTGTTATGCCCGTTTACAGCAGAGCTGTATTCTTGCACTGTTAGGCCGACACATCCGACTTCTGCAGGCATTTGTTGACCGGGTTAACCTTCCCGGGTCTTGTTACTTACTATGTATATTCATATTCATTCCCTATTAATTAATTTCACTGATGTGGTTAATTTCATCAGGCAAACATATTTCAGAAACACTTAACAAATACAAAACGTGTGTAAGGCAACAGGTCAAGATATTTACCTTTATGTGATCAACCTTCTTTCCATAGTTTGAGAAAGTGTCATAGGGAGAAGCCTGAGGCACAAAAAGTATAGACTTGAAAGTCACCTCTCCTTCCGCAGTGAAATGAATCTTAGCCATGGGTTCAGAGCTTTCTTTTGAAATAGACTTGTAAAAGGCATTGTATTCATCATCCGAAACATCTGATGACCTGTCAGAGGGAACAAATACATTACAAATGTTACGATGTTCGACTCAAATCTATTCAATGAAGTATGCTTTTTTTTTCTAAGGGTTTCATATGTGAATATAAAACATACTTTTGCTAACAGAGGCTGAGATGAAACAACGACCTGCTGAAATCATTTTGTTGGACTGAATTATGAAACTGGTATGCACTTAAAGGTTGGGGAAGAAACATGAGGTGGCCGTACTTACAATCAAATTACCTTAATTACACAAACCTGCATCTAGTGTTGTATAAATCTGAACTTGTTATAAATCAGCATCATTCACTGGCCATGCTCAATATGAAACATGATTGCAAACTTAAATTGCTTCACCTGAGATGGATGAGGCTGTATGTGATTCCCTCCCACTTCAGGTCATCATCATGTGCCATGCGAAGCAGCACAGGCATTCACGTCTCTCTACACACCTTGGGCCTTGATATTCCTTGCCACAGTCTCAGTACTTATGATTATATGTAATAATTTCTTGTGCCATGTTTTACACAAACACCCAGTTCTTAAAAATACTTTTGTAAATACCACAAACTGTATATGGTATCTTCTTCTTCTTCTTCTGTGTTTATCTGTACTTTATTTTTTTTTTTTGGATGTGATTGCGTTGTGCCTGTTTACAGCAGAGCCACATTCTTGCGCCATTAGGCCGACTTCAGCGGACATTTGTTGACCGAATTAGCCTTCCCGGGGATATGGTATCTACAGTTGTTAACACTTTTGAAGGCACTTTGAACACTTTTTAAAGTAAAACAGAATGTCTACATTTTTCTGAAGACTATCATAGTTGTATAACCTTAGACAAGTGTGGCAACCATAAAAAGAACCATTCATAACTGCAACTCAACCCATTTACAAGTATAAATACAATGGAAACTAGTCAGTACACATTCAACTCACTTGCGTGTCCAAATAGGTTTGACACTGTTCATCAATTCCCAGTCCCAAACAGTCTTGGTCACCTTCTTTGTCTTTGGCTTATCGCTATCTTCTTCCTCTTCAACCTTGGCCTCTTCTTCATCATCATCATCACTTGATTCCTTCTCGGCTTTCTCAGCATCATCATCTTCAATTGGCTCTTCAACCTGCTGCTCCTGTTTTGCAATATATTTGACAATTAATGGAGAATATCAAAACAGGACATAAATAAACTTAGCAGAATATTGATTTATAATTAAACTAATATAAATGATACATAAACTCAGTGGGTGGTTTATTAAAAATTAATCTAATATACAATTAACCAACTGTAAGGAATACAAATAAAATGTTTAGGAAAGCATAAAGAACTTATCCACAATAAAACTAGTTCTGTTAAGGTGTATTCATTGTTAACACATACATATTTCTAACAATTTCAGATTTGTATCAACAACACTGAAATCTCTACTCTTGAATGAATTTTCTATCATATCCTAATCTGTCCCAGTCTCTTAACCCAGATTAAAAATTATTGGACCACACTCCTCCCCAATTTGACAAAGTAAACTTGTTTCTATCATAACTTACTGAATTAATCTAATATCTGGCTTGTGTTTATTTAAGACCTACAATGCACAACAAGGCAAATAATTCCAGATATTATGTACCTGGCTTGTCCACAGGTAGATATTGAAGTTAATGAACTGGCTGTATTTCTTCACCAAGTTCTTCAGAGTAGTTTCTTCAAGGTAGTCATGGGCCTCCTCTTTCAACTGCAAACTGAGGTTACAATAGGAATTCAAAATGAATTGAGATGAGTTCAGATAATTAATTAATAGATATAGTTGTATGCTTACCTAAAAAGGCTGCAACTGCAGGTTTTCTGCATTAATTTACACAAGAAGAACAATGTAACCTTAAGCAAAATCTAAAATCTCAAGTTATCATCCTTGATCTTCTGCTAATGCCCAAAAGTTACAAATATGACAATTATTTGAAAGCAGCTTTCTCAGACAATAACACGAACATCTGAGACATTTTTATTAGCATTATCACAACAAAACCAATATGATAATGAACTATTCCAAAACCGACCACATAAAAAAAAATTACCTGACAGTGGTGCCTCGGCCAAGGGTGTTACCACGTGGATCTTTGATAACACTGAAGTTTTCAGCATCCGACTCCCAAATATACTGATCATCATCATTGTGTTTAGACGTGACAATAACTCTGTCAGCAACTGCAAATAACAAAAAGTTAGTGTTGTTAATATGTTTACTGTCAGCCTCGATCACAAACAGTACATGGATTATCAGCCTTAAACAGTGGTTGCTGCCCACGTGGAAAAGAAATTGCTTTTATCTCGTATTCCAACACCTGATCTTTTCAGTCATGGATTGCGGCTTAGAAATACTCGCTCCATCAGAAACACTAGACAGAGTGCACAAAAGTTACACCCAACATGACAATTTGGTCAATAAGATTAAGGTGTGCGCTTGCCCAAGTCATCTCATATAAAGTGAGTGACAAGTGATTCAATGCAACCAAACAAATCTAGTTACCCATGACATTTTCTTGTATTCTGTTAACCTTATCATAGCTGATAATAAGATTAGCAGAATGCTGGAGAGTGTCATGGGTAGCAAGGGAACATTACAATAACTAATTATAGAAAATTATGCATGGTGTGAGAGGAGAAATGGGTTGAGTTGTCAAAACAAAGTAAAATATCACTGGGTAATTATTATGCTTCCTACAGAGTGCAAGAAGTGAGGAAAGAGAAAAGTGGAATTCTGATAATGGAAATGCCTGAATATTCAGCATCCGTATATACCAACACCAGCTAGGATTGAGCACCTAAGGATCTGCCCTGTGTGCAGTAATGTTAGTTCAGTAGTTCAAGGAACAGTACTTTTGTCAGGAAGCTTAAGATGCTGTTTTAAACAGTAGGATTTACATTGTAAAAGTAAAATATTGCCACCAACTTTGCAGCATGGTAATGTAAACATAGAATAATCAAAAGTCAGTGTGAATCTTTTATCAAAACATGCACTGAGTGTTTAACATAGTCATTTAAGGAAATGGGGAGACCTGACAGCATAGTGGCTAGGTGCTTGGCTGCTGGCCTAGTGGTCATGAGTTCAAATCCACAACAGAGTGCTTCGTTTTAAATTGACCTGGGCTTCCATGCTGACCCAGCCTAAAATGGGTACCTTAAAATGTCTCGGTTCGTAAAGGACTGAGCACAATCTCCCACAAAGTGCCTATTTGTCTATAAAATATATGGGCCTAGCACCGGATGTCCAATGTCTAGGTTAGTAAAGGACTGAGCACATCACCCACAAAGTGCCTATTTGTCTATAAAATATATGGGCCTAGCACCGTATGTCCAATGTCTAGGTTCGTAAAGGATTGAGCACAATCACCCACAAAGTGCCTATAAAATATATGAGCCCAGCACTGTATGTCCAATGTCTAGGTTCGTAAAGGACTGAGCACATCTCCCACAAAGTGCCTATTTGTCTATAAAATATATGGGCCTAGCACCATATGTCCAATGCACTTTGGGACAGGTAAAAAGGCCCTCTACTTTTTCTTTATAGAAATGAATGTTAAAGACACAAAAGGAAGAACTTTAATCACAGTGCATAATGCTAATATACATACAATGGATATTGCTTACTAAGGAATGCAGAGTAGAATCCAACACCAAATTGCCCAATCAGGTCACTAGTTTCAGTGGCAGTGTTGGCTTCACCCAGTTTGGCCAGGAAGTCGCTGGTTCCAGATTTGGCTATAGTACCCAGATTTTTAATGAGATCATCCTTTGTCATGCCAATGCCTGTATCTGTGATGTGCAGAACTTTGTTCTCCTTGTCAGCCTATGGAGTTTGTAAATTAATATTTTATTTTTAAAAAACCCAAATTTCATTACCAATTCTTTTGTGCAATTTTAGTTTATTTACATAAGCCATTTATTCTATTCGATAAAGAGAAAGATCAAAGAGAGACCATGAATACGAGTTAGAGAGTATAATACAATCTATGCTATGCAGATTACTGACAACTGCAAACAGAAAATATCTACAACTGCTGGACATCATAGTAATAGGGTTTTAAAAACAAGGACATTCTTTGAATATCAAGAAAACAGAAACAATGGTTATATAAAAGAAAAAAGATGACAACAAAATGTAAGATAGTAGAAGGCCCTAAGCCTTGGTTGGCAACTGGTCTAGGAACGAAACTCTGGCAGGTGGACAGAGCACTGCTTTGCTGATCCAGCAGCATCTGCAGCTTGTCATGTTCCAGATGTATTGGTGTTGCCTTTCCTCTGGAGTACACTAGACAGGCTAAGAGAGGGATCATGCTGCATGGGCAACACAAATTCTAACTAAATTCAGCCCAGGCTTTGTGTTATGGAGAGGTATAACTCCATTTTACAAACTATCGCCTGTCAAGACGGCAAGGTGCCAGTCAGTCAGAAGGGAAAATGCTTAACTAAGTTAATAAATTTAAATACCAAGGGACATTCATAACATCAGATGGAAGGAGCGTGAGAGATAAAGAGCAGAATAAGGTGTGCAAAAACTTCCTTTCAGAAAAATGTAAGCGGCAAGTCACTATCATTAAATGTCAGCAAAGATAGTACTTAAATGTCATATACAACCTGATTTGCTGTATCGCAGTGAATCATGGAAAGAGAATGAACAATTTGGAACAATAGAGATGTGGTTTCTGAGACGAATGCTGTGGTGTGCCAGAGTAACTACGATTGACTGGAAGAGGTTAAGGAAAGCAGAACATTATATACAACTATAAGCAAATGACAGCCTTCTTGGGTCATGTAATGAAAAGAGTTATTGGAAAACTTCACATCAGCTGGAAAGTTCAATGGTAGAGCCATACCAAGAGAAATGATGAATGTACAGATAATGACATGTAGGAATATCATCAGTAGATTTGATCCCAAACACCTAGGAGTGAGCTCAGGGACTGGAGATGCAAGAACACCCCTGCCAGATGGCAGGGCACACTCTGATGATGATTTATACTCAAACAAATGATATTTATACTTCAAAGAAACAAGTTTTCATAACTCCACATGCTATTTTTCTTAGCTGTTCTTATATAAGAGACAGAATGAATCAAATTAAATTTGTAGAACAAACTATAGTAAACGATTATACCAATACCTTTATTTTGATAGTTAGTTCCTCTGTTGCCGCTAAAGCACTGTTATCCGTCAGAGAAAGGAAGCGAATCTTATCCAGTGCATCAGAAGCATTTGAGATCAACTCTCTCAAGAAAATCTTAAAATATATATAACAATAACAATTACTATGACCTCTTTTGTGCTTACAATAATATTTCAGGTCACACAAACTTTCCTTTAACTCTTCATACAATTCTGACATCCATACTTCTATATTTATACAATATGCATACAATACAATAGACTATCTCCAATTAATTCTCTCCCCCCCCCCCCCCCCCTTTACCCCCTCCATCTAATAATTCTAAACCATAATATCAATCCAGATTTGAAGGGAAACAAAGTATATTTTACAAATCCTGCAATTGTTTTGTTACACTTTCTGATAATTCTAAATATGCATGCAATTTTAATATGGGACATTTTTAAAAGTTGCAGCAGTAGCATAGTGGCTAGATCTTAGTCTGCCAGGCATTTTATAGGTTTAAGTCTGCAAGGAGGCAGATTTTTGTTCAATATATTAATTAATCAAAGTGTTGTTTCAGCTTCATTACACACAGTCAGATGATAAGGAGTTAATGTCTGAAAAGTCTTACCTCTTTGTTCTTATACAGGGAATTTATAATAAGTTTCATCATACGATTGACTTCAGCTTGGAAAGCAAACTTTTCAGATTTCTCTCTGAGTTCTTTCATCTGTGCTACACTCAGTCCATCTAGACTTATGGCTTCTTCTTCCCTAAAATATTCATAATATATTTCTATGTTACATGAAAAGATTGCAACAACCATGTACTTAACACATTTTACATGTGGAATTTTAGCGACATAACATTTTGATTGCCTGTTTAAGTAATGCCTGCTCAGCCACTCTAGCAGACTTGCTACCTACATCACCTGCCTCAGGATCATTTATTGGATGCAAAAACAGGCTACTAATAACTGATGTAGCACATTTGTCTTCCCTGTGAAATAACTGGGTTAAAATGCAAGTAGGACAACTGCATGCCATGCTTCAATAGCCAAAAATGAAATTGACTTGTATTAGTAAACTGACTGAAATAATACAGAATATATAAACAATATCACTAGCCATTTCATATCTTGGTACTATATTTTTCATTCACCCCACACAAACAGAATCCCAGGCGGGCATCAAGTCACATCCAGGGGTTCCCTGTGTTGCGCTGTAGCTCGGTGTGCAATTTTATCGGTGTGCAATTTTCTCCATGTATACTGCTGCATTCAGAGTTGACAATCATATCATATATGCTGCGTGCACACACACGCACACATGCACACACTATTCTTGCGGTGGCCAGAATTGTGTGGTGGCCTCCAGAATTGAACAATGTCAGCAAGAATGGTGTTGAACACATCGAGACCAGCGCATTTAGTCTGTGGACGCCACATGAATTCGCATATGTAGGACTCTAGTAGATGCCTGTGTGTTCCATTCTGCCTCTTGTGTCTCTCTTTGGCCGTTCTCCACATGCGCTGAGTATGTGCACTGGTGGTAGGTACCACAAAGTTGGAGTGGTTGACTGTGAGATGCGTCAATTTGGGACTACTTCCAATTCCATTGTAAGCACGTCAGAGGTCGGAGACTACTGTTGTGTCAGCCAAATGTGTATCCTGATCAGCGGCAGAAGCGTTGCTGCTGTTGTCTGGAACACAGAATATGAAGCAGACAGCTGCTGCCAGTTCCAGAAAACTCATGATAAGAGACACAAAGAAACACTGTAGGGAATTGAAATGCACTGGCACGCACTGTTCCCGAACACAGGAGACCCTAATTATAGCTGGTGACATGTGTGGGGTGAATTACAAATAAAGTACCTATATCTTTACTAAAAGTAACCACAATTAATGTAACCGAAAAACAAATTATGAGCATCTTAAAATTCTGGTTAGGCAATCTGCTACAGAACTAGTAAATATTTTACAATTACCTTTGTACAACTTCATCATCCGTTTTGGATCCATCTCTGCTCTTTCCGATGTCATCATCAAGAGTGAGATCACCATCATCATCATCATCTGCTGCTGCAGCAGCAACTACAGCAAATTAAAACAATGTACTGTAATTAATACAAACCTTAACAAGACTATACATAAAATGGTAATAAAGAAAACAATATACCCCTCAACCAGTAAAAAGATAAATGAAACTTATCTGCCTTTCATGAAGTAACAATGATATGAGCAAGATAACAGTCTTGCTCATGAGTCACAGTCAAGCAGAGAGTTACAAAACTTGAAGGCTTTGTGTGAAAGGAGCAGAAGGCAAACTTGGTGAACTAACATCAAACTGGTGTGTTCAGCTGTCACATACTCATACAAATTCTGAGGAGATATTAGCACCTGTGGACTTGTAAGTTGTCCGGCATGCAATGATGGTAGTCAAACATTTTGATAATTTGACTAGAGACTATGAGACAAAGTACCTAGGTGATGCATGACATTTGTCAAAATGCTGATAGCTTGGCACTTGAGTCATCTAGAAATACATTCTATAAAACTCAGCTGTTCATAGCAAGAAGAAATTTTAGTTAACAGAGAATAAAGTTGGAAACGATTGCCAAAAGCAGAAAACAAAACATATTCATATTCTGTGTTCATTGTAAAGAATTACAGTTACTTAGGGGAAGATGGATAAACGATATGTGTAACTTAATTCTATATGTGTACTTTTTAACATGCTGACCTCATGAATAAAGCAAAGAATTTTTTCTGTGACACTCTGGTAAAATGAATCTTAAGCGACATGTAAAAATGCAGGGATAGAAAGAAATATATGTTAAAAGAATCAGATGATAAAACTTTCAACATAGCCATTGGTGTTGCTTCAGAATGACAAATTTGTTGCACTAATTTTCATTTCACTGAGACACACAGACTAATCTGAATATGAAATTTAGTCTCCTTATCATAAACACTGGCTGATATTAAATTCCCTTGGAAGGCAAAAATGACTACTCAAGCAAAATATACCAATATAAAAAAACTAAGAAAACAAGACTTGAATAATGAATTCCTTGTTTGAAATGTTTGTAAAACAAATATAGCTGCAATAAGCGTATAATAATACTATTAATGCAATACAATTGTTGGCACTCTTCCGAATAACAGTCCCAAATTATTTATTGCAAAAAAGTATCCCTTACAGGGCCTCATCCAGGTGATTATGCTCGTTCCGGGGCGATATGCTGATTCAAGGGCGATGTGTTGTTGATCACTTCCAGTTGAGTGTGTGGTAGACTGCTAGACCAATTGATGGATGTAATAAATATTTCTGGGCCCACTTGCTTGTCTTCTACTTGCAAAAACAATTATATGTCTGTATCTGTAATTAATAAATGCAGTGTCCCCAACATATCCCAGTTAGCATTCCTCGACTGCACCTGATGAGGCCCCGTAAGGGATACTTTTTTACAATAAATAATTTGGGACAGTTATTCCGAAGAGTGCCCAATACTCCAATAGTTAGTTATAGTCTGTGACTTTAATTATTTTTTTTTATATACTTGGGGACTTGCCAAGCTGGATCTTTATGAAAATACCTACTAGATATAGAAAATAATATTGTTTAATGTGCCAGTACAACAGGCTTTGTTGAGAAGCAGAAATGAAATATTCATTCTGTCACTGTCTATATGCTCAGAAAATGTCAGCTGAAGTCAAACGGCCAAACGCCCACTGAGATTGAGACCAGCTGTTGATCTGTTTAGTATCAGTTTGCGGTCCAGAATGTTATGGGTGAGTATGTATGGGTGGTTTTTATTTTGAACCGACAGTGGTAATCAAATGTGACATACGCATATGATATTATATATATGGTAACCAGTTATTTGAAATATTTCAGTGTCTGACCTGTCAACTGACCAAAAAATGTAACGTGATTTTTTGCGACGGTTGTGAGATTGCTTTAAAAATGCAAACGGAAACGAATATCTAAATGTCTTAAACATACCTGCATATAATAAACAACATGCTACTCCAATGATTAAAAACTGTTTCATTTTCGCCATACTTGAAAATCCAGCGCCTGCCTTCCAGACGAGGACCAGGGAAGAATTAAGTCACAAAAATAAGGCCGGCACCGTCGTTTGTTGTAAGCACGTTCTCGTCCGCCGGCGATGATTAAATAAGATTCCCTTCCGTTAGAAAAATGAACCAATCACGGCACACCACGAGCGGACATTTCACCAATCATCCTTCCCCAAGTAAGAGGAACGACATCGTTACTTGGCCCACGTTCATTGGCCGAAGTTTCCAGATCATTTAGATTTAGCTATTAAGTGTTAAATAGGAATATCTTTTGGGTGCGCTTAGTTATAGTAATAGATTAAATTTCCCATGTCTTTGTGAAAGATAATTGGACATTTGTCCGATGTTGCCTAGCCCATAAATGTCAACTTTCGTGATATTAATAATTGATATGTAAAGGTGTATACAAACGACTTGCCATAAGTCTTTACCCTAACTATGAAGGCGTTACATGAGAAAATTGAAACTCGGTGGACAGAACGTGTGAAATATGCATTTGTTGAATTGAATTGAGCTAAGAACCGACATCACTGCACTCAGGACATTCCCATACGCGCTTCGTCCCCTCGTTCAACAGCAGCGAAGAGTGATGCTACTAATCGTTCCCACCGCTATCTGATTGGAAGTTCTTCTGGTCTTCCTTCTCAGTTTTGAGATTCTTCCAGAACCCCTGCCGATCCCCCGCAATCCCATTCTTTCCACTTACGGGTTCTCAGTATGTTCCCCCTCCTTCTCAATCTGGTCCCACAGTCGCGCGATCACCCCTCCCTTATCCATAGGTAATCTACCACCAAGAGGTAAATTCTCTGCCATCTTATCAGCCTGTTCATTCCCCCCGCACCCCAGCACGGCCAGGGCAAAATATCCATCAATTCTCACAATCTGTTACCTCTGAAGCGAGGATAGCCATTCCTCCTGAAACATTCCTTTCTCCGCCTTACTAAGCATAGTCCTTGAATCCGTAATGAATACAATTATGTTGCAGTGGTCGCCTCTAACCTCTGATCAACGGAATGCCGCTGTTACTGCTTCCACCACCATTTTCATGCTGGAGGTCGTAGTCTCGTATGCCAGACTCTTCTTTTTCTTCAATGTGACCTCACGCTATCGCGCAACATACACTATTAACCGGTGCTGCTCCTTCAATTTGTCAGAAAATGGTGAAGTCGGTGACCAGGAATGTTATAAAATGCCTGGTTTTACGGGGGGGGGAACCACATACAGAAATACACGAGGAGTTGGAATTAGTGTGTTGTTATTATTCGCTTCGCTTCGATTTTTGTTTTTTAAATCTGGTGTAGAAAGTTTAATTGTGGCGCTCAAATGTTGCGACCTGCCAAGATCTGGGAGACCGTTCCCAGAGAGCAACGACGTAAATGCAGTAAGAGTGAAGAATATCATTGACCGGGATTGAAAGACTACACCTGGGTAAATAGCCAGTGCAGTAAAGCTGAGTGCTAGAAGTAACTATTGTCAGAATGTTATACAAAAGACGAAACATGAGGGGACCTGTGTGTGGCAAAGTTTTCAGTCCGCCTACCTTGTGCTCTCAAAGTAGTGCAGCTTTACATAACAGAATCACGACACATACAAGACGTTGCGGCGATTAGCCTTCATCAGCAAACAAACACATACACAAACACAACATATAGTCACGGAGAAGATCTCCTGTGACTACATTAAGACGTGACGACAGGACGATAATAATAAAAAGATGAAAAAAAAATGAAAGCAATGAAGAGCAAATGAAAATTTGAAAAAATGTTCCTACTTACCTCAAAATTCCGAGCTGTGTATGATACACAGGAGCTACTCATTAAGACGTGACTACAGGACGAGAAGAATAAAAAGATGAAAAAATGAAAGCAATGAAGAGAAAATGAAAATTGGAAAAAAAAATTTCCTATTTACCTCAGAATTCCGAGCTGTGTATGATACACTGGAGCTACTCATTAAGACGTGACGACAGGACGAGAAGAATAAAAAGATGAAAAAATGAAAGCAATGAAGAGAAAATGAAAATTGGAAAACATGTTCCTACTTACCTCAGAATTCCTAGCTGTGTATGATGGGAGTTATAGCAGCACTAGATTTTATTAGAAAGCAGCAAGTCAAATGGTTTGGCCATGAAAGTAGGTTACCAGTCAACAGCATACCACAACAAGCAATGATGTACAGACCAGATGGAAACAGAGGAAGAGGCCGACCACGTAAACGTTGGACGGAGGGAATAGCAGAGGCCATGGGAATATCGATACATGAGGCCCATAATCTGGCACTCTCACGATGTTTATACTTCACCTCGACACCGCAAGGCTACAAGAGGAACATGATGAGATGAGATGAGATCTTATCTTTAAAGTTAGTTGCATATCCTTTACAGGACGTCGCAGCCAACCCCATCATTTTTTGGCTGTTTGTGATTTCTTGGCAAGGTTACGTTCAGAAGTTTGCCATTTCTTTCTGAACGACTTCACTCATGCCATTTTATAAAAACTCAACGCAAGGCGGTCTGCTGCCAAATCGCCCGCAGCTGTGTTTCGAACGCGGTATGCAGGGTTACGTACAGCGCTCGTATTCTCTTCGTCACTAAGCCGGCATTGTTGCTTTTCCTATCACTCATGTTTCCTATTCGATACATAACCTCGTTCCTTCTGTGCATTGGGTTGGAGCCTTTGACAATGATATACCTAAACCTCGGGGAGGAAACATTCACCAACCTAGACCTAATCTCATTCAGTCTGTATGTTCTGTGCTGAATCATGACCCAGTTACATTCTAATATGCCTTTTTTTGCAGATGTGAGGTTGCGGTGTCTGTCTTGTAACACTTGAGGGTTTCTGGGCTTGGAGTGGGGAATAAGAGCATTGCAACACTGTACGGCTGGAGAGAATGCTTTGGTAATGGGTGGGGAGGAAAGTATCTGCACCAATCTCGCTATGGTAGATGCTCGTCGTTCTTAGGACCTCACACGACCTGAATATTAATGCATCGGCCTTCAGTTACAACTCAGTCTTCCAGAGGATTCTATTAACCAACCAACCAAATAAACGCATTTGTTAATGTCAGTTCTATCCTCATTGTGTTTATTCATTGTCCATGTTTTTACGACATGCAATCTTCTTCCTCAGGTGCCCAGTTGGAGCAGGCATTAGCGGTCACGATCTCCTAATCCGTTTGTCATTACATAAGTATGATATATAAGTGTTTGTTAATTAATTCGTTAGTCCCGGTTCCAACTTTACTGGCAAAAAGGTCACCCTCATAATGCTCCGTTCGTGTACCAGTGAATATCACACAAAGTGCTCCTCATTGTCTCATTTGAAACGTGGAACAGACAGAAGTCCCAACAGCTCGCACACGCATAAGGCCGCTGCCAGACTGCCATCACAACAGTCCGCCACTAGAATTACAATTCATCGTCGATGGACACATCAAGTATTAAAGTTATTTTGATAAAATTAGTGTTGTTTTTAATAATTTTCGTTGCCCTATTGTTTAAGCTTCTCGCCTACACGTTTCTCTGTTATCCTCTGCCTTTCTTATCTAGTTTTTTTCTGCATAGCGCAGATTTCTCTATACAACCCGTTTTGCTGATATACCATTATACCCCACAAATTTCATTACGTCTTTTAATAAATATTTGCTGATTTCGAGCGACACATCCGACTTTTACGGGCGTTTGTTGACATGGTTAGCGGGGTAGTCTTTCTAGTTGTTTCATGGGACATTCTACTGTCTCAAAGTGTAAACGTTATTTTAGTCCTTGCATCTACCGGAGACACATCAACAGGCCCGCCGAGATTGCCACATTAATTCCGCACGTCCGTCTTGGAAAGAGGTGGGCATTTCTTGCCATCCAAGGAGGCTTCCATACGTGCAGAACCGACACATGACGCTTTGGAACTGGTATTACTTAAAGAATCGTTAAGTCCCACACATGGTTGCTTAGCCTCACTTCCGCATATTGAGCCTCTTGCTCACTGCAAATTCGGATATCATAAGGCGCAATCTGCAGATGATGGTCATTGATGTCGCCCACACAATGCGATTTCGGTTTAGATTTTCCACCTAATGAATTTACTAGCCAAAAAATTTCCATTCAGTAGTCTGAAGCGATGGTGCCATTTACATGCACAGAGCGCGCGGTGTGGCATACTAAGAACATGCATGATCTTTTCTTTAATTTTGAGAAACAAGCGCACGAAGCGTGGATTCCCCCCCCCCCCTCCCTTCCCCATAGGACAGATATTTCTTTTGACAGATGGTGGGCGTTTGATATGTCATTTAGTAGGAGTTTTGTTCAGTGGACATTTCAACCCCTTTGTGGGGGATGGAGATGCACTGATGAATGTCATAATGGTTTCTGATCAATGCATCAACTCCGAGATCCTCTGTCAGTTCAATGTACGTCAGTTGTGGCCATTTATCAGTGTTGTACAACGATGACGTATGGCAGAAGCCTTGCATGGGGTCCGTAGCCATAAAACTAGTACAGAGCTCGCTGCATGTAGTCCGTAAAAGCAGCACAGAGCTCGCTCGAGGTATGGTCTCTTTATACGCATCATAACGGTTTGTACTTTCCCTGTGAGCGAAGTCACCACATCGCCATCGTAAATTCATTATATTGATTTCCACTTCCGTGGCCCCTGCTGGCCACTCACGGCTGAATGTGATTATAACTCTGCACAAGTCTGACTGCTCCGCTGGCACTCTGACCCACTCCTCTCCTCGCCTAATGTTCTCCAAGATGCACACCTGTCTGATCGTATCCTCTGCCTGAACAATCCATGATTTCCCTCTTATCAGTCTCTGACCCTTAACTGCGTCCAGCGCCTCATGCAACGGGTGATCTGATTCTGCAGCTACTTTGAAGGTAAGCCTTCGCCTGCATCACCTTGAGCCTACCAGCAACAGTCGGCAGACCAAGGATGTAACGCATACACACTACTGGGGTGTCTCTGGTGCATCCCAGAATGACCCGCATAGCTTCGTTCTGTATGCGCTCTAATTTCACCAGCTGACTCTTTGAGACAGTGCGCAGTCCTAGTCCATAATCAATCACCGCGAGGATCAAGTGCTGGTATAGTGTGAAAAGCATTCTTTGCTCTGTGTCCATCTGTGTCCATCTGACAGGAGAAAACAGTCACTGAACTTGAAGTTGTGGAAGCTAGTAAAATAACTTATCGATGAGGGCACAGGGAAAAACTCAAAAATTGCACCACATAAAGACGGAAACATCTTAACAGGAATGTAAGCAGATGACCATTTGCGGACTAATTTGCACAATTTAACAACATCAAAATTAGTCCACAGGAACGTCAAGATTCGAGAGAATCTACAGGGCAAAATCGGAATCACTTATCACACTCAGTGAACTTAAGCTAGCAATATCGAAACTGAAAATGAGAAAGTCTCCGGGAGCCAACGGTAACTTCATTGAGACGATCCAGAACGTAGGAACAATGCCCAAAATACAGCTGCTGCGGATTCTTGAACAATTGCTGGACTTTAGACAGCGTCCCCAAGCCTAGAGAGAAGCAATCATGATACCTCCCCTAAAATCAGGGAAAGATAGTTCCAATTCCCCCAGCTACAGACGATGCTCCAAAATGTCTCAGCAAAACAACGGAGCGCATCGTAAATCACAGACTGCAGTGGTTCATTAAAAGAGAAAACATTCTTATGCCACAACAGGCAGGCTTTAGGCAGTGGTACTCTAGTGAATATCAGACAGCCTCTAAAGAGGCTCTCTTAAGAGGTTATTTAATTACAAGTGCAAGTGCTTCGGTAAAATAAAGATTAACTTAACCAACATATTGTGCTTTATTACTTGGTATGGGTATAGATTAGGGGCACTTATAACATCAGATGGAAGATGTGCAACAGAGATTAAGAGCAGAATAGGGCAGGCAAAAGCCGCGTTTCAGAAAAGGAAGAGTATCTTATGCAATAAGTCGCTATCAATGAATGTAAGAGAGAGAGAGAGAGAGAGAGAGAGAGAGAGAGAGAGAGAGAGAGAGAGAGAGAGAGAGAGAGAGAGCTAAAATGCTATATAGAACCAGTTTTTCTGTATGGCAGCGAATCTTGGAATGTAAATGAACAAATTAGGAAGAACTTAGAAGCAACAGAGATGTGGTTTTTGAGACGAATGTTGCGAATTCCTTGGACTGCCAGAGTAACTAACAATGATTGCCTGAAAGAGGCTAATGAAACTAGAACACTATATACAACAATAAGAAAGAGATAAACAGCTTTCTTTGGTCATGTGATGAGAAGAGAGGCATTGGAGAACATCGTGACAACTGGAAAGATCGAGGGGAAGAGAGGCAGAGGCAGACCAAGAGAAATGATGCTGGACGGATTGAGACGGTGGCATGGAGGAATATCATCAGCAGAGCTGACCCAGAACACCAAAGACCGAGATCTGTGGAGAGCCATGAACGCCTACGCCAGCCGGCACGGCACTTGATGATGATGATGGGTATAGATAGGGGGAAAATGTACAGATAAATAATGGTTCCTCGTCTTCTTTAGCAATCAACGTTGGCTACACGTCTAGTCCGGCATGGGTCATGAACTGAACGGTCAACTTGAGTAACATAAACAGATAAGGTCATTTTAAACCACTTGAGGTAACATAAACCGATTAAGGTAACATAAAGGTTGAAACACGATGATAACGAATTAAATTAACCAGCGACCAGATACGGAGAGAATACGTGGCTAGCGTTGGTTGGAGAAAATTGCAAACATTACCGGCGTAAACAAATTGCAGACGGCGACGGCATTATCACAGCCAACGTCAAACTGCTTGTTCTTAGGAAGCCTGCAGAATTAAGTCACAGTAAGCAAACTAATACTGTACACGTGTCAATATTTCAAACGCTAACTATTGAAATTGTCTTTTGAGACAATTTAGCAATTGGTTTCGTTTAGTAGAACAATAAATTCATATAAATTATAATGGTCTGCTGTAGTATTTTTGTTGTCAGAGTTGCCATTGCATTTGACTCAAGTCAAGTCGACACAACAGCTGCACAACAGCAACATCGAACTGAGAATCGTAAAGTCAAGGACCTTTCTTAGGAACTAATAAACATTATGCAAATAAATATGCAGGCATATAAGACTTGAACAATTGCAAAATATGATCTAAAAATGTCAAAAAGTGACTTTAAAATTTCAGGCATGACCTAAGGCCTTAAAATCTCAAAAACAACAATAAAATTTAAGGCAGGACCTTAGTTAAAATCTCAAAAACAACAATAAAATTCTCAAATAATAACAATAAATAATATCAAGGTGTAACTTAAAAAATAAACTTAACCTCATGATTTATGATAGTAGTACTATTTAACTTTCGTGTGACGCTCAGTTGTACAGAGTACGCGAGAACATTCAACACACTATTTCAAACTTTATTTCTTCTTATAATACTTTACTTATATCTTCTTCTGCTCTCTATCCACCATTGAAGGATAGTCCCTTAAGTAGCAATTTCAAAGTTATCGAACTTTGCCCAGGGGGGGACCATTTTTGATTTCCCGCGCTGTTCTTAGCGACCAACGATTCACTTCCAGTTGTTACCATGTCCTGTTAGATTTGAATTATTCAAAACTAGCGTGGTACGATGAAAGGGGAACCTACTCTGATATTTGCAGTAGAGGTCCTTCTGCTAAGCGCCAAGAGTTTGAGGCCGAGAAAATGTTTTCTCTTGAAATTCTTGGAGTCTATTCACGAATAGTAAGCAAATTTGTCTTATAACTCCTGAAGTAAAAAGAAACCTTAACTTTTTGTTGCATTTTTGAATCCCCCGTTCTTCTTCTTTTCGTTCATCCGGAGTGTTTTTTCAAATGTGATTGTGGTGTGTCTGTTATGCGCCCTTGGGCCGAAACCCGTAGGCCAACACATCTGACTACAGCGTGCTTTTTTTGACCAGGTAGCATTTCTGGGAGACTCTCACTTTTGTGGTGCCTCTACAACCCAGCTGGCCAAGTTGGAACGGTCGAAGACAACGGTCTTCCCTCAAAGGAAGGAAGGGACAGTCCATTGCATTTACCGCCATCCAAGGTTGCTTCCATAGTTGCAGGGCCGACATATAGGGCCCTGGTGCTGGGTTTACCGAGGGAATCGTCACGTCCTGCTCATGGCTGCTTTAAATCCTCACTTCAATATATTGGTCATTTCGTTTGCCCCGGGCCATCCCCGCACAAACCTGACAGGTTTGCAGATGGTATCCACTCAGCGAGTTTTCGGACATGTGCTTGTCGTTGCACCTGTCAGAGCTGTTCCAGGCACGACAGACATTCGGAAAACTACCTAGTCAGAGCTGTTCCGAAAAAGAGCGGCATTCGGAAACTAGGTAGTCAGAGCTGTTCCTAGCACGAGAGACATTCGGACGAGACATTTCACTCGGACGTAATTGCGTAGTGTCAATTTTTAGTTTGCCACCCGTAGGACGACACTTCCGACTTCCGGCGGGCATTTTTTAATGAGGTTCGCCTTCCTCTGGTTTTGAGGTACGTTAGACTGTTGTGATGTCGCCCACATCTCAGCTGGTCAAGATAGGACGATCAACGATATCGCGGTCGGCCCTCAAGGGAAGGCAGGGGCAGACCATGGGCATTCCCTCGCTATCCAAGGAGGCTTCCATAATTGCAGAGCCGGCACATATTGCTCTGAGACTGCTCACCCGAGGAGTTGCCACGTCCTGCCCATGGCTGCTTTAGTTCCTCACTTCCATGCGTTGGGCATCTCGCTTGCCACTGATCGCTCAAGCACACACCAGGAGCGGTCAGACTGCGAGCGACATCCACTCGGTAAGCTTTTGCTTTTGACTTCGGACCACGCAATAGGTTCGCTCGCCGTGCGTTCCATTTCGCGTCATTGAGACGTTCTTCCACTTTTGTCTACACTCTCTATGAGTTAGATACAGACAGTTTTCGTAACCATTTCCTTCGACTGGGGCACTTTTCTGACATTTTGTACTCGCTCACGAGGTAGGCTACATGTGCTGCCGGCTCAGCACCTTACCTTCGTGCAGCAGTGAACGAGAAACGGCCAGGCTCTCTCATCCGGGAATCCCTCATATCCCCCAGCTGAGAGCCTTTGAACATGTATCAGACCTGAGCATGTAGCTTGCTCAGTATTTAACCTCTATTTTTCGGTAGGTGGGTATCGGCCTGGCTCTCAGATCCGAGGGCTTAGAGGCGTTCAGCCAGAGCCCTCGACAGGGAGCCTTAAGAGTTTTGTCCGGACCAAGGTCTTCTGCCTTCGTGTACCTGATTTAGTCTATTGACTGCTATCCTCAGTCTACCTGCAGGGCAGCAGGTTGTGTCTCTCTTAGTCTGGTCCCTAACCCATAAGCTGTCCGATATGTAGTTTTCATCCATCGGCAGGCAGATGGGGTCAATGGGACACGCAAGCTCCCCCACCACGGCAAGGTGGAGACACATCGGGGGAGAATCCCCCGTTCAATTTTACATAAATGTTAAGAGTTTCAACATTGCCTGATTCGGCCTTGGTTAGGAAAATTTTCTTTTAGTATAGCCAGTATAGTCTAAGATTAGTGTAGCATAGCTAGTCAGATTGAGAATGAAATTAAAATAACGCATCTATTTTGCAAAATTCTTTCTATGGCGACATATGGGGTAAAGCCTGGTGCAATTAAGTTGATCCTCTCGACATTCTATCAAAAGAGGAATGTGACCTTTACTTTCCTGTTACCAAAACGCACAATAAAATGTACATCTTACCAGGTTTGTTAGCAATGTGACAAACTTTTAATGAAAAATAAACAATTGGTGGCCATTTTTAATTGTTAATTAGGTCACGGCACATCCTATTGAAAAAATAGATAATACGTCAAGTTAGGTCTCGCCACCCCGGACGCAATGATATATGTGTCTATGTTGTCCATTTAAAATTAAACAAGCCACAGTAATAGAAGGCAGAATGTCTCAGCTTCCAATTTAATGAGCCGCGATAAAATCTCCCCTATCTCTTAGGACATCATCACACTCCCTGGTTTTAAATTATGACACAAAAAAATTCATAACTCTGCTTAGAATTAACGTATACTCTTCGTTGAGATACTGTTGGATTCGTCTTGTCAAGCTGTATCCAACTGTGATGATTTCATAAGTAGAAACCCCATTTTAAAATATTCTCTGTATATGCTGCCTTAATCAACTGGTGCTCAGCCGTCCTATCCTTTCCTATCTCTTTCAGCTCCTTCTAAGTCTTCCCCATATTATTCATCTCTGTGCTGTCTCTAATTCTCTTGTTCATGTGCTTTTAGGTCTCCCTATATTTTGATGACCGGCTCCGTAGCGATGGGGTTATGGACACAGTTTGCAATTCCTCATACCCGTGTTTGAAATACAGCTCTGGGCGATTTGGTAGCAGACTGCCTTACATTGGTTATTTATGAAATGGTGTGGGTGCCGGTCATTCAGAAAGCATGGCAAACTACTGAACGTAAACTTGCCCAGGAAGCATGAACAACCAAAAAATGCTGGGGTTGACTGCTATGTCCTTTAAAGGATATGCAATACTCTTTTTATATTTTAATGGTCTTGTGGGTATAGCCAAGATTATTGGTTTTCTCAATATGTGTCCTACCAATAGCGCCAAGATTGTGGGTGCATTAGTGTAATTTCCAGGAGGCAACACTAATACTATCATGAGCATTGTCAGATGCCTGTGTTCATCATCTGCTAAGAGAGGGAAAGACTGATGACCTAATCCTCGGTGCACTCAGACCTACAAAATGTGATGGTCCCAGCACATCACAGACCCATGTAAGATTCCTACTTTGGAATTTGTGTGTGTCCTTTCCAGACCAGCATCTTTTCCCCACCTAAACGTTTAAACAGCTTTCATATGCGGTGTCTGTGAAGAATACTTGGTATTAAGTGGCAAGACAAAATCACAAATACTGAAGTATTGGAAAGATCAGGTTGTGTGACGGTGTATTCCATGCTCAGTCTTCGTAGACTTAGATGGATAGGACACGTTAGTAGGATGGATGATGGTAGAATACCAAAGGACATCTTATTTGGTGAATTACAGACGGGTAGGAGATCTCAGGGTCGGCCTCTACTACGATATAAAGATGTGTGTAAGCGGGACATGATTGATACAGGCATCGATAATGCACATTGGGAGCACATCGCCGCTGAACGTGTTGCATGGAGGGCAACTATCAGAAATGGAATAAAGACAAAGGAGAAAATGATTGCAGATAAAGCACACACAGAGTGTGAGAGACGTAAGATGGTGCAAAATGGTGGAAATGACCATGTTTTCACATGCACCTACTGTGGGCAAACATTTGCAGCAAGAATTGGCCTTACCAGCCACACTCGCCACCGCCATGGATCGTAGTTATTAAGCCTTTTTGAAGCACAATATACCAAACTATAGTCTGTCAAGACGGAAAGGTGCCAATGATGAATGAATGATTGACTGGAGTTTGCTTATTTCTCTCCATGAGCCCCACATTGGTAATTCTGCCATGCCATTTTAGAGTTTGTGCACAGGCAACAGTTAATTAATATTTGTAGTTTACAATTAGTTTTACTCATTCTCCATGATTCTGTTCCATACAGTAATACTAATTTCACGTTAGTGTTAACAATTGTAAGTTTGATGCTCTGCTTCATTTCCTTTGACTTCCACAAATGACCCGGTGCTTTTTAAATATCTCTAACTACCCCCATCTTTGTCTTAAAAAATGGGTTTAATAGGTAAGAAGATAAACTTCATTGCACCGGGTGTTATCTCATATGGCTCAGTCTCCTTCTGCAGGGCATTCTGCTGAAAGCGAGGCGGGTGGAGTAACCACTTTACCACATAGATTGCCTCATTGCCTACATTACCACTTAAATATGTGCATAATTCCATCTCTTGGGTTTAATTAGGGAGATTGGGTTATCATTTGCTCGGTTTATTCTCATTATCATGTTTCTTCTATTCATTTTTATAACTGGTTGTTGTGATCTCTTGTCAAGTGTGTTTAATTTACCTTACAATTGATTTCATGCATGGGTCAAGAGGGCAATGTCATCAGTGAAGTTCACATCACCAAACTGCTCTGTCTGATTCAAATGAATTACATGTCTGGTGATAGTTATTGTTATCATTATCCAGTCTAGAGTCAGTAAGCAATATAGAGGTGACAAAAGAATTCTCTGTGTCACACCTCTTCTAATTTTTATATGTGTTTTCCTTCACAAAAAACATTTGATGTCTTTATTCATTGCTCCTAAGATACTAATTTTCTGTGGGTTCCTTGAAGTGCCTCAGTTTCCAAAAATTATTCCATATCAATGCTGTTGAAGAACTTAGCGTATCCCACAAATCTAACATTAAGTGGAAAATTCAGTTCAGTACTTTGCTCTGTTATTGTTTATAATCTGGTTAATTAATGCCTCCTAGATCAGGAAATCAACATTCGGATTGATAAGGCAGCAACAACAATGAACAGGTTAAGAAAAAGAGTCTGGGAGAACAGGAAGCTTACTGCAAAAACAAAAGTCCTTGTCTATCAAGCCTGTGTCCTTAGTACTCTTCTTTATGGCAGTGAAACCTGGACAACTTGCTCACACCAAGAGAAACATTTAAACAGCTTTCATATGCGGTGTCTGCGAAGAATTCTTGGTATTAAGTGGCAAGACAAAATCACAAATACTGAAGTATTGGAAAGATCAGGTTGTGTGACAGTTTATTCCATGCTCAGTCTTCGTAGACTTAGATGGATAGGACATCTTAGGAGGATGGATGATGGTAGAATACCAAAGGACATCTTTTGTGGTGAATTACAGATGGGTAAGAGATCTCAGGGTCGGCCTCTACTACGATACAAAGATGTGTTAAGCGGGACATGATTGATACAGGCATTGATAATGCACATTGGGAGCAAGTCGCCGCTGAATGTGTTTCATGGAGGGCAAACATCAGAAATGAAATAAAGTCAAAGGAGAAAATTATTGCAGATAAGTCACACACTAAGCGTTTGAGACGTAAGATGGTGCATGATGGTGGAAATGACCACGTGTTCACATGCACCCACTGTGAACGGACATTTACA
Organism: Cepaea nemoralis; assembly: GCA_014155875.1. Classification (NCBI taxonomy): domain Eukaryota; kingdom Metazoa; phylum Mollusca; class Gastropoda; order Stylommatophora; family Helicidae; genus Cepaea; species Cepaea nemoralis. The sequence goes on along the minus strand of JACEFZ010026849.1, from coordinate 492,016 downwards.
GCGCAAATTGGCCTTATCAGTCACATTCGCCATAGGTAAAAGTTATTATGCCTTTTTAAAGCACAAACTATCATCTGTCAAGACAGCAAGGTGCCAATGGAATGGAATTAATGCAAGATATGTTAGATTGGAAGCCTGGATGTTCATCCATTAGTTTGTCAGTTGCACTTGATGTTTCCAGCATGATCCTGCTTAATATTTTAAGAACTGACAAAACATTATTCCTCTAAAATTTTCACATTTATCTTGGTCCCCTTTATTTGGTCTCTTCTTCTTCTTCTTCTTCTTCTTCTTCTTCTTCTTCTTCTTCTTCTTCTTCTTCTTCTTCTTCTTCTTCTTCTTCTTCTTCTTCTTCTTCATCTTCTTCTTCTTCTTCTTCCTCTTCCTCTTCTTCCTCTTCTTCTTCTTCTTCTTCTTCTTCCTCTTCCTTCTTCTTCTTCTTCTTCTTCTTCTTCTTCTTCTTCTTCTTCTTCTTCTTCTTCTTCTTCTTCTTCTTCTTCTTCTGCATTCATCCAGACTTTTTTTTTCCGGATGTGATTGTGTTGTGCCTGTTTACAGCAAAGCTGCGTTCTAGCGCCGTTAGGCCGACACATCCGACTTCTGCGGGGACTTATTTGGTCTCTTTGCCAGATATCCTTCTCTCCAGTCTGCTGATATTTGTTCTGTGTTCCAATATCTGCTAAATAATTTGTGAAGTAGTTCAGCTGAGGTGTTTATGTTGGTCTTAGTAGCTTCTGCCAGGTTACTTTCTGTACCAGTAGCATTTCCATTCTTCAGAAATTTGATAACTTCTAATTTAATCTGTTGTTTCTCACTGTTGATTTCCACTGCACTTCTTTCTAGCCAGCTATTTAGGTGCTGCCATTGTAGTTGTACATTTGAATGCAGTATTTGTTCATATCATCTACATGTTCATATCTTGATATGATTGCTGTGCTTATAAATATGTAAAATAACTAAACTTATCTCAGGGGTCTGCATCTAGCATTGCCAGGAAGAGCTTGTGTGTCATGAAATTGCCACCAAGGTGTTCATTTTCTGACAAAACCGTTTTAAGTTACTGTGTTTTTGTTCTTACTACTAACCTTTTTTTTTTGGCGCTCGCTCGCTTTGAACTCAAGTGTAGTCCATACACACTATTTATAGTAGTGATGGACTGAATTTTGCGTGTGGATTAGCTTTCCTTATTAACAGTGTCCCTCACCAACAGGTGAACCCACTCCGACTTCAGAGGTACTTGTAATTTACATCCCCAAGTCAAGGACGACAGGTCAACATTTTAGTCCAACTGTCCTGTGTAGGGGTTGAACCACTAACCCCGGCATCTGCACAACGGATGTTTAAGAAAAACGCGTTCTTACCCATTCGACCATGCTGACCTGCACTACTAATCATAAAATCAACAAGTTTTATTTCTTATAAAGAAATGTTTCACATGTGTATTTGTGTTTGGAAGAGGCTGACCACGTAAACGTTGGACGCAGGGAATAGCAGAGTCCATGGGAATATCGATATAGGAAGCCCATAATCTGGCACTCTCACGATGTTTATACTTCATATCGACACCGCAAGGTACAAGAGGAACATGATGAGATGAGATGATGAGACAAAGCATAGGTGCCTCATTTTAAGAATTGACATATTTTATATAAATTTAATGTAGTTTCCCCCATTATTCCTTGATAGTAAAAGTAATGCTGTACATTTGGTTTGTTTTAGTGATCTTTTCATTTTGTTTTTGCTTTTTTTTTCCAGATGCAGACATCGAAAAGCATAATATTTCACACGGTTAGGGATTGTTGATAGGTCACAGGCACAACCTGAACTGACTTCTGATTGCCTTTCATAATGAGTGTTCAATTATTTACTTTAACAAAGAATAGAAACTGGATATTTAATATGTTTCCTGATCAATGTGTTGTGGCATTTCATGGCAGGAGCTGCAGAAACTTTTTCACTTTTATAGCATTTGCTATAATGCTTTTTATGTCAGTGTCTGATGTGGATTCAAAGAAAGCAGTAGCAAAATGTAGTGTATGCAAGGATATCGTAGACAATTTTCACAAGGTTTGTATACATGGTTATTAGAATATACTTTAAAAACAAATAATAAAAAACAACAACATTTTTGAAAATCTAGTAAATGTCATTTATCTTTAAAACTTTCTTCTACCATAAGTGTCCTGTGGTGATGTAGTCTCTGTGAAACTGCCCTCACATGCCTAACCACACTCTACTAAAATGCACATGGTGCTAAAGTGTGAAAGATCCTTAAACCCATATTGTATACATAAACCCCATATAAACTATTCTATCTAATCTAATTTTGTTTTGTTTGGATGTTCGCTCACTTTGAACACAACAATAGACCATACGCTGATTTTTGCATGTGGATTAGTTTTCCCTATTACCAGTGTCCATCACCATCAGGAAAATTCACTCCGACTTTAGACGTATCTAGCTGATTTAAAACCATCAGGAAAATTCACTCCGACTTTAGACGTATGTAGCTGATTTAAATTAAGCCTTGCATAGTTTTACAAATAGTGAGCACTTATGAACCGACGTTGTCCAACAGACTAAAGAGAGACGCAAATTTGTTGTAATTTACGTTCTAGAAGATTTTTCAAAACACATGACCCCAGTATATGTAACTAAAGCCTGTTAAAGGCCTTTCAAAAATTAGATTCCCCACATAGGGGAATGTATGGATTACCGGCAACAATCGATTATCATGAATACACTGTTAGAAATTCAAAGTAAATGTGGAATGATGAAAGTTGATTACAAAATGTAAGTAAGTAAAGATTAAACAAATTTTCTTTAAGAAATCTCAAATAATTTTTCTTGAGGTTATAATATTTCACTGAAGTTTTCATAATTTTATTTAAAATAGAAAAATAAAGAGATATTTTAGTTAAATAATGATATTATAGCTAGTTATACGATTTTTTTTATTTACATTGTAATAATCTCCCTTGTAACATTAATTATATGTTTATGTCCCCTACTTCTTGGCTATCTAGGTGCTTTTCTCTCAGATGTCTAGTAATTCCACAGAATGTTTGAACATAAGTATTAATAATTGTAGTGATCAATCAAGGCATTACTATCATGTTATTATATTTTAAATATTCTCTAAGCAAACGTAATTGCACCAGCATTTGGCAGAGACAGGGAGAGAGACAGATAGAGAGAGAGAGAGGGGGGGTGAGAGAGAGAGAGAGAGAGAGAGAGAGAGAGAGAGAGAGAGAGAGAGAGAGAGAGAGAGAGAGAGAGAGAGAGAGAGAGAGAAGGGGCTGGGTGGGAATTATTTGTTTAAAATTAATGAATTTTACAAACATAAATGGCATTTCTTCTAAACATAATCTATGTCTACATAAAATACATAATCTTGCACGGCCTTTCGCCAGTGCGAAAATAAGTTCATGCAGGCCTTGACTGTGCCAGATGAGGTTTTGTCTTGCTCACTTCGCCTATTAATCGCCATCTCTCTCATTCCTATCACCTAGGCCATAGCCACCAGTCACACCACTCACCTTCTCGTTACTACTTTGGCGTTGAGATCCCCGAGGATGATAGTCATTTCAAATGTTTACACTGGTCATCGGCCATGTCTAATTCTTTATATCATTCAAGAGGTCCTGGGCATAAAACCGTGAGGCGAAGCAATTCATTGGCATTGAGAATCTTTCGCATTTACTGAACCCTTGCCGTCTACACACCCACATTGTTCTTCTCCTATTTATATATCCATCATAATTGATACCCCTATATATTTTTTCCTCTCCTCCAGAATGGTTTATGCTACATTCCTAGGAAGTTATAATGCCCTCTGTTCTCAGATATATCTAACATGTTAATATTCAGTCTTCTCATTTTTTTCTTAATGTTATAAAAGTTTGAGATGGGCGTGGTTAATTTTCTTTAAATTTTGTGTGGCCCTAGGAGGCCAAAAAAAAAAAGAATATTTTGTTTTGTTTTTTAGCTTCTATTGAGTGTTAAACTTCTGCATTTGTATTGTTAGTACTTTAACAGCCGTTCTGTGTGTATAGTAATTGTGTGGGTCTCTCTTATCAGTGTATTAATTTGTCGAATTGGTGTGTGCATGCAATTACATTCCGAGATAAAAATTACGAAATATTTTTACATGTAAATGACATGCATCTAGTTCGTTCTTAAATGATTCATGATGAGGATGATGGTGATGATGGTGATGATGATGATGATGATGATGATGATGATGATGATGATGATGATGATGATGATGATGATGATGATGATTATGATGATGACGACAATGGTGTTGACAAAGATTATGACATGACGATGTTTTCTTTTTCCCTCATCTAAAATCAAGACATCCTTCACACACCCACAAAACCCTTTCTGACATCATGTGTTCTCATTCATACCTGTAATATATACATGGATAGTAATGTAAGTGTCAATGGAAAATAAGATCCAGAGAAACTTTCTCTTAATAGTTTAGCACTAGAAGATACAAATCTTGTTACATTTCAATTAATTATTTAGAGTTGTACTATATATATATATATATATATATATATATATATATATATATATATATATATATATATATATAGGTGACACACTTTCAAACAATACTTCAGAAGTATTGAAGTAGCCAGACGATAGTGTTACTATATAATGTCAGATAAGAAAAGAAACTTAGAATTACGAGGGGAAGTCAATAAGTAAGTCACACATGGCTGTAGAAAAATAACTAAATATGATAACAACTTGAAACAAGTTTATTTTTATACATATTTTGTCCCTTTATTTCTCAACATAATTTCCACCAATATTGATGCACTTATCCCATTGTTGTATCAGTCTTCCCAAACCGGCTGCATAGAACTGCATGCTGTGTTTTCTAAACCTCGTTTTCACTTCACATTCAACTTCAGCGTCATTCGCGAAATGTCTCCCGCCAAGGTGAGTTTTCAGTGGACCGCTTTACGGGACAAACATTTGTCAACATAAACAGGAAGCATTTCCTTATGAATTTCCTTTGCAGGCAGTCCTTTTGCCCACAAAAAACGCACAACAGCACGTAGCTCTTTGGTTGAACACTCCGTAAGTACAGTCGCCATTTTGTTTATGCGCATGCGCATGAGACACCTAGCGCCACCTGACGAACGGGAATATAAAGTTCGATGTTGCTGTCACCTAATGACACCTGTAGAAAACACCAACTCCATGCCATCCCACAGAACTGTGTGACTTACTTATTGACTCACCCCCATAGTTGCAGATAGAGCAATAGTTAATTATGAAAACTTGGTCATTGTTCCATTGTTATATATATAGTTAGCAAGAAAGCATACATTCTGGTTTGCTTTATATATAGTTACAGTTAGTTGCATAAGTACAGGCCTTTGGAGTCATACCTAGTATTTGATTTCTTTTTTTTTAATGCTCGCTCACGTTGAACTCAAGCTTAGTCCATTACATGCTACTTCTTCTAGTGCACTGGACTGATTTTTGTGCATGGGTTAGCTTTCCCTATTACCAGTGTCCCTCGCAATCAGGCAAACTCGTTTCGACTTCAAAGGTACTTGTAATTCAAGTCCCCAAATCAAGGGCGAGAAGTCAACATTTTAGCCCAACTGACCGCTGTAGGGGTTGAACCCGTTACCTCGGCATCAGCATGCTGGATGTTTAAGAGCGAGCACTCTTATCCATTCGGCCACGCTGATCTCATTTGGATGTTAGTGAATTACTAGGCAGCTGTAGTTCAGTAGCTGGTCATTGTTTTCTGACCGTCTGACGGCTCATACCATCGAAATAAATGCATATTGGTCTGTTTCCAAATTGTCTGCGGCTGATTTTAAACCCTCAATTTGGTATGTTGGGGAATTATGAAACTATTCATCTCACAATCCCCTAAACCACAGTGTCGCTTTTATATATGGTAAATGCATACAAATCAAAGAGGTGAATTGTTTTCAATAAGTAGACTGCATAGTGACATCCGTTGGAAACTGTAACACAGAGATACTGCTTCTGCGTTCGTCCGGAGTGTTTTTTTGGACGTAATCTGTTGTGCCTGTTTACAGCAGAGCTGCGATACTTGCGCCTTTCGGCCGATTCATCCGACTTCTATTTGTTGACCGGGTGAACCTTCCCGGCTGATTTGGAGGCCATTCAACACTCACTCGAACGTTATTGCGTTGTGCCTGTTTACAGCAGAGCTGTGATTCTTGCGCCTTTCGGCCGACACATCCGACTTCTGTGGGCATTTGTTGACCAGGTTAACCTTCCCAGGTGTTTCGAGGGACATTTGACTCTCACTGTTGTGGTGTCACCTACATCCCAGCTGGTCAAGTTAGAATGGCCGAAGACATCACGGTCAACCCTCAAGGGAAGGCAGGGGCAAATCACGTGCATTCCCCGCCATCCAAGGAGGCTTTCATAATTGCAGAGCCAACACATATTGCTCTGGTACTGGGCTCACCCAAGGAATCATCACGTCCTGTACATGGCTACTTCACTTCCTCACTTCCGTATATTGGACATTTCGTTTTCCACAGGCCGCTCCCCATGCAAACCAGGAGGAGTCAGTCTGCAGATGACATCCACTCAGCGAGCTTTCGGTTCGGACTTTCCATGAAATGAGTTTGCTAGCCAAGCAATATTCTCATTTGTGCATCTGGGTCACTTTCTCGACTCTTACTGTTGTGGTGTTATCCCTATCCTAGCTGGCCCACATAGAACAGCCGAAGACGAAAACGCCATATTCATACCCTTATTAGAATGAGCAGCTTCATGAAAAACAGAAATATGCATTTACTAAAAACTTGTCTATGACCTGTTCTTCTAAATGGATGCAAATGCTGAACAATGATTAGTAAAATTGTGAAGAAACTGGAGGCAGTAGAGATTTGACTTTTGAGAAAGATGTGGATAGAGAAGAAAACAAAACACTAAGGTGTTAACAGCTGCAAGTATTAACTAGAACACTCATCAAAACCATAAGGAAGTGACAAATGAAATTCTGAGGGGATATGAACAGGAGAGGTGGAATAGAGAAAGTCTTATGTGGGGAATATACTCAACCAAAAAACACAAGGGGCTTAGAGAAAAATATATGCACAAAGCTTAAACAGCTGGGCAGCAGATCATACAAGCAACACCAGCTTGATCAACATATCAGATGACAGAGTGGAGATCAGCATGGCCGAATGGATAAGAGCGCTTGCTCTTGAACTTTTGGTGTGCTGATGCTGAGCTGGCAAGTTCAACCTCTATACCAGTCAGTTGGATTGAAATGTTGACTTCTCGTCCTTGACTTGGGGGTGTAAATTACAAGTATCTCAGTAGTCAAAGTGGATTCGCCTGATGGCGAGGAACACTGGTAAAAGCTAATCCACATGCAAAAATCAGTCCAGTGCACTAGAAGTTGTAACGTGTGTTTGGACTACGCTTGAGCTCAAAGCAAGTGAATGAAAACAAAAAAAAAGATGACAAGAGAAGATTGGAGAGTTATGATGGTCATTGTCTGCCATAGACAAGGCACTGATGATTAGAAAGCTGTGTATAGGATCTGGCTTATTCAGTCACCAGATAAAAGCTGTGTATAGGATCTGGCTTATTCAGTCACCAGGTAAAAGAACCATTTTACACACATTAACGCAAACCAGGCTAGACCCATATTTATGTAAACCAATCAAGGCATGGGTGATGTAGTCATTATCACATGGTACTGTTTATGAAGTAATTTTCTTTGATGTTCAGAGCTATGTAGAATATTTGTCTTCTTCTTTCCATAATATTCTAAGTAGTTTTCTTTAGCAAAAGCCCTGATTTTCCTTTTTAAGTGATGGTCCATGACTGACATTTGTATGTTCCACAAGAAAGATACATGTTCTCACAAATGTAACTGTAATTTGTTTGCTGATGTTGTGGCATAAGTACTTAACACTGTTTCACTTCTGCCTTGCTGTGGTCAGTCTTGACGCCTTGTGAACAGTGCCCATTGTTAATCACTGGGCCAGGTATTCAATGTTTGTAATTTAGGATGTTAGCTGACAGTTGCATGAGCATTGTCAAATGAGGATGTGATGCCAACTCTAGTCATTAGCTATGGGAGGACAAAACTTGCCACCATTCCTACTCAGGCCTACAAAAATTGATGGTCCTAACACTCACATGCCAACAGCAAGGTCTTGCAGCACGACTTATTTTTAAATGTAGTTTTGTCAGCGGACATGTTTATTTTTAAGTTAAGAAAAAGATTTTGAAAAGCATTACTTAGTTTAAATTGTCACTAACGGTTGATTTTAATATTTGCTTACATCCAGGGTCTATTGTCAACACACAAATCCAATTATGGAGGTGGCAATACCAAATGGGAAGAGAAGTCTCTTGGCTCCTATGCAACGAGGTATGAACAAATGATAGTGAAAATGTTAGTGATTAGCTAATTATGAACCTTCATCAGGTGCCATCTTCACATTGAAGGTCACTGTAATTAGCCCCAATGCCCTCTGTCCTGCATCTTCACATTTCACTCATGAGGGTTTCCATCATTCCATCTCTTGATGCTGTCAACCTTCGTGTAACAATGTCTTCCTGTTGCTCCACTCTCCTTTGACAAGGAGTTGTCTCTTTATTCCCTAAGTACCTTAATTGTTTGACCTTGATATAATTTAGTTTTCTTTATCCTTAATTTATGTAATACTTCTTCTTTGTTCCTTTACGTCTTCTGCCACATTATTATTCCTATTTGTTTATGTAACCACATTTCCCAAATTTTTTTGTTTGTCATTATTTCTGTACAACACAGTAATGAAAGACTATATGTAAGACATGATCACTATTAATTTTAATTTATAATTGCTTTGATTATTAATATGAAGAATTATATTTTCCATTGAAAATATTTGGTGAATATTTTGTAACATACTCCAAACATGAAGTAAGTGCAAATAATAACAAAAAGATTTTGCATTACAGAGAAAAATGGTTTAATAAAGTGATTTTTATTTTCAGTGAAGTACGATTGGTAGAGATCATGGAAAATTTGTGTGTTGATGGTGCAAAAGAGGTGAGTACCTCATTATAATTCTTCTTAACATAGACAGGTAATTTAATGGAACATGAAATATATGTAAAATATTAGGAGGCATATCAGTGTTAAAATGGAAAAAAGAAACACAATAAAGAAAGAATTAATATTATAATAGCAAATTATATATTAATCTTCTTAATTGACATGTTAATCTCTGGTTTTAAGCTTGTTCATTAAAAGGACAGTATATTAGTGATTCAAATATTGTCCATAGGAATGTCACTGAAAATATTCATAGACAACTAACTCGAAGAACTGTCAGATTCATCTACAGTATATTGAAATCAACCTATATATTTGTGAAACTTAACAAGTAAAAAACAAAAGTCTATTTTTAATGTTTTGATTTTGTAGTTTTATTTCTAATGTAATTATATAACAATATTTTCTGTATTTTAAACACTGAAACACTGAAGCTTTTCAGAACAAGAATAATATAATTTTGGACTTAAAAAAAATGTTTTGCATATCCTTTACAGGACATCGCTGTCAACATCAGCATCTTTCAGCTGATTGTTGATTTCTTGACAAGATTACGCTCAGTAGTTTGCCATTGCTTTAATTTTGGACTTGTATTTGAAAAAAAACATAATAAAGATCCCCTTTTCACACTATTAGGCATATTGGATATAGGGCAAACAGTAAAGGATCGCTTTTCATGCCATCAGACATATTGGATAATGGATGCTAGCCCTATATTTTTAGAACACCCCCCCCCCCACCCCCCCCCCCCCCCCCCCCCGCCCCCCGCCCCCCGCCCCCCCACTCAGTGGGTGACATTGTCAGTATCACACCATCTGCCTTAGTAGCCAGGAAAGTTCCTGGTACCCATTTTAGGTTGTGTTGGCCTGGCAGCCCGGGTGAGTGAAAAAACTATTCACATCCTGAAGGGGATTAAAATATATGACCATCAGATGGACAGGCAAGCATGCTAGCCGAGCCTCTCAGACTGTTTATGAAAACAATATAAAATAACACAAAGTAATGCAGCTTTACAGAACAGAATTACGAAACATATAGGATGTTGCGGAGATCAGCCTTCATCAAGCAAACAAATTACATACACAAAACACAACATATAGTCACGGAGAATACCCTCCGGTGACTACATTAAGGCATAAGGACGGGATGAGAAAAATAAAAAGATGGAAAAATGAGAGTAATGAAGAGACTATATGTTGTGTTTTTGTATGTAGTTGTTTGCTGATGAAGGCTGATCACCGCAACATCCTGTATGTTTCGTAACTCCGTTCTGTAAAGCTGCATTACTTTGTGTTATTTTATATTGTTTACATTTCCACAGCTTTACCGCAGTTCCACCAAATTTTATTCAAAGACTATTTATGAAGGGTGTTGGGTTAAATGACTACATGACTCAAGTGTAGAATTAACCTTCCAGGACAGTTCAATGTTGGCTAGGAGGTACAGAGATAGATTTGAAATAGTTGAGTTATGGAGAAAGATTGACAGTTTATATAATTGGTGCTGGATAATGCTTTTAGCCGAAAATCACAATCACTTAGGAACTTAGGTTTGTAGCCACAGCCATAAGAATTATGTCAGCTAGCTTTCACATGAAGTATCATAATTATTTCATGTTTAGTTAAATGGGACTCCTTTTAATATAATAAAGTCCCCGGGAAGGTTAACCCGGTTAACAAATGCCAGCAGAAGTCGGATGTGTCGGCCTAACGGCGCAAGAACGCAGCTCTGCTGTAAACAGGCACAACGCAATCACATCCGAAAAAAAACTCCGGATGAACGAAGAAGAAGAATATAATAAAGTTAGATATCTTTTGCTAAGAACCTGATGTCATTAGTCCCAAGCCTTGTTAAAGAGTACTGTATAAACTGTCCAGTTTGTCTATTTAATAAGTAAAGTAAAGGACCCCTTTCACAAGCTTTGAGATGTGTTGGACATATGGTTTCTAGCCACACATTTTTGTAGACCAGTTGGCACTTGCAGGATGATGTGCTCAGTATGTGCTAGTTGCCTTTACCTCCCAAGACATTTCCTGGCACCCATTTGAGGCTGGGCAGACCTGTGAGCCCAGGTCATTTGTAAACATCTGCATTGATGCTAATGGGAACCCTTGAACATTGGGCCAGCATGCAAGTGTGCTAGTGTACTTAGTGTTTCTATATGGCCATTGGAAAAATCACACTTTCACTAGCTGCAGAACATTACAAGAAATGCTTTGTGCAGCATCTACAAAATGATATAATGTGAAAACAAAGTTATCTCATGACATTTGGTAAAAAATAGAAACGGTTCAGTAATATTTGTCAGTTTTGATGAAAATTAACTCTGTTTTATATTTAATGTCAAATGTGTACCAAAAACCATCTCTATGGACATAGATAATTTGTTAATTGCATGGCCTTTATAGGGCGTCACAATCAACCGCTACAGTGCTTGGCTGTTTGTGATTTCCACATTCAGCAGTTTGTCGTTGCTTTTTGAACGACTGAGATCCATACCATCAAAATCAGTGCAAATCAATGCTTCTAAATTGTCTGCATCTTAAATAATAATTAAAAAAAAAAGTTAGTTGTATATCATTTACAGGACGTTGCAGTCAACATCAGCATTGTTTGCTGTTGTTGATGTCTTGGCAAGTTTACATTCAGTAGTTTGCCATTGCTTTCTGAACGACCAGCACCCATACCATTTTGTAAAAAACCAACGCAAGGCTGTCTGCTGCCAAATCTCCCGCAGCTGTGTTTCCAAAGCAGGTATGCGGGATTACGCCAGCAACTTAAATAATAAATAATCTTTATTGCTTTATAATTGTCACTCTCCCACAATTTTCATAACATTCATGGTCTGGATGTTTGTTTGGGACAGCATATTGTTAATATCTTATAAATTACAAGTAGTTAACTTCCTCCTTCACTGTTTGTGCTTTGTAACATAAAGTGTAGACATACTAATAAATGTATTTATATACTTTGCACATTTAACATTATTGAAACATTTAATATAAATCATAACAACTGCACTGGCTTTGCTATCTGTTGAAAAATCCACTCTTATACATTCCACATTTTGATTTATAAAAATAATTGACAACCAGTGGCCTTTCACGCTCAACCAAATCACCCCAAGTTGTTTATACTTAGCTATCCAGTGCAGCTCCGCCCATGTCTCACCATTTTATTTTTTTCTGTTTCAACTTCTCTTCTCCACGTTTTTTATTTCCTCTTCCGTTTCTTTTGCCCTGTGGACTCCAGAGGCCTTTCTATTTAGACCGTTCACAGGCTTTCTCATGTATATTCTATTATGCGCTAGCATCTTTTCATCACCTGTTGATTCACTGGCTAACCCGATCAACAAATGCTCGCAGAAGTCGGATGTATCAGCCCAACGGCACTAGCATGCAGCTCTGCTGTAAACAGGCACAGCGCAATCACGTCCTAAAAAACTCTCTGGATGAACGCAGCAGAAGAAGAAGAAGATTCACTGGCGTTTGTCTAGTTCTCTCCATGAGCTCCACATAAGTATCCCGTCATACCATTTTATTCCATGTTATGCAGGCACCAGTTAATGAAAAGCAGACAAGCAATGAAATTTTGTTTCACTAAGTGTATTATCAGGTGACTCAGATTGTAATCCTTTTAGGCAAGGATTTGTATCCATTGAAAGTTATATAAAAGATCCTAAACCTAAGCACATGATGGCAGATGCTCAGGCAAGAGACATTTATTTTGTTAGTTCTGATTAAACCTTTGATGTGTACACCATCGATGTTGCCAAGTGCCAATACAATAGATTTTCACAATTAATTATTGAGATTTGTAAACTATTTTTAGATTGGATTTTCACTGAAAATGCGCTTTGGTGTTAACAGCAGTCTCTGATTAAATAGCTGATTGGACTTATTAAACAGCTTATTAGAGAAACGAATGTTGTTTTTCTGTCCTCAGTGCCATTCTATATTAGAAGAGTATGAAGAGCTGGTAGAGAGATATTGGTTTAAAGAGTTTGCACAGAAGAAAGACACAGATTTGTACACGTATTTATGTATTGAACATATGCAAGGCAAGGAACTTTCTTGTTTGATATATTCACTGTCCTCATGTTTACATTACAGATTGTGTTTTGACTGAGGCATTCAGTCACTGTTAAAAAAATATGTGTGTGGTTGTGTATAGTGGATGATGGTTACATGCAGGAATACAAAAAGCATGCACACAGACATGCAATAATAAATAAATTAAAGTGCCCTTCATATTTATTTTTGTGGAAATTTACTGAAAATGTCTATTTATTCCAGTCTTTGAATCTTCCCACCTAACCCACAGCCCTCTCCTGATGTATAGTTTTTGGTAACCGTTGGTATAGTTGACCATATAAACACACTAGTTTTGTGAATCTTTTCTTCCTTTCAGTGTTAACATTATGCTTTTAATAAAATATGCTGCCTTTTGGAGATCACCTTTGTATTCTGAATGTCTTCCAGTGAGTCTCTATGCAGCCAGATTTGGTGTCAAACCTCAGCGACAGCAACAAATAGCTCCACTTCTCTCAATTAGCAGTAATCCTCCAGTTATTCCCAAGCTTTAGTCCATGATTTTAATTCTTTGACTTTGTGAGAATTATATTAGAGTGCTTCATATAATTTATGTCACATTTTCTTGCTTGCACCCAGAATAGTTTTACAGCACATTTTAACACATTATACTGTAACTGTTACACAACTCTGCTTCTTTTCAATTTTTAGACTTTATCACATTAGTTATTATGTTTGTCATGTATCAACTGGATGTGACTCTGAACCTTTTTAAGTAAGTTGCATATCCTTTACATGATGTAGCAGTCAACCCCAGCATTGTTTGGCTGTTTATGATTCCTGGGCACGTTTAAGTTCAGTAGTTTGCCATTGCTTTCTGAATCACTGGAACTCATACCATTGTATGGAAACCAGCGCATGCGGTCTGCTTCCAAATAGCTGACAGCTATGTTTTGAATGCGGTATGTGGGATTATGAATTGCATTCGTAACCCTTTCGCCACAGATCTGGCCATGTAACCTTGTATCACCACATAATTCATTTTATATATATATAATTAACATGTGACTAAGATTTCTAGCAAGCTTATACTACCTCTGAAAAATTAGAATAAATTTGGCAAACAAATCATGTTTTAATTGATAGTCATTGATTTAAAAAGGAATATCTTAACACTTCAATTTGGTTTTGATAATATCACATTCAACATGCACCCTCATTCAGGATTTGTAGACTATAAAAAGGCCTTTGACAGCATTGATAGGGAATCTGTGTGGAAATTGTGATCCCACAGATAATCACTAACTTAAAAAAGGCAAAATTTAAAGACATGAAATGGAGAATACTTCATGAGTAAAAAACTAACAGATATTTTAGAAATAAGAACATGAGCGTGACAGAGATGTCTTTTGTCAACTCTAATTCACTATAGACTGGATTATGAAGACAACAGTGACTTCTGCCAGACACGGAATGCAGTGGGCTCTGGCAGAGCAGCTTCATTAACATTGCTTCCTGTCCCACAAAAAATCAGGTGCAAGATAAATTGAAGACACTAAATAATTGTGTCTCAAAATTCATAGAGGAAAGATAAGGATAATGAGAATAAATCAAGCTAATGATAACCTGATCTCTCTCTTGAAGGAACCTCTCTTAAGGAGGTAAAATCAAACGCATATTTAGGTAGCAGTGTAGACAGAGATTTATGAACTAAAAGAGATAATAAAATAAGAATACCAAATTCAAGAGAAGATTTCATGGCACTAAGAAATTTGTGGAAGTCAAAAGAAATGAAATCTAGTCTCAGACTGAGAATATTTAACTCTAACATGAAATCGGTACACCAGTATGGATTTAAAAACACGAACCACTAAATCAATTACAGATAAACTACACACATTCATTAATTGGTGCCTGCACAGAATAGAAGAGATAAAATGGTAAGACAGTATCACCAGTGTGGAGTTCATGAAGAGAACAAAACAAATACCAGTGAATCAAGAAGTCAGGAAAAGATGATGGTACTGGATAGAATAAATCATGAAAAACCCTGATAAAAATATAACCAGAAAATTTGTCCTTGTCATGTCCACGAAATATAGAGAGAACTAAAACACATGGAGAAGAGAATTAGAGAGGATTAATATGGGCACGACATGGAGGATACTGAAAGAGATTGCAAAGGATGGGACGGCTTGATGAGGGGTGGCTGAGGTCTTATGCTCCACTGGGGGAATATAGAGCAGAAGAAGAAGAAGATGGTTTTTGCTTGGTCAGTAAAGGAATTGGAGAACTTTAGGTCTAAAGCTTTTCTGAAGCTGCCCTTTAAAATATTTCTGTAGGAAATAGTAATTTTGTGTGAATAATTCTGATAGTATAAGCTTTCTTGTGTATCCCCGGGAAGGTTAACCCGGTCAACAAATGCCCGCAGAAGTCGGATGTGTCGGCCTAACGGCGCAAGAACGCAGCTCTTCTGTAAACAGGCACAACGCAATCACATCCGAAAAAAAACTCCGGATGAACGAAGAAGAAGCTTTCTTGTGTATTATTTTTTTTTTTTAAATGTCTCGAAGCAGGAACCTGCAGTGTGTCCGTAATGTGATAGAGCCATAACATTTTGTAGGTAGGAATAGGGGGTCAGTCTCTTCCTCTGTTAGCAGGCGTTGAATCCTCATCCCACCATTCTCATGACATCATCAGCATTTCCCCCTGTCAATCACACTAATGCTTTTAGTGCCATATTTTGATTCTTAAAGAAATTATGATTTTCAAGGAAGTAACTATTCCCAGGAACTCAGTTTAATTTTGAAGATTTAGTAGAATTTTTATAATACTAAAGATTATCTTGCAGCAATACTAACAATATTTTTCTTCAAAATTTCAGTTTGCTGTCCAAACTTTACATTTGGTAAAGATTGCAGCCAGTGTCCTGGAGGTGCTGTCAGGCCCTGCACTGGAAATGGAGACTGTGATGTAAGAAATATGTGGATTTTGATGTTGGTTGTGTTAAGAGCATTCATCTTTCCCCATTGTAACATATGCCTGTGAGACCTGGACACTTACTAAACAAGCTGAACAGTGCATAAATGCCTTTGAATATAAATGTTATAGATGAGTTCTAAGAATATTTTGGGTAAAGAAAAGAACAAATGCATCCATACTTCAAGAGCTGAATATTGAAGAAGGTTGGCTATTAAAGACGATAAAACAAAGAAAATTGAAATATTTTGGTCACTTGAAATGTCACGAAAGCTTGGAGAGAATAATAATGGAGGGGTATATGCCTGGGAAGAGAGGAAGAGGAAGGCCAAAGAGAAGACGGGTGCAGGATGTGGCGGATGATCTCCAGATGAGTGTATCGGACGCGGGACATCTTGCTTATGATCGAGAGGTATTCTGGCAGGTTATGGAAGCGAGGTTCTGCAAAGGACATGCTACTGAATGAATGAATGAATGAATGAATGCATGAGTGAATGATTGCCTCTTTGATAAATGTTATGTATAATACTATAAATTCTGCTGTAAAATACGCATAATGTCAGCTCTTAGATATGACTGAGTTACTATGTGACAGTCTGCCACAAACAGGGACTGAATGCTGAATGGTAATCCACTGCACTAACCAAAGGACGATTACAGACATGGCTGTAATGAATACTGTCTTGAAGTTTTGTATGGGGATAGCCGCATGTTTTTGTAGACAATTGGCACTCAGTGGATGATGTGCTCAGTATCACGCTGGCTGCCTTTACTTCCTGTGACATTTCCTGATACCAGCCTCGATGAAGATTTGAACATTTGACAGCCCAGTCGACTGGAAAATGTGCTATATTGTTATGTCAATAATCACATTATGCATCATTTATTCATGTATATTGCTATGTAAATTATTCATATTTATATATAACTGTTACCATTTCAAGGGTGCAGGCACTCGTGGTGGCAGTGGTAAATGCAGGTGTAACTCAGGTTATACAGGTGATCTCTGCAACCAGTGCAAGGATGGTTACTATGAGGATTATAATAACGAGACACATACCTTATGCAAAGGTAAATACAACGTTGATAATAGTAACACATGGGAATTGGTTTTTAGTTTATGTATATTGAAATAGAAAAAGAATAACAGTAATTTAATCCTTTTGCAGATACTTCTGCAAGGTGTGAAATATAAGGCCCTCACTAACATTATTTGGTCAATCCGAGAGCTACCCACTGGTTGGCAAAATTTAATTCTAATAGCTGCATGCATCATGTTCAGCTCTCAAGTGAAAGCAGGGACAGCATATATGAGCATTGCCTGCTTTCCACTGATGCTTCCATTAATGCACACAATGTATTGGGACTTTAATTACTTCCCTATAAACAGAAGTTCTAATCTCTTAGTCTGGTGCCTTCAGCTCACGCAGTAAATGTGTTCTTTTTTAACCACAGGATGAGGGCATTAGTTAGTGATGCCTGGATTTGTGTTCATGGACTACAGCATGTTTCAGAGAGAGCACCATCCCTGGAATACATGCAGAACTACATTTTACTTTGAGCTTCTAGAAGGTTGACTTGTTATGGACAAATACATTGCTAACCAAAGAGCCACATGGTGGGGTTGTTTTTCACCACAGAAACTTGTGAGAATGGCAGCTTTCTATTAGGAGAATGGCTAATGAGATATTCTTTTGCTACGCAAATGTCATGAGACAATAATAAAAAACAAGAAAGATGGGACATTCAGGTACTTCCCTCCAAATCTGTATAAACTGAGCAGCAGTATAATCCCTCATAACAATTATTTGTCATCTAGTAGAGCATGCTTCTGACAGTCATTAATGTCGCTTAGTAAGGCTTGCTTTCCAGGGTGTTAGCAATAATTCATCATTTAATTTGATACACATTTGATGGACAGTATTTCCCCATTGTTTGTGAGTGGGCTAAAGAGAGCCTGAGGCTTTGCTTCTTCCTGGTTTCTTGTCACAGCAAATCTGGGGGTTCACTAACCCAAGACCCTCTGCTGATTCAGTTTAAGTCTTTGATTGCTATTTATCATTGGTAAACAAGAGGACATGTGGCAAATGTCTTGCGTGAGGTTCTGTAAAATCTGCAAAGCACCAGCTGGCACTCAGAATGTGTCAACTCAATGGCCTTAACTTTCCCCTGTGTCTGTGATTGAAATAACCACACCACTAAACCTGTTGAACCAGATTTTTTTTTAATGTGATAGTTTTTTCCCCATGAAAATGGAAACAAAAATATTGCATGTTATTCATGGTGGTACTTCAATTTTAATTCACCGCAAACAACCGCAAACAAAGAAGAATCCCTTCGAGCCTCATTTGCATCGGTCCGGCAATCATTTTCCGGTTTAGTGTTCGGTGGACTGCTAGACCGATCGATGGATGTTTTTTGAGTTTTGGGCCCATAGGGCCCTCATGTCGTCGACAGTGAGGGCCCTATGGGCCCAAAAACTTAAAAACATCCATCGATCGGTCTAGCAGTCCACCGAACACTAAACTGGAAAATGATTGCCGGACCGATGCAAATGAGGCTCAAAGGGATTCTTCTTTGTTGCGGTGAATTAAAATTGAAGTACCTTCTTGGTAGTATAATATGGATGATTATTATAGTTTTTTGTTGTTTTAACTCTGTGTAATCTAAAGTTAAATTTAGCTATATTTTTATTTTCTTGTATACTATTTTTCTTTTCTTTTTTCAAAATTTGTTTTGTAAGTTCCTAGATGTACAGAAATTAACTGGTGCTTATTTAAAAAAATTTAACACAGAATTTGCTAGATTTTGTTAAAACTTGTAACACACAATAAATATGGTTGTTTTGGGCTTATATTTGTTGAAAGGATTCGACTTTCATTTTTAATTGCACTTTTTTGGGGTGTACTATGTGTAGTACTTAGTACATGTTCTTAGAAGTATGCACATTTCATCCCCCTGTCTCTTTGTATGATTCTCTCCCTTTCTTTCTGTGCACTTGAGAGATAGAATGGAGAGAGAGAGGGAGAGGAGGGAATAAAGTATAGTTAGATTTTAAAATTCGTTCCCATTTCTTTTTTGTTTAAGGAGTTTTTGTGTTTTCAATATTTTTCTTATAATGGTCAAAGTAATTTAAGTACATCTTAAGTAAAGATTATAATTATTGCTCACTTTCACGATAGTTTTGTAGTGAAGTAATGAATTTCAAAGACTTGATTATTTTTCCAGTGTGCCACATAGCATGTAAAAACACTTGCTCCGAGGAAGGACCTAAAGGATGTGACGACTGTAAAGATGGCTGGCTGGAAAATGAAGAACTTGGTTGCCAGGGTTTGTATTTTTTCTGCATATATTGATATTGTTAGAAGTCATGTTAAGTTAATGCTTGCCTGCTGGCCTAGTGGTCAAGAATTAGCATTATTACAATTGAACTGGGCTCTGAGGTCGACCCAGTCTGCAGTGGGTACCGGGATATATGTCTTGGAAAGTAAAGGCAGCTGGCATGATTTTGACCACATCACCCCTTGATTGCCGATTGGTCTATAAAAAGATGGGCCTAGCACCATATGTCCAGTATGGTCCAAGATGTGAAATGGATGTTTTAACTTTACTCATTGATATTGTCAATTCTGAAGTTCTTCAAAGTATTCGGCCCATCTGTTTATTTGATCTTTACTGTTGGTTACAAATTTCCATTACTATTTTTAAGACCACTGTTTGATTATATTTTCTTGCTATATTTTATATTAAAAACAAAATTGTAGAAATCAGTTTGAAAACATCAAGTATTTTATTAATTCGGTAACTTGAGATATCTCAGAATATAGACATACATGGAGGCCCCACTATACATCGCTTCGGTTTACGTCGTTGCGCTATAACGTCATTGTCATACAGGGAACATAACTTCACTTTACGTCGCTACGTTCCGCCATAACGTCATCACCTGAGTTGCTATGCTGTGCTCTCTTGCTAGCTTGCGGAGGACCTACATAATGCCGCATAATGTTACCATTATGGAACGTTTCCTTTCTCAGTTGTTGTTGCCAGTTTTGCGTTAACTTCACCATTTTACATTTTTCCAGGATTTTATAGTGTAATAACCATAATTATGAGTTCAGAGCGCACAGTAAGTGCTGATAGTGTGTCTGGTTGTAAGAGAACCATCAACTGTTACAAGGAGCTTTACTTAGAGAAAAGGAAAAAGGCTGTGCAGCAGACATTGGACACATTTTTGTGTGTTCAAGTAGAGAAGAGCCAGGAAAAGAGGCAGGAAAGGTTACAGTTTCATCCTCAGATGAAGAGGCAGAATTTAATGCCTCCACATCCCAATAACTCTACCACTCGCCCTCAAACCCACCTCTATTTAGCCAATAAAGTATCAACAACCATCAAAGTAAACATTACATAATACACTGTATTCATTTAATTCTATGGGAAATAGTGTTTCGCTATATGTTGTTTCACTTAAAGTCGCGTTTTTAAAGAACGTAACCCTGACATTAACCGAGGCCTCCCTGTAATTGAAGCCAAATTTTGTTTGAAGACAGCAACATGAGAACATTTGTAAAGTGGAATTTTACTTAGCCATGTGAAGTTAAACAGTATCATGTCTTGGAATCAGGATGCAGAGGTGTTTCCAAGGCACCAGGGCCGGGTTATATACTGGCCAAGACCTACTGACGCGTCCTTGTCGAGCGTCCTGGGCAACAGGTCCCTTCGGGGTCCTGGCTAAAGTCAGTAGGATCGCCGATTCCTCCGAAGTCGGAGAGTGTCAGCCTGTATGGCGAGGAACCACCAGTCTGCACACCAATAAGCCAGACTTGGGACAACGGATACTCACGCAAACCTCAGGTCCTGTACGACATCACACTGATGTTGGACAACAGGATGCCTTCATCCGACATACAGGACTTCACGTTGGAGCTCAAGCCAACGAACACAAGCAAGCAAGCATGTCTTGGAATCTGAAATACTTTGTCCATACTAAACATCACAGTGGTTTGGAAAGAACAGTCATAGAAGACATGGTTCCTGGTAAAAGAAGCAGAAGTCGACCAGCACACAGATGGACACAGGATTTTACAGACACCTTTGGCACGAAGGTACACGAGGCAGGAGAAATGGCCAGAGATGGAGAGGTTTTTCAACACACCATAAACGAGAGTGACATTCTGTAGTGGATCTGCTACATGATGTTGATAATTGTGTGTAGTTAAACCTGTTCAGAAGAACAATTATATCTCGGTTGTTTAAATAGTTACATCACTTTTAATCTTCTTGCACTATTATATACATACGAGGAGGCTTCAAATGAAAACCTTATATGTTCTTTTTTGGTGAATATATTCTGAAAAAGTAAAGAACAAATGTATAATTTTTTGATGTAGCCACCACTGCATTCTATGCAAGTCCTCCAGTGCTGATAAAGTGCTTGGATTCCTGGGGCCACAACTCGGTGTTCCTGATCCGGTCGTGAACAGTTTGTCACAGAAGTCACGCCATTTTGAAACTTCCTACTCCACTCATACACTTGCTGGACTGACAGGCATGCATCACTATACTGGACTTTTATTCGCTGATGAATGTCTTTAGTTTTCACCCCTTCACCGATCAAGCAACAAATAACAGAACGCTGCTCCTCTTTGGTACATGTCAATGGTGAGGTGGCCATCTTTAACCCTTTACCGGGCATATCGTCCGTTTACGTCCGGACCCCGGTACGGGCAGACCGCCTGAAACTGCCCGTTACTATTATGCATTGTAAAAACACGATCTCTCGGCTTTCCGATACTTCCGATGGCTACTTTCGCTTTCGCCGATAGCTTGACAACGTGGCCGCCATTTGCAAGCGCCTACTATGAATTTGAACGGATTTTTTGGATAGTTTTCGGGGTTTTTACACTTAGTTTTTCAAAATGGATTTCGGCGATTCTTCAAGTGATAGCCGAGATTTCACTAGGTTCAATTTAAGTGACATTAAAGGGCACGAAGTTGACTATTAATCAGAGCTAGATATCAGCGAAAAGTGTTACTTTGCATTTGCAGTCGTGAGTCGGACTTTAAAGAAAGTGATTATGATTCTGAAAATGTGTTTGTAAATTGCCGTATAGATGACTGAAAATCACAAACAATAACTGTATTTCGTAAATATTTGTGTTCATATATGGATAACTGGCAACAACCACATGAGTAACATATTCTGCATGCTTTTCCCTTCATTGTGTTGTTTATTTAACTAAAATCAGTTTGACTAACACCTTATTTGTGATGTTTTTACTAATGCAACCCGAAATTTTACCGAACCTGAAATAATCTTGCCCGTTCAGGGCTAAAAACGGACAAGCATCTGCCCGGTAAAGGGTTAAACTGTTATTATGATGTCACTGAGTTAATCTGCACTGTAATGTCACGTGCTTATCACTCTTGACATCCTTAACAAAAATATTGACAAGTTACAAGACAATGGTACGGTTATTGTAATTTCTGTCATTTCTTCTTCTTCTACTGTGTTCATCCGGAGTGTCTTTTTTTTGGACATGACTGCATTGTGCCTGTTTACAGCAGAGCTGCATTCTTGCGCCGTTAGGCCGACACATCCGACTTCTGCGGGCATTTGTTGACCGGGTTAAACTTCCTGGATTTCTGTCATTTGAAACCCCCTTGTAGCTGCAGCATCAACCTTGTGTGAACTAAGATGCTTGTATGATGTAGTGATGCCACCACCTAAACTCAAAGTTAACAGTGAAGCAAACATAATTAATTGGTTGCAACAGTACATTATAAATAGTAAAACTTGCATTGTTTTCTTGATTGCTGATACTAAGTTCTAGTGCTACACTGTCAATACAGATGTGTAACCATATACTTTTGTTACAGTTTATGTTTACCTGCAAATGTTAATATAAAACAAAAAATAAGTTTCCTAGAAGGAACTTGCTGTAAAGTGTTCAGATCATCACATGTTGTAGGCCTGAATGCATGCAGGAATAGGTGGCCAGTATTTCCCTCCCGTAGTGAATAGCGAGAGCTGACACTGAACCTGTTTCCAACTGTTCTGATACTATTGTCAGCGAAACATTCTAACCACCATACCAATGCAACTGCTAAATGTTAATAATGATCATAATTGTCAAAACAATTACACATTAAATACAGATTCTATGTTTTATTCACTTGAGGTTCTTATGTACAACATGGTTATTTATAACACTTACATAGGTTCTTATACATTTTGCTTTTTAAAATTTTGATACAGGCAAAATCTAAAATGGTATTGTGCGTTTTGGCTTTTGACTGATGCAGTGTTTGATTTGCTCATTACAGATATCAATGAGTGCCTGGAGGATCCGTGTAATGAAAACCAGTACTGCACAAACACTCAGGGCTCTTTCACCTGTTTTTGTAAGTGTTGTTAGAATATAGAATACATTTGAATCAGTTTAGAGAAATAAGATTGGGTGGTCGAGCGATGTAGATACCAGACATCTGTTGACAGTGATTTTCATTTCCAGTATGTCTCATAAAAAACAAAAATTATTGTGAGGTAAAATATTTATTATTTCCTGTTGTTTATTATTAATATTTATATTATATAAATACTACATATCATCAATCCTCTTGGTTTATTATATTTTCGAGCTAACATCTGTGTGGTGATGTAAAGATCTACAAGATTTCCTTTCACTGCTGCTACCAACCAGGCCATCCAAATATCTTTGCACACTGAGATCAGCAAGGGCAGGGAATGTAATGGGAAGTAAAGGCGACCGGCATGATACATCATCATCCACTGATTACCAATTGGTCGATAAAAAGAAGGGTCAGGCATCATATGCCCAATGCACATCAAAGGTCACTGTTTTTTCAAAGCCTTAATAACGCCCAGTCCTCTCAATTCTTCTCATCTAGCCAAAAATACGAGGGTAAGTTAATAAGTAAGTCACAAATGGCTGTAGAAAAATAACTAAATATGATAACAACTTGAAACCAGTTTATTATTATACATACATTGTCCCTTTATTTCTCAACATAATTTCCACCAACATTGATGCACTTATCCCGTTTTATCAGTCCTCCCAAACCGGCTGCATAGAACTGCGTGCTTTGTTTTCATTTACCTGTCATCCCACAGAACTGTGTGACTTACTTATTGACTTGCCCTCGTAACATTTTCTGCCCAGCTATGCACTGCTTTATGGGACAAACACTTGTCAGCATAAACACTGAAAACCCATCTTGGCAGGAGACATTTCACGAATGACGCCGAAGTTGAATGTTAAGTGAAAACGTGGGTTAGAAAGCAGAGCACGCAGTTCCATGCAGCCGGTTTGGGAGGACTGATAAAACGATGGGATAAATGCATCAATGTTGGTGGAAATTATGTTGATAAATAAAGGGACAATATATATATAAAAATAAACTGGTTTCAAGTTGTTATCATATTTAGTTATTTTTTTTACAGCCATTTGTGGCTTCCTTATTGACTTCCCCTCGTATATTGTACTAGATGATTGACATTTCGATAATTTACAAGAAAATACAAAACAAAAGATAAATATTTGTTCTTTATAAAAGACAGGAGCTGTGGTTAGTAGCCTGCCCAATCTGTAGTTTTTTTTCCTGATCAGTACAGCTTTGGGGTTGACCCAGCCTCATAAGTATGGCTACTAGACAGTTTTCAGAAATTTCCAGGACTTTCCTGTGAAGGAAAGGGGATGAGGAAGGGAATTGGCCAACCCACCTCATGTCATAGCCTAGAATATGTGAAGGCCTAACACTTCACACCCCTACGGCTGGATCTGCTATGGGACTACCCTTACCTTTACTATCAAGATGCAACACCTAAAACACATTAGAAGGAGAACATTTTCCAGTAGTCGCCATATTTTCTTTGCTCCATTTTGTAAATTCATTAGGACCCCTCCACATTCATTTTCTGAGTTTTTTGCTGATACATCTTTTTATCGCTTTGGTAGTTTTCTTCTATATATTTTATTACCGATTTCCTTCTTTCTGCTGCGTTATGTTCTTTTTCTCAGTACCACGAATGCTTCCTATCATCTCAGGCAGGTGCTGTTGTCTGTTGTCTCCAAGCTAGGAGCCTGTATTCAATGTTAATTGGTTTGGTTGTTCATATATTGAATATAGGATCTATCTTAATCTGTCTTTTTTTTTTCCGCAAATGTGGAAAGTTGTTTCATCTTAGTCTTCCCCTTTCAAGACCATGAAACCTCTGATACATGGGAAATCTTCTTTTAAATTAAAAAAAAAAATATTTGTCTGCCAGTTGCAGGGCTCTGCTATCTCTTCTGTCTTGCAAAGCTTATAGGCATGTGATCTTTTCCAGTTAATAGGCTTTCTTTTTATATCCCCTTGTAATCCATGTTCCTTGATTTTGGACTTATTATTTTATGGAAGTGTGACGTAGCTGCTGTTGTCCATACAGCAACACCGCACTCAAGGGCTATCTCATTTGTTGAATATATTAGCAGTAATTTAGTCTTTTCACATTCCAGCTTACACATTGATTACAATTATTGTTTTACTTGACCCTTACGATTTTTAAATATTAATCTTTTTGTATCTAAATGTTAACATTTAATTATTTCAAAACAATGTTTTCCCATAGTGAATTTGAATAATGAAAGCACAAACGGATTGCCCAATTTATTGCCTGGCATATTTTGCTGCATCTCATCAGGTACATTCTGCACATACTGCAGAGAAGCATAACAAATTTGTTGCGTATCCCTTACGGGACGTTGCAGTCAACACCAGCATTTTTCAGCTGCTGTTGATGTATGTACTAGGCAATGTTATGTTCAGTAGTTTGCCATTGCTTTCTGAACGACCGGCTCCCATACCAGCACGTTATAACACAACACGACACAGTCTGCTGCACAAATCGGCCGCAGCTGAGTTTCGAACGCCTGGTACCCGGCTCATGAACCGCGTTCGCAAGCCTTTGGCCACGGAGACAGCATAAACATAAACTAATTTAATTATTTCTCCCTTTTGTTTGTTGCAAATGTGGGTTGGTGACTATCTTTGTGTTTTTAAGTCAGGTCTTGTATAGCAATAATGCACTGTGTATTTTCTGACTCAGCAGTTACTGTGCATCATTTCCATACCATGCTAACCCTAGTTCATGTTGTATATTTATTCCTTCTACAGCCTGTGATGATGCCTGTGTGTCTTGTACTGGGTCAGGACCAGATAAGTGCAGTGAATGTAGTTCTGGGTTTTCCTTGGATGAGACAGGATTTTGTATTGGTATGTCAAATTTCTGTTGTTGTTGCTTTTCTTTCTTTCTTTCTTTCTTTCTTTCTTTCTTTCTTTCTTTCTTTCTTTCTTTCTTTCTTTCTTTCTTTCTTTCTTTCTTTCTTTCTTTCTTTCTTTCTTTCTTTCTTTCTGTCTTTTTTTTCCATCTTTTTTTCTTTCTTTCTTTCTTTCTTTCTTTCTGCTTTTCCTGTTATGCTGCTTCCTAGACAAGAGTTTTGTGTGGGATGAATACACAATGATGTTAACTGCCTCTGCTAATCCATTTCTTGCAGGTTTGCTCTTTTTGTTTTCTTTTAAACTGCCTGAATGTTTTAAAACAAAAGAGCTAACAATAGTTAAGATTCATATACAAAGATTTGCAATTTAAAGTCACCATTAAGGCAAACCAAATAGTTCACCTCGTTGGAACATTTGGTTTCGTCAACTGGAATTCAAAATTATATTCTGAAAATTATATTTGATTTATTTTATTGTTATTTCTAAGTTTATTAGTCAGATTAACGGTCGTACATGAAATGCCATGTTATTACAGATAATAATGAATGTAAAGCTGATGAAACATTATGCAAAGGAGAAAATGAAGTTTGCAAAAACACACCTGGAAGCTACGAGTGCAAGTGCAAAGCAGGATTTACAAGGACAGATAATGTTTGCATTCGTGTGCCAAAGGGTGAGTAACTATTTTTCTTCCTTTTCTAATTTTTACCCTCCTTGTTCATTGAAGTCTTTTTCTGTTTTTAGTGTTTTCTGTACTCTTTGTTTGCTGGATTTGCAGGTTTATTGTTAAGACATTGACAATTGAAAAATATAAATAAAACATTCAAAATAAGCAGCTATGTTAATAGTAAATGTAAACACGGAAACCATGAACAGTAAGTTACACAGTTACACAGTTGTGTGCATATTTTGCTGCAGCTTGTCAGGTATATCCTGCAGAGTTATATTATACATGTGATGAAAGATTAGTCATATTGTGGCTGAAATGAAGGACACTGCAGAAGCTGCCTTTAACGGCCACAAAATTATCCATCTTTGTCTGTATTAGATGAGCTTAGGAATAAATTAGCAGGATTTTTAAGAGGATGATCATTTGTTGTTTAAAACCTTTTATTGTTGTTTGTCCATCAAGAATGATGATGACCATTCATTTCATCCATTGGGGTTGAAAGTATGGAGCCGTGAGTTCTAAGATGGCTGATAAGGCCTATTTTGGCTCGAAATGTTCTTAGACAATGTGGGCAATGAATGCTTGACATTCCAGGAGGAGGATCTCCTGCAGTGGTTTTTCTGTCCAGCCTTTTCTTCGCAGCTCTTGCAGTCCTGGTTGCTTACAAGTGACTGCACCTTTATGTAATGATGTATGCCACAAATTACGGTCTTTAGCAGTAGTCTCCCAGGTGTCAAGATGAATTCCAAAAGCTTTCAGTGAGATTTTCAGAGTGTCTTTAAAGCGTTTCCTCTGGCCGCCATGGGAGCGTTTACCACAACGCAGCTCGCTGTAAAAAATTTGTTTAGGGAGCCTGTCATCTGGCATACGAGTTAAATGACCAGCCCAGCGAATCTGATTTTCATTAGTACAGTGTGGATACTGCGCATGGACGCTCTTTCTAGAACTTCAGTGTCTGGGATTTTGTCTTGCTATTTCTTCTTCTTCTTCTTCTTCTTCTTCTTCTTCGTTCATCCAGAGTTTTTTTTTTCCGGATGTGATTGCGTTGTGCCTGTTTACAGCAGAGCTGCGTTCTTGCGCCGTTAGGCCGACACATCCGAATTCTGCGGGCATTTGTTGACCGGGTTAACCTTCCCGGGGGTTTCTTAAGACGTTTGACTCTCACTGTTGTGGTGTTATCCCCCATCCCAGCTGGGCCATATAGAACAGCCAAAGATCCTGGTCAGCCCTCAAGGGAAGGCAGGGGCAGACCATGGGCATTCCCCGCCATCCAAGGAGGCTTCCATACTTGCAGAGCCGATACATAGCGCTCTGGTACTGGGCTCACCCAAGGAATCGTCACGTCCTGCACATGGCTGCTTAGCCTCACTTCCGTATATTGGGCCTTCCGTTCACCATAGGCTGTTCTTCCGGAAACCAAAGTATGCAGTCTGCAGATGACATCCTACACAGTGAGCTTTCGATTCGGACTTTCCATGTAATGGATTTGCTATCCAAGCAATATTCCATTTCGTGCCACTAGGACACTTTTCCACCTTTTATGAAGCCCACTGAGCCCACACAGTGGGCTTTTGATTCGGACTTTCCACGTAATGGATTTGCTATCCAAGCAATATTCCATTTCATGCCACTAGGACACTTTTCCACCTTTTATGAAGCCCACACAATGGGCTTTTGATTCGGACTTTCCATGTAATGGATTTGCTATCCAAGCAATATTCCATTTCGTGCCACTAGGACACTTTTCCACCTTTTATGAAGCCCACACAGCGAGCTTTCGATTTGGACTTTCCACATAATGGATTTGCTATCCAAACAATATTCCATTTCATGCCTCTGGGTCTTCATGCACCTTTAAATGTCAACCTGTATGTAGTTAAAGTAAGCTGCGGTCAACTTTAGCTTGTTGATATCTCCATAGAGCTTGTCCTCAAATGAAGCAGGTGTGGGCCAACATATCTTTCTCTGTTCTGCATACGTTGGGCAATCCTGCAGCAAATGTTTTGCTGTCATTTTTCCAGTTCTACAATTACATTCATCGGTATCTCCTATCTTTAGTTTATTGAACAAGTGGTATTTCAGCCTGTTATGTCCTGTGCGGAGTCTGAAGATTGCTACTTGTTCTCTTCGGTCGAGTTTGTAATATGCATCATCCTTCTGATGGCCTGGATGCTCTGATTCCCATTTGGTTCTATAAGTGCTTTTTATCAACCTCTTTGCCTCATTATAGGTTATGTCTATGTCAGGCTGTGGTAGTCGTCCGCCCTCTTTTGCCAGTCTGTCAGCCTCTTCGTTTCCAGGTATACTGCAATGTGATGGGATCCACTGTATTACAACTTTATTGGATTTCTGGCATAGACCATGGAGTGCTGCTCTTAGGTCAGTTAGTTCTGTGCTGTTATTGCTCTTCAGTATTGAAACAGCTGACTTTGCATCTGTGAAGATAGCTATTTGCTTCTCTTTATTTTCCTCCATCAGGAGCATTTCTGCTGCAGTTTTCAGAGCCTCTACCTCCGCTTTGAAGTTACTTGAAAATTTTCCAGTTGCCATTGAATGTGTTTTTTTCGCTCCATTTTTTAAATTTAGGAGAATTCCTCCTCCTCCATTCTCTGTTGAATTTTTGGCTGATCCATCTGTATATGCATGGGACCAATTCCTGCTTGGGTAATGTTCTTTTATGTAGTTTAGGGTTATTTCTCTTCTTTCGGTTTCATGCTGAGTGTTCTTTTTCTCAATACCAGGAATGTTTTCTATCATCTCAGGCAGTTGCTGCTGTCTCCAAGCTGGGAACTTGTGTGCATTGTATATGGGCTTGACTGTTGATATGTTAAGTATAGGATCTGCCCTAATCCTTCGTTTTGCAGTTTCTACAAAGTTGCTACGCTTCAGTCTTCCCTTTCCAAAACCATTAAATCTGTTGTACATAGGGTGGTCTGTCAATCTTCTAAATTTTTCTGCTTGTTGCTGGGCTCTGCTATCTCTTCTATCCTGCATTGGTTGTAAACAAGTGATCTTTTCTAGTTCATTAATAGGCGTTGTCTTCAGGCTTCCAGTTATGATTCGCATTCCTTGGTTTTGAACTCTACGTATTTTGTTAAAGTTTGACTTAGCTGCTGTTGCCCAAGCTGCAATGCCATATTCCAGTACTGGCCTCACCCGTCCAGTATATAACTTCTTGAGAACTTTCTCATCTGCTCCCCACGTTGTACCAGCAAGCTTTTTCATGATTGCCATTCTCTGCCTTGCTCTTGTTCGATTTTTCTCAACCTGTGTCTTCCATGTCAGGCGACGATCAAAGGTGACTCCTAGATAGTTTGGATTTTCTTCATGGCGCAATATTTTTCCATTCAATACCAGCTTAGGTTGCTGAGTTTTATTTGAGAGGGAGAACACTGTGCATGTTGTTTTCTCCTCACTTATCTTCACTAGCCATGATTTTGACCAGTCCTCTAGCGCTAATAAGGCTTGCTGTATTCTGCTGTTAGCTGTACTAATATATTCTTCAGATGTCCATATGGCTAGGTCATCTGCAAAGGAGGATGTGTGTACTCTGGCTGGAAAATTTTCTGTGATGTCATTTATATATGCTAGGAATAATGTCTTGCCATTTAATCTTCAATAGCTTCCTAAGGCAGACTGTGTGGAAGTAGTTTAATTTCTTAGCATGTTGCTGATAAACATTCCATGTTTCACAAGCATATAGCAGTGTGGATAATACAACTGCTTTATAGACTTTCAGCTTTGTTTGCAGGCTTATTCCATTTCTGTCCCATACATTCTTGTACAGTCTGCCAAAGGCCGTGCTGGCCTTGGAGATTCTTGCATTCACTTCGTCATCAATTGTGGCAGTTTGTGACACAGTGCTGCCAAGATAGGTGAATTTGTCCACAACACTTAGTATATGACTGTTCACCTTAATATTTGGCACAGTGTAATTATTCCCTGGAGCTGCTGTTACATAACTACAGTCTTCTCCAAGTTGATATTGAGCCCAAAGTTGGCACAGGCATATGAGAAAGCTGAAACACTGTGTTGCGTGTCTACCTCTTAAAAAATCTTTTATTACATTAACCAGTATAGACAAGGATGTATGCTTTACATGGATGCAGATAAGGAGTAGTTTAGAGGTATTATATCAACCTCTAATTTTAAAAGTGCCAGGTGTGAATCCAGTTGTTGGTGGATTTTACAAATAAGAAACACAACCCAAGTATGTCATACTCTTCCCTATCTCACGATAGTTAATTGAATGCCATTTCTTCTTAGACAAGTGTGATAATTAATGAGAAGGTCTTGTGGGCATTTTGCACATGTTGACAATTCAGCAAGCAGTTGGAAAATTGTAAATATTAGGATACATACGTCAGTGCACTGTCAAAATTTCAAAATTATGAAACCTACCCACAACAGAATATTTATACTATGTGTACTTATGTGTGTTTTTAATTGAAATAATGCAGATCTGCGTACAGTGTGAAATAGTAATTGATTGTGAAAGATTTAATGTGAATAAGCACATGCAACTATTTCTTTTCATTTTTGTTCCCAAGGGAAAAAAATAGGATTTCTTCAAAATATAGCAAGCACTTAATTTATTTAATTGTCACAAAATAGGTTGGTTTTCCCTGCTCGTGTATAAGTTACATAAAACATTTTCACCATGATCATCATCATCATGGCCCATGCTGAAAAGAGTGGGCAGTCATGGTTTGCCATCTGACACGATCACCAAAGTCTTAGATCAGCTCTGTGTTCTTGTCCCAATTATGCTTGTGTTCTTGTCCCAATTATGCTATGTAGTTAAACCATCCAGGTATTTATTTGTCTACTCTTCCCTTACTCTTTCCTTATCAATTTTGCCAGTTGTCACTAAGTTTTCTACTTTATTTCTTCTCATAATGTGCCCAAAAAAATCTGTACGGTCTACATATAATTTTCTTAATCAATTTACGGTTTTCATTCACCTATTGTAAAACCAGTTTTTCTGTCCATCCATGGTATTCTTTGTATTTGCCTCAGAAACCACATTTCCGCGGCCATTAGATATTTCTAAGCTTGTCTGCTTATTGTCCATATTTCACATGCATATAATAGTATAGGTTCTAAACAGCACTTCAACACTCTTTCTCTCACTACGGATGAGAGTTTTTTAATTGCTCGGTTTATATTTCTGAGAATTGATAAATCATGATGCTTTAGATATCTCTAAAGAAGTTAGTCAGCCATTAACATATTTTGAGGGGTATACAGTACTGTACTGGCACCTGCTGTCTTGACAGATGATAGTTTGTAATATTGTACTTTAAAAAAAAAAAAAGGCATAATAATCTCATTGTAGCACAAAGCCTGGGCTGAGTTGTAGAGACCATGTGTTGCCCATGCCGCTTGATCCCACGGGGGCTATACAAGAGTAATAATTAAGAGTATGTTTATGTAACAACTGACTGGTACAGCAGTTAAAAGTTTGAATAAGTGGCTGTTTGGTCAGGCATTACTTTCATTGTACACCTATGGAGATTTCCCAGGGCAGTGAAAGCGATCCTTGACCACAAACCAAAACAAATTTTTTAAAAGATATGTTGTAAGCCAGGAGCCATAGTGGTTAGTGTTAGGTCAAGACAATGGGCAGGGTTAAATCCCCAGCAGACGGCAAGATTTTATTCTACAGTAGAGCTTTAGTGTTAACCTAAGCTCATCGAAATGGATACCAGACAATCTTCAGAATTTTCTAGGATGGAAAGGCGATAAAGAAGGGAAATGGTGTCCCACCTCATACGTTGTGACTTAGAATATGTGAAGGCCTGACACTTCCCACCCCAATGGCAGCATCGGATATGGGACTTGTGCTTTGAATATTTATTTTCCTGCACCAAGTTTGAACAGAATTTATTTTGGCAAATGCATTTCATGTTTTAAATCTCATGGTGTCCTCCTGTTGATTTATAATTTCATTATGATTTATGTAAATATCTGAAGAATAGTTGTTTTATGTCCTTTCACTCTTCCTGTCTTTATTCTGCCTATCTAAGTTTATTTTCATACTTTTCATTTCTACTGTTGTCATTTATCTTTTTTTTTCTATGTTTACTTTGTCTCAACTATGTGCCTCTGTTAATATCAGAGGAATACTGAAGTTGTTAATTTATGCAGTCTAATTTATGCAGTCTAATTTTGAAGAATACGTAACATATTATCTAAAAGGTGTTCTAATATTGACTCAATTTATTTATTCATTGTTGTGACCACCAAAATTGACACCCTTAGTAGAAAGTAAAGAAACAAATGCTAAATGTTTGATATAGCATTTCAAACAATCTTGATAGATTTGCAGCAATCATAAGCTTGAATGATTTCTGCAGTTTTCATTAGTTTTCTAGCAGTCATGACTGGATGGTGTTATACATTCTTGTTCTATACTGCTGTTTGACTTTGCTGATAGAAATGGGTAAACTAATTATATGGTTTAGTTATTTTTCTATTGCTTCCTTGATGAAAACGGGTGTGCTTTATATATTATATATGAGCGATTTGTGCTTCAGATAAATTATTAGGTTGTTGTATGTTCTGCTTTGTGCATGGAGTTTTATTTTGTGTACATTTTTTTTTCTCTGATTCTGATTCACACTACAGATTATTTTCAACTTAGTTTTTTTTTTTTTTAGATCTTTTAATAGTGATGTTTTTTGCTTGTATGGAATGTAATTTGATAGCTTTCTGTGTTTGCCATTGTTACCCTACGACTGTTGTGACTGCATGTGTTTCTGTAACTAATATTATTAATTTCTTGTTATATATATTTGCTTTCTGCACCTGACAATGTTGTGTTCCATGTGCAAAAAAATACCAAAATTAAAACTTCATTATATTAAAAATTAAAAAAATAAAAAATTTTTATACATTAACTACTTTTGACATTTTTGTGAACACTTGTTTATTCCATAATTGCATTGAAAAATAAATGTTTGATTGCTGCTGAGCTAATAAGAGAATCCAAGCAAACATAAAATATGACTAGGAAGCTCAATGAAAGAAAAAAAACATACAACAGATACACGTGAAGGTTTCAACCAGCCTTCAAACAAAGAAAATGAAACAACAAAGAACAAAACACCAAACATACTTGGCTAGAAAACAGGGGGGTTAAAAAACAACTTCATTGCATCAGGTTTTCTTCTATGAAGCTTGGTCTCTGTCTGCTGACCAGCTAACTGCCTGCAATAAATGTCACACAGTGCATGAATTCCATAGCTCTGGGGATTTCTAAAAACACTGCACTCACGAACTGAATGATGAAGTCTAGAAACAAACCCACAACCTTCAAAGCTTGAGGTGTATGGCTAGAGCAATTTGCCATTGAGACCTCCTTGTAGCCAGAATATGAAGAAGAATGCATTGAAACAGAGAAACTATGAACAAGGTCCAACAAATGGACATATGAAAACAGAAATGGGTGTTGAAAAACCACATGTAAAAGAAAATGAGATGAGCCAGAATGCATGCTAGTGTGTATCAATATAATATACATACATCCACACCTATGCATACATGTGTGCACATCTGGCCATCTATGCATACATGCACATACGTCCAAATCTGTGTATGTATACACATACAGATGGGGGTGTATGTGCATGCACACATATGCATATATAGAGATATAAGCATATGTTTGTAGATGTATATATATTATATATTTAGATATATATGGATGCACACTTGCATCTATTCTGGGTTTCTTCTCGTTGTCTTGTAATTTTGTTTTTCAACACCTATTTTACATTTATGTTAGCCGGACACAATTCCTAGATTTTGCTTTTCATCAGATTCCACTTCATATTCTTGTTTTTCATGTTTTGATAAAGACTTTGGTCAAAACTTTTGCCTGTATTTGTGTGTGGTTTTCCTTTCATCGAGTTTTTTTAGTAATATTTTATTTATTCGGATTCCACTATTTATTCCATAAGATGAGTTCCATGCATTGTATTGTTTACTCACCATTAGCATGTTTACTTATTGATATCTCACTGTTTAAATGTCACCTCATACGTTAAAGAAATCAGGCCTACAAATGTCCCAGAAACTGAAATACTCTGCCCATATTAAACATCACATTGGTTTTGGATGAACAGTGATGCAGGACATGGTTCCTGGGAAAGGGGGCAGTGCTTGACTGGCACAAAGATGGACACGTGACATTGAAGTCACCTTGAGCATGAGAGTGCATGAGGCAGGGGACCTGGGTTAGGACTGGGCTGTATTGAGAGTGACATTCTGCATTGGACCATTTCATCATAATAGTGAATATCATACCAGATAACATTGTTGTTTCATTGATATGTATTGTTGGCTGTAGTAATTTTACTAGTAGAAAGTAATTTTTACAGCAGGCAGTAGTAGTTCCCCCATTTAAACAAATGCTTTGACTTTTATCTTGTTGATATTGAAAAACCATTGTTTCAGCCAGTGTATAATTCCATCCTACCGTGCTGCTTCTGTGTATGATTTCAAGATTTCTGTCTTGCCTTTAAGAGTGAGCACACCAGGAATCTGACACTTTGCACCAAGCAGAACTCAGCTTCTTTCTGTTGACTGATAGCATTTTTCTTTATTTGAAGTTGAATAGTTGCACCCTAGTGTGCAATGCTGCAACCTGCCCTTCTAATGGCAGTAAATAGCCTGCTTGCTGTATGCATGACTGTTTTGTAGTTAGAGCCACACTTGTTTGATGTTGTATACAAATGTAATTTTGTTGTGCCACTGCCTTGGATTTGGAGCAAAATTTCAATTTGCTTATTTATTTCCTCAAAGTGTGGTTTTTGCATTTGTGAGAGTACTAACTAGATCTAATATATTAAGTATAAATTAGAGAATCTGACGTTTCCTGTTAGTTTTATTAAAACAAGGAGGTTTTATAACATTGGGTTTGCAGTTACACACACTTTGATGCATTATATTTAATTACAGAACATCATATTTTATAGAGTGGACTAGTGCTTGGGATTGCCCTCATGTAACTTGTCATCTACAGAACATCGCACTTATGTTTTGTTTGTTTGCTCGCTTTTTAACTGAAACATAGTCCGTACTTCTAGTTCACTGAACTGATTTTTGTGTGTGGATTAACTTTCCCTAATACCAGTGTCTCTTGCCATCAAGCGAATCCACTCCAACTTCTGTGGTATGTGTAATTTACGTCCCCAAGTCAAGGATGAGAAGTCCGCATTTTAGTCCAACTGACCAGTGTAGGGGCTGAACTTGCTACTCCAGCATCAGCACACCAGATGTTTAGAAACAAATGCTCTTATCCATTCATCCATGCTGACCTCCACAACACTCATAAGAAACTTGATCCTATCATACACATCACAGCACTCCTGAAACACTTGTTTCTGTGCAGGTTTTCCTGCCTCACCCCACAGTTGTCTGTTTTGGTCAATCAACCTCTATCTCATAATTCAAAACCCATGTCTTTCTAAGCCTCTATGAAATTTATTGTGACTAAAATACTGCAGTGTTCAAAACAATATTGTTCATGGGCCAGTTTTTAATGATGTTTAGATCTCTCTCTCTCTCTCTCTCTCTCTCTCTCTCTCTCTCTCTCTCTCTCTCTCTCTCTCTCTCTCTCCCCCCTTCTCCCCAATATAAAAAAAAAATTGGTCCAGGGTCTTCTAAGAATTCATCTGTTACATTTTAGCTTAAAAAGCTGTTTCCTTATTGTATGTGAATTGCTTCTAATTTTGAGTTTAGAGGTCATATAGAGGACTCTCTAGATATCAATTTCAGTTGTTTTCTGTATGGCCCGTTTCAAATGTGGTCTCCTGCCCTTGATCTCTCACTGGAGCAACTAATTCGCATCAAACCGATCTATTCTTTGTATTCTATTTCAGTTCTATCCACGACTTCCCCATGTTATTCATCTATCTCTAATTCTTGTCTCCATGTGTTTATATGTCTTCCTCTATTCCATTGTCTCTGTGGGTTATAGACAAAGAACTTTCTAGTTATACTAATATCAGGTTTTCTCAGTGTGTGTCCTACCCAGCATCTTGTTTTTCTTCACCTCTTGATTCACTGGTATTTGTTTAGTTCTCTCAGTGAGCTCCACATCGATGATACTGCCAGACCACTCTATTTCTTCTATTCTGTGCCGGTGCCAGTTAATATTTCAAGTTTCGTGCTCAGTGCTGTCACTGCAGCAAGGTCTTGGTTATTCTGGTTAGGTGGATACCTACATTTGTGTGTGTGTGTGTGTGTTCACTTGCTATGAACTTAAGCATAGCCCATACACCTCTAGTGCACTGGACTGATTTTTGCATGTGGATTAGCTTTCCTTATTACCAGTGTCCCTTGTTATCAGACAAACCCACTCTGACATCTGTGGTTATTTACGTCCCCAAGTCAGCATTTTAATCCAGCTGACTTGTGTAGAGGTGAACCTGCTACCTCGACATTAGCTCACCCAAAGTTTATCCATTTGGCCATGCCTGCATTTAACTTATAATGTTTGTCATGAATGCCCATTTTCTCCCATTCTGCACATGGGTTGACACTTTCTCTTCCTGGGACTACTCTAGTTAGGCCTGCAGGGAATGGGGTTCTAGTATTTGGCATTTTGTGAGCCTTATCATTTACCTCTGGAGTTTTTACTTATGCATTTTGAATTTATTGAACCTGGGTATCTGTTTGCTTTTGTCTCTCTTAACAGTTATATCACATTTAAGCTTCCATTTGTTTTCAGTGATTTGTGTGCACTTTGTAAATTAGTTGCTACTGGAAAAGACAACTATTTTAGTTTTGAATGTATTATAGATATTGATGTAATTTTGTTATGTAAACTGCATGTGAGTATGTTAGCATACTAGGATTAGATGTTTAGTTACTTAGTCTTATGTAAGCATTATTGTTTTTGGTTTGTTTACTTATGTATAATTAGTTTGTTGCTGAGTGATGGTTGCTTATGTAACAGCTAAACCTTGTATCTTTTGCTTGGTCTTGAAACCTGCAGGACTAAATTAAAAGCAGTTGTGGCTACTGCAGTCATTAAGAGTTAAATATATGTTGCATCATTTATATGGTAATTGATGAATGTTAGGTTATGTTATTTCAGAGATGTCATTTTTAATGACAAACTCTTCCCATGAGATGTGTAGACCTGATTTGTTTCACGGCTTGGACTGTGGGTGTTTATACAAAATAAGAAAAGGATGGCGTATCTCTCATGCCCCTGGGGACATCTAACCTTCCTGGACAAGGGTGAAGAACTTCAGAGGACTCTTGTGCTAATTTATAGTCCTTTCTTCTTCTTCTTCTTCTTCTTCTTCAGCATTCCGAGCCATTGAGGTTCTTTGCTGCAAATACAATCTGTCTCCATTCGTCTCTCTGGTGGACCTTCTCTTGCCAGTCGTTGATTCCAAGTGCTTGTAGGTCTGTATGTATATTATCTCTCCACCGCCTTCTTGGTCTACCTCGGGGTCTACGGTCATTTATTTCCTGAGTGTAAGCGAGTTTTGTTTCCCTATTATCTTCCATTCTTTCTATATGCCCCAGCCATTGTAGTCTATTAGCCTTCATGATACCAGTGATTAGCGGGGACTTAAACAAATCATAAATGTCTTTGTTACTTCTTCTTTTCCACTCTCCACTTTGTGTATCCCTAATGGGTCCAAAGATGCGTCTTAAAATTTTGTTCTCAAAGGTTTGTAACAAGGCTTCGTCTCCTTTCGTTGTACTCCAGGTTTCAGAGCCATACAGCACAACTGGTCTGATCAGTGTTTTGTATATTGTGATTTTGGTGTTACGAGATAGCGCCTTTGATTTTAGTAGATGTTGTAGTGCATAGTATATCTTATTTCCAGAGTTGATTCTAGTTTGTATTTCTTCCCTTATGATGTTGGAGCAGTTGAAGATTGTACCCAGGTATTTGTATGTTTCCGTTCTTTTAATGGTCATATTATCTATTTGTATGTGGCCAGAGTTTTTAGCCATTCCGTCTCTTGAAATTACCATATATTCTGTCTTATCTTGGTTGATAACCAGCCCCATCTGTTGGGCTTTTTCCTTTAAGTGAGTCAATATTTCTAATGTCTTTTGTTCACTTTGCCCTATAATATCTATATCATCTGCATAACCAAGCAGCTTGGATGTTCCTCCAATATCACATTCCTCCTTTACCTTCCTTACAACTTTCTCTAGAGCCAGATTGAAGAATAGTCCTTTGGCAGTTGAAAATATACAATAGCGGGTTAATAGACCTTATAGCAGTGGCCTGCTATGGGTCTATGATGTATTAGTGCTATCACATTTGGACAGTCTTTCCCTCACCTTGGCAAACGATGAACTCAGGCGTCAACCCTGAGTCCGACCACCTTGCTCATATTACCAGTGCAATTCGCTATCACAAAAGGAACATATAATTTGATTCTGGTATACACACACTTGGATCCTCGCTCGTTTTGATTCTGGTATACATTCATTTGGATCCTCCTCGCTGGTGCTAAGAAGTTCATGCACCATGATTTGATTCTCCTTGTTTGATCCTTTTGAGGTGACTCGGGCACTTATGTAAATATCCATGTGCAATGAAAGGGATCCTTTGCCAAAACCAGACAACTCTTCCCATTGTTAATAAGGAACAGTGATAGTTGTTGAGTTGAGTCAAGATCTGACATCATAGCACTCGGGACATTCCCATACGTGCTCCGTCCTGATCTTAAACAGCTAGTGATGAGTCCCTATACTAATGGTACCAGTAGCAGTTTGTCTGGCCTTACCTCAGAGTCCTGAGTGTCAGCCAGATCCTCTGGTCACTCCCTGCAGCATAATCCTCTCCAGGCCCTGATGATCTAATTCTCTCCCCCCCCCCCCCACACACACACACACATGGTCCCAAAGGGCCTTAACCACATCTGCCTTATCATGCACAAATATAGCACCCAGCAGTGCAGACCCAGCCAGTCTGTCTGCCTGCTTGTTTCCCACCATACCAGCATGTCCTGGGGAGGAACAGTGGCAGTGTCACTGGCTAACACACATATATCAACAGAGCTCTGGGGCTGAACCTCCATTAAAGGCAGTGGATTAGTTAATGGCATGGAGACAAGGTTGCTGGTTTTCTGTTTATTACAAATAGTGCAAGTTTATCTAATACATTTTAAATTCTGCAGATCGACTAAGATTGAGATCGGACTAGAAAATGGTAGTAATTTTGACAAAATATGGAAAACTCATAAGCACGATTTATAGCAAAGAAAGCCTGTTACTAAATGTTACACTTGTGAGCAAATCTTTTATTCTAGTAATGCAGATTAAATATAAGACATCATGATAAATGCATCTTCTTGGGTGTTCAGTTCACATACCAGCAACTCTTTGCTTCAAGGCTAGTGTTATTCTATCTCACTATCCTCAGTTTACTTGTATGATAATCAGCTCAAGATGTAGTTCCATTTTGTCCTATCTTCTCCTTGGAAGTCGTATTGATCTTGTACTGTAGAAGTGTATTTTTTTAAAACTCTGAATAAACCAATTCCAGAAGTCAGTACAGCCTAGACACATTAAGGAAGCTAGTCAAATGGATTAACTTAGATTGTCAGGAAAGCATACAAATCCTGCCGTGCAGCAAGAAGGGAAGGCAGGATATTGTGTAATTTGCAAACCTTCATAATAGCATAAGTTACTTCAGTAATATTTATTAAGCCAACTAGAGATTATGTCCTGAGCAGAATGGCAGTGTTACTTTTAATGGTTTACTTAGCATTGCTGGTTGATAACAAAACAACTTCTTTTGTCAGATGATCAGCAGAACTTGTGAACTTAAGGATGTGGTAAAGCATTTCACGTGACATCATTCGAAACATTTCCTTCGTGGTGACTACATTGGCCCTACATTATCTTATTTTCAGAAACCATGAGTTCTTCAAAACGCCCTGATCACCCGCCAAATCTCGCAGAGCAACTTAAGAAAAACGGATCCAAGCGTAAAGACATCAGCTGGGACAAATTTAAGGACGGCCCCAGTGTAAAAGGGCACTTCCTGGTCATGGCCCTGTATGGGATCAGCTGTAGATTTGCTGCGTCCAGCAGGCTTGCAATCTTTGCCTTGTCCCTGCTTATGGTCATACATGTTGTGTGGTTTGCTACTAATTCACGATGATAGCAGTCCCTTGTCGCTTTATCGGACTGTGCTTAATGTTTCATTTTGTGAATAGTTGAAAAGAGTAGTGAAAGTGTTTGCATAGATTGTTTATTGAAAGACCTTTATACATTTGCTGACAGCAAACAAGTTCAAGATTCTGGATTGATTTACATTTAACTAATTTTTGATCACATGATTTTCCTACTTTGTGTATATAATGCTTTGATTTTTTTGTTTTATTTTTGCACCTGTTGATGATTGTAAAATGAAATAATGATAGATCCATTAGAGTATCCGGATGTCAATGTGGTCTGAGAACAAACTCAGTAATTTGGTGAACTTGTTTGCATTTTGTAATTTTGTTTTACAGTGTTTAGAATAAGTGTAGTGGTTGCAGTTGAAAATCTGAGAATGCTGGATGAGAGGGACTGAAACTGTTCATGCATAATGTGACTGCTCATGCATAATGTAACCCCTCATGGACATAAGCTAGCTGTGATGGAATGTCTTTTTAAAGACAATGATATCTGTAACATGAGACATAGTTATGTGTTTAGGGATCCTACTAGTCACTTTTTGTAGCTGTTAATAGTAGGAGAAATGTATAACATATTACCTTGTTTATCTCCATTTATCCCATGCTACCATTACCCCTACCCCGTACAACCTCAAAAGAGAAGTTACATTAGGCTCCATCGCCTGGCTCAGATTGCAATTCCTATGACTGAGTCAGTCACAATTAGGATATTAATGTGAAGGTGATTGTTGTCCAGAGGGCGCTAATGTCTCCATCTATTGCTATCTGATTGTGGTTGTTTAATGTTGAAAGAATACAAGATTAGAAAATTATCATTCATTCATACAATATATCGGTTTTAACATTCTTATCATCATCTTTAATAATTGTGTTCCTTCAGCAGTGCACTGCCACAGTACAATAATAATGCTCTTGTAG
The DNA here is from genome assembly GCA_014155875.1 of Cepaea nemoralis. Classification (NCBI taxonomy): domain Eukaryota; kingdom Metazoa; phylum Mollusca; class Gastropoda; order Stylommatophora; family Helicidae; genus Cepaea; species Cepaea nemoralis. The sequence continues at coordinate 449,887 of JACEFZ010026849.1, read as the reverse complement.
CCATTGGAAAAAAAATATGCACTGCACTATGCGAAGGCAGTAGTACGTATGCTTTCAGATGTTAGTAGTGTGAGAGACTGACAATCACCCAGCGATGCCCTGCTATAAATATGTATTATTCTTTAGAAAAAGCAACATTGAGGTATCTTTTCTTTAAAAAAGGTAAGCTAATGTGCCTCCCATTCAACTAGAAAGATACTGAAAGACATGGATGATGAGGTACGCTTTAGAGTTGTAGCAGCCACCTCTAACTTCTTGGGTTTGAATCCAGTTAAGGACAGTGTACTGCTGACAGTTGCTTTAGAGAGATCCCATGATATCACACTCCTCCCTAGTAGATTAGATCCTGAACCTTCTTGGAAAGTCCTATACACATGTTGCACACATGACAGATTCCATGACAGTTGGATATTGCAATGGTTAGGCCCTATAGCAGGATAGGAATGTATCCCTTATCTAAGGAGAAGTCAGACATCCCCTTCCTTCAGCTAGCAATAGGGCATCCTTGGGCAAGGTGGAGTGCTTGCCTAGTAGCTCTGTATCTCTCTCTCTCTCTGTGTCCCTCCTCTCTCACCAATAGTTAATGTGAAACCAAGGAAATAGATGGCAGATTGAGCTTGAGTACAGCCAACAGGTAGTTGATTATGGTCTCAAGTACGTGATGGTAAGCAGAGGATTGCTTTATAGAGACAATGACTAGGTTACCAGCCAGTATAGTCACTGTATAGATGGAAAGCAGTGGCAGGACTACCTTCTTTACACATGGCTAGAAAACTAAAGCAATTAAATAAAGAATTGACAACACGGCAGCAACAGAGGCAGGACATGCGGCTTATCAAAGAGAGACATTTCTAAGACTGTCAAAGGGGACACTTTTTGCAAAGGACAAGCCACTAAGTGGTGATAGGTATAGGTTTTGACACATTTAAATATTGATAGAACCTGCTCACAAAAGAATTTTCACAGTATGTGTTGAAGAGGGATGGCAAACTTTGTCTAAAATGGAAGGCAGACAGTTTTGCATTGATTTGGTGCTATGAGGCATCGGTCATTGAGACAGCAATGGCAAACTATTGAATTAGCATTGTCTAGTAAATCACAAAGAGCCAATAAATGCTGGTGTTGATAGCAATGTCCTGTAAAGGACATGCAACAAACTCTTTTAATATGTGAAGAAGGATACATTCCAGGATGAAAATGCCTCCAGAATAACATGTTAGAGAGAATCCTTGCTCAGTTGTGAACTCTGTGAAAAGAAATTGTATTTATTATTTGCAAATTAGTTAAATGCATGCACCAGCTGGAATCAGTGTTTGGCACTGAGTCAAATGGACGAGCGCCCAAGTACCATGAAATAAACACAGGAAAATAGATTCATATTCATAGTTTCTAGTCATTATATCTGCTGGGGAAAAGTTTTCATGTTATGTGTGCAGATTAGACATGACTATGCTGTATAAACTGTGAGCCAGTAACTATTGTTTTTGTTGGAGATGTATTAGTCGGATGCCTATGCTATTAACAATACAGCAATACCGATGAAATGATAGGGAGTATATCAGATTATCAGAACCAGTGGATGTTTGAGGGCATTTAAATTCACTATTTTGAGCTGTTTGTTTGTTGGTATTGCACTATTTATTGAATGTCTGGAAAATATAATTATGGAGGAAGGAGGGTCAGTGTAAAAGAAGCCCACATCGTGGATGGATAAGATACTGATATGCAGATCTTGAGTAGTGATGACGATGAGTCACTGCATTCACCTTTGGATGGTTTGTTACGATTTCTCTTTCACACTTTCCATCTTCTGTGTAAATACTACCAAGATCACTGGCCTGCCAAGACGGTGGTATAGGTTTAATCCCCCGTAGAGGAAGGATTATTTTTTTCAAGCTGTTTGGCTCTTATAAAGATGTACACCAGAAAATTGGCTGAAAAGTGTCTGAGAAGGAAACATGTCAAGGATGGGATACTGGCCACACCCACTTCATATGTCATAGCCTAGCATAACACTTCACACCCCAAAAGCAGTATCTGCTAGGGGCTCATCATCATCATGTGCCTTGCTAGCTGGCGTAGGCAGTCATGTCTCTCCACACATCGCTGTCCTATAATTTCTTTGGGTCTCTTCTACCTTTTCTTCCACTGATCTTTCCAGTCATCACAATGTTTTCCAACACCCTTCTCCTCATTCCATGGCTAAAGAACATTTGTCTCTGTCTTGTAATTGTATATAATGTTCTAGTTTTGTTATCCTTTTCCAGGCAGTCGGTGTTAGTTACCCTGGCAGTCCAAGGTGTTCACCTCAGGAACCACATCTCTTTGCTTCCAAGTTCTTCTTAATTTGTCCATTCACATTCCATGATTCCCCGCCATACAGTAAAACAGGTTCTATACAAACATTTCTATACTATCTTTCTGACATTCAGTAATAATCACTTTTTACATAAGATACTTTTCATATGGGACTACCTTGTTATTTCTGCCCTGATTCAGGAACTCTGGAATGCGTGCATATGTTAAGTAGGTTTGGGATCTACCTAGCATTGTTTCAAGCTGAAACATGTTGATCAGCGTTACGTTTTGCATGTATATAGTTTTGTGATGTCACTTCGTTATCATATAATAGCGGACGCTCTAGCCAGGTTGGTAGCCAATTGTGCTGGTAATGTCACAAGCACGATCGGATACAGGGTCATCGCCTGGGCTTGTCACTTCTCCTTGCTCTTAAGCCTGTACAATATGGTGGCGCTATCACATCTCAGACCCATAGCAAGAAACTACTTCGAGACAATGTATTATTGTTTTATTATCATCGTATATTAAACTATTCCTATTTTATGGCTCGCATGATTGTTCTGTTGTAAACATCTCAGTGGTTTTTATTTAAGCATCTAACGCCTCACTTTTCTGTACGTTGTTCCTGTCGATGTTACTTTTTCACTAGTTCATATGTGCAATATTTTTTTAATGCATTGTGTTATATACATTATATATCTTTATGCTGTTATTATATGATGGTTTTAGTAGTTTCTCAGGCACATCTTCACACATAACAATGGATGTTATACACCACACATAGCAAATGTTGATCACAGAAGAACTGTGAAATACATATTAAATATTAGAATGCTGTGTAAGTCAGCATGGCCGAATGGATAAGAATGCACGTCCTTAAACATCCGATGTGCTAATGCCGAGGTATGGGGTTCAACCCCTACACCGGACAGGTGGACTGAAATGTTGAACTCTCATCCTTGACTTGGAGAAGTAAATTACAAGTACCTCTGAAGTCGGAGTGTGGTCGCCTGATGGCGACGGACACTGTTAATGGGGAAAGCTAATCCACATGCAAAATTCAGTCCAGTACTACTAGAAGTAGTGTGTGTGGACTATGCTTGAGTTCAAAGCGAGTGAGTGCAAAACAAAAAAAAATTGCTGTTAAAACTTATTGTGAAGTTTGCCTATAAAAGAAGTTGGTTATTCTTACCTTGAATTGTTAACTAGTCTGTTTGCCTGTAATTTGAATTGTTTGAGTTATTATTTTTGCATATGCATTTAATGTGTATTGAGCTAGATGTATGCTGGGATAAGTTAAAGAGCACCCACAGAGGTAGATTTATGCTATGATAAATTAAAGAGCACCCAGAGCTAGATTTATGCTGGCATAAGTTATGCAGCACCTACAGAGCTAGATTTATGCTGTGATAAGTTACAGAGGTAGATTTATGCTGGGATAAGTTAAAGAGCACCCACAAGGCTAGATTTATGCTGTGATAAGTTAAAGAGAACCCACAAAGATAGGATTATGCTGGAGTGACATGCTCACGAAACCTTGTGACAGTTTTTGAACTGAATAAAGTCCAGTAGTTACTGTTTTAGAGAAGAAGGAAACATTTATATAATGAAGTTACAAAACTGGATAACACTCTGCAAAACGTATTCATCTCATCTCATACCTTACGGTGTCAATGTGAAGCATAAACAGTGGGAAGTGTGGTATTTATGGGTTTCATGTATCAAGATTCCCATGGACTTTGCTATTCCCTCTGTCCATTGTTTACGTGGCCGGCCTCTACTTCTGCTTCCATTTGGACTGTATACGTTGCTTGTTGAGGTATTTTGTTAGTAATCTAGTTACATGGCCAAACTATTTAACTTGCTGTTTTCTGATTAAGTCTAGTGATGGCTGCTTTAACCCCCACTTTAGTTCTGATTTTCTATTTTCTTGATACATGGAGTGGAGAGTGGAAAAGAAGAAGTAACAAAGACATTTATGATTTGTTTAAGTCCCCATTAATCACTGGTATCATGAAGGCTAATAGACTACAATGGCTGGGGCATATAGAAAGAATGGAAGATAATAGGGAAACAAAACTCGCTTACACTCAGGAAATAAATGACCGTAGACCCCGAGGTAGACCAAGAAGGCGGTGGAGAGATAATATACATACAGACCTACAAGCACTTGGAATCAACGACTGGCAAGAGAAGGTCCACCAGAGAGACGAATGGAGACAGATTGTATTTGCAGCAAAGAACCTCAATGGCTCGGAATGCTGAAGAAGAAGAAGAAGATGGAGTATTCTTCTCAGGAATCTCATCTCTGTTGTGATTTTTCTTTTCTCTTTTTTCTGTAATTGTCCATGAAAAACATACTGAGGATTGCTGTAACTGTAAATATTTTACACTATTTGGTATATATTGAAAGCTTGTATTCGTTCTTGTACCAAAAATAGTATTTTGTGCATTATTATTGCGCTAATGCTTTTTTTCTTTCTGTTAAGTATTTTCCTAACTATTTATATAATATCAATTTGTTAAACAGTATTGAAACAAGTGTTGTATATGACAATTAGTATTCACAATATGCTGTTGGTATGTTTCCTAGGGGATTTATTACCACTACTACTACAACATGACAATTTGAAATTTTTACTCTTTGGAGCCAGGATGGTGTACGGGTTAGAACACTCATTGACCACCAGCTGTCTGGGATTCAGTTCCCAATAGTGGCAGAATTGAATTTGTTTTGGCTTATTAATACAGTTCTGTAAAATTAGGTGCCAGATATTTCTAGGAGAGGTGACCAGGAAGGGAAAGTTTATATAAAAAGTTGAAAGACTTCAAATCTTTTACAACAGAATCTGCCATTGTATTATTACCATATTTATATTACACTTTACCTTGGACGCCACAACAGTTAGCATGCTTTCTTTCATGCTGGCTTAGTGGTCAAGTTTGAATCTCCATCAAGGCAGATTTTATCAGTAGACCTGGGCTCTCTGACCTAGGCTAAAATTGGATACTAGGAAATGTCCTGTGAAGTCAAAGTCAGACAACTTGATGTGACCACTTCACCAGTGGAGTGTCAGCTGGTCTATACAAATATGGGGCCAGCACCATATATCCATTTATGCATAAAAGTGTGTACAAGGGTTCTTTATTTTACTTTTTGACTTATAATTGACCTTATGTTTGAAGGGTTGGGGGAAATCTTTATCGGTGAATATGAAACTCAGTGTAGTTTGTTCTGTTTTTGTCCACCGATCTCGTTAATTAATTGTAATGTATTATTTTCTTCTGGACTAAATTAAATGTCCTTGTTGTTCACAGAAAATGAGGAAGATGAGAATGCTGATGGCAGTGAAAGTGTTGACGTGGATGATGTGGACACAGAAAGTATAAAAGAAGAGTTATAAACATACATTAGAGCTGATATATAGAACGTCATTGAAAACAATGTTTGATATTATATAAATGCCTGAAAATTATATAGGCTGTTTGTTTTGTCTTGTTGCACATTTGCTTATTTCATTGTGGTTTCTTGATTGACAATAAATTAATTTAACCCCAATAGATTGTCATTAGTTGTCACTTAGTTTAGACTACAGGGCAGTGGTTATCAACATGTTTGTTTCTCGCAAATATTTTTGACAATAAATGTTACCATTAATACCCAAATGACTGGTGAGCTTATGTGATTCATTTGTTTCTTGTATTAGTAGGATTCAGAACATAATATATGTGACGATACAAGCATTCTAAGACATTCATATGGTACTCACGTTGGTATTTTCAAGAGAATGCTTGAAATGTGAGAAAATCTCATAATTGGATAGCATTTTGTGAATAATAGTGAGCATGTCCACTATGTTCAGAATCGTAGCATTACTGGCTAAAGAGTTTGTTTTCAATGTCGTTACTATGTAAACAAGGAATATTGTTAAACAAGTGAATCTGTACAACTATCTCAGAACAGTCATGTGGTGCCCTGAAGAGATTAGAAGAATCACTATGGCAAAGGTAGCATTTTGCAAGATGGAAAATACACTGTCCAATAAAAAGATGTCAGTCACAATGAGATAAAGTGTGTTAAGTGCTATATACAACCTGTACTTTTGTATGGATGTGAAACATGGACAGTGAGCAGGCAAATTGAAAAACATCTAATAGTGATGCAAATGTCACTTCTGAGGAAAATACAAAGAATACCACGGACAGACAGAAAAAACAATGAGCAAGTCCTACAAGAAGCAAATGAAAACCGTAAACTGATTAGAAAAATTGAACATATGCAGTTAAAATATCTTGGGCATGTTTGAAAGATGAAACAAACTAGGGAACTTGGTGACAACCAGGTTGATTGAGGGGAAAAAGGACAAGGGGAAGACAGAGAAGTAAATATTTGGATTACTTGACCACATGATCCTGACAAGAACACAAGAGCTGATCCATGACTGTGATCATGTAAGATGGCGGAAACATGACCATGCTCTGGTCCTTGTCTGTCTTCTGACAGATTGAAGACAACTGTGAAGGTTATCTTCTGGTCCTTGACTGCCAATGAGGGATGTTTTTTTTAAAAATATTTTGTGCCAGTCCAGCCAAGATACTTTGCAGTCTCTGATGCTATCAATTCATCTAGCAGCGAACGAAAGAATTAATCTAGCTAAGCTTTCCGTACATAAAACCAGATAATTTACCGTTGCAGAAACACAGGGGAAGTTGGTGGAGCTTCATTATGAACAGTTAAAAAGTTAGTTGCATATCCTTTACAGGATGTTGCAGTCATCCCAGCAATTTTTGGCTGTTCATGATTTCTTGGCAAGTTTACATTCAGTAGTTTGCCATTGCTTTCTGAACGACCGGCACCCATATAACTGTGTCCGTAATTCCTTTGCCACGGAGCCGGTATTATGAACAGTAGAGACTTAAAAAAAACTAAGACAGAATGGTTAATGTGACAGCCAATCTGGACATGAATTAAAGTAGCTAGATTAGAGAAAGATTATAGATAATGTAGTAATAACCAGGAAGAGCAGGTTAATGTAATGGAGGGAAAAGCTGGGAGTCAGACAACCAAGAGACAGGTACCAAGTGAACAGATAATATCAAAGGGTAAATGAACATTAGTTTGTCAGCATGAAACCAGAGAGAGTAGAAAGTGCCGGAATATCAACTGGGGAACCCTTTGAGGCCACTATGACAGTTAATAAACACAAGCATTATTCGATGCATGCTCATAAATTCTGTACATATTCCATAGTTGTGGGTTCATGTGGATAGTAGATCTGGCTAATGAAGACATTTTTCAGGGGTGTCTAGTTGGTCATGCGTGCCAAGATACTTGTTCCTGCAGCAAGGCGCCATCATCATTTTAAGTGACAAGTTCAAATCCTGGTTGGTAAACATAGGTTATGTTGTCTAGTGCGTTCTCTAGTCTCTACATCCTTCTACTTGTGTGAGCGCCAAACAATACATGTGTGTTTATTTAAGAAAGTGCTGGAGCTTCATTCCAGCTAATCTTCATTGTGGAGACGGCACTTAACTGATGGAATGAAGTTAGTAACTACCATAGAGCTGGCTAGCGCAGGATATGGCAGGTTAATGTAGTCATAACCTTTGGGTAAACAGAATCTGTTGCTTGGGTGTATGAAATCAGTTAGTAACTACCATAGAGCTGGTTAGCGCAGGATATGGCAGGTTAATGTAGTCATAACCTTGGGTAAACATAATCCATCGCTTGGACGTATGAAATCTGTCCAGAGAAAACAAACCTTACACAAATGCATGCCGAAGTCAAATACAGAAAAATGACAGCCGACTGGCCAGTCGTTGAACTGAGTTGCCTTATGCAGTAGTGTGGCGGCTGGTTTTCTAATGACTGCCGCTTCCACTGATGATGAACTGACTTTTTTGTGATAGACTTTTGTGTTGGCATTCCGGCAGTGGCCTTATGCATAGTATGCCTGTGCAGGCTGTTGGTTTGTCGATACTCCTGTCTGTTCCACTTTTCACATGGGGCAATGAGGAGCATTTTGTGCGATATTTACTGGCACAGGAAGGAGCATAATGGGGTGGTCCTTTGCCATGAAATTGGAACCGTGACTAACACCCACCTTTGAGATGCAAAAACGTGACATGGTGCACTCCATTTGAAAGAGGAATGGAGAATAAGCAGGTTAGGGCGAGTTGTGTACAAGAAGTAAAGATATCTTGGTTCATTCACCTTGGTTTTTTTTAATCAACATACATAACAGTTAGTTAGTTAGTCGACAGATCATCCTCATTGTACATCGAACCATTCAGTCCATAAGTGCTCGGATCCCCTCCTCAGCAAATCCCGCAGCGTGTAGCGGCTAACGACGCCAGTTCTGTGTTGGTTTATCAATCTTCTTTGGCTTCCTGAGTAGTGTTCTTGTTTGGCCACCCCTCTTTTAATTTGCTGCTCTAGCAGTCTGGCCATTGTAGATTCACAGTCATCACTTGGTTCTCGCAAAAGTCTTACTTCTCGTAGAGCATTCAGAATGTCAGCCTGGTCCATGGCGCGTCCGCCCTCCACAGTAGCCTCACCTGCGAGCTTGTCAGCCCGCTCATTTCCTTGTTCTCCCGCATGCCCTGGCACGAAGATGAAACTAATCATTGCCAGCCAAGACCGCTCCAGAGGCAGCAACCATTCTCTTCGGATCGACCCCTCCTCTATCCTCTTGATCATGTTCATTGAGTCGCTAAGGAAACATGCCCTAGTGAATGTCTGTGTCTCGAGCCATGTTATTGCTTTACTTACTGCCATGACTTCCATGGTCAGGCTACTTGTGGTTTTCAGTGAAAGCACCAGAGTCCTCCTTCACAATTCTCCCTCCGGCCCGAGCTGTAAAGGCCCATGAGCTTCTCACCGACCCATCTGTGTAGATGACCGCGTCACTGTCTAGCGAATTCTCGAAAATCAACGCTTGTACTTCAGCCCCCACAGCAGCCGGATTTTCTTGTCTGCATTTCCTATCTAGTTGGATGCAAACTGAAAAGGATGTGCAGAAGTCTGTTGGCACTTGCACCCACTCCTCGCCAGGTTCTAAGTCCTCAAGTGAACACACCTGTTGAAGAATGTCTTCGGCTTGACCCATCCACGACCGTGCTCTTTTTAACCTGCTGCCCTTCACCATCCTAATTTCACTATGCAGTGGATGTTGTGTGTTTGCGTTAACTCTGAGGTAGGCGCGTGCCCTGCAAACTTGTATTCTCTCTTCAATGGTTGGAAAATCAAGAAGGTAGCGCATCGCCCTGCATGCTGTATCTCTTGTACATCCAAGAACTATGCGCATAGCTTCATTCTGTATCCTTTCCATCTGCTTATGGCTGAGAGTCAGGATTGCCATTGCATACTCCAACATAGACATGACCAGCCCCTCATACAGAAGACATAGATGGCGCTGCTCAGTTTGCTGCCGCAATCACCCGCATCGCAGCCAAACCCCGCTTGGCCATACATAACAGGCAAATCCATAAGTGCTTTGTCTTCCTCAGCAGATGTCATAAGGTGGGGATGCTGACTGCTGCAGCAACAAACTGGTCTCAGTATGTTTTTAATCCAAAGTAAATGCACATAGTGCTGATAAGGGAGCAGTGGAATAAACTGACAGCACATATACTGTGGCACCCCTATTATTTCAAAGATGGGGCAGAAGACAAAGAAAAACTAACCATAAGATTAATATCTTACACTGCATTAAATTTGAAAGGCTGTCTCATCCATACCATTCAGCACTTCCTGGACGAAAGCACACAAAAAATATTCTATACATGCTATATCCAATCACATCTCGATTACTGTTCCACAGTTTGGGATGGTTGCCCTAAATCTAATTTAAAACGACTATGTTCTCTACAAAACCGCGCTATTCGTCTGGTTTCTGACATAAAGCACGTTGAAAGTAATAATTTGTACAGTCATCTAAGACTTCTACCACTTCCTTTTCAACAAAGCCAAATTAGTGAATAAAATTATATCTCAAAATACCCCAGAGTATCTTCTGCCGCTGATTCAATCTAATGCAATGAACAGCAAGCGCCTAAATTTGTTACATGTCTCAAAGCCTAGATTGGATCTATACAAAACATGTTTCGCCTATTCTGGTGCTCACTTATGGAATGATCTGCCTCCAGATCTGAAAACTCCAATGAGTCCCTACACATTTAACCGAAAACTCTTTCAATACTTAATCCATACCGACTATATGCCACCATAATTCATTTACTGGTATAATTGTTCATTATAATTGTTTAACTATAATTGTTCACTATATATGTGTGTGCGTGTGGGAGCGAGAGAGAGAGAGAGAGAGAGAGAGAGAGAGAGAAAGAAAGTGGGTGTCAGTGAGAGGGAGAGAGTGAATGCGTGTGTGCGCACGTGCATGCGTGTGTGTGGAGAGAGTGATTGAGCGAGAAATGGTGGGGGAATGTGTCAGTGCATGCATTCGTACGTTTATGTGTGAGAGTGAGTGAGGGAGTGTATGCGTGCGTGCATGCGTTCATGTGTATGTGTATGTGTGAGAGAGTGTGATTGAGAGAGTGAGTGTGTGTGTGTGTGAAGGATTGTGGGTTAGAGAGTGAGACAGTGGGAGAGTTGATGTGTTAGTGTGTGTGTGTGAGCGCATGCATGCGTGTGAGTGTGTGTATATGAAAGAATACAGAGAGAGAGAGAGAGAGAGAGAGAGAGAGAGAGCTGAGCAGGTGCATGTCATGTAACACGCATGTTATGTAACACGCGAATCCATATGTTTGTGTATTCTCATCTGTCATATTATCAGTTAAATACCATTTGATTTTATCATGCATAATATAAACTCATGTTCATTACTGTAGTTTGAGTGAGTGAGTCAGTGAGTGTGAATGAGAGACAGAACGAGTGAGCGTGAGAGTGAATGAGTGAGCGGGAGAGTGAATGAGTGAGCGGGAGAGTGAATGAGTGAACGGGAAAGTGAATGAGTGAGCGGGAGAGTGAATGAGAGCGTGAGAGTGAATGAGCGGGAGAGTGAATGCGTGAGAGTGAATGAATGAGCGGAAGAGTGAATGTGTGAGCGTGAGAGTGAATGTGTGTGTGTGTGTGTGTGTGTGAGAGAGAGAGAGAGAGAGAGAGAGAGAGAGAGAGAGAGAGAGAGAGAGAGAGCATCACTATTTTTACGTCACATACATTTTATGTACACATTTTTCTCCATGTTTAACATTTTTATGAGACTGCTCATGACAAGTGTCAGTGTATGTGTGTGAGTAAAGTGTGGGAGTTTGTTCATACTAGTTTCAATACTAACGTGAGACATTTTGTATGTGTCTAGATGTGAGGAAATGTGAGTGTATGTGGAGGATGTGTGTGAGTGTGGGGATATGTGTGGGTGGGGGTGTGTGGGTGGGGGTTGTGTGGGTGTGGGTATGCGTTTGGATGGGTTGGGGTGTGTGGGTTTTGGTGGGTAGTGGTATTTGTGGGTGTTGGTGGGATGTGTGGATGGATGTGTGGCTGTGAAAGTACGGGTGTTGGAATGGGTGTGGGGGATATGTATATGGGACGGATGCAGGGGATGTGTGTTTATGTGGGTGGAGATGTGTGGATGGTTTGAGGAAGTATGTGTGGGAGGCGGGGTTGTGTGGGTAGGGGATTGTGTTGGGTGGATTTGGGATGGAAGGGCGGGTGGGGAGAAGTGTATGGTGTGTGGGTTTGAGATATGTGTGCGGTGTGTTGGTGGGGGATGTGTGAATGATGTGTGGGTGGAGGGTATGTTTGTGGTGGTATGGGTGGAGGATAGTGTGTGGTGTGGGGATGTGTGTGATGGGTGTGGGGAATGTGCGTATGGGTGGGGTATATGTGTGGGTGAGCAGGGGATTGTGGTGGTTGGGGGAAATATGTGGGGGAGTGTGGGTGGGAGATGTGTGTATGTGGATGGGGAATGTGTGGGTGGGGGTGTGTGAGTGGCTTAGGGATGTGTAGGTGGGTGAGGGAGTTGTATGTGTCAGGGTGGGATGTGTGAGTGGGTGGAGTATGTGTGTGGGGGTAGGGGTATTGTGATCGAGAGATGTTTGGTTGGGAGTGGGTTAGTGGGGGTGTGTGGGTGCGTAGTGGAGGATGTGTGAATGAGTGTGTGTTGGTGGACGGGTAGGGAATGCGTGTGTGGGTGGGGAGAGGTGTGTGGTGTGTTGGTTGGTGATATTGTGTGGGTGAGGTATGTGTGTGTGGGTGGGGGATTTTTGTGGTGTGTGAGTGGGGGTATGTGGGGTGGATGGGTAAGGGTATCTGTGTGGGTGTGGGTGGGAATATTTTGTGGTATCTGGGTGGGGGATATGTGTGTGGTGTGTAAGTGGGGATGTGTTGGTGAGGGATATGTGTGTGTGTGGTGCGTGGGTTGGGAATAGTGCGTGGTAGGGGGTGTATGTGATGTGCGGGTGGGGGATTGTGTGGTGGGGGATTAGGTTATGGCATGTGTGGGTGGGTGGAAGTTGTATGTGTGGGTGGTGTTGTGTGGGTGGAGTGATGTATGGATAGGTGGGAGATGGGCTTCATACCATGGTAATTAGCCTTGTTTATGTTTACAACATTCATTTCACAATGTTTATTTTTCTTCCTATGCAAATGTATAATGCTCTTGATGAACGAAAGACGAGTGATTGGAAGGGCCGAATGTAAGACGGGCCTGCGTGCCCAATTTGTGACCCTAATAAAGTTGATTTGATTTGATTTGATTTGATACCTTCTTTACTTTAGTACAGGAGCTTTGATATTCTTTTTTAGTTATGTAACTCGAGCCGGTCTCCCTGGCCTAGGTGTTTACGTCTTTCTCCATAATCATGTATACTCTCGTGAGTAACGTGATGTGCATGAGAAACGGTAGCGGTTCTCGCCACACCTGTAACTTACGGGGTATGTGAGCCGGTCGCTCAGAAAGCAATGCAAACTACTGAGCGTAATCTTGCCTAGTACATCAACAGCAGCTGAAAAATGCTGGTGTTGACTATAACGTCCTGTAAGGGATATGCAACCCAAAAAAAAACAAACTCTAGAGCTGGCTCTGTGGCGATTGTGTGCGCAGTTCGTAATCTCGCATACCCGCATTCGAAACAAAGCTGTAGGCGAAGTGGCAGCTTTTTTATGAAATGGTATGGGTGCCGGTCGTTCAGAAAGTAATGGCAAACTATTGAACATAAACTTGCCCAGGAATCACAAACAGCCAAAAAATGCTGGGCTTGACTGCTACTTCCTGTAAAGGATATGCAACTAACTTTTTCTTAGAGTCAAGATCTCTGACTCCAGGCTACCACATAAGGTCTCTAGAAAAAGAATTTTCCCTTGTTTGCAAGAGAATTGTTCTTTGAGAATTCATATACTATTCAGCTTGACCGGTATTCTCAAACTAAACTGAAACTGTTATGATTATAAAAGGCATGTTTACGAAATGTCACCAGGGTAAAATGAAACAATGCACATACGCTACAGAGGCCCATGAGGAAAGTAAAGAACAGCAGCACTAACCAACCAGGCATGTAATAAGAGGGTTGGCATGGAATCTGGTTGCAAAATCAACCAAGCATGAAAAAGTCTACATAGGAGGGCTTTGCATGCGTCGATAAAGGCTCTGTGAGTCTGTGCCGCATTGAGAGATAAAAGACAGAAGCAGCAAAATGAAACAAACCACTTTGTATGCTGTTAGACAATCAATTAGCATTTTGTTATGAAAGTTGAAAATATGTTAACGGCCTCAAATACTGATCTCAGATACTTTAAGAATTAAAACATTCCAGGACCAGTTTATCTATAACTATTCCATGTATTCCCACACCTCCCCCCTCTCTCAGTGATAGCTCCTGCTACGGGTCTATTCCAACATGGGCCATGAAATTTGATGATGCACCTGAGGTATTCACTGGGTACACACAATCTGTCTTATTTGGTTGCTCGTGTGGACCAGATATAAATTGTCTGTGTTTTCTTTGCTGCTATATAACTGCAGTGTCTCATGCATTTTATGTGAAGATGTGCTCTGAGACCAGTATCTTGGTCTGCTAGTTTCAGCTTAGCTTATTGATGCTTTCATTCTCTGGTCTGTTTCTTCATTTTTTCTCCAGTTCATTCTCAGTTTGAAGAATGTCATCTTTTCAAAGCAAATAATGCCAAGGACATAAGAAAGACAACAAAGTGTATGCAAGTACGAGTATAATTAACGTAAAAATTGTTCATTCACCAAATACAGACAATACTCAATTTTACAATGATGCAATTAATGAGTGAATTATTTAACATGTTTATAAAAAAAAGACATTTAAGCACAATAAGTCTACAGTATAACCCAATTGACGAAACTGCCAGACATGGGCTTGATGACCAAAGTTACGTGCAGTGTAAAACAAATATATACAATAAACTAAAACTTGTCTCTTGTGTTATTATGACTAAGGATAAAAAAGATGTAAAACTGCTAAGAACACACTTGTTAAAAATGAATGCTGCTTGATAACACTGGTGTAATAGATAATACTCAATAACATTTGAAACTATGAGTCACATAGCTTCATGGGAAGAGGCAGTAGGAAGATCAAAGAACTTAGAAAGAAACTGCAATGATATGAGAACTATGGAAGACAACTAGTGGTGTTGATACCGTAGCCTGTTTGAGCAACTGCTTTGTTTGTTTCTAAAACACTAATAGTGTAGATATTACTACCCACAAAAATATGCCTGCAAAATGGAATGTCAAGGGAAAACATACAAGCTTCCTTAGCCAGGGTTGATTATGCATGCTGAACTATGCCGCTACATTGATCTTTGGATGTATACATTTATGCACGTGTGCTGAACTATACTTCTAAATTTACCTGTGTTATGTATGTGCTCTGTTCTGGGAAAGGGAAAACATACAAGCTTCCTTAGCCTGGGTTGATTATGCATGCTGAATTATGCTGCTACATTGATCTTTGGATGTATATATTTATGCACGTGTGCTGAACTATACTTCTAAATTTACCTGTGTTATGTATGTGCTCTGTTCTGCTATATGGCAGTGAATTGTGGAACATAAATAAATAAGGAAGGACTTGGAGGAATCAGAGATGTGGTTTCTGAGATGTATATTGTGAATACACTGGATGACCAGAGTAACTAACTGGAACAGGCTAATTAGAGTAGAACATCATATACAAATATAAGCAGTAGACATTGTTTACTGGTTATGTAATGAAAAAGGGCACAGGAAAACGTGGACTGTAAAGATCAGCGGTAGAAAAGAGAAATTAAGCGGAATGGACTGAAATATGAAGGGATGTCAAACAAATTGATCCAGAACACAAAAAAAGATCTCTGCAGATGCATGAAGACCTATGCCACTTGACCTGATTATCTGTGTGGTGAAACTATGCTTCTGAATTTATCTTTGTATGTGTATATGTGCTGACCTGTGCTTCTAAATGTATGTATGCATGAACGGATGATTGGTACATATTGCTTACACCTTTGGCTGCCTTTCAGAAATATTAAGTTATAAAACTGTTATTTTAAAAAAAATGTACTAATTGGAACTACATTCATGAAGCAATGATTCACGGTCACATTTTTTTCTAAAATGCCATAAATAAAACCAGATATTTTCATTGAGCATGTTTTCTGTCCTGGCTGAAAGATAAGCAGCGGACACTTTCTTTGGTTGAGTAACGGTAACCTTCCATGTCTCACCCCGTTAAGTTTCTGCACGTTGCTGGGCAACTGGCAGGTAAGACAGCTGAACTAAACATTATTTGTTTGGTCTTCCATATTTCATCCTGGGATGTGGGTGATCATGACTGCACACACGTTCTATCATCTGACTGACGCTTATATAATTTGTTGCCTCATGACTGCACACACCTGTCTATCATCTGACTGATGCTTATATTATTTGTTGCCTCATGACTGCACACACTTGTCTATCATCTGACTGATGCTTATATTATTTGTTGCCCCATGAATGCACACATTGTCTATCTATCATCTGACTGATGCTTATATTATTTGTTACCTCATGACTGCACACATTGTCTATCTATCATCTGACTGATGCTTATTTTATTTGTTGCCTCATGACTGCACACACCTGTCTATCATCTGACTGATGCTTATATTATTTGTTGCCTCATGACGGCACACACTTGTCTATCATCTGACTGATGCTTATATTATTTGTTGCCCCATGAATGCACACATTGTCTATCTATCATCTGACTGATGCTTATATTATTTGTTACCTCATGACTGCACACATTGTCTATCTATCATCTGACTGATGCTTATATTATTTGTTGCCTCATGACTGCACACATTGTCTATCATCTGACTGATGCTTATATTATTTGTTGCCTCATGACTGCACACATGATCTATCATCTGACTGATGCTTATATTATTTGTTGCCTCATGACTGCACACATTGTCTATCTATCATCTGACTGATGCTTATATTATTTGTTGCCCCATGACTGCACACATTGTCTATCATCTGACTGATGCTTATATTATTTGTTGCCCCATGACTGCACACATGTGTCTATCATCTGACTGATGCTTATATTATTTGTTGCCCCATGACTGCACACATTGTCTATCATCTGACTGATGCTTATATTATTTGTTGCCCCATGACTGCACACATTGTCTATCATCTGACTGATGCTTATATTATTTGTTGCCTCATGACTGCACACACATTATCTATCATCTGACTGATGCTTATATTATTTGTTGCCTCATGACTGCACACATTGTCTATCTATCATCTGACTGATGCTTATATTATTTGTTGCCTCATGACTGCACACATTGTGCTTATATTATTTGTTGCCTCATGACTGCACACACGTCTATCATCTGACTGATGCTTATATTATTTGTTGCCTCATGACTTCACACATTGTCTATCATCTGACTGATGCTTATATTATTTGTTGCCTCATGACTGCACACATTGTCTATCATCTGACTGATGCTTATATTATTTGTTGCCTCATGACTGCACACACGTCTATCATCTGACTGATGCTTATATTATTTGTTGCCTCATGACTTCACACATTGTCTATCATCTGACTGATGCTTATATTATTTGTTGCCTCATGACTTCACACATTGTCTATCATCTGACTGATGCTTATATTATTTGTTGCCTCATGACTGCACACATTGTCTATCATCTAACTGATGCTTATATTATTTGTTGCCTCATGACTGCACACATGTGTCTATCATCTGACTGATGCTTATATTATTTGTTGCCCCATGACTGCACACATTGTCTATCATCTGACTGATGCTTATATTATTTGTTGCCCCATGACTGCACACACTTGTCTATCTATCATCTGACTGATGCTTATATTATTTGTTGCCTCATGACTGCACACATTGTCTATCATCTGACTGATGCTTATATTATTTGTTGCCTCATGACTGCACACATTGTCTATCTATCATCTGACTGATGCTTATATTATTTGTTGCCCCATGACTGCACACATTGTCTATCATCTGACTGATGCTTATATTATTTGTTGCCTCATGACTGCACACATTGTCTATCATCTGACTGATGCTTATATTATTTTTTGCCTCATGACTGCACACATTGTCTATCTATCATCTGACTGATGCTTATATTATTTGTTGCCCCATGACTGCACACACTTGTCTATCTATCATCTGACTGATGCTTATATTATTTGTTGCCCCATGACTGCACACACTTGTCTATCTATCATCTGACTGATGCTTATATTATTTTTTGCCTCATGACTGCACACATTGTCTGTCTATCATCTGACTGATGCTTATATTATTTGTTGCCCCATGACTGCACACACTTGTCTATCATCTGACTGATGCTTATATTATTTGTTGCCCCATGACTGCACACACTTGTCTATCTATCATAATATTTCATCAGTTTTTCCCTTAAGGTGTTGATGAATATCTAGTAGTACTTTGCGCTGTAAATACTGTGTTTGATTTCTTCTGTCACAATATTCATTGAATGAAACAAACAAAACTTCCTCTACCATTCATACATTTAATGAAAAACATCTACCAGATACAAAAACAAACACAATAAAATTCTGTATACATATAAAATAATTCCACATTTTGCCCATATACAGATCAGACTGCTCATCTTCTGCCCTGGTGCTGGTGGTGGGGCTGACAGGCTCTCTGGGCTGGTAACAGAACCTGTTTGTAGAATCTAAGCATAGGCATCCCAAACTTGAAGGACTTAAGGCTAACTAATGTTAGAGACTGTAAATTCTCCCTTGCCTTTAACTTCCCATGAACCAATGTCATCAGCTGTCAAATCTTTCACTTTTTGATAGGTGCTTCCAGAAATGTCTTTTCAATATGCTCTGTGTATCTTGCAGTCTCATTCCTACATTCTTACCTGGCTTTTACTCGACAGATTCCAGAACACATGATGCACTGCAAAACTATTCACACGTCAAACACTTTTGCCGTAAGTTAATCTTTCATGCCAGATTTCCATTTCTGAGATCACGTGTCAGTTTCAGTTAAGCTATGTGACTGTACCTATCCAATCTATTTCTCTTCAGCACTGCTATCACGAATTGTGTTCTCGATTACATCAAATCCCTGACTGACATCGGGTGATGAAAGTTGATGTGATGATGTGCCATTTTCACTGCTAACAACTGAAGATACATCCATATCATTGGCACTGCACAATCCTGCAGTTGGAGATTCTTGTTGTTCAGCTTTCAGATGCTCAGATGTAGCATGCGGTGTTCCAACAGTGGAGTCTGATGAATCAGCCAATATGTCTGACGTAACTGATGTGTCTGAAGTGCAATTTGCGGATGAAGCTTCGGTTTCTGATGATGCTGATACTTGATCACTGGAGAGTGTGCTGAAAGATGATGATGCCCCCTCATCTGACAGTCTGCGATGCTTAGCTTCGGGCTCTTCACAATCTAATGAGGTGTCAACAGAAGACGATGCCTCCTCATCTGACAGTCTGCGATGCTTAGCTTCAGGCTCTTCACAATCTAATGTGTCAACAGAAGACGATGCCTCCTCATCTGACAGTCTGCGATGCTTAGCTTCACGCTCTTCACAATCTAACGAGGTGTCAACAGAAGATGATAATAATGAGGATTCCAAATTCTCCTCATGTCTGCAAGTTAATGGAGGTAGTGTGGACACTGATGAGAACGGTGCTGGTAAAACTGTTGTATCTACAGAGTCAACAAGTCTTTCGAGACCTGCCACACTGTCATGTGTTTCTGCACAGACTAAAGGTGTGACGACGGGAAGTAAGTCGGTGGTCGAGGAGGCTGTGACCTCAGTAGTATTAGGTGATGAAGGTTCATGGTTCAAATGATCATCACTGGAAGATAAAGCAGCTGATGAAGGGATATCATCAATGTCTATACGAGACCTGTCAGATTCTACATCTGATGCTGTTGTGCTGCAGGAATCATCATTATCTGATCCACGGCACTGTATGCCACTTGGGGAAGCTGCATTTTCTCTGGGAACTGGAGCACTGGAACTACAACTATCACCCAAAGACTCCTGTTCTTGAGAACTGCATGAAGCTGATTCTGAACCAGATTCTGCAATGGTGTCAATAAGTTCACTCTGTTCGGAACATTCCACTGGGATTGGGCTGGCTTCTGAAGTGAGTTCTGTCTGTTTATCTGGTGATGGGTGTAAATGATGTGATGAGGACGGGGAATCACTGGAAAGTTGGTTACAGTCAGAAGAAGACGTATCCATGTCACTTTCTGCTTCACTAGTGTCTGAGGTCTCTGTTCTTGCCTGTGTTGATGTCACTGAAGAATTTGTTTCTATCTGTGCAGCTGAACTCTCACCTGGAAAAGATAAGCACACACCTTATTAAAGTATATATGTACGTACCTGTGCACACACAACACACAAAAAACCCTACCCACCCCGCAATCATATCAAACATTTCTCGAGACAGTATGACATGGCATCTAATCAGCTTATGGTTTTCATTTGTTTCTTCTAGGATTTGGTTATTGGTTTTTCTGTCTGTCCATGGTATTCTTTGCTTTCTCCTCAGAACCCAAATTTCCACAGTAATCAATTGTTTTTCAGCTTGACTGCTCATTGTCCATGCTTCACATTTATATAAAAGTACAGGCTCTGTGTAGCACCTCAACAATATTTTTCTCGTAGCAAATGACATCTTTTTATTGGTCAGTATGTTTTCATCTTGCAAAAGGCTGTGAGAGTTGGAAATCAACGGTAGCTTTAGATCAAAAATTAAATAATTTTGAGAACAAATGTCTTAGAAGAATTCTAAACCTCCACTGGACAGACTTCAGAACCAATACGCAAATAAGACAAGAGACTAAGCAAGATATTGTATCCAGTTTTATAAGAAAACGCCGTTGGAACAACATCGGCCATGTGGCTCAGAATGGACAAGACAAAACTCCCCTACCAAGCTCTCAAATGGTAGGGAAAAGAAAACGGAAGACCAAGAGAGACCCTGCGTAGAACCATCATCAGAGAAGGCTAATTCAACGGCCAAGTAAACATCCAAGACCTACAACAGGTAGCAGTGAACCGCCAGGCATGCAGAGCTATGACTTCTGCTCTATCCGGCACCTTGGGCTCAAGAGAGAAGGCTGCCTTCGCCATGGCGTTCTTGTTCTAATCTCCAAGGCATCTATCTCCCATCAGATGTTATGACTGTTCCAAGATAACTGTACCAATTCACTTGTTTAAGAATATTCCCATTTACTTGTATATTACATTGTGGTATTTCCTTCTTCTTAGTGACGACCATAATCTGTGTCTTCTTACAATTTAATTCTAACCTAAGTTGTTCACTGTGTGCAACAATCACATCTACTAAATGTTGCAGATCCTGCTCATTATCTGCAATCAATACTGTATCATCCGCATATCTAACGTTATTGATGTTATGTCCCCCAACGATGATTCCTTTCATATCGTCAACATTTCTGAAAATACTTTCACTTTACAGGGAAAAAAAGATTTGGAGAACATTACACATCCCTGTCTCACATCTCTTTTAATAGACTGATATTGACCTACTTCATTATCAATCTTTATGGCAGCTTGTTGTTTCCAATACGTTTTTTTATAAGTCTAAAGTCTTTCCCATCAATTTGCAGATCTGCAACCATCTCCATCATGCTGACACGTTATCGAAAGCCTTTGTGTGTTAGTCATGAACTAATGAATGCTATAAGATTATTATCAAACACCTACCTGTAGTTGATACTGACAGCTCTTCAGGGAAAGAAGATGATGATGAAGCACTTGAGTCAACTCCCTGCATGTCTTCTTCACTGTCATCCATTTCTGCCATGGCCTCACCTCCGTCCGTGGCCACTGTGCCAGTCTCACTTGTGTCCATGGTAACCTGCATAGATGTACCAAATACATAAATCACCAAACTACAGAGAAATCACTGCTTATATTTATATCAAGTGTTAAAGGTTGTAGATTAGACTTGAGTTATTCATTTGATGCTGTATTATTTCTTTTACAAAGTTTTTATTACTGTTTCATGACAGTAGTGGTATAGTGTAAGTGCACTTGTTTGCCAAATATACTTCTAGTTAAATCGTCATTAATGCCGCAAATGTTTGCTCCCGGTCAGCACTGCTCTAATATCAACCCAGCCTAGTATTAAGGACACGAGATGATTCTCTGGGAATGAAAGGGAAGGGACGTGAACACCCAACTCAAGAGAAGACTTCACCCCTAATATCCATTTGACAGTATATGCTTGGGACTGCCCCTACCTATTGTTTCATTAAGACAATTTGTCATTAACAGTTCACCTTGAGATTGTGTATAGCCAAATTCATGGGTTCAAATCTGCACCAGGGTAGAATTTTAAAACTGACCCAGGTGAACCCAGTCAAGAATGGACACCAAGGAAGCAAAGGCGGCTACTGACCAAATCACCCGCTATTTGCTGATTTGCATGACATACTCCAGCTTTCCCTTCTCAAAGAAACAGATACTGTAACTCATTGCAACTCACAAACCCTTGAGAGTCCCCCAAGGCTATCAGTTACATGGCATTCACCAACCAAACAGGCTGCCAATATTGTCACAGATGTGCGTATTTGAG
This sequence comes from Cepaea nemoralis, assembly GCA_014155875.1. NCBI lineage: Eukaryota > Metazoa > Mollusca > Gastropoda > Stylommatophora > Helicidae > Cepaea > Cepaea nemoralis. The sequence goes on along the minus strand of JACEFZ010026849.1, from coordinate 427,448 downwards.
AGCGGAGGACAAGAATGCCATAGAAGGAAAGGAGAGATGGCTTGAAAAGAAACAAGGAGTAAAAAGATCACACAATTGTCACAGACACTTGAATTGAGACTCAGTATAATGGTTATTGCACTGGCTTATAAATTGGGGATCAATTCCCATCACTGGCAGGATATATGTGTACCAGGACAACTTTTCTGGTTATCCAGCCTCATTAAATAGATTTAAACAGATTTATCCAGAAAGAAAGGTAGTAAGGACATGTGCTGTTCACCCTAAACTTAATGCTGTAACTCAGATTTCATGTGTGAATACTAACCACTGTCTCTTCAACAACGTCCGAGTGTACAACTGCTTCTTTCTGGTCAGCTTCAAGAGAGCCCAAAGTATTGTCAGCATCACTGGTTGGAAGTGAGGAAGTGGGAGATGTCTGCAAAGAATAAATATAATTTTACCACATTAGAAATTGTTTAAAATTATATTAAAGTGTATTAATCTTGAATAAACTATTTTTTTCAAGTAGGTCACCAAACTGAAAATTCAATACACTATATTCATTTGTCTTAACCCACCTAACAGGCTTAGGGGATAGTGAAACAGTTTCATAATACACTGAAATACCTAGTTGATGGTTCAAAATCAGCCACTGGTGATTTGAAAGCAGATCACATTGCAGTGATTTTGATGGAATGAGACACTGGCCGTTCAGAAAGCAATGACAAACTGTAAATTACAATCAGCCAATAAATGCTGGGGTTCACTGCAATATCCTGTAAAGACATAACTTAACCAGCCACCAAACAAGAAACAAATCATGAACTACCACAACACCAAGGCACTTTTTAAAAAACTGAGTATCCAAACAAAAGAAAGAAAATAAAGAATAAAAGACTGCAATACCAAGCCAACCCGTGATGAGGGCAGAGCAAACCGCTAGGTATCACGACTCATCAGAAATACAAAGTGAAATGCAATTTAAAATATGATAACACTACTTGTATCAATGCTCACACAATGTATCTAAATTTGATTAAGGCAATGCTAACTTTAAAAAATTTTATTCCATAATACTTAATTTCTATGTTCTTTTATGGGATAGGGTTTGATATTAAAGACTGCTGATCGATAAAATATTGTCAAATTGACTTTGCACTTAACGGTTGCTATGGAAACCAAGATAAATAGCGGCCATCTTGAATTTCTTAATGTACCTCTAAAACATTTATTTTTTAATGTACAGGCTAAATTCTTTGTTTTATGTGTAAGTAAATAGACCCTTTACAAGTTTAGTAGAAAATTTTAATGATATCTCTTAGCAGTTTTTTTTTTTCAAAATGTGAAAATGGTAATGACATTTTTCATGACATTTTTTTTTTTTTTTAGTGTAGCACAAAAACTAAAATGTAATTTTGAAGAATAATCTACTCACAATGTAAGCGATATAATAAAGAATATCTCTGCAAAGTTTGAGTGAAATCTAATGAATAGTTTTTAAAACAATTGTACTTATGTATAAAAAACTGGCGAAATGAGAAAACGGGGAAAAACTAATTATTTTTTTGTTTTTTATTACTAATGCACTCTTTTACAGAGAAAAAAAGTGTAAAACTGTATCTTGAGTGTTAAAATTGTCCTGTTGAATATGCAGGACCTCCCTCCAGAGCATGCAGCTCACCTTGTCTCTTCAGTTTGGCCGCTCGTACAGTGTCGCGTCTTTTAGTTTGTTTGTCCTTCTTGTACTTCAGACTATTTCTTACTTGCTTCTGCATCCTAAATGTTCCTAGTCTCTGCATATGCAGGCCTGTAGAAGGTCCAAAAACTGGGCAGTGTCTTGGGCAGCAGCAGCTCCAAAGCTGAACTCTCTTGCTGCAGTTACAACTGCAAACTGAACGCGCTTGCGAGAGGCAAAGTTGTCTTTAGTGCATCGAGCCCATATCAAGCTGTGTAAACACTCATTTGAATTCTGAGTTTGTCCTGACACACATCTACTAAGTAGTTTAGTTTAGTTTGCGCAGTGCTGTTCCAAGGCGTTTACTGACATGGTTGATACACTCCTCTTTGTCTATCTGAATGTCATCCCCATATGGGTTGATCTTGGTAAGTTCCGCAAATGTTTTGGTGTCACCATCAGAAAGTATTGACGTGTAGCGAAGTTTATGACGGGCCACAGACCGTCGCCACAGCACCCTTGCAGCCTTCACCTCCATCATTCCAGCAGATCCTGTGAAATTGTTGTCACAGTTTAGAAGATGTTCTGCCTTCCATGCTGCAAATTCATCTGGTTTGTCCCTGGAAAGTGTCTTACCAGTGGTTTCACACACCTGGCAATATGTGGACATAACATGGGCATCTATGCAAAGTCCTGTAAGAACATCCACTGCACAGCCAACTCCAATGTGGGATGTGTGGCCTCTAGTCAGCCAAGTGCCATCAAAGCTGACACTAATATCTAGCACATCATTGTCATGTAGAGTTATGCCTGACTGTTGTGCATGAGCCTGTCGAACATACTTTACGGTTTGAGAAAAAACAGTGTCCTCCAGATCTTCTATCTTTGAATATAGTTTATTCGCTTTGCTGTGAAATGTTTTGTGATGAAGACCTTGCAGGTTCATGTTTTCACAAAAATTGTTGAATGTCGTTGCACCCATCCCACAGACTAATGCTGAATATGCTGACTGGCTGTTGACAGCAAAAGATCTATCCCCATCATTACTTCTTGCAGATAGGTATCTTCCACACATCACTTCTTCACAACAAGAGCTGTAAACCTCTGCATACACAGCTAATCCCTTGGTTTTCTTGCTGTCAGTTTTCAAAATAAGACTATCATTTTTACAAACTGGACAACATAACAATTTGATTATTGCCTCAATTTCTGAACAATCAACTATTGCTCTGTGTTCCCGTTTTTGATATCCATTGTCGTCACCAGAATCATACTTGCTGCTAGTGGATGTTGTGTATTTATACGTATCTCTTTTAAATTGGCTTCGGGTAATAAAAGAATCACTTCCACAACTTTGAGAAGAACACGATAGCACTGATTCATTCAGATTCACTGTCAAAACACTTGGATTTGGAAGTGGCATGTGCGCACTTTAGCTGGGTCGCTTTCAGTAGTTTCAGAATTGTCTGTATCGTTTACGACGTTCTGATAGGCTTTTCGCTGCTTACGAGCATTTGCGAGGTGTAGTCTGAGAGATTACTTACGTTGAGTAGATGACTTTATGTTAAATTTCTTAGAACGAGGCATATTTCAATGCGTGTCAGTCTGTCGTCAACAATGAACTTTCAGCACGTCGCCAGGTGTAAACAACACAAAGCCGCCATTTTGGAAACCCACGTGATCAATTTCAGCCATCGGCGAACGCGGATTGCTTACGATGTTCCATATATGGAAGTTTCCGGAAGATGATAGACACGAATAAACCCGATGTACACAGAAGAGCTTCCGATTAGACGAACTCGTAGTTTTACGAACAGTTACGGAAGTTCACGACCTTTCCAGGGATACCTTACACGCGCGTGTCGTGTTTTCCTGAGATATCGTTGCTAGGATTTGAAAACCGTCAATTTCGCAACAATTTTCAATAATTATACGATTTGACACAGAGGGTGGGTTCAGTAAATTATGAATATTGCATAAAATAACAGTTTTGAAACAAAAACAAGTACAGAATCTGATAGAAGACATGATAATGTGTCTAAAAATGAACTATTCCAAAAATAGCCAAGTTGACCAAAAATCGATGTTTTTACTGCCGCACATCGCCTTAATACTGGAAACGTAACACATACAGTATAAAACAGACAAAACTTAAAAGGCCTTTCAAGTTCACAGTCCACGCCAATGCAAATCTACATGCCATTAAGATAACTTTCCAAGATAAATCCCAGATATACAAATAAGGCTGGGTTGACACTTTCTGCCCACCCCTACTTATGTTATATATATGAAAACACTGCCATTACTGGGAATTGAAATCTGACTGTAGTATCAGTAATCCAATAGAGACAGATAGATAGATATGACTTGGGATTACCTCCAAGCAATGAATTGTACTTTATAAACCACCCTGTTTTCACAAGGATTCACAACCAACCAGCCAAACAGGATAATGACAATGACAAATGTGCATTTATCAAAATATCATGATCATTACACATGAGGCTGGCTTCACATTAACTATGCTAAAAATTCCTAATGTGATACAAGGTACCACAGACTCCCTGAGTAAAAATATAAGTTATTTATATATTATAACTGATAAGTTATGACCTAAAGACAAACCACGCTCAGATTTCAGGTTAACATAATGGCCAATGAATAAGCCATTGTCATTTCCTTATAACAGAATAGGTAAAATAACAACACACCCATTTAGCCACTGTATATGTTCATAAAGTGCTGTGGTAGCCAGGTGGCCGGCCAGCTTATCTGCCAGCCCAGTGCTCATGTATCTGAACCTCCACTGAGACAGATATCTGTTTGAAAGACAAGAGGATTGACTCCATTGCACCATGTTTTATCCCACATAGATTCAGGTCCCAGATTGTTCCTGCCTGAAACTAGTAGTAGGAAATGTTTTGGGAAATACAGGTAGCTGGTGTGATACTGACTACATCGTTCACTTAGGGCAGACGTGTCTATAAATATCTGGATCTAGCACCATATGCCCAACACAGCTGCAGGCGTGGAAAAGAGTACTTGACTTTGTTCAAAGCAGTTGCTTTGTGATGTTGTTCAGTGTAGAATAAATTAAAAGCTTACCACTTAATGTAAACATATACCAAATCATAGTAAAATAATTACCTGCTGTGATGATTTTTGTTTGGAGGCATCCGTCGCTGGAGTAGTTTTTGGGCGTGATGATGATGGTGATGTAACCCAACCTGGAACAGGTGGCAAGTTGGAAGTTACATTTGAATCTCGTGGAAAGAAAGGTGATCCGTTGGTGTCGATACCATTCACAAGATGCTTGATGCCCGATTCTGATACCACTTTCCTGTTCAAAGACATATTTTACTGTCATTAACATTAACCTTAAAAGTTACCTACAAATATATTTTAAAAAAATAAAATAAAACCAGAAACAAAGCACGAAATACACACATAATTCCAATCACAACTACTAGAGAATATGAATTTCTCTAAAAATAAATGTAATGGAAAAGAACCTTAGCTGCCTTATGTCTGTTCAATGCAAAGTCTGTATCATGAGCACATTATTATTTGAGGATTGGTTGTTTTCAGGATTCGTTCCCCACTTTTCAAGTCAGACTGCCGGGATGCAGCAGTTTTCAGGACCACTATGAACCGAATTTTGATGAATCAAAAGGCGAGTAAAAGACACTGGTGCTGGATGAGATACACTGAGAAAAACCTGTTAAAAGTATAACTAAAAAGTCCATCATGGTATGTATGTAACATGTAGCCCATGGCACATGTTGCTGTTGGGGGAGTGAAGTTTTAGACTTTCAAATATCTGAAGACATGGCGTATGATCTCACGGAAAGACTCGATCTGTCGCCAGTTCCTCTGTCTCACACTCCTCTTAAAGTAACTATGAAGTGATCACTATAAATATGTATGCTGTTTTGTGTAATTTATACAAAATGTGATTATTTCCTTAGGTATAAAAGATGAGGGACAAGATGGGCAGAACGTTAGCTGAATCCGCAAGCCTAAATCTCATATATTAGTTCTTATGTTTTCTTCATCTGCCAGCTCTAAGAAACTAACAACTTTGTTTCTTCACAGCTTACATACAGTATCTACACCGCTAACATGTATCATCTACAAGTAACATACCTCCCATAAGGATCCACTGTACTGACAACAGACACATTCTGAAAGAAATGTAATGTTAAATAAGATGAGATAACATTAAGAAGAAAATTTCATGAAATTATTGTTAATATCCAACTCGCTTAAATAATATAATAATCAATAATATGATAATGAATATAATAATCAATAATAAATAAACAATTTACCCCTATTCAAATATTTTGAAACTGGAGAAAAGGATTTTGAAAGGCAGTAAGTGTTTTTCCCGTGTATTTTTTTGTGCGTTCGCGGGGTACTTGTAAATTACATAAGTCAAGGAGGATAAGTCAACAATTTAGTCCAACTGTGACAGATGATGCGGTTAAATCCGCTACCTCGGCATTAGCACAGCAGATGTTTAAGATCGAGCGCTCGTATCCATTCTACCATGCTGTCCTCCCCAGTAAATGTTTAAAAAAAGCAAAACTATCCCACTGGTGTAAAAATAAACATTCAATTAAAAAAATTCCGTGCAAAAGTATTTAATACCAATGACAGAAAGACAAAACATTGAGTATGGCTTTACATCATCCATTTGGGCCAAATAATACTGGCAGATTCACATAAGCGAATCTCATTAACATTAGAATTTACCAACAAAATACAGCTTTTAGAGAAAAATAATAAATGAGAAAATTCTCAAATATGAAATGAAACCTTCATACATATAACAGGACGACGACAAGAAACAGCTATGTGGGAGACAAGGAAGGAATTACAAGATATAGCAAATGATAGGAAGGCTTCAGGTGTGAAATGGTTGAGAGCCCATGTTCATTGGTTGATGAAAGCCTGAGGAAGAAGAAGAGGCATCAAGATGCATGCTACATTGAGTAAAAACTGTGTGAGCTGGAAAAATAAGGCGCCCTTGTTTTACTGGGCCCGGACACCTGGAATGTTAAAATTATGTAAGAAGTGGGAAAGACTAATGTTGTGGCAAGTGAAATTAAATATTACTAATTTAGGATTAGAGAATAAAGAAGGAACTGAACAGGCAAAAAAGCGTCTATACGCAGGTGAAACAATGAAGATAATGCCCTTCACAGTGAAAGAGTGGCCGTAATGAATAATCAACCAGTGGGAAGCAATAACAGCAACATGTGGAGTAAATATGAATGCGATCCAGTGACACCAAAAAAAAAAAATGATTAAGTCCAATCGGTTAAGGAGGGTTTTTATGTGAAATTAGAAGTACTCCAGGTAAAGAAAGAAATTGCAATATAAAAACTTTGATAGGTGACTTAAAATGCGAAGATAGGATTGGATAGCACAGGTGATGCACAACTTGAGGTTATAAACGAAACTGGAGAATTATTCATAAATGTTTGCATCATGAATCAATATGTTAGAGAAGGACATGTGTGTGAACATAAAAAAACTGGACAGTGTGTAACAAATGTCAATTAGGTGAAGATAATTGAAATACAAGTGAAATATAAACTACTGAACGAAAAACTTGCCTAGTACATCAACAGCAGCTAAAAAATGCTGGTGTTGACTGCAACATCCTGTAAGGGATATGAAACATTAACTAACTAACTAACACACACACACAATTGAAATATGGAACACACCTTCTCCAGACCCCTCAAGAACTTGTCACTGCGTCTGTAGTGTCGTTTAGGATCAATTAAGAGCTCACATAATCGCTGAATTGTAAAAGGAGCACTGAAAAAAGGAAAACAATACTTAAATAAATAAAGACTTCGTACAAGTGAAATTGCGAGTCCTCTGCTGGACATCTCTAGCTGCACTGTAGTAGAGCTCTCCTTCCCCTCTCCAAGCCAAGAAACCAGTGAGGTCTGTAAGACCAGTACTGGAATTTCACATCTGAGGTCAGACATAATAGTTTGTAACCAGTTCATAATTCATCCCCAACACACATGGAAGGGCAGCTGTTAGAATTCAGGTTGGTTATGTTTTACCCAGTTTTTAGGTATCTGATTGTAACTGTAAAAGACTACAAGCAATGCCCAGAGGGAAACAAGAACTGATGTCTTTTAAACAGAAAAATTAAGTGAAAATGTAAATTTGCTCTCAACATACATATTGGGGAAATTATGTAAGATGTGTTTTGTTTTTCTATGACCAAACAGTACACTAAGGGTTTTGTCGTACCCAACATAAAGATATCTTATTAAGTCTAATGCTGGTGCCACAAGTAAGTACTGATATGTTATATAGAACCAGTTCTGGTGTATAGCAGTGAGTCATGAAACGTGATCGAGCATTTTAAAAACTTACAGGCAAGAGAGATGGTGGTTTCTGAGACATATGTTGCAAATATCTTGGACTACCAGAGTAACTAACAAGTGTCTGGAAATTGACAATGAAAACAAAACATACAAACGCAAGAAGACAGACAATATTCTTTTTATTTTGTAATGAGAAGACAGGCTTCTGAAAGCTGGGGGGGGGGGGGGGGGGGGGGGGGGGGGGAGAGAAGGAAAGAGTGAGAGAAAAGAAGAGAGACTCTATTAATGCTATCATACACATTAACATGACAGACTGGCACCCTGCCATCTTGATAGATAATAGTTTGTAAAATGGAGTTATACACAAAGCATGGGCTGAATTTAGAGACCATGTGTTGCCCATGCAGCATGATCCCTTTCTCTGCCTGCCTAGTTAAATCCAGAGGAAAGGTAACACCAATATGTCTGGAACAAGACAAGCTGCAGAAGCTGTCAGATCAACAAAGCAATGTTCTAACTGTCCGCCTGTCAGAGCGTCCATCCTAGACCAGCTGCCGACCAAGGCTTAGGACCTGGTCTGCCCTGCCATGACATTTAGTCCTTAGATTGCATATCATCGCAATAGAGTAAGGCTTATACCCTCCCAATAGCACTCCTACGCCCAAAGCCGTTGGCACAATGTGGGGTGTCAGGTTTGGTGAGCGCGGCCCAACATAAAGCAGGTAGTACGATCTACTGTCATATGGTAGCTCAGTCATATCTGACTAAGATATGACATAACAAATTACACGAATATCCCTAGTAAAGGTACACAAAACAACAGGATGAGAGAAGAAAAAGAACACCAAAATCTCCTAAATCTATTCAGAAAATACAATCGTTCACAATTAATAATACAACACATACCCATTAAATTTACTGAGCGCGTCCATTATCCGGTCATGCATGGCGTCAAAGCCCACATTTTCCACATTTGGTCTGTCGGGGATATGTTCAGAACTTAACCGTTGTCTTTGTTCTCCAATAACTTGATCCATTTTGCCCATGATCAAAGGCTTCAGAAGCTGCCAATGGAATCTGTAAAGAAAAAAATAAACATTACACAACTCTGACTATGACTCTGAGATGTAACATTCAACACAGCTTGCCACGGTAAGAGTTTCTATCCCGATGACTCCAAGAGATGTACCAATTGTTTTCCTCTTCTTTGGGTGCCTGTTTTGGACAGACATCAGAAATCATGACTCTCCAATCCTTTGTCACTTGATATTCTGATCAAACTGTTATTTAGATTATTTATTGCCTTCTGTTTAAACTCTTCTGTCTATTCTAATATTTTCCCCACATAGGCTAATTCCTCTTTTCCACCTCTTTCGTTGTTATGCCCCATAAATTTCCTTTTGAATTTTATTACTAATATTGTAACAGTTGCAGCTCTCCAAACGTCAGTGTTTGTTTTCTTCTCTGTCCAAGGCTTCTCGACATGTTTCTAAAAGACATATATTTGCTGTCTAGACAGCTGAAAGATGCTGCTGTTGACAGCGATGTCCTGTAAAAGGATATACGAATAAAAAAAAAAAAAAAGTTTCTTCACCACTGAACTACACTTTGTTAAAAATGTGCATCATAGACACAGACAGTATTCAGTAAGAGGACGTGTGTACTTCAACAGTAATGTAGCTACTAGCATTATCACATTGAAAGTTAAGATCACACTTTAAATATATTGATGAGAAACCCGCTGAGATTATTTATACTCCTTGGGTAAACTTTAGTTTCTTCTTAAAAACGGAATTTTAAAAGGATAGCTCAAGAATTTGAAATTAACCAAATGCCTAAACAGATCGCTATTTTTAACTTCTATTATTGAACAATCTCATTACTAGAAAACTATGTGAAAAAAATATGAAAAATATATAGAAAACAGTAACCACAATAATACACATACTGATTGGCAACAATAATATGCCCGTCTTCAATAAACAAACACAACAAACATGATTGACCACACTTACAGTGTTTCTCCATTTTTAGCCACACCATTCAAATACTGTTCCAGGACGGCTGGTATATCCCGTGAAGGATTTTTAGAATATGCTGAAAGGTAAAGTAACAATATTAAACAATAACATAAATTATGACAATGTAAGTTAAGAACTCAACGTGATAAATGTATATCAACAAATAAAATCATACACTATATACAAGTATTAAAATTACCTGACATACTTGTATACAGAGGTAGAAACAATTGAACATAATTTTGGAGCCCATTATTTTTCCTCAGTCGTCAACAGATTCTTTGTTGTTAATAGAGCTAAGAAAACGATTAAAAATTCAGGCGCCATGTAAGATTTCCAGATGCCATGGCAACAGGGATTTTTCTACCCATGCTTCCATAAATGGTCACATTTTGAAAGAAAATAATGAGAAAATGGTGATAAATAAAACAATCATCCAGTCAGCTTGGCCAAATTGATTAGAGTGCTTGCTCTTTAACCCCTAGTGCGCAGGTGGTGAGGAAGGAGGTTCATCCCTTACACTGTTCAGGTGGAATGAAATGTTGACTTCCTGTCCTTGATTTGGGGATGTAATGTACCTCAGAATTCAGACTGGGTATGTCAATGGCAGGGGACACTGGTGATATGGAAAGCCAATCCACATGCAAATATTAGTCCAGTGCACTCCCTGGTAGTAGCGACTAATAGAATTAGCATGTGTGTGGATTAAGCTTGATCAAAAGTGAGCGAACAAACAAAAAAATATCAAATTCTGTCAATTGTAAGCGGAGATTAGGGACTAGCCCCAGCTTCTTAGTTGAAAATACCACACCACATGGTACCTAATGTAGCTTTTATGTTCCACTGTTTACTATGTGATCATTTATGACATTTTATGAGTTCACGAATGTGTATGCTTACGTATATTGATGTAATTATTTGACAAACATAGGTCCCTTTGGTGTGCTTATACTGCACCACCCCATGTTCAAACTGTATACACTAGATTGTTTCAAAAACGCGTACTTTGATGAATGCTCAGTAATACCAGGAAAGTTCAGTGAAACTACCACAAATTGTGGGATTCAGTACATTAATTAAAAATTAGTTACATTGGTGAAAAAAAATATGAAATTCTTAATAACTCACTTGTATTCATGTTATTATAGAATGGGTTATATCCGCATCTAATTTAATATGAGGGTATATGCAGTTAAGTCAAAAATACTAAGTACAAACTATATGAGATGCAAACTTTAAAACTATTTATTATTGAACGAACTTGAAAACTATGTTAAACTTATATATTTCTTCTTATTTCTCAAAATAATCTCTGTGAACATTCATCCCATCGTTTTATAAATCCCACAAGGCTATACAAGTTTGGGAGGCTTTATTCGCAATAGAATTGCGAATAGAGAAAAATTATATTTGCAATAGAATTGCGAATAGAGAAAAATTATATTTGCAATAGAATTGCGGGAAGTAACAAACATGTCACAGCGTCTGCTCAGTAGTCAATTTTAGTTTGAGCCATTAAGAAGTCTAGGAAGGTGGTTAATTTAAATAGGAATGTTCACTGTTGCAAGTTTAATTCCTGCCAAATTCTCTGTAATTTTTAATGAATCACCCTTCTTCTTACTTCTGTCCGTTCTTCTGGCATCCCGTTTTATTTTTACATTACGTTAGTCCTGTTTAAATATCAAGAATAATTTTCCAGAACTGGTATCCCCAATACAAATAATGATCCCTACAAATAATTGTGTCCCCAGGCGAGTTCAAGAATTGTTAACTTTCATTTCTGTACACTTACTGTTACCAGGCATCCATGTTTGTTTACGCTACCGTCCTACTTTGTATGTCCTTATAATTCTGGTCCAAGCTGACAGTAATATGCTTCGATCATCACACTTTATTCACATGCTTCGAGTTTCTCAGTTCTATATTTTAGTTCCCAATGTTTAATATTTGTACGTATTTGCTGAAAATGAAAAAAAAAAATATTTTTACTTCACAGACAAGGAATTGAACCTCGAGCTCCCTCGTGACAGGCAGAGACACTTATCACTAAGCTACTGAGGACACGCTAACACATCAACAAAAACGTATAATATAGCTACATGCATAAGAATAATCATGTGACCTACTTCTACTGCGAATATAATTTTTTTTTCTATTCGCAATTCTGTTACGAATAGTCACTTCGTACAAGTTTTTGGGCAGTAGTCTCAGCCGTGGTCGCAACTCATCTCAGTTCATTCATCCCAGCAAATTGTTTTCCATGAACCAGCTGTATGCCTCTTTTCATAACAAAAACATGCCATCATGGACAGGCAATAATTTTTTTAATATTCTTGGCAATTAGTACTTTAGAGGGGAAAAAAAATTTAACCCACACTGTTCTTCATTGGCATAATCTTTTATAATTGATGTAAAAGCTAGAATGAGGTACTATTGAATTTCTTCATGTTTCAGCATTTGCTTATAAGTTTTGAAAAATTATAGAAGTTGTATTCACTATTTCTTTACCATTTAGGCTTGGGCCACACAACCAACTAATTCCAAGCCTTCTTATCGGTTTCTATTTCTACTTCTCTTGTGTCTTTAGGTCTTCCTCTGTAATATTTATTTTGCAATGTGGATTCCAGACAATGGCCTTTTTACTTATTGTACTACTATACTATTCTCAGTGTACATCCTACTACTACTAATTTTAGTTGTTCAGTGTGTTTAGTTTTTCTGATTCATGCAAATGTACTGATTTGACATTAGAATTGAATACAGAATATGATCTTATTTAACTTATTAAATTCATTAATTGATTACACCTAAATATTACTTCCAGAACTAATTTGATGAGTTTTTATTTTATTATACTTAACTGGCTAACCATCAATTGTTTACATGGCCATTTTACTAAACATTCTACAAAAATATTGTATTATTTAATAACACAACATTGAAATATAAATAAAATAGAAATATGTATAAATATTTAAATAAACATGACACTAAGGGTTAGTCACATATGTTTTTATAAAAATTAATTCAGTTTAAATTTAAAAACGAAGTGACTATTCGCAATAGAATTGCGGATAGAAAAAAAATTATATTCGCAGCAGAAGTAGGTCACGTGATTATTCCTATGCGTGTAGCTATATTATAAATTTTTGTTGATGTGTAAAGTGTCCTCAGCATAAAGTGAGCTCAAGGTTCGATTCCTTGTCGGTGAAGTACCCAATTTTTTTTTCATTTTCAGCAAATATGTACAAATATTAAACATTAGGAACTAAAATATAGAACTGAGAAACTCTAAGCATGTGAATAAAGTGTGATGATTGAAGCATATTACTGTCAGTCTGGACCAGAATTATCAGGACATACATAATAGGGCGGTAATGTAAACAAACATGGATGCCTGGTAACAGTAAGTGTACAGAAATGAAAGCTGACAATTCTTGAACTCGTCTGGGGACACAATTATTTGTAGGGATCGTTATTTGTATTGGGGATACCATCATCTTCTACTTCTGCCTTCAAGCGTCGTGGGGAGGAATAATTTGCGTTCCAGCGCCAGGTGGAATTGGGATTACCAGTTCTGGAAAATTATTCTGGATATTTAAACAGGACTAACGTAATGAAATGTAAGAATAAAACGGGATGCCAGAATAACTGACAGAAGAAAGAAGGGTGATTTATTAAAAATTACAGAGAATTCGGCAGAATTAAACTCGCAACAGTGAAATTCCTATTTAAATTAACCACCTTCTTAGACTTCTTAATGGCTCAAACTAAAATTGACAAGTGAGCAGACGCTGTCACACGTTTGTTACTTCCCGCAATTCTATTGCGAATATAATTTTTCTCTATTCGCAATTCTGTTGCGAATAGAGCCTTCCATTTAAAAATAACAACAGTCAAAACACCACCCCACTTGCCAATTAAAAACGTCGTATTATTAATATTATAGTTAAAATGCCAGGTTACAAGAGTCAAAACTATTACTTCTACTATATTTTGCTAAAAGTGTTTATGAAAGCTATAATTCACAAGTAGTTAATTTACAAAATACCCAAAAACGTAATGAAATTATATTAATTATAATAATGAAGCTCACTTTCGGGTGATGCCACCAAATCCAAATTTCCTTCTTACTTAATCTTAAATTAATTTGTATTTTGAAACGTGTTCTGTTAACAAATTAATTGTAACCACTGGCCAATAATATATTCGTTAATTCCAAAATAAATCTATAAAACAGTGAATGAATAATAATAATAAACATACCTGTTAAAGCATCTAAATAATCTTCTTTATTAGCCATCGCGTTCCGCCGTGGTTTAGTGCTGCTATCTATTCGAAGGTCGGGATGGCGACTGACGGAAGTGATGTATGGAGGCGGTGTAGCGTAGCTTTACACCCGGTAAAAATTGTATGGGAAGACAACCATTACACCGTGGACGGTAATTCCTTTCAGATTAATAAGCGAAGTGTGGATGATTCGGTCACAGGATTATTAATCTAAGGTTTTTTTTTTTTTTATTGCGTATCCCTTACGGGACGTTGCAGTCAACACCAGCATTTTCAGCTGCTGTTGATGTGCTAGGCAAGTGTTACGTTCAGTAGTTTGCCATTGCTTTCTGAACGACCGGCCCCTATAATCCTATACCTTTTTCGAAAAAAACCAGCACCGCCAAGGTTGGGATAGGAATAATTATCACTTCTCTATTGAGGTTAAACAGGGTAGGGTTCATGGAAAAATAGAATGAAATGGAAAGGGAAGTAAACAATAAATGATAGTTATAGATGTTTTAAATAGGATGTGTAATAGCAGGGGTATTGTTGATCATGTAACACACACACACACACACATATGATATAACATCAAGTATGTGTAATTTTACTTTAAGGGACAAAAACTGTTTTGAATGTGATAAGTGATAATAACATACACAAACATAAACATTATCTAATTAAATGCAAGAAGAATCTGGTAGGCCTACAAAGGAAACTAGTTTGGATATGTGACTCACTGCAAGTAACATACTATCAATATCAAAATTGTTTGAAAGAAATGCTTTTATAATTTACACACTAAAAAGTATGATAAGTATAGTGAGATAATATAAATGATGTGAAATGGCAACAAAGTTACAATCTTACGCGCCTTAAGGCGCATATGGCATATAATTCGATTATACCCTTACCCCTACACCATTCAAACTCGGAAGAGAAGTTATATTAAGGTTAATCCCTGGCTCAGATGAATAATCCTGTGACCGAGTCATCCACAAATAGGATATATTTTTTGCGCTCGCTAGCTTTGAACTCAAGCGTAGTCCAGACACACTACTGCTAGTAATGCTGGACTGCATTTTGCGTGTGAATTTGCTTTTATCTATTAATATTAACAGTGACCCTCGCCATCAGGATAACCCACTCCGAATTCAGAGGTACTTGTAATATACGTCCCCATGTCAAGGACGATAGGTCAACATTTTAGTCTGAATGTCCGGTGTAGGTGTTGAACCCCTTAACTCGGTCTCAGCACTCTGGATGTTTAAGAACACGCGTTCTTATCCATTCGGCCATGCTGACCCTTTTTTGTGTGCATATCCTTTACAGGACATCGCTATCAACATCAGCATCTTTCAGCCGTATGTTGATTTCTTGGCAAGATTACGCTCAGTAGTTTGCCATTGCTTTCTGAGCGGCCGGCTCACATATCCCTAAGTTACCGATGCGATACGAACCACTACTGATTCTCACCGTCATCACGTTACCGACGAGAGTATACGAGATTACGGAGAAAAGTCATAACCTCTAAGCCACGAAACCGGCCTATGCTGACCTACAAATAGGATATTAATTTGAATGTAACCGCAGAAGTCGGATGTGTCGGCCTAACGGCGCAAGAACGCAGCTATGCTGTAAACAGGCACAACGCAATCACGTCCAAAAAAAAGAAACTCCGGATGAACGCAGAAGAAGAAGAAGAAGAAGAAGAAGAAGAAGAAGAAGAAGAAGAAGAAGAAGAAGAAGAAGAAGAAGAAGAAGAAGAAGAAGAAGAATGTAATCTTTGTCCAGAGGGTAACCGCTCAAGACATGATATTACATACGGTGCTAAACCAACTTTTTATAAACCAATAGGCACTTGGTGGTTGATGTGGTAAGTAACTCGCCGACTACCGTTGCTTCCCACTACATTTCTGTGTACTAGTTTTAGACTGGGTCAACAAAGTATGGGAAATAGATCATATCTATATCTATAAAACAGAGTGTATGTGGTTTTGTGGTTTTGTGTGTTTGTGGTCAGCTATGTATTGGATGCGTTCGATAACGGTACATCCGATTGAGATGAAATTTTCTACACGTCTTCCTTTCATTCCTGTGCAACCGACTATAATAGTTTCTTAGTGTAAAATCTTCTACTTATTTAATAACATTTACTTTTTCATTTTTCATTATATAATTTCTATATAGCAGGGGGACTTCACTCTAGGAAAGTTATTTCAAGGGGCATAACTTTTAATAACATTTCTATATACTTTATAGTCATATTGTTGGACTTACTTGCACTATTGTTAAACTCTTTGTCTATAGTTATTTTCAGGCATATGAGTTATAATAAATAATGATATAATCTTTAAGGCATTTTCAAAGTTTTCATAAAAATAATGCATAATGCATAACATTGTAACCCATCTTTTTCTGCTTAAAGAACTTATCAACTGTCATGTCGGTGATTAAAAACAGTTTTCATTAAAAATAATGAATGGTGTGTGGAAGGACATTCTTTTAAGTTACTGTGCGCCAGGAGCTGGGCGAAACCACGCCGGGTCAGATAGATAGACAGACAGACAGATAGTCGGGAACGGAAGCTTATTTGACTACTTATATGAATTAAATGACATGCTCCCCACCAGGGACTGGGTGAAGCCGGGCCGGGTCAGACAGACAGACAGATAAGACAGACAGTCGGGAACGGGAGAGCTTATATGACTACGTATATGAATTAAATGAGATGCTCCCCACCAGGGACTGGGTGAAGCCGGGCCGGGACAGACAGACAGACAGATAGACAGACAAACAGATAGTCGGGAACGGGAGAGCTTATATGACTACGTATATGAATTAAATGAGATGCTCCCCACCAGGGACTGGGTGAAGCCGGGCCGGGTCAGACAGACAGACAGATAGACAGACAGACAGATAGTCGGGAACGGGAGAGCTTATATGACTACTTATATGAATTAAATGAGATGCTCCCCACCAGGGACTGGGTGAAGCCGGGCCGGGTCAGCCAGACAGACAGACAAACAAGCAGACAGACAGACTGATAGATAGATAGATCCCCTCCAGGGACTGGGCGAAGCCGGGCCGGGTCAGCTAGTGCATTATAGATCCCAAGTATAACCCCCAGAAGGGGAGCCGCATTAATGCAGTGGCTAGCAGGCTCGCCTGCCGGTCTGGTAAGCATGAGTTAAAATGTGCATCAAGGTGGAATTGTTAACATTTATCTAGACTGCTGGGTCGACCCAACCTACAATGGGTATCGGGAAATGTCTCGGGAAGTAAAGGCGACTGTTTATCGGGAGGTTTCCAGAAGATTAATGCTCGTTTCCCGATTTGCTAACTGTTGTTTCTCTCTACCTATGTAAGTCTTTTGGCACTCACACTAGAATTTGTAAAATTAGTTTGATGTAATGAACGGTGACATTGGTTCTTTCACAGAAGGAGTAGGTATCGAGGTGATTTTATACCTGATGATTGGGCTAAGAATGTTTGGTTTATTGTTGTATTACGTCCATCGTGTATACGTTTCATTACATCGTCTAGTCTCCTCGAAATGTTAGCCGAAGAAACATCTAAGTCTTGAGGGATGACCGTGTCTGTGAGAGTAGGTTTGAATGACAGACAATGACAGTTGACGACGCGACATATTTCATCACGTAGTTGCGTGGCATCCTGATTTCTGTGGTGCGTCTCCTGGCTGGTTGCCTTCGTCATCAGTACCTTTCCTTTGCTGGAGTAGACCGTGGTCTTACTGGAGTTTAGATATGTATGCATGTACAAACATGTCTGCGCATGTTAGTTCGTGCATATATATATATATATATATATATATATATATATATATAATATATATATATATATATATATATATATATATATATAGATATATATATATATTATATATATATAATATATATATATATATATATATAATATATATATATATATATATTATATATATATATAAAATGCATTCTAGTTGTGTGTACGGCGCAGAGACTCACCGCCGCCACTTCTCCTGTTAGTTAAAATAGTTCTGCCACGTGAAGGTCAGGAGTTCGACTTTTGATGCCAGAGTTGATGAATGCACAATCCATTGGGTTTTTTGCAAGGTTGGGCGCTCACCCCAACTCTACGCCCTAGGCTATATAACAGAAATTTGGAACTAACAGGGAAGTATTGCCATAACTGAGTTGAGTTGAGTTAAGAACCGACATCACAGCACTCAGGACATTCCCATATGTGCTCCGTCCCCTCGTTCAACAGCCAGCGAAGAGTCATACTACTAATCGTTCCCACCGCTATCTGATTAAATGTTCTCCTAGTCATAGCCCATAGGCGAAATACCACCGAGAGGTGCATTCCCTGCTAGCCTATAAGCCTGTTCATTCCCTCGTACACCCGCATGGCCAGGGCAAAATATCCATATAATTCTCACAATCTGTGACCTCTGAAGCGACAAAAGCCATTCCACACGAAACATTCCTTTCTCCACCTTGCTGAGCATACTCTTTGAATCCGTAATGAATACAACGTTTGTTGCAGTAGTCTCCTCTAGCCACCGGAATGCCGCTGTTACTGCCTCCACCTCCATTCTCATGCTGGATGGAGGTCTAGTCTCATATGCCAGACTCTCCTTTTCAAGACTCTCCCATTAGCCTTTGCTCTGCCATAACTATGATTCTGAAATCCAGCATCCAGGCAATCAAGAAAGCAACAGATAAATTACTAAATACCAGCCATGGTACACAACCTCTGTGCTATTGACAGATGCAAAATCAGTACTCGAGGCGCTACTGTCTGGTAAATTGCCAGTACTTCGGACACTACTTCTGAACATAGCAGTCAGCGTAAGGTCACCATACAATGGGTACTATCTCACTGTGGAGTATCCAGAAACGAGAGAGCTGACGGATTCGCTAAGGCAGGGGCTAAAGAAGAATAACCTGATGTGCCCGTCACATACCACCAAGAGAACAAAATGATAAAATCAGTCAGAAAGTCACCAAAATATGTTCAAGACGACCTGCATGTTATGGACAGACCAGAACAAATCATTATTCTGCCCCTCAGAACAGGACACAATAGATTACGCAACCACGTGTATACATAATTCAAGATTCGTGAATCAGCCATGTGCACATATGGCCGTAGACGGCAGATCACATACTCCAAGACTGCCCAAAATACAACATATCTAGGCAAACCTTATGACCTAGAGAAACGACAGTGGACAATAAACTCTTTGGACCACTGAGTGAACTAAAAAGACAGACTCATGCAAGAGACCACATTGCAGTTATAGACAGATTTCAAGCGTACGAAAGAAGAAGAAGACTTGATGAAGCCGGTTGAATAATCATTAGCTTGTAGGGTCAGGTTATGAGTGCCATAATATTCTCTCTCACTCCGAGAGAGAGAGAGAGAGAGAGAGAGAGAGAGAGAGAGAGAGAGAGAGAGAGAGAGAGAGAGAGAGAGAGAGAGAGAGAGAGAGAGAGAGAGAGAATGGACCAGCATGACAGAAAGATTAAGAACAATCGATCTTAATCTTATGAGCTGATTGAGAGGCAGTGGATTAATTCCCTACACCGGCCAACTGGATTTAAACATTGACATCTGGTTCAGAAATCAATGGCAAACTACTGAACGTAACATTTCAAAGAAAATCATCTTAGAAGTGAGTGCAAAGGACATGCAACCTTTCACTTATATATGTATACACTTATTTCTCCTTCTCCAAATAATATGAAAGCGTTAGCAAAGTATAGGGTGGCTTGGCGGGGGTTGGTTGGAAGGGGGGGGGGGAGTTATGCTCCAATGGGAGTTACAGGGCAGAAGAAAGGGGGGGGGGGAGGTGGACATCGGATTTCTTTAAGCTGAACGTTACATGAAAATTAATACTTATAATACCTGCTGGCCACTCCCTTCACTTACGGCCCAATGTGATTATAAACCCACACGTCTGAATTTCTATTCAGCACCCTACCCCACTCCTTACCTCTGCCAACCTTCAAGTGTGCACACTTCTCTGATGGTATCTTCTGCCTGAGCCATCCATGATCTTCCTCTCAACAGTCTGTGGCCTTTGACTGCATTCGGGGAATAATACATGGGGTGCAGACCCTGTCTGCAACGTCAACATCGCATGTTTCCGCTCCATGTCTCTTGCTGCCATACTCTTCCATCGCTGTCTCCTGTCATAGGCAAAAGTGGCTGCATTAGACCAATTATTTTTCCCTGGCCGGTAACTTCCCAAACCTTTCAGGAGGAGTTTTTCCCTTTCTAAATATTCCTGAAACTTAACAGCAATGATCTTCTCTTTTACCTGGTTTAGGAAATGATGTTAGATAGCTGTGCACCTCTCTGAAAGCCATCACAGAAAAACAAAGAATAATTTTAAATCAAGCAGCTAGAGATTGTTGGGGGTAAAAATAAAAAGACCGTATTGAAGAATTCAGTAATAATCATATAACAATTAAACTAAAAAAAGAAAGAAAAAAATATGATAATGCACAGAGCTGCTATGCTAATTAAAACAACATTGATGTAACTACAGAACAGAAAACAAGCAATCAAAGGCGACCACACATATCGTAAAAATACTGTCATTGCAGCAGATAATTTGGTAGAAAATTTTGTAATGAAAGAAATGGAACAGTCAAAGATGGCCCTAGAAAGAAGAAACCATCAGGAACAAAAAATGGAATTACATATGAAATGCTTACAGGACCGGGATAAAAAAAAAAAAAAAAGAAAATAAAAAAAAAGAAACAAAAAACTAAGCAGCTATAGATTGGGGTTAAAAGATAGGAATAGTCCCACGGGCATATAAGGAAGCGTTAATTACCAGTCCAGAAGAAAGAGCAAGACCTGGCAGAGCTAAAAGGCTATCGACCCACCAGTCTCCGTAATTATGTAAGAAAATAAGTCAATAGCAGGCTAATGTGGCATCCGGAAGAAAACTATGTCTTAACTTTACAACAAGCAGGATTCAGAACGTACAGATCCAGTGGAGATAAATTTAAAATAACCAAGTAACTTATAAGAGAAATAGAGGTTGGCTCCCAAGAGAAAAAAAAGTACACAGAGAAGTTCGTGTTAAAGTTAGATGCATACCCATTATAGAATGTCGCAAACAATCCCAACATTTATTATCTGTTTGTGATAAACTAGTCAATTTTACTTTCCATAGTTTGCCATCGCTTTCGGAACGACTAACTCTCATACAATTGTGAAAATTGACGCATATACATTTGCACCCAAATCTCCTGTGGCTGATTGCGTACTACGTTTACACTAAACCACAGACAAAATCTGGGTACATTTACAAAGAGCGTTTAATAAAGTAACGAGGTAGGGACTACAAGTAAAAAAGTGCGTGTTTATTGAAAAATGTACAGGTGAATTAGCCAATTCTATGTAAACGGAACTACTTAGACAAAATTACAAGGACAAACTAGCAAGAATATGGCACTGGACTTCGTGCACCCTAAAAAGAGTATTTTATTGTCGATATTGTTTCTACCATATATCCACGGCATGACATAACATCGCCCAGTTAGGGTACACCCCGAGGAGGTTAACCCGGTCAAGAAACGCCCGCAGAAGTCGGATGTGTCGGCCTAAAGGCGCAGTATCGCAGCTCCCCTGTAAACAGGCACAACGCAATCACGATGAACGCAAAAGAAGAAGAAGAAGGGTACACACCTCCTACTGTACAGACCACCTGGCCATATGGACTTATGGAGACATATTATCCCAGCAAAGAATACGATCTGCAGATGGCCAGCCCATGGATTGCCAATGTTAATAACGTCCTTAAAGATATGTCGAGAACAGAGGACTTTGACGTCAGTGAATCCACATCGCTGTCCAGGATGAAAGACTTGGGAGTAAGAACTGGCACGGCCAGACACGAGAGGTACGTCGGGAAAACGAGGTGCCTCTATAGCCACCGGACGCTGAAGGATATGCTGGGGGGGGGGGGGGGGGATCTGAACACCTATGGACCTGTCCGGAGTGCAATGAAGATACTCCAACTGATAATTGATAACTGATAAAGAATAGGATGCAGCAAGCCTGATCAATCTTAGCAGAATGGACAAACGTGTGATCTGAGAAGTTCAAGAAGGAAGGCAAGGACACCCAGAATGAAACAGACAGAATTAAAAATCAACACAGAAGAACATTACCCGACTAGTACCTCGGCGCATTCACATACAGATGGACCAACTAAAAAGCGCATAGGCATAAGAAAATGAATGACGGTTTGGGGGTTGAGGGGTTGGGCGAGGATTCTTTTGAATATGAAAATGGGGTAAAGAAAATAATAGTAAACTGTGGTAATAGATGAATTGTCAAATAACTTTAGAACAGAGGAAATGGGCCTTGACAACTGGAGCAGAAATGTTCTGACCAAGAAAACTAAAGAGAAACACAACTCTCTTCACATATGTGATGTCAGTAGTCTCAATACTGAAAAGCATAAGCAGCGCAGAGTTAGCAGACCCCAAAAAAGTACCTTGTGGATTGTATACGGAATTGAAAACTAAAGGGTTATTGATACAATGGACTTTACTGCAACATACCTGACAATGAAGAGGCTGATAAATGGGCAAAGATGGAAAACAAATCTCAGCATGATACATACATAACTCATGGAGAGGCCATGAAAAACTGGTAAAGAACAAAATTCGAATTCAGGTACCAGAAAGATGCATATCACAGAAGCAAACTTGTATTAATAATCAGATCCTGCTTATGACCTAACGGATTGAAATCCTGCACATTTAACATCCTAAAGATAGAAGAGTTAGACACATTAAAGCTGCACTACTTTGTGTCATTTTATATTGTTTACACTTTCACAGCTTTACCGCAGTTCCATCAAATTTTATTCATAAAGATAGATACTGATGAATGTAAATGTGAAAATGACAGATAAACAGTTGCTGCAAGACAGTGGCGTGCAGAGGGGGGTGCGGGGGTGCGACGTCTCCGGGCATCCAGCCGGGAGGGGAGCATCCAGCCGGGAGGGGGGCATCCAGCCGGGAGGGGGGCATCCAGCCGGGAGGGGGCATCCAGCCGGGAGGGGGGCATCCAGTTAGGGAGAGGGGGCAACACAGTGCAGTCGGAGGAGAGGAGGAATGAATGAGGTAAAGAACAATTTAGGGGCATCCAATCAAGGGGTTGGCCCCGGGCATCAAAGAACCTCTGCAAGCCACTGCTGCAAGAGCATGCACTGAACATACTCTGAACAAAGTTATTTGGACCTACATCGGGTTCAATTGAGGGCACACTCAAGATGATGTCAACAATCGCGGAGTGAATTGCTGCTTTGAACTTTAAATAATTCAAGTTGACGTATGAAAGTATAGGAAGAAGAAGATTTAACGTGTCTAATAATACTAGTAAGCCTATTCATAAATATTTTAACATACAAATGATGGTTTTTATTTTTGCTTTAGTAAATGCAGCTAACGCTGGTGTTTGAAAAAGCTTGTAGTTTAAATGCTTTTCATTACTTTCACAAAAGTACACAGGTGGTAAATGACAATAAATCTTAGTTACAACCAATTTGCCAGTTAATGTACTATGCTATGCGAATTAAACTGTTGAATATTAAAATTTTTATATTATACAGAAAATATATAATAACAGCAGCACAATGTGGCAATATAATTTTTATATACAAATTCCTAAAATTTAGTTACAAGACAGAGCTTTACATTTAAAGAGTTTGTATGAGTATTGCACATTTGTAGTTTTGGCTCGTCTGGTTGGTCGTATCTGGATACCAGAAATATATCGAGTTTGTGAAGTGAACAATTCGCACAGAAGGAATAAATGTCTCAGCTGGTAAATGCTGAATAATGTGCGGATAACGTCTAATGTGTTTGCCGATTGAAGCATATACTCGAGGTACGTGTGCATTAAACATATTTCTTAAATGCATTTAATCACTAACACATACGGACTAAGAATCTGTTGCACGGCCGCGATTGTTGACTGCTGCTTGAGCTTGCTTTGTTTTGGTTTTGATTGTTGTCAGTTGACTGAATTAAATAATTGACTTGCACTTCGACTGTCTTTCACTTGCCTTCACAGAAGCATCTACATTACATCGGTGATACACAATTAACATATTATGCAACTACCGTAAGATTAAGTATCTTAGATGTACTTAATAATTATAATATACTATTAATTATATACTCCACTCCAGGGCCACTGATTGTGTTTTGATTTGTGTAGCGCGAGTGGTGTTACTGTTAGAAGTGCAAGTGTTGTGTTTGTTAGTGTTAGACACCTGGACACACCTGTATCTACTGTTTGGAGTATTTTATTTGCTACTTCATCGATCGCGTGTTTAAAGTATTTTAGGTTTCGTTGTGAATAAAAGGTTTAAAGAAGATCCACTGTGAAAAGAGTATCTAAACTAAAACTAAATGCTATGAATTAGCCTTAATTTTCTTGTAGTAATCAATAAATAGTACAGAAAAGTTCAAGTTCTGTCTCAACTGCAGCACTTTAAAAGCAGGACATTTCCGCAAAATTTAATTATTGGCTAAAGAATAGTAAAATAATGTTGAATGAAGGATGAAAAAAATGAGGGCAGGCAGTAATTCAGTAATTGTTCAATGCCAACACCCATTAAAACAATGTTTATATTAAATACTTCAGTAATTCTTCTCTGTGTTGTCCTATACTCTATATATTCCTGCTGGAATTAGTCAGTTCTGTTTCACTTAATAAATAATGCACAATGCTTCTTTTGGTCCACATTTGCTGTTAAGTGTAGAAAAGTGGACATCTGCTGTTATATGATTCATAAGGAAATAAAGAATATTAACACTATAGCATACTGAGCATGTCATAAGAGGAAACTAAGATGGGTTAGCGTGAGACTGGCTATCTTATCATTTAGAAAACTTCACCTGCAAAATCCAGCCAATCACGAATGAGTGTACAAAAAGACTTGATGTTGGCTGAGGGCCTAAGCTCCACTGGAAGATGAAAAAGTTAGTTGCATATCCTTTACAGGACGCAGCAGTCAACCCCAGCATTTATTGATTGTTCGTGATTCCTGGGCAAATTTACAGTAGTAGAGAACAACTGGCACCAATACCATTTCATAAAAAATCAACGCAAGGCGGGTTGCTGCCAAATCGCCAGCAACTGTTTTTTGAATGCGGTATGCAGGATTACAAACTGCATTCATAACCCCTTCGCCACGGAGCCGACGAGCGATGAAAGACAGAAGAAAAAGAAGTAGAGAGCAGATGAGCGTTTAAGTTTGTTTGTTTTGAGCAAAATGTGTCATGTTAATTTTGTGTTTGTATCGTGTACTCTTGATAGAATCTATAATTTGGATTCTTGATCTTTCTTTAGCTGTACAGCCAGTGCTTAGATATTTTCTATATAAAAAAAAAAAAGCAAAGGAGACTTTTCATGCCTTAAGGTGCATTGGGCATCTGGTGCTGGACCCATGTTTTTATAGGCAAATGGGCACTTGGTGGGGGATATGGTCAAATACAAGCTGGCCACCTGTACTTCCCAAGACATTTCTGGCACCCATCTTAGGCCTGGAAGCTCAGGTCAGTTTAAAACATCCGCCTCAATACAGATTACAGCCCTTGACCATCAGGTCATCATGCGGGCGTCTAGCTGCTATACTTAACATCTCTGAGGCCAGAACCATAAAGATATGTAGATCACCTAGCCCACTAGTCAACATTGTTTGGTCACATTATGAGAAGAAATAAATTGGAGAACTTGGTGACAACTGTCAAGATTGAAGAGAGAATAATAATAGGAAGGCAGAGAAGTAAATACCTGGATGGCTTGACCATGTGGCATGGTCGAGACAAGAACACTGAGCTGATCCACGACTCTGGTGATCTAGTGAGATGGCAAGACATGACCGCCCACGCTTACCGGCATAGCACATGATGATGATGATGAGCCCACTTAACATACACATATAAAACAGAATGGTAAAAGAGACCCCCATAGTTAAAATATATAACTAGCATTTTCACAGAAGATGGAACACCTGACAGAGAAATAGAAACATGGTGTTAATAGGTGAACGTTGTGACTTACCAACTGTTACCATTATTCAGTCATCTGCACTTCAATACAAAAATCAAGCAACAAGTGGTAAATAGCATATTCTTACCAGTACTCTGTTACAGTGGGAGCCATGGTAACCTAGTGACTAGCCCACTTGTTGGCCCCATCATCATATGTTCGATTCCCCAGTGAATGGATTATTAAAAATTGACTAGGGCTCTCATGCCGACCTAGCCTAGAATGAGTACCAGGAAATATCTGGGAACTAAAGGCAGCTGGCATGGATTTGACCACATCACCCATCGAATGCTGATTGGTTTATACAAATAAGGGGCTTGTACTATATTCCCAGTACACCTAAAAGTCTGTCAGAGGATCCGTTACTTCTACTTTTAGTCTGTTATTAGTACTAAACAATATCTAAATTGTAAAAGTTTAAAGTTATCACATGTGATATGAAATGATTGAAAACAAATGCCATCTTCATTATGGGGATTAGATATAGTGATGTTAGAAATAATCTAAGTTCCTAAATTGTATTTGAAAAGCGATAACAAATAACGTGGTTAGAGCATGATGTGAAAATGAAGCTCAATCATTATAGCCACCGCTTTGTGCCTACAACGGAAGAAGCACTAGGAAGACAAAGAATTAGGTGTATAGATTCCATCAAGGGTGTAGTATAAAAAGTTAGCACAGTCTGGGCAACTTCAACATTGGAAACTTGAGCACCTTTCTTTTTATAAGGACAAATATAGACCACAGAGCTTCATCCGTTTGGGGTAGATAATAGATTATCATCATCACCATGCGCCCAGTCATATGCCATAGCTATTCATGTATCTTCACAAATTGAGTTCTGGGCCAGCTCTGTTGAAGATACTCCTCCATGCCACCATTTTAGGCTATCCAGGATAATTTCTCTTGGTCTGCTTTTGCCTCTTCCTCCGGAGATCTTTTTGGTCATCAAGATGTTTTTCAGTGCTTCTCTTTTCATTATGTGACCAAAGAACATTGCCTTTTATAGTTGTATAAAAAGTCTACTTTCATTTGCCTCTTTCTGGAACTCATTAGTTGCTCTGGCAGTCCAAGGTATTCACAACGTTCGTCACATAAACCATAAGAAAATAGATTCCTCTGCTGCCATTCATCATCAAATAAAGCATAGGTTCACAACCAACTCATGCCACACACATTGTAAACTTGTTCACGGTTAGTTGGATTTTCCAGCTAAAGTTTTCTTTGGGATGAGGTAGCCACGCCAACCCTTCTTAGTTCGCTTCTTAAGAGATGTATGGTGGATCTTCTTAAGAGATGTATGAGTTACCAACGTGGCGAGAACCGCTACCGATTCTCTCGCAGATTACGTAAGTCACGAGAATATACAGGATTGTGGAGAAAGATGTAAACCCCTAGGCCAGGGAGACCGGCCATGGTAGATTACAATGTTACTATTCTTTGTTTCCCTTACAGCCTCTGGTAAAACTTGCAAGAAGATAATAGATAAATGGATGTGTGGATGGATGGTAGGAAGAAATAAATGTAAGAGATTTGGTAGCAATACTAATCACTTATCTTTTGACTGGCAACTTTCTATGAAGTTTATTTCCTGTCTAGTCTTCTGTCCAACAATCAAGGCCAATAAAATGTTGTGTGTAGTCAATGGCATATCTGTGCTGGTATACGTCTAGTTTATAGTATTTCTTGTATCTTGCATGCCTAGAGATTTCATTAAAACTGTCATAGGATGTTGTCTGTCTATAATCGGAACAGTAATACAATTTAAATTGTTCATTTTTGCTTGTTATTTGGATTCAGAATTAATTATTTTTTGTTACCTGCAGGAAACTTTTATGTCTTGACTGTCAGAAATTCTCTTCTGCAATCTAAAATAGGCCGGTCTCCCTGGCCTAGAGGTTAGCGACTTTCTCCATAATCCTGTATACTCTCATGAGTAACATGATGATAGTGAGAATTGGTAGCGGTTCTAACCGCGTCGGTAACTTACAGGGTATGTGAGCCGGTCACTCAGAAAGCAATGGCAAACTACTGAGCGTAATCTTGCCAAGAAATCAACATTCAGCTGAAAGATGCTGATGTTGACAGCGATGTCCGGTAAAGGATATGCAAACATTTAAAAAAATCTAAAATAGAATCTGTAAAAGACAACATTCTGTTTTACCTATCACCACCATAGAATTGTTACATGTAAAATTTTAGTTGTTTATAAAAAAGGTTACAGACAATTGGTGTGTTGTCCTCTTTATGAATACATTTGTTCTTTAGGTGTTAATATAGAACAGCATCTATTCACTTTATATTACCTTATTTCCTCCTACTCTGGTCCCTTAATTGTGCATGGTTAAGTGACTTAAGTCATCTCAGCATGCTTCATTGTATAATGTTACATATTGTGTTATTTCATTACGACAATGCTGTAATCTTTTTCTCTATTTATTGATACTATCTTTGAATGAATAAAACCCCTCTGCCGTGCGTCCACCTTGACGAGGTAGAGGGGCTTGAGCGTTCCAATGACCCCAAGAGCTATGCCGACGGTAGCACAGCTACTGGTAGGGTCACCCATGTCGGACAGGTCAAGGGAGAGGGACCAGACGAAGTGACGCACAAACCTGCTGCCTTGTAGGTAGACTGGGGACAGTCAAAGGCTAGGGAAAGCATCCCGAACAAATGCTTGTCGAAATCGGATGTACTGAGCCACAGGCTTGACAAAGAAGTGCAACGTAACTTTATCATTTCATGATGCCACAGATGAAAATTAATCGTTATGGTGCTAATCCCGTGAAGTCCCATCAGGCGGTGATAGTGCCGGGCCCCCTGCCTCGAGGGGGTCCACCCATGACTACTGGTGGTCACCTTCCCCTGTGCTGTGGAGTCAAGGCACAGAGGAGTAGGTTAAGAGCTATTGACCAAACACCCCGGACACTCAACATACTACAATGGAATGCAGAAGGAGTTTATAACAAGAAAGCCTCCCTAACACAGCGTCTTCATAAAGATAGAATAGATGTGGCATGCATTCAAGAGACACACCTCAACGCCAATCGCACATTTCCAGTCGAGGGATATCAGGCCACACGTTTCGACCGCGAAGGACACAAAGGAGGAGTTGTAATACTTACACGAAATACAATACCTTGCAGCGAAGTATCTGTGATCTCTGACAACCAAACAGAAATTATACGTGTTGATATCATGATAAAGGACGTGAAAATAAGAATTTACAATCTATATAGCCCGGCAGATAAGGATCTTACACTCTCAAACATGGAAATAACTGACACAAATTGCATTGTTGTCGGAGACTTTAATAGCCGTTCAGAAAGATGGGG
Source organism: Cepaea nemoralis (assembly GCA_014155875.1). NCBI lineage: Eukaryota > Metazoa > Mollusca > Gastropoda > Stylommatophora > Helicidae > Cepaea > Cepaea nemoralis. Next base: position 397,708 of record JACEFZ010026849.1, on the reverse strand, counting down.
ATACCCAGATACTGACAAAAGAGGAGATGAAGTGGAGGACTGGGAAATAGACTCAAATCTCCATCTACTTAACAAAGCGGATGACACACCGAGCTTCTACTCCAGAAGATGGATTACCACTTCTACTCCAGACTTAGCTTTCTGCACAGGAGACATCCTCCACAAAATCGATCGCCATGTGCTGGACCAATTAGCAGGTAGTGACCACAGACCAATCAAGCTTGTAATAAATATGGAGTATGTTCCACAGGAGCAAAAGCCTTTGCCCCGTTGGAATTACAAACGAGCAGATTGGGACAGATTTGCCATACTAACAGACAAATATTGTGAAAACGTAAATACACGATATGGCAACATGAAGCAAATGGTGGAAAGTCTAAACAGAGCAATAATACAGGCGGCCACTGAGTCTATTCCAAGAGGAGCAAGGAAAAATTACAAACCATACTGGACTGAAGAACTACAATTTTTGGAGGACAAAGTTGAAGATGCTAGGAAGACCGCAGAGAGAGAACAAACAACTGAAGCGAACATCTCTCTCAAAGCCATCTCAGCAAAATATAAAAGAACAGTAAATCAAACAACAAGAGATTGTTGGAGGAAAAAAACAGAAAACCTGAATTTTGACAGGGATGGAAACAAACTATGGAAACTAGTGAAAGCCATGAACAATGAAGGACCTAGAAACAAACAAATAACAATTAAACAAGGAAATGCCTTGCTTACAGGAAAAAAGGCTGCAAATGCACTAATGGAACACTATGCCAGTGCAAACCACATTGATATTACAGCCGAACAGAAGAAAGCAATCAAAGATAAACAGATACATCATACATATACAGAGACAGCAGCAGAATATATGATGGCAAATCTAACAATGGAAGAAATGGAACAGGCAATGAATACCCTAAAAAAGAAGACATCACCAGGAAAGGATGGAATCACAAATGAAATGCTAATAGGACTAGGCACTAAGGCAAAAAAGAAACTACTAGCAGTCCTAAATTACAGCTGGAAGAGGGGAATAGTCCCACAGGCATGGAAGGAAGCTATACTAATACCAGTCCCAAAGAAAGGAAAAGACCTGGAAGAACCAAATGGCTATCGACCTATCAGTCTTCTTAGCTGTGTAGGAAAATTAATGGAATGCATTATCAATGGCAGGCTAACATGGCATCTGGAAGAAAACCAACTCTTAACACCTCACCAAGCAAGATTCAGAAAGTACAGATCTACTGAAGATCAAATAACCTATATAGCTCAGGAAATAGAGGATGCCTTCCAAGAGAAAAAGCACACACTAGCAGTCTGGATAGATTTAGAAAAAGCATTTGATAAAGTATGGAAGGAAGGACTGAAAGTAAAACTGCAAAAAATGCATGTTTGCGGGAAAATGTACAAATGGATCAGCCACTACCTTGAGAACAGAACTGCCAGGACAAAAGTACAAGGACAAACCAGCAAAATGATGCTGTTGGAGCAAGGTGTCCCCCAAGGAGGAGTTCTTTCACCAACATTATTCCTAGCATATATAAACGACATCACGGAAAATTTTCCAGCCAGAGTACACACATCATCCTTTGCAGATGACCTAGCCATATGGACATCTGAAGAATATATTAGTACAGCTAACAGCAGAATACAGCAAGCCCTATTAGCGCTAGAGGACTGGTCAAAATCATGGCTAGTGAAGATAAGTGAGGAGAAAACAACATGCACAGTGTTCTCCCTCTCAACTAAAACTCAGCAACCTAAGCTGGTATTGAATGAAAAAATATTGCGCCATGAAGAAAATCCAAACTATCTAGGAGTCACCTTTGATCGTCGCCTGACATGGAAGACACAGGTTGAGAAAAATCGAACAAGAGCAAGGCAAAGAATGGCAATCATGAAAAAGCTTGCTGGTACAACATGGGGAGCAGATGAGAAAGTTCTCAAGAAGTTATATACTGGACGGGTGAGGCCAGTACTGGAATATGGCATTGCAGCTTGGGCAACAGCAGCTAAGTCAAACTTTAACAAAATAAGTAGAGTCCAAAATCAAGGAATGCGAATCATAACTGGAAGCCTGAAGACAACGCCTATTAATGAATTAGAAAAGATCACTTGTTTACAACCAATGCAGGATAGAAGAGATAGCAGAGCCCAGCAACAAGCTGAAAAATTTAGAAGATTGACAGACCACCCTATGTATAAAAGGTTTAGTGGTTTTGGAAAGGGAAGACTGAAGCGTAGCAACTTTGTAGAAACTGCAAAACGAAAGATTAGGGCAGATCCCATACTTAACATATCAACAGTCAAACCCATTTACAATGCAGACAAGTTCCCAGCTTGGAGACAGCAGCAACTGCCTGAGATGATAGAAAACATTCCTGGTATTGAGAAAAAGAACACTCAGCATGAAACCGAAAGAAGAGAAATAACCCTAAACTACATAAAAGAACATTACCCAAGCAGCAATTGGACCCATGCATATACAGATGGATCAGCCAAAAATTCAGTAGAGAATGGAGGGGGAGGAATTCTCCTAAATTTAAAAAATGGAGTGAAAAAAACACATTCAGTGGCAACTGGAAAGTTTTCAAGTAACTTCAAAGCGGAGGTAGAGGCTCTGAAAACTGCAGCAGAAATGCTCTTGATGGAGGAAAAAAAAGAGACGCAAATAGCTATCTTTACAGATGCAAAGTCAGCTGTCTCAATACTGAAGAGCAATAACAGCACAGAAATAGCTGACCTAAGAGCAGCACTCCATGGTCTATGCCAGAAATCCAAAACAGTTGTAATACAGTGGATCCCATCACATTGCAGTATACCTGGAAATGAAGAGGCTGACAGACTGGCAAAAGAGGGCGGACGACTACCACAGCCTGACATAGACATAACCTATAATGAGGCAAAGAGGTTGATAAAAAGCACTTATAGAACCAAATGGGAATCAGAGCATCCAGGCCACCAGAAGGATGATGCATATTACAAACTCGACCGAAGAGAACAAGTAGCAATCTTCAGACTCCGCACAGGACATAACAGGTTGAAATACCACTTGTTCAATAAACTAAAGATAGGAGATACCGATGAATGTAATTGTAGAACTGGAAAAATGACAGCAAAACATTTGCTGCAGGATTGCCCAACGTATGCAGAACAGAGAAAGATATTTTGGCCCACACCTGCTTCATTTGAGGACAAGCTCTATGGAGATATCAACAAGCTAAAGTTGACCGCAGCTTACTTTAACTACATACAGGTTGACATTTAAAGGTGCATGAAGACCCAGAGGCATGAAATGGAATATTGCTTGGATAGCAAATCCATTATGTGGAAAGTCCAAATCGAAAGCTCGCTGTGTGGGCTTCATAAAAGGTGGAAAAGTGTCCTAGTGGCACGAAAGGGAATATTGCTTGGATAGCAAATCCATTACGTGGAAAGTCCGAATCAAAAGCCCATTGTGTGGGCTTCATAAAAGGTGGAAAAGTGTCCTAGTGGCATGAAATGGAATATTGCTTGGATAGCAAATCCATTACGTGGAAAGTCCGAATCAAAAGCCCACTGTGTGGGCTTCATAAAAGGTGGAAAAGTGTCCTAGTGGCACGAAATGGAATATTGCTTGGATAGCAAATCCATTACATGGAAAGTCCGAAACGAAAGCTCACTGTGTGGATGTCATCTGCAGACTGCATACTTCTGGTTTCCGGAAGAACAGCCTATGGTGAACGGAAGGCCCAATATACGGAAGTGAGGCTAAGCAGCCATGTGCAGGACGTGACGATTCCTTGGGTGAGCCCAGTATCAGAGCGCTATGTATCGGCTCTGCAAGTATGGAAGCCTCCTTGGATGGCGGGGAATGCCCATGGTCTGCCCCTGCCTTCCCTTGAGGGCTGACCAGGATCTTTGGCTGTTCTATATGGACCAGCTGGGATGGGGGATAACACCACAACAGTGAGAGTCAAACGTCCTAAGAAACCCCCCGGGAAGGTTAACCCGGTCAACAAATGCCCGCAGAAGTCGGATGTGTCGGCCTATCGGCGCAAGAACACAGCTCTGCTGTAAACAGGCACAACGCAATCACATCCGGAAAAAAAAACTCCGGATGAACGAAGAAGAAGAATGAATAAAATATATATGTTCATTTATTAATACAATCTTTGAATGGATAAAATAGTTATTATAATTTTGTTTGGACAATAGTATGGATTAGTTTTGTGCTTTATCAGTATTTTGTAAATATCATTATTTGCTGTCTGCTTATCTTTCTTTTCTTATTTATTCGCTTCAAGTCAGCCCATATATCTGGCCGTTTATCTGGCCATAGAAAGATTTTACTGGGCTGTATTTGGTACAATGTTCTAGAATACGTTCTTGTGTTTGAGGTACTTGTCCACATATACCCAATGCTGTAGAATGTATCTTCAGCTTTGCGTACATGTGACTAAAGGTCATATGTACACATTGCTGTAAAACTTATCTTCACCTTTGCGTATATGTGATGAGTGGATCTGATCTATTCTGATTCCAGATGGCTTTATATGATGTGGTAGTCTGGTAGCATGGGGGAATAACACATTAGTTTACTAACACAGTGGTCCAGCTTCAATCCCCAGTTCAGGCCGTGTTTTGACTGCTGATCTTCCCTCACAAAATGGCTGCTAGAGATTTCTCTGGACATGAAATGAGGAATGGAGCTGGTCTTCCCATTCCATAAAACTAATCAAATATTCGATATCTTCTTCTTCTTCTTCTTCTTCTTCTTCAGCTTTCCGAGCCATTGAGGTTCTTTGCTGCAAATAACAATCCGTCTCCATTCGTCTCTCTGGTGGACCTTCTCTTGCCAGTCGTTGATTCCAAGTGCTTCAAGGTCTGTACATGTATTATCTCTCCACCGTCTTCTTGGTCTACCTCGGTCTACCAAATATTCAATATGAAGTCCCATTATTTCACACCAACAGCTAGATGCATGCCCGGTGTCCAGTGGTTGGTATCTGCATCAATGTGACTTTTTAAAATGAACCTGGGCTCTTAGGTGACCCAGCCTGACATGGGTATCAGGAAATGTTGTAGGAAGTAAAGGCGGCTGGTGTGACACTGACCACATCACCCAGAGACTGCCAGTTAGTCTCCACAAATATGGATCTAGCACCATATGTCCATTATGTTGTTTGTTGACTAAATGGGAAAAAACGTTGGCCAAATACAGAAATATCTCGACCAAATGTATACAAATCTTGTTCAAACTTGGGAAAAGTAAGAAACTTTAACCAAAGGTAAAAAACTATTGGCCAAGTAAAGAAATTTCGCAGCTAAACTTATGAAACGTAGGAAAAGTTGTTGACTCTTAAGGAGTGGAAGAGAGTCCTTGACTACTTTATTTCACTCTTATGGCAGTGTCTGGCTTGGTATTACCATTATGTTTAAATGTGATGACATCTTTTATTATTACAAGGGGATGTCAATAAGGAAGCCACAAATGGCTGTAGAAAAATAACTAAATATGATAACAACTTGAAACCAGTTTATTTATATACATACATTGTCCCTTAATTTCTCAACATAATTTCCACCAACATTGATGCACTTATCCCATCGTTTTATCAGTCCTCCCAAACCGGCTGCATAGAACTGCGTGCTCTGTTTTCTAAACCACGTTTTCACTTCACATTCAACTTCGGCGTCATTCGCGAAATGTCGCCCGCCAAGGTGGGTTGTCATTGTTTATGCTGACAAATGTTTGTCCCGTAAAGCGGTGCATAGCTGGGCAGAAAAAGTTACGAGGGCGTGTCAATAAGTAAGTCACACAGTTCTGTGGGATGGCACACGTTCTCTCTTGTGATGGCTTACTTATTAACTTACCCTCGTATTAGGCACAATAGATATAGAAATGTTGCCGTGTTCTGTATGGTATATGCCAGTGCATAGAACATAATGTTCAGCATAGGGTTACTAAACACGTGATGTTGTTGGTGCCTCATCATGAACAAAAATTGTCATTGAGACCATCACTGCATGAGCAGTAAGCTTGCTTTAGCTTTAGAATAAAGAGCCCCGTGAGACACAATGAAAATACTGTTCTTCTTCTTCGTTCATCCGGAGTTTTTTTTTTTTTTTTCAGATGTGATTGCGTTGTGCCTGTTTACAGCAGAGCTGCGTTCTTGCGCCGTTAGGCCGACACATCCGACTTCTGCGGGCATTTATTGACCGGGTTAACCTTCTCGGGAAAATACTGTTCAAAATTATTGATAAGACAAAAATTACACCGTGATGCCTATTAGCAGAACAAAATATTGATGTTGCTAGTAATTGATGTGTGGTTCAAAGACCATTAGAAATTGTTTGACAGTGTTAGCCATAATGCAGTCATTAAGTAAAAAAAAAAAAAAACTGTCATCTACTCTCAATAGTACCTTGCGGTGTAGGACGGGTGGGGGGGGGGGGGGGGGGGAAGGGTCTTGAGCCTGAGGAATAAAGGCAAGGCCGCCTGGCTAGTGTAGTCGCCGCTAACTGTGCAGGTTAGGGTTTTTCTTTTAGTCATTATGTACTTAGAGAAAATCTCTTGCTGCAAAGGACACAAGATTCATGGCCAAAAATACACCGAGGACAGAGTTCAACAACCAGGGAGGAGTTTTGTCACAATGTATAGATACAGCAAGAATGTACATTTTCCTTTGCCTAGCCAGTCTTGAGACATAATGCACATTTGAACGGCAATTATTGAATGAAATAATACAAGTTCTGACAAATGTTTGGGGTATAACTATTGAGGTGTTGATGTTCTCAAAATTTCGAGTTAAAAATCTACCCAAAGTATTTCAGGATTCTCGCCGGTGCTACGGAGTTCGTGCACTGAGCTGAGATTCTCCGGACTCAGAGGCTTGAGTTAGTAGAACGGAGCACTTATGGGTTACACCCGTGTGCCGTGATGTTGATCCGTCGACTAAACTAAACTAAACTAGGTGTTGATGTGTGTTGAAGGTTAGGCTTTTTGACGACTTACAAGTGTACCAATAAAGTTTATTAATAAAGGTCACGTGACTTTCTCTGCTGGGCGATTCTGCTCCAATGGAGTACACATTTAAACCGTTTATCTGAAATTGGCCGGCTCCTGACCTAGAGGTTAGCGACTTTTCTCCGTAATCTCGTATACTCTTGTAGGTAACGTGACGTCGGTGAGAATCAGCAGTGGTTCGAACCGCGTCGGTAACTTACGGGGTATGTGAGCCGGCCGCTCAGAAAGCAATGGCAAACTACTGAGCGTAGTCTTGCCAAGAAATCAACAATCAGCTGAAAGATGCTGAAGTTGACAGCGATGTCCTGTAAAGGATATGAAAAAAAAATAATCTGAAATTGCGTGAGAAATACAACAGTGGATTTCTTTTGCTGTCGGCCGGCGTTTGGTTTGTTTGACTCCAGTATTCTGTGTTTAAAAAGATAGGTCCTGCAAGGCAACGGGAAGCGGGGTGGGAGGAGGGGGGATGGTTTGTGGTTATGTACAGCGTTTCTTACCCGCCGATGGCCATGTCACAGAGTTATGAGGTATATTATAGAGATAACTGCCCCACTAACTTGCCTTCTGTCAATGACCACCGCCTGTGTTGGTCTAAGGTCGCTTATTCAACTTATTCGCGGCTAACCTCTCAAAATCTTGAGATGACTCCACCACCCAGGGGCGGGCTTACAACTTATATACGTATTTGGGAAGCAGTGTAGACGCAAATGGGGAAACAGAAATATTAAAATAATACAAAAGGGAAGAGGAGCTAGCACCACATGACCGATGCACTTTAAGGTGTGTCAAAGGGTCCTTTACTTACATTTCGATGCGCCACCAAGATTTGTTAAATAAATACTCAACTATTTCTCTGTATATCCAGTCAGCGAGGAAGAGAGCTGGTCACACGGCATCATGCGCCATGATCTATTATGCGCGTGCTTTTAAAGAAAGTTGCCAGAATACACTAATAGAGTAATGTACATGTAAAACACAAAAAAAAAAAACAAAAAAAAAACTAACAAAAACAAAAACAAATGCCATTTACGAAAAATGTTAATGGAAGACAACTATTATTATATAGCAACTATAATACAGCAGTGGTCAATGCACTAACTTTCAAACACAGAGGTCCTGGGTTCTGTAAAACCTAGTTAGTAGTAGTGACGCCCAGTGCGAATGTAATATGAAAGTTAGGATTGTGAAGGACATAGTCATGCCTTCTTCTGTATCTGTTATCCTGAGTTGTTAAAGCTGTAAGCTTTCACTACATAGGTAACCTGCTGTCCACAAAGCGCGCCCTTTGTGGCAGACCGATAAACACCTTAGCACGGTGCATATTGATTACCCCAGCAGAAGGCTGCTTTCCCGCCTGGGGGTTCACATTAATAAATGATAGCTTTCGTTAGCAATACAATGGCTTGGTGGTATTACGATGGCGTCATACGTGTCTGTAAACATATGCAGTTAGGTATTGTTGTCGTTGATCACAGTGCTGCCGTGTTGTCTACTCTTGGTACCCTTATACCATTCTGATGACAGTGCGGGTCCTCTTTACATATTCCGAGGATCCATATGCCCCATGGAGTAGTACATAACTGTCAAAAACTGTCATTTACTGCCAATATAGTACCTTGCGGTGTATGGCAGAGGGGTCTTTGAGCCTGAGGAATAAAGGCCGCCTGGCTAGTGCAGTCTCCGCGAACTGTGCAGGTTAGGATTTTCTTTTTGCCCCCGACAGAAAAGAATCCGACACCTTACCGAGGGATCGAACCCGGGCCTCCCGAATGAGAGTCCGGCGTTCTAGCCTCTCGGCCAGCCGCTCCTCGTAGTACATAACAGCTGGAGTTATTGTGGTAGTTTCCCCCTGGCCCCTTAAAGCACAGGGCACTCGAAGAGAAGATGGCCAATGGCTGTATAAGGGTAAGAACAATGTCTGCACAGGGGTGCATGTCCGGGATTGGTACAATTAGAATGGTTATCGACTCTAACATGGAACAATAGACAGGTGTCAATACATCTGTCTCGCGCTCTTAAGTTCGTGAACACCCCCCCCCCCCCCCCCCCCCCGAAACTCCTCGGGGTCGTCCCTTGAACCAGAGAGTTGTGCACCGTGCGACGCTTTCGGTAGGCCGCTCCCCAGAAAGAGACCAAGCCATATGGGATAAAACCCGATGCAATCAAATGTACCCTTTTATCTTTTTATCAGAACCTGGTTTTCCCCTGCTAAGATCATTCGTGTTTTGTTGGGGCCTTTCGACTTTCGTTAAAAATAAAATGTTGGTCACGTAGTTGCCTTTGTCTGTCCTGTCTGTTCAGTCACTGTTCCCATGTGTTAACTGTGAGAATCTGTTGGGCTGTTGTCATTGTGCGAGGTCAATTTAGGTTCAAAGAGACTTCGAACTGATGTTAGCTTCGAAGTCATGCGTTCAACCGAAGATAGATTAGTTGCTCGGGGCGAGGGAGGTAGCGGTGGAGGATTTGCGCCAATCTTTAACATTAGTAACAGCTTCGATGCCAGGTCACGCTCTTAAGTACCGAGTTGTGCAATTAAGTATATAGTATATGGCCTTGGTCTATGTTTTTTCCCCCCATATCCTTTACAGGACATTGCAGTCAACACCAGCATTTTTCAGCTGCTGTTGATGTCTTGACAAGTTTTACGTTCAGTAGTTTGCCATTGCTTTCTGAACGACCGGCTTACATACCCTCCGTAAGTAACCAACGCGACGCGATACGCTGCCGAATCTCGCGCAGCTGTGTTTCTTACGAGAGTATACGGGATTACGAACAGCGTCGTTAACTCCTTCGCTAGGGAGACCAGCTGATCTAGATTAGGGAAGGAAAAAGACATGGAGAAAAGGAGATGGTCACCTAAACCTCACAGTGCTTTAGTTTTTGTGTACATGACGTTTCCACAATTTCAAACCAGTACTGCATGATTTGATATGGGATTATCTTTGTCTCATAGTTAGTTCTCATCGTGGGTAATATGACGATGTCCTTTTTCTGGGAGGAAGTTTTCTCGCCCAGGTGTTACCAGGGCTCGTGTGGAAAACTAAGAATATTAACACCGTAATCTACCAAAGGTATCTAAAAAGAGGGTTAAGGAAGGTTGCTGGATGCCGCATTCTGTTGATAATGTTAGCTGCAAAATCCATGTAATCATTAAAAAAAGTGTACAAGAAAAGACAAATAATTCAGCCAGCCAAAGATAAATAGAGATAGGCGAATAATAGGGAGCAGACATGGTAGAAACTATAAGAGACAGCAAATGATACAGAGACAAAAATGAATATTATAGGGAAGACATGGAGGGAACCACAGGATAAAGTAAAGAATAGAGAGACACAGATGAAAATTAGAGGACAGACATGAAAATAACTACAGGAGAAAGCACAGAATAGACAGACTGTGCTTGAGATTGGCGAAGGACTATGCTTCTTTGGGAGATTAAAAAGCAGACCAAGAAAGGGACAATATGAGTCTAGGGAAGACAGCATATGGCGATTTACAACTGTCTTAATATTTAATCTCTATATTAATGTCCAGCAGGATAAGGTTTGAATACATTTTAAATAGGGCTGCGAACGATTAATTTAAATTTAATAGTTAACTTTTGAAAAAAATGAACGATTAATTAATAGTTAATTTTGTTTAAAGCAAAAAATTTATAGTCACATAATTCACATTATAGTCGTATTTGTCAAAAATCGAAATAACACTGGGTTGTCTTGTTCATGTGTCATCTAATAACCAACTATGCAAACAGACGAGTATGTTGACAGTATTTGGTTCAAGTGACGAGTGCGTCTTATTAATATAATCAGCAGAACTGAACAATCATTCACATGGAACTGAGGTAGCAGGTATGCACAGAATGGTCTTGGCAAGGAATGCCAGTTTTGCATATCGATGTTCATTATCAGATTCAGGTGTTTTGAAGCATGTAGAAAAACCATCCAGAAACAGAGCAAAAGGCTGGACTCTGAAAGCAATGGAATTTACGAGAGGGAATCAATTGAAAACCTTAAATGTTTGTATTTTTATTTTTGGGTGAATATGTTCTGAAAAAAGTAAAGAACAAATGTATCATTTTTCGATTTAGTCACCACTGCGTTTATTGCAAGTCCTCCAGTGCCGATAAAGTGCTTGGATTCCTGTAGAAAAAAAAAGGCCCATGGTCACCACTCGGTGTGCTTGACCCTGCCGTGAACAGCCTGTCACAGAAGTCACGCCGTTTTGAAACTTCATACTCCATTCATACACTTGCTGGGCTGACAGACAGACATGCATCACCATATTGGACCTTTATTCGTATATGCATTTCTATACATTTCACGCCTTCATTGATAAAAAACAACAACAGATAATAGAACGCTGCTCCTCATCATCAATCATCAAGTGCCCTGCCGGCTGGCGTAGGCGTTCATGGCTCTCCACAGATCTCGGTCTTTGGTGTTCTATATCAACTATGCTGATGATACGCCTCCATGCTACCGTCTAAATCCATCCAGCATCATTTCTCTTGGTCTGCTTCTGCCTATCTTCCCCTCGATCTTTCCAGTTGTCACGATGTCCTCCAATGCCTCTCTTCTCATCACATGACCAAAGAAAGCTGTTTGTCTCTTTCTTATTGTTGTATATAGTGTTCTAGTTTCATTAGCCTCTTTCAGGCAATCGTTGTTAGTTACTCTGGCAGTATTACAGTGTAGAGGTGTTACACACAGGTTAGAAGGCACGTGATCGTATAGGACACAAGTCTCCGTTGTTTATAACATTCTTTATTTGTCGAATCGTTCCACTACAGCATAATGATAGTCTACTCAAAATCCGATGTTTACCTTCTTTCCTGCTAGCTGACCCCCAAGTGACGTGTGTGTCCCACCTAGATACACTTCTTCATTCGTGCACACACGTTCACTAGCTATGGTTTTCCCACTAGTCAAGGAATGCGCAGCATTCCTTAACTCTTTACTCCTAAGCTACTCCCTTTACTGTTACAATACCTCCCCTTCTTCAAGGAGAATTTTTCCTTGAAAAAATCTCAACCCCAACTCTTAACCCCTTAACTCTACATCTCTATACAATAACAACAATTCCATATAATTCTTAACTCAATTCTCATTCTCCTATCTCATCATAGCCAATTGCTAACCAGAGACAATAATACCGAAACTCTCTACAAAAGTCGTTATAAAGTTCTCCAGAAAACTCCCTACAAAACTCTCCATAAAGTTCTCTAGAAAACTCGCTACAAAACTTTCCACAAAGTTCTCCAGAAAACTCGCTACAAAACTCTCTATACAATTCTCTAGAAAACTCCCTACAAAACTCTCCATAAGCGAACCGCTTTTAAAATTTAACCATCTAAATTATGATTGACAAAACTGAAGATATTCCCCTTATCCTTTAATTCTCCCTTATTCACATTCGCACATTCTCACTATTCTAGGATAGACAGAAAAAATAGTTAGATTGGGTAGTTAGATTTGGTAGGTGCGCACCTAAAAATAATAAAAGTAAGGAAAAAGTAAGAAGTAATCACCTTTCTCTTCCCATACATTCTCAAAACTTTATAAAAATAAAGTTTCAAAATTTATCTTCAGTTTCCGTCAATAATAATTGTTATTATCAAAAAAATATGTTAATCCAAAACTACCAGCTTTTGTATTATTCACCTCGTCAAGTTCAAGTTTACCATTCCTTCAAAAAAAACCTCCAAATTATATATACTGTTAAGTACAGTCTTCTTCTTCCAATATCTATTTATTTAAATGCCAAAACTCAAGCTGGCATTCCCCCCATATTCTCCCATTAAACGCTGTTCAACCCAGCTCCTATTTTTAACCCAATCATTTACATTGCGAACGACTCAACTACTTTAAGTCATCTGTTTCCACAAAAAAAAACAACACTGAACGTCAAACTATTAATCATTTAAACACACTCAGGTTAACTCAATAAAACCAAAGTTTTGTAAACATAAGCAGCTAAGTTAACTTATTCATTTCATAAAGCGCAATTGAAGTTCAAACAATTGACCTAAACCATATCAATCCCCTCATTCCTTGACATCATTTTTATCCCCACACATTAATCAAATTAAACGTATATAACTTAAAAACCAACCTGATCATAAAACATATACCAATAAGTCTTAAGTTATTACAATATTATGTGTATTCCTCCCAACAACTCTTGCTTAAGTTATTTACCAACTACCTTCTTTGTAAACACAAAAATATCGTGTCTAACTTCTTCTTCTATCTGCCATCTGCAGAATATTCTACCACGCTATTTATCTACCTCCTCTCCATTTTCTTAATAACTTCACATTTTTTTCGATAAGTGCAATATCTACATCAATGTCGCTATCCTCCCGAGGAGAGCTATCTTCTTTCATATCAGCTTCTTCATCAGTTTCTGACTTTTCATCCATCTCTTGTTCCCCATCTGTATAACCATTACTAGCAACCGCTAATTTCTTCCTTTCTAAATCCAATCTAATATTCCTGTCTTGCCGTCTCAACAAATTTTCAAATAGTGGCATATCTTCACCACTTGAAGAATTCACTCTAAGTTTGCTTTGCCTCTTAATTTCTTTTTCTTTCTGTCTATCCAACTTTCTTTTTACTGCCTGTCTTGTATTCATAAATGGAGGTTCTATTTTTTCCTTGACTGATTCTTCGCTAATATAATCGTCATACATGTTATTTTCCCCTGTCATGACTGTTTTTGGTAATGTTTCTTCTTGTTCAGCTGTAGTAGATGCTGTTGTCACTTGTTTCCCATTCTCTATAGGTATAGGATATACCGATTGTCTGACAATCTGTCCACCTGACAATATTTCTTCGGAACAATAATTATTATTACTATTCTCTGCATCCCTTTCCTCATTATCCCGCCTTAAGTGTTCTACATGTGAACGTGCAACATGCCCTGAAATTTGATTCTTAATAGTATATGACACTGGGCCCTTTTTTTCTAAAATATAATATCCCGGGACCCAATGAGCATCAAACTTAGAGTTTTTTCTATGTTTTTTGTAATACACCCTATCACCTACGTTGAACTCTTGTAAGTGTGCATTTTTATTTGCGTATTTCTTCTGTCTTTCTCTAGCCTTAATTATATTATTTCTTAAACGTACATGTGCTTTGTGCATCTCTTGCAACCTTGTTTCCTGAAAATCTTCCCCCAGATATTTTCTCCTAGGCTTTAATAAATTATCAATTGGCAATATTGGTTCTCTCCCATGTACTAAGTAAAATGGTGAGAAACCTGTTCCTTCATTTTCGTGTGTACGTATCGCCGCTAATGCTATCCCCAAATAAAGATCCCAATCCATATCATGTTCTTCTACATTTTTCGCTAGAACATTGTATAGTGTTCTATGTTGTCTCTCATTTTTAGCATTAGAAGTTGGTCTGTAATATGAAGTCCTAATGTGTTTTATATTCAAATCTTTTACCAATTTTTCAAACTTTCTATTTACAAATTCTTTCCCATTGTCTGTAAGTATTATTTGTGGACACCCAAACCTTGGTATAAATTCTTGTAACAGCATATTTATAACTGAATCAGCACTCTTGTCTGGAATTGGATAAACTTCTGGCCAGAGACTATATGAATCAACTATATGTAGTAGGTATACATTTCCCGATAATGTTTTTGGATGAGGACCTGAAATATCCAACTTACTTTCTGCATTGGAAATTGAGGAATATCGGTATCTTGTAAAGGACATTTGATTATCTTCATGTTTCTTAACCTACACTTTTCACATGCTTCAACATATTCATATACGCTTTTGAATAAATTCGGCCAGTAATATTTACTGCTAATAGCCTTCACTAACTTATCTCGTCCAAAATGACCATTATTATCGTGATATGCCTTTAAGACTTCTTGTTCTAAATGTTTCGGAATATATTTTCTTAGTCCTTCACCTTTTTCACTGATATAATATAATTGATTGTCTTCTTGTAACTCTACAAACTTTCTTTTAAAACTATTTTCCCCCTGTTTCTTTCAGTTTTCTTTTTATTTGTACTATTTTTGGGTCTAACTCTTGTTCTACTTTCATATCAAACTGTTCTAAATGTGGGTCTTCTGTTCTAGGTTCAGACTCTTGATCCGATGGTAAACTCTCAAATTCTTCCCTATTTATTATGGCAGAATCTAATATATTTACTTGCCAGTTTCTATCGTCTATCTCTGGTTCAGCTTCATCTTCCGTGTTTCCTGATGACTGTGTATATGGAATCCTAGACAAAAGATCGGCGCATGTATTATGTTTCCCTGAAACATATTCAACCTTAGCATTGTACCCCTGTAAATTCAATGCCCACGTTTGTATTTTCCTATTTTGTATTGGTGCTTCTAATATCGACTTTAATGGCATGTGGTCAGTTCTAATAATGAAATTGGCATTATGTAAGTAGTAATTTAATTTTTGAAGAGCGTAGTGTATAGCATATGCTTCTTTCTCAATAATCGGCCATTTCTTTTGAGTCTTGCTGAGTTTATGAGACAAGAAATAGATTGGTCTTTCATTTTTAACCCCTGGTATTCCAGATTCTTCTCCTTCATATGGTTGAACCAAACATGCTCCTATTGCGTTGTCTGAAGCATCTGTGTATAGTATTAGCTGTTTATTCAGGTCTGGATGTGTTAATAATGGTACCACTGTTAAGCTATCCTTTAAAAGTTCGAACGCTTTTTGACACTCATCATCCCACTTAAATCTAGCGTATTTACCCGTTAAATTCGTAATAGGTATTGCTATCCTTGAAAACCCTGGTACAAACCTCCTATAATATGCACACGTTCCTATAAATGCACGCACTTCCTTAACATTAGTGGAAGCAGGTAACTCTTTAATAACCTTTATCTTGTCCTGGTCTGGTTTAATACCTTCCCTATTTATTATATAGCCTAAATATTTTGTTTCTGTTTTTAAAAACTGGCACTTGCTAAGCTTTAATTTAACGTCATGCCTTCTTAATCTGTCAAATACTAGTCTAATATGTTTCAAATGATTCTCTACATTTCCTTTCGTAAATATTAATATGTCATCTATATATGCTAGGGCAAAATTTTGCATACCGTCTAGTACTTCATTTATTAAGAACATATAGTGAGACGGTGCATTTTTCAAACCGAATGGCATACGTAAGAATTCGTACGAACCCATATGAGTACAGAAAGCACTCTTATTTTGAGCATCCTTTGACATAGGTATACACCAAAATCCTGATCTTGCGTCTAGTGTTGTGAAAAATGTGGAGCCATTAAGTAATCCCAAAATATCATCAATCACCGGCAATGGGTACGCTACATTCTTAGTAATTGTGTTCAACGCCCTGTAGTCACAACAGAACCTGTTCGAACCATCAGATTTGGCTACGATTACCACCGGAGATGACCATTCTGATTTTGATCTTGTTATTATGCCTGCTTTCAACATATCTTCTATTGCCTTTTCTACGACTTCTCTATTTCTTAATGGAGTTCTATATGGTTTTTAAACTAATTGGTGGATGGTCTCCCGTATCTATTTCCATTGTAACTGTTTTTGTCTTTCCCAATTCTAAATCATTAATTGCAAACACATCCTGATTTTGTTTTATAAGTTGTTCTAATACTTCTTTATTTTCTGGCGGGGTTTTTAATTGTGCCAACAATTCTTGTTCTCTTGTTACTTTGTCTAGTGAATGTATTTGGGCTGTATTTCTTCTAGATGGATGGATCAATTCATCCATTCTTACGTTCCCTTTTTTTTCGCATCCGCGTCTGTTATTAATTCTTTCACTAGAATAACTTATGCCTGCCATATTTACTCTGTCTGTTGCCAATATGTCACTAACGTTATGTTCTAGCTTGGCTATTACACATCCTCTGTATAATTTAATTTCTCTACCTGTGTTATTAATAACCATCACTGGAAATGTTAAACTTTTATCCAATTCCATTATTCCATCCGGAACTTCTAAACCTGGCTCATCTATTATTTCCTTGTGCAATTCAGTGATTCTGACTATGTTTCCTGCTACATAATACGGGTTTCTCTTTAGCTTCGCTTGTATCAAATTAACTGACTGTGGTTTTAAATTCATGGTCGTTTTAACTCTAACTAGTGTCGACACATGCATATCTTCTTCTAAATCTACGTAAACATCTTGGAATTTTAATTTATGCAAATCAAATAAAAGTCTCACCCCATTTTTCAATAAAAAATCTCTACCCAATATCATATTCCTATTTAAATCTTTGACTACATGGAACATATGCCTGACATTTATCCCTCCTAATTTAAAGTTTATCATCGTTTGTCCTAGCACTTCTAATTTTTGTCCCGTTACCGAATGAAGATTCTCCTGAATTCTAAATATTTTACAATTTTTTAACATTCGATATAAAAATGCTTCTTTAATCACGCTAACTTGTGCTCCCGAATCAACTAATGTTCTAACTTTATATTTTCCTATTTCTACTATACATGAGCTTGGATCCACCATATTTAATGACAATTGTGTTATCTCTGCTTGTTTTTTATTTCTAAATGTCCTATTATACTCATCATTTGGATTTTTAATACATTGATGCCCCTTTTGGATCTTACTATCTTCCCTCCTACTGCCGACCCTGTTCAGTAAGCGGGATGCCAATTTCCCTGATTTCCTGATCTTCTAAAATTTCTTTGCATTTCTCCATAATTCCCATTTGCTGGTCTGCCATTTGCAGTTCTATTCTGTGTACTCGTCTGAACACCTCTATTATTTTGTGTATTCGATGGGACACGTCTGTTACCACAGAAACGAAAAATGTGCCCACGTTGGTGACATCCCCAACAAACCACATTCGAGTTATTTGTGTTACCTTCTATGTTTCTTACAGTATTTCTCACTTGTCCTCCTCTACCTTGATTATATACATTATCGTTTCTTTGTACCATCTGTATTTCTCCTCGTCTTCCTCTCCATCCATGTCTATACTGTCCTACTTCCATAGGTTCTTCAATTCTATCTTCCGAACTACTACCTAACTCTCGTCCTACTCTTAATCTAAACCTTCTCCTCAAGCTTTCCTCTTGTATAGCGATATCTACCGCTTGTGACTATCTTGCCGGATTCTCTCTTAATAATTTAAATTTCAATCCATCTGACCTAATCCCATCAACAAAAATTCCTACTAACATCCGTTCTACTTCTTCAGCTCGTACATTCTGTCCTAAAAATGACTCTTCAGCTAAATTGATTAACCTGTCACTGTATAGCTGCACACTTTCTGTAGTGTTTTGTCTAGTCTGTCGCAATACTGAGAATGCGTGTTGTGGATCAGTAATTTCAGCGTATTTTCTTGCGAGATCATCCTTAAATTCTTCCCAGGTTTCACCTCCTGCTGCTTCTAATTTTCTTCTTATATGGTCAGAAACTGGACTTGTACTTGTTCTGTATGCTAAATTCTTTTTCTCCTCATCTGTAGCGTTTACTAAATAAGCATGTTTCTCAATAGAAATGACCCATTTCTTAAACTGGTTTGCCTGACCACTAAATCTTTCAACATCACTGCTTACATTTTGTTGTCTTAATACTGCATCCAACCTTGCTATTGCCCCACCAACTCCAGTCAGTACCTGTGAAAATTCTTGGGGTTGCATTCTAGAATCTGTACTGGAAATTATCAAGCAATATACAAAATATTTCAAACAATATTAATTTCAAATACACAATCTGTTCAACTAATTACTCTAATATTACCTATTATCTAACTATACTAATTGAAGACTCCAATCGAAGATCCTGGCGAAGAAAATTTTCCGTTGCAATCACGAATCCTGATAAAAGAACCTAAATGAAATCGTGACGCAGAAATTTTCAATTGATCCTGATACCAAGACCAAAAAAAAGGACTCTAATCGACACCGTTGAAAGGATCAGAACACAAAAAAACCTCTGGATTTCCTAATTCAATCGAAGTCGAAGTCAGTTTTCTATAGTTTTCCTGTCGCTGGTTGTGCTCGATCAATCCAAGACTGCTTGATTGCTTGCTCTATTGACTGTACTGTAAGCGTTGGACTTTAATCTCCGTCAAGCAAGGTCACCTTCACGCTTATTCAACCGACAACTGCTCACGGTTTCAGCAAACTCACTTTCCAACAGCATATCTGGCCTTTTCACATGTTTCAGCGTAAAAATGATCAAGTCGAGAATAATTGGATTTAAACCTGACGCTATCCACTCCCTTATTTGTTACGTGGCATTTCAACAACTGTCAGTTTAAACTGAGCATACTAAATTTTGACTTGAGATAATTTTCATCAATGCTTTCATTTAAGTGAAGTAACTGTAGAGAATATTGAGGATCTCGACTCAATAACTATGGAATTTGCAATAACCTTGACTTCACCTTCAACAGTCCAATGAGTTAAAACTCATAATTTTCACCATTCTTTGTTTTACTTGGAGTTTTATTTGGAGCAGCTTATCGTTCTGTTGAAATCAAATCATTTCTGGTACCTCGAGACTTCACAAGTTGTAACATGTAATCAGCGAGTTCATTCTGATAACCTTGTGTACTAATTTTTGATGCAAAACGGCATTACTTGATCTCATTATACAATTAGCGTTGGTCAGTGATCAAGTTATTTCAGACTATTTATCAGATAAAAACATCAGTCTTTCAAAAAAAATAAGTTTAACAATCAAACCTTTTTGAGCTGGCCTGAGAAATCTATCTCCTTTTTAAACAGAAATACACTGAGAACCCACAACAACTACCCCTGGGCGGGCTTTCAGCTGTTGCGTTTCTTATTATCATTTACTTAAAAAACTTCCTTCTCCAGACGCCCAGACACAACAATATTCCATGGCGGTAACTCTCTCCTCAACATCCCATGTTGCTCTTTGAGGTCAAAGGCACCAAATCAACCTGTATTACAGTGTAGAGGTGTTACACACAGGTTAGAAGGCACGTGATCGTATAGGACACAAGTCTCCGTTGTTTATAACATTCTTTATTTGTCGAATCGTTCCACTACAGCATAATGATAGTCTACTCAAAATCCGATGTTTACCTTCTTTCCTGCTAGCTGACCCCCAAGTGACGTGTGTGTCCCACCTAGATACACTTCTTCATTCGTGCACACACGTTCACTAGCTATGGTTTTCCCACTAGTCAAGGAATGCGCAGCATTCCTTAACTCTTTACTCCTAAGCTACTCCCTTTACTGTTACAGCAGCCCAAAGAATTCGCAACATTCGTCTTAAAAACCACATCTCTGTTGCTAAGTTCTTCCTAATTTGTTTATTTACATTCCAAGATTCGCTGCCCATACAGCAAAACTGGTTCTATATAGCATTTTAGCATTCTCTTACATTCATTGATAGCGACTTATTGCATAAGATATACTTCATTTTCTGAAATGAAGAGTATCTTATGCAATAAGTCGCTATCAATGAATGTAAGAAAGAGAGTGCTAAAATGCTATATAGAACCCGTTTTGCTGTTCCTATTTGGTGCAAAAAGTGGGGCTACCATCTTTAAACGGTCCTTATGACGACATCGTGTTCGTCTGCACCGCGATATCACTCTAGGCATCCTTAACAACAATACTGACAGGTTACGAGACATTGGTATGGTTATTATAATTTATATCACACCTTTCAGGTTTTCACTTGAATATACCCCTTTATAAAGAAAGCTTGGAGGCAGCTGAGATGTGGATTCTGAGACATGCACAACTATAAGAAACAGACAGTGTTGTTTGGTGATACAATGTGAAAGGAGGCATTGGAGGAAATCATGACAACTGGAAGGATTAGCGAAGGGAGAGGTAGACCTAGAGAAATGATCATTGTTGTATATGACGATGGCATGGAGGGATATCAACAATAGGTTTGATCTAGAACATTAAAGACCGAGGTCTTTGGAGAGTTATGAACCCTTACCCATTTTGCCTGGCAAATGATGATGATGCGACTTAAGAAAATAATGACAGTATAATTACATTCTGTTTTGTCCCCGTTATTTATCTGTAAGATCGAGGACACCAACATTTGTTATTTATAGCTAATTAATTATATAATCAACGGTGTTTAGTGAGGTCGTATCCAGTTTTGTTTCAGATCAGCATAGTTTAAAAAAAAAAAAAAGGGCACACACCGTATATCGGCCAAAATGCAAGACTGGCTTAACAAACTGTTTATTTTCCTCCATATGGCTTTATTTGCAGCTGTTATTGAATTTAGGATACTTATATAATAGAGCTCTTCTCTGCAATGCATAGAAGCGTGATTCGTGAATAGTCATACGTTACTTAAGAATGCCTTAGGATGGTTTCTGTTTGTCAGGTTAATAAAGTCCTGAATGCACCTAGACGTTAACTTTCTACTAATTTGTTTTATGTTCTGGTTTGGCTGGTCGATCGGTGTTCCCTGTGGCCCACTTTGTTTATGTGAGGATGCACCGAGGGAAGTATACACGGCTTGTGGTGTGTTGGGGATATGGCACTAACCACATATTTTTTTATAGACCAATGGACACTCGATGTTGATGTACTCACCACGGCCCTCTTTGCTTCACAGAACATTTCATGATGCCCAGTTTAGGTTGGGTTGATCTGGAAGCCCATGTCCATTTAAAAGATGGGGATTCGAACACTTGATCACCAGGCCAGTGGCAGTCGGTACCGGCCATTGCACCACCACGGCCGCCACCTTTAGGGTAGTAGCCAATAATTATATAAAGTAAAGACAGTTACACGGCAGATACTGCTCTTGGAGCATTCCTTGAGGGGGGGGGGAGGGGGGGGGGTCAAGTTCCCTTTTTGCTACATTCTCTCTCTCTCTCTCTCTCTCTCTCTCTCTCTCTCTCTCTCTCTCTCTCTCTCTCTCTCTCTCTCTCTCTCTCTCTCTCTCTCTCTCTCTCCTTCCCCCCCCCCAACCCCCCCCCCCACCCCAAACATTTCTCTGAAATTTCTAAACAGTGTCCATGTTATGAAGCGGGGTCGATTAAAAGCTGCACAAGTCTAAATAAAGTATAGAGCCATTTATGTTAGCTTAGCTAACGACCATTTCATTGTGTGATTTTGAATTTTAGATACGTTTTTGTCAGTGTTCTTCGTTTAATTTATTGTTAATTTGCTTGGTTTAGTTTTTATTTTAAGTATAATCCTAAATGCGTGAACACGGGTGAATCTATAAATGCTTATATACTCCTAGCGCACACGGCAATTTTGACGACAGTATACGAAATCCGTTACTTGACATTGCCAGCGTTTCGTCCTTACTATCACATCAACGCGCCCCTATAGGGACCATATTAATAAACTACAGACATTTATTCATTGGCCTCTGCGCAGACTAGAAGGACTAAATGGCATGACACAATCATCGTGGAGGAGCTTATTGAAGATCCTGTGCTTGTGATCAGTACCTTTCCTCCAATTTCCTTCGTGATTCATGAACCTGTTTCAGGGATCATGTAAATTCGCCACCGGTTTGCTAGACCTATCATAGTACCTACACACAATGTGAGAGCACGGTGGCGGAGCGGTTAACACGCTTGCCTGTCTGCCCAGTGGTCGCGTATTCGAATCCCCATCGAGTGGGACATTTTAACGAGTTCCAGTGCTTGCTTGCTTGTGTTCGCTGGCTATGAACTCCAGCGCAAGGTCCTGTATGTCGGATGAAGACATCCTGTTGTCCAACATCAGTGTGATGTCGTACAGGACCTGAGGTTTGCGTGAGTATCAGTTGTCCCATGTCTGGCTTATTCGTGTGCAGACTGGTGGTTCCTCGCCGTGCAGGCAGATACTCTCCGACTTCGGAAGAATCAGCGATCATACTACGTTAGCCAGGACTCCGAAGGGGCCTGTTGCCCAGGACGCACGGTTAGGACGTAGTTAGTAGGTCTTGACCAGTATAGAACCTGGCCCTGGTGCCTTGGAAACACCTCTGCGTCCCAGCTTCATGGAATCAGTCGATGAAGAAATCACGCTGGCCCTGGGTAGGACACACAGTGGGGGAAAACACAAACTGGTTAATTGTTTAAATATAAAGTTCTTCATGTGGAATCCACGGGCCAAAATATATAGTGAGGGGAACTAAACCCACACGGAGAAGAGAATTAGAACAATCAATTTAGAATCAAGTGGTAATCAGAACATCCAGGCCGCCAGAAAGAATTATACGTGCTACGAAAGTCAACCGAAGAGAACATACTACACTATTTAGACTTACGAATGGGACACAACAGGCTGATATACCACTTGTTTCAGGGACTAAAGATAGGAACAGATACTGATGAATGTAACTGTAGAACTGATAAAATGATGGCCAAACATTTGCTGTTGGGGTACCCAACATACACAGAACAAAGAAGGTTACATTTGAGGACAAACTAGGGAGATAAATGCCCCACGTGAACTGCTGGTGTCTACGGGTACATGCATATTGATATCTGAAGGTGTGCGAAGAAGAAGACGAGGAGGAAACATAATATGGGGAGGACATACAAAGAGCTGCAGGGGACAGCAAGGATAGGAGGGCTCGGCGTCTGATGGTTGACTGCGTATGCTCCATTAGGAGATAATAGGAGGTGATGGGGAGGAGGAGGAGGTAGAAGGATACCCATGAAGAAGAAGAAATTACACAAGTTGAGTTGCTAGGAACGTTATTGATTTGTGGTGAGAGACAAATCTGTCTCTCTTCTCTTCATGCAGAAGTCGGATGTCTCGGTCAAAAAGCACATACACGACAGCTTCGCTTTTAACCGATACAGCATAATTAAAGTCGTTTTCAGTTAAAAGTAGGGCGAAGGAAGCAAGAACCAAACACACACGAATATATATTCATACGGGACACACGTAATATGCTCACAAAGACGCACACATGCACATAAAGGCGCACACAGGTACACTCAAATACACACGAGACACACACACACACACATACATACTAATAGAACACACAAAGACATTTAGAATACACACCATTACACAGAGAACATGCTTTCAAACACAGATAACACATACACAGAGAGAACATACTTTCACACAGAGAGAACACATACACAGGTTAGAGAACACGTACATAGAGAACACACATACAGGCTAGAGAGAGAGAGAGAGAACGAACGAACGAACGAACAAACTTTATTGAGAGAGAGAGAGAGAGAGAGAGAGAGAGAGAGAGAGAGAGAGAGAGAGAGAGAGAGAGAGAGAGAGAGCACATACATATAGAGAACACATAGACAGAGAGAACACATACACAGATACAAAATACGCATTAACACATAAACACATACAATCATCATACAATCAAAGGTCATAATTTACTGGCATGTGATTCATTGATTTCCACCTAGAGTTGTAATAAACGTAGACATTCTATTTAAAAAAAATGTAGACACCATAAAGCACAAACGTTGTGGCAGCCTATGGGATGATTCCTAGTGTGTGCAGATTACACAGGTGACATTCTTAAGGGCTGGGCTTTCATAAACAATCCGGACATTAGGGCCACAACTCAAGTATCGCGAATACAAACCGAAGCAGAAGTTTCTGTTACAAGCGATGCTTTTGTTGTGGGTTTTTGTTGAAAGAGGTTTGCCGGCCATAATATAATAACTAGCGTGTGAAAATTGTAACATCTGCATTAGAGTATTATTGTGTGTTAGTGAAACTTGAAGACAAGACTCGGTGTTACATGTACATATTGTGGACATGTGAATTAATTTCTGTAACAAAATTGTAGCTGTGGGTTGAGTTGTGTTATGTTGTGTCTAATGGAGCCACTGCCTTTCTATTGCATAGAAAGATACATATAAATACTAAAGTAAATCTCATAAGAACTATTTTCCAGCCGACATTATGCTACCACTCCCTGGCCGAGGGGTTAGCAGCTTTCTCCGTAACCCCGAATACTCTCGTGGTTGACGTGAGCGCACGAGAATTGGAAGTGGTTCGAGTCGCGCCAGTGACTTATGAGAGTATGGAGCCGGTCGCTCAGAAAGTCGTGGCGTGCTGATGAGCGTAATCTAGCCTAGGAATCAACATACAGCTGAAAGATGCTGATGTTGACCGCAATATCCTGAAACAGGATAGAAACGCGGAAAAAAAAAATTATGATACCAGCGTCAATCATGGACGCTTACTGCAACAAATGAGCGCAAAATCATTACAGAGAACGAGATGCCTTACAAGAGCTGTGAGAGTAACCGAGAGAGATAGAATTAAGAATGAGGAAATTTGAAGACGACTTGGTCTGAAACCAGTCATGCACTTCATTAAAATAACAACAGATTAAATGTTTGGCCACCTCTCAAGAATGTCCTGGTATCATCTTTCACAAAGAGCCACATTGAAGAAATATAAAGGATACAGAGCTAGAGGAAGCACGCTTAAGTGCCATGGGATGATTCATCGTCTTAAGCGATTCCCTGTATATTTTTATTGGTGTGTGTTGCGTATCCCTTACGGGACGTTGCAGTTTTCAATTGCTGTTGATGTACTAGGCAAGTGTTACGTTCAGTAGTTTGTCATTGCTTTCTGAACGACCGGCTCTCATACCAGCACGTTATAACAACGCGACACGGTCTGCTGCACAAATCGTTCGCATCTGAGCTTCGAACGCCTGGTGCCCGGCTCACGAATCCCTGTATCTAGCATGGGCTTATATCGCCGAAATATCAATGCGTTATAATGCAATATTTTTTTTTTCCGCATATCCTTTACAGGACATTGCAGTCAACACCAGCATTTTTCAGCTGCTGTTGATGTCTTGGCAAGTTTTACGTTCAGTATTTGTCATTGCTTTCTGAACGACCGGCTCACATACCCTCCGTAAGTAACCAACACGACGCGATCTGCTGCCGAATCTCGCACAACTGTGTTTCTTACGAGAGTATACGGGATTGCGAACAGCGTCGTATAACCCTTCGCCAGGGAGCGCGGCATGTTAACAACTTTAATTAAAGTCTTAACTAGTACACAACCTTACTTCCCATATTGTGCCATCCAAGTTTGTTTGGTCTTAACCTACTGTTTATTTGGTCCGAACCTGCTTTTTGTGTGGTCCACGCCAATTTGTTTGTTTGGCACTGAATCGGTTAAAAGATGGAGTGATAGTATCAAGACCCCGGGAAGGTTAACTTGGTCAACAAATGCCCGCAGAAGTCGGATGTGTCGGCCTAACGGCGCAAGAACGCAGCTCTGCTGTAAACAGGCACAACGCAGTCACGTCCGAAAAAAAGAAACCCCGGATGAACGCAGAAGAAGAAGAAGAAGTATCAAGACCAACCTTGAAGAAATGAACAACTTACAAAGAGCATTAGCAAGAGCGCATAACAGATCTTTACAACCCCACACTTCACTGAGGTAAATGAAGGAAGAGAACATGGAAGTCCTCTGCGATACAGCAGCCATCGCAATGTTTTTCTTCTCGCCGTTTTCATAAGGAGTTGGTTATGATATCTCCTCTTTTTACCTTACAGGCAACTTGGTTACATCTTCTCTTTTGACCTCGAAGGCGACATTGGCGTGCTTGGCCATATTTCACTCCCAGTTATTGTGGGTAGAGTTTTAGGACTGCTCACAGCTCTAACAAACTGACACTAACAACAACAGCCATTGAGTAACATAGGCATATGAAGGTAGCAATGTAGACAATGATTGGGGAAACCGATTTTACGGTGATGTCATCAATTAACGGGCATTTCACGAGTAACCTTGTTTACAACAGTGCGAGCCGGTAATTTTCTCACCATTGTCCTTCTGCTTGGTAACACACTTAGTTTAGTTTAGTCGATGGATCAACATCACGGCACACGGGTGCAACCCATAAGTGCTCCGTACTCCTCCTAACTCAAACCTGAGTCAGGAGAAACTCAGCCCAGTGCACGAACTCCGTAGCACCGGCGAGGATCCTAAAATACTTTGGGTAGGTTTTTAACTCGAAATTTTGCCCGGGCAGCGCCGTTAGGCTACTCTTTTTCGATTTCCAACTGCCAAGGGATTTTTTTACGTGCGCAACAATACACACGGGCGTCCAATCTCACTACCCAGAGACCAGAGGAGATTTTATTACTAGAAGTTCACGAGAAAAAACTCCGGTCATTACCGGGGCTTGAACCCGGGACCTCCAGCACTCGAGGCGGACACCATACCTCGAGACCACGCAGCCCCCTTAACGCAGACCACACAGCCCCCTTGGTAACACACTTGGTCCACGTGTCCACTAAACTTGCTGATGTCTTCTAGAATAAAGTACATTTGGATGTGGCCTTAATTCAGTTTCGCGCCGCTTTCGTTACCTCGTTTGTGATCATCGGAAAGCTGTCTTAGGACCCATCTGCTACACAATTAAATCAGCGATGTTGTATGGATATGACATATGGAGAACAACTATCATTAATGCGGAACTTATGCAGAGAACGAAACAACACCGCGTAAATCAATAGGTAAATAACAGACGCTAGGACATAACATTGAGGACAATTTTTTAAAGAATTTTATTAGAAGGTCCTTTCTCTGGAACCCTCGGGGCAAACGAAATAGTGAATCCTAAAACAAAACCACAATAGGATGGAGAATAGAGACAGAGATCGATGATATGGGGAAGACACGAGGAGCTGCTGGACATGGCCAAACAAGAGGGCTTAATTTGAGTTGGTTGAGGTCCTATACTCCATTGGGAGTAAAAAGAAGAAGAAGAAGAGGAAGAAGAAACAGAAGAAGAAGAAGAAGAAGAAGAAGAAGAGGAGGAGGAGGAGGAGGAGGAGGAGGAGGAGGAGGAGGAGGAGGAGGAGGAGGAGGAGGAGGGCCAGGACCGCCCTTCAGATAGAGGCTGAATTGTTTTTCAAGGTAAAGGCTCCGTGATCTAATGTTTTGGGGGATTGATTCGAATGACACGTTCTCCTATTGTGACCGGGAAATTTGGAAAGAGTATTGGGTTAAGCCATTGTTTTGTTGACTTATTTGCAAGGTGTGTTAAAAAGTATAGAATCGATCGTATATAAGTGTTTTGTTCTTAAATTCACGTTCATCACACATAGTTGTGTAGCTGTGTGTGTGGGGGGGGGGGGGGGGGAGGAGGGGAAGGGAGGGGAGAGTGCAAGGGTAGTCCACGAAACCCCTATGAGACAAGCAGGTGTTGCAGTAACCAATGTGTTAATCAACAAATACAGGGCGTATTTTTAATGACTGTGCCGTGTTCGAAAATATTGCCGGTCCAAGTTTTGTATTTACCTATTATGTTGCATGAACTTTACAGAGGGTTATATGTACACTATCTGGGACAGACGGAGTCCAAGTTATAACCAGGATTGAATTGGTTACTGTAACAAATGGTTAGGGTCAAGCAGGTAAGGAACCTATGACAGGCCTAGCAAACCGGTGGTCAATTTACTTGATCCCTGAAACAGATTCATGAATCACGGAGAAAATTGGAGGAAAGGCACTGGTTACAGGCACTGGAACTTCAGTAACCCCTCCCCACGACGCCTAACTACATAAGTGGAGGACAGCAGCAGCAGCAGCACCACCACCTCTACCACCACCACCACCACCACCACCACCACCACTACCACCACTACCACCACCACCACCACCACCACCAACACAACAACAGCAACAGCAGCAGCAGCAGCAGCAGCAGCAGCAACTGGTTGAGACACTATGAGTTGAAGCAACAACTAGAACACCGATGGATTATTATTACTGATACCCGTTTAGAAAAGTAATAAACAAGACTGAGTTGGTCAATGCTGCAAATTGTTATGACAGATTGAGTTAAAGCCATATCCAGAACACCGATGGGTTACTATTACAAATAAGTTTCAAAAACCGTAGTTACTATGACTGAGTTGCTTAATGTAGCAGATGTTTGGGACAGAATGAGTTACAGCAATAACCAGAACAACACGTGGTTATTATTACAAGGACGGTGTCAATAGGAGTAAAACGGCTCTGAGAGACTGACAGTTCACACCAGAAGGGCGGTACCTAGGAGAATGTGTTGAATATAAAATGTAAGTAAAAGACTCGTTTACACACCTGGATGCAT
This sequence comes from Cepaea nemoralis, assembly GCA_014155875.1. Classification (NCBI taxonomy): domain Eukaryota; kingdom Metazoa; phylum Mollusca; class Gastropoda; order Stylommatophora; family Helicidae; genus Cepaea; species Cepaea nemoralis. The sequence goes on along the minus strand of JACEFZ010026849.1, from coordinate 368,656 downwards.
ATTGGGTACATGGTGTTAGCCCCATATTTTATAGACCAATCGGCACACGTTGGTCGACGTGGTCAATATCACGCGGTCACTTTTCTTCCCAGAACATTCCACGGTACCCATTTTTTAAGTCTGGTTCGACCTGGGAGTCCATATCAGTTAAAAGTCCCCCTCGATGGGGATTCGAAAACATGATCACCGAGCTGACAGGCAAGCGTGTTAGCCTCTCCGCCACCGTGCTCTCACATTATGTGTAAGTATAGGATGTATTTTTAATGCCTGTGCAGTGTTTTAAAATATTTCCGGTCCTAAGTTCTTTATTTATCTATTATGTTGCATAAACTTTACAGAGGGTAATAAAAAAAACTTGGACCGGCAATATTTTCAAACATTGCACAGTCATTAAAAATACACCATGTACTTCTAAACATTAGCCAGCATTGTAACAGATACCAAGGCATCACATAACCATGCTAACTTGGCCTGGAATGTTCTTCAAATGTGGTTGGTCGTGTGTAAATTGTTCAGGCGCACTGCAACAAGTCATCACAACAAACCGTCTAACGAGGTTTGTTTTCCTGACATTGTAGCAGTGTAATAATTCCCCAAGGAGATTAGTATGTGGTTGCATTGAATAATGGTGAGAACACCGTGGACAGATAAAAAACGCAAACAAGATATCTTGAAAGAAGTTAATTCACGTAGAGAACTGGTTACTCACATCAGAAGCAGACAATCCACGTTCTTTATACATATTATAAGAGGGGAGAAAGTAGGAGTACGTCTTGACAACGGGAAAGTTCGTGGTGAAGAGTGGCAGGGGAAGACGGAGAGAGAAGAATCTAGACAGTTTGTCATAGAATAGATGAACATCTATGTCATAAACTACTGGTAGTACACGAGAAAGAAGGCTGGGACAGACATGATGACCAACCCCGCTGGGTCTCATGAAAGACCTCTCTAGTGGGTTAAACGACGCAGTTCGAAAACGAACCAACAATCTTCAGAGAGCAAGGCATCTGGCTTGACCACTTCGCCACGGTGACCCCCAGAGTTAAATTAACCAGTCTCAGTCATGGTTATTAATATAGTTAATTCTGTGGGAGAACTAATTTAAATAACTCTTTCCTGCCTTTTTAGGGCCCTGTGTCCCACACAGTAACACTCTCATTCAGACCGATTTTACATTAACTTAATGTTTCTGCTTGTTGGAACATGAACCCGGGCTATGCTAGTTATTGCTGTAATTCCTTGTGCTTCAGGCATTTGTTTACATTGATCAACTCTCCTCTAGATTGCTCTCTGTCCTGGGCGGTTATTGCTTTAGCGCTTTCTTGCACAAACAGTTATCACTGTAAAGTAAAAACTACTTGGAAAAGAATTAAAGTAACTGCCTAGGCAGAAAGAGTTAAAAGTAACAACTGTCTCAACAGAAAGAGTTACAGCAACACCAGCCTGAAACAGTGCCAGTAAATACAGATTTATGTTAAGAAAATGTGATGGAGTGTGACCATGTCCCTTGCCTTAGACAGCCCATATCACACTTCACAATGCCAGCTTCTCGTTATTGAAAACAGAGTATTCAACAGTCGCAAGTACGTGTATATATTTATTGCGTGTGTCTGCACGGAGAATACCTATGCTTTATGTGTATATGGGGTATTTAAAGGGGATTTCCTTTCATCGTACCCAGCGTTCCGCTTAGTTGCCTGTAAACACGGCGTCTCCATACGCACATCTCTTAATATCTCCTTCCGATATCTCATTTTCCAGGTCATGTAACATTTGATGCGGCCAAGTTTACTCTTAGAGTGCCGGTATATCACTTTACGCGGCATGTATTTCAGTCTAAAGATATATAAAGCCACGTCATGTGACTCATATGAGGATATTTGTGAACGTGAAGATGCAAACGAGTTTAATGTGAAGAGAGCAATGTGAATGTTTTAAAAGAAACAAGTTAATGAAGAGAACAGGTTAATAAATTAAGAAGCAGTCACATTTTATTATACGTGTCACGAGAAAGGGGGGCGGGGCAGTTGAAATACACATTGACAACAGAAAAATTGAAAGGAAAGATAGACAGAGGGAACCATCGAGAGAAAAATATAGATTAACATCGTGACGCGGGGATACATTAGTATAGGAAATGATTGGCAGAAAGCGAGACAGAAGACTCACCACACACAACGACCAACATATGACGGTGTAGGCGGTAAGAAAAAGATGTTAAGATTTAAAACAGTCAAAGGTTGCTTTCTCAGTATTTGTGCACTTAATGCCTTTAATTGTTCAAGAGAATTAACCCCGAAGCTCACGAAAGGAAGTGGACACAGCGGAAAATGTCAAGAAAGACAAGGTGGAGGTTTTCAAGCGCTGTGCTGCAGATGCCAAAAACGCAAAATGGGAATGTTTCATGAAGGAGATTGGAGGTGATAAAACACTGCGAAAATTCTGGAAACTGCACAGACAAATAAAAAGAAAAGATCGGCCTATGACAGTGGGAACAATTTATAGAGATGATGGTGTGCGAGTGACAACAGACAAAGAGAAAGGGGAGGCGTTTCTCCAGAGATTTTTAGAGCAGACCAATCATAATGATGTGGACACCAGGGATGCAGTTAGAGAGGAATTATCTGGCACCATGAAGAATATACATTATCAAGACATCATACGAGTTGAAGATGTTAAACATATTTTGAAAAAGGCAAAAGACACGGCATCAGGGCCCGATGGGATTAGGTATGGCCACATGAGAGCGATGCAGACCTGAAGGAGATGACCGACTTCTTTAACCAGAGCAATAGGACAGCGTCAGTACCGCAGGATTGGGTGCACAGCTATCTCATCCCTCTTGCAAAACCATTCAAGGATCATTCAAAGCTTAGCGGCTTTAGGATCATCACCCTTCAAAATACATTTGGGAAGGTTTTAGAGAAGATAGTCGCTGTCAAGCTGCAGGAGTTTTTGGAAAGGGGGAAGCTTCTTCCAAGAGGCCTGGGGAGCTACAGGCCAGGAAAAGATACCTGGTCAAATGCAGCCACTTTTGCCTTTGACGTTTATGAGGGGTTCCAGAGTAGACAAGAAACGATGGCGGCAGCGCTTGATCTCGAGGATGCGTATAATAGAGTTCGATATGATATTTTGATGACCGCACTGATGGAGAAGGGGGTCAATCCCTGGTTGGTGAACTGGATAGCAGCCGTCCTGCATTCTCGTCGGGTTGCTCTCCGTCTGGGTGCATGGACCTCAGAGCCACATAATTAAACCCTGGGACTGCCACCGGGATCTGCAATCTCACCGGTGCTCTTTAACGTGTATACGAGCAAGATTGCAAACCTAGAAGCACCAAGGGTTGGAAGGATACTAACATTTGCAGATGACATTCTTGCACATAGGCAGGGGAGAGATAGGGAGCAAACAGCCCATGAGCTACAGGCGACAGTAGACAAAGTGATTGACTGGTGCACTGAAATGAGTGCTGTCATCCACCCGGAAAAGGCGGCTGTTTTGTGGTGCTCTCTGGACAACAGGATTGTGAGAGCTGATGTCCCAAGCCTCGCGATAGATGGCAGAAGCGTCGACAGAGAGAACAAACTGAAGTATATGGGAATCACATTTGACAGGAGCCTGTCCTTCAAGGACCATGTGGAGACGGTTGTGACAAGGTCTCAAAAGGGACTCAATGCACTTAAAACTATGGCTGCAATGGACACAGAGCAGAGAATGCCTTTCACACTCTACCAGCACTTGATCCTCTCAGTGATTGATTATGGACTAGGACTGCTCACTGTCTCAAAGAGTCAGCTGGTGAGATTAGAGCGCATACAGAACGAAGCTATGCGGGTAATTCTGGGATGCACCAGAGACACCCCAGTAGTGTGTATGCGTTACATCCTTGGTCTGCCGACTGTTGCTGGTAGGCTCAAGGTGATGCAGGCGAAGGCATACCTCAGAGTAGCTGCAGACACAGATCACCCGTTGCATGAGGCGCTGGACGCAGTTAAGGGTCAGCGACTGATAAGAGGGAAATCATGGATGGCTCAGGCGGAGGATACGATCAGACAGGTGTGCCTCTTGGAGAACATTAGGCGAGGAGAGGAGTGGGTCAGAGTGCCAGCGGAGCAGTCAGACTTGTGCAGAGTTATAATCACATTGAGCCTGGAGTGCAGGGAGTGGCCAGCAGGGGCCACGGAAGTGGAAATCCAGCAACTAATTCAGGATAATGCTCGCTCGGGTGATGTGATTATCTACACAGATGGGTCGGTGTTGAGAAGTAGGAGAAGTGCCTGGGGGTTCTTAGCAAAAGCTAATGGTCGACGTTTGGTGCAGGAGAGCCTGGCGTATGATACCACAACATCTAGCTTAAGAATGGAGGTGGAAGCGGTCAGTGCAGCTTTCCGATGGATCGAGAATACGATACACACACACCGTGATTGTAGCTGACTCAGAAAGAATGCTGAGGAAGGTGAGGACAGGCAAGCTTCTGGCAGAGTGGCTTGCTTCGCTTCGGAGGTCACGGGTGGCAAGCATCGCCTGGATCTTTTCTCCGGGGCATGCCGGTGTGCTTGGGGATGAACAGGCGGACAGATTGGCTGGCTCTGCAAAACTTGGTGGAGTATTGATGCATGACAAGGCAGACGTGGTTGCGACCTTGTGGGAGCACATATACACCTCGGAAGAGCAAATGGATCACCATGGTCTGGCAAGAAAGTGACAGCGAGGAGTGACGAGGGGATCTGGCCGACGCTCGACGCTTAGAGGAAAGGCGAGACGGACATATAATCAGATTGCTACTGGTACTATTGGTGTTGGAACTCTTCGCTGGCTGCTGAGGATGGGGACGGAGCGCTTATGGGAATGCCCCGAATGCTGTGATGTCGGTTCGTAAATCAATCAATCAATCAATCAATCAATCAATCAAATGTTTATTGATGATCCTCATCGTTCACATGATCTTTAGCCGGAACGCCTGTGTTCTGACTAATTATGTGGTTCATTCAGTTGACACTTCTCGTTTCAGGACTAAGGGCATTCGCGATGTCAGATACATTCATGGGTTAACCCCTGATTTAATGGCAACGCCGGCAGCCTACCGCTCTTTCAATGGCAGCTACACCCGTTCGTCCTGGTACGAAGATAAAAGTAACTCGTGGGCCTCTGCAGGAATTCAGTCTATAGTGTCTGCACGCGCACCAGCATCAGTCTTCTGCACCATGCTTAGTGAATAACTTAGCATGTGCACTTGGTTGTAGTTTTGTGAGTACAGCCAACGTTATGCCACTGTTGCGGACAAATACTTCCGTTGTCATACTGCTAGTGCAGTGGTTCTCAACCGGTGGGGAATTCCCCCCCCCCCCCCCGGAATTTTAGGGTTTCCAGGGGGGGGGGGGGAATGAAGACCATTTCAAGATCGCGTTAATACAAGAACCGTTTACTTGATATTGTTTTTCCCTTCATATTTTACAGTTATGTATGTCTCATCCTTCTAAAATTCATTTCATAAAGTAAGTAGACCCACACATCATGTTTTATGTGGATGACTAGAATTGTTTTAGTATATGCTATTAAATTTACCTTCCATTTTTACGTATACTGTGTAGGGGTTGAGGATTTTTAGATAGGAAATATGAAAAGGGGGGGGGGATGAAACTGAAAATACGGTGAAGGGGGGCACGGGCCAAATTTATGATAGGAAGGGGGGGGGGGGGAATGATGTTCTGAAAATATGGTGAAGGGGGGCACGGGCCAAAAAAGGTTGAGAACCACTGTGCTGTGCTAGTGGTTGTAGCGAAAGCACTGCCTGCTGCCTGAATAATTCTATCACACGAGCGTGCCTAGAAGGCTCATGCACACCTTTGATGCCGAAGAGCCGATCCGTCTGTGGATCCACATCGTTAATGAGGCCCCGACCATTAGATCTACTCACGTTGTGGGTGGACCTGCACTTGACAGTCTTTCAGACGGCTAGAAATGAAACGTATCAACCGCCGGCTAGAAATGAAACCTATCAACCTCACACAATGGCCAAAGAATTGCGACTCTAAATAACAAGTTTGATGTGACTGGCACCTTGACGTCTTGACAGACGATAGTTTGTTACTTTGTGCTTTAAAAAAGGCATAATAACTGCAATCCATGGCGGTAGCGAATGGGACTGGAGAGACCAATTCACACGGTAAATGTTCATCCACAATGGATGCATGTGATCACATGCTTATTTCCACCATCACGCACCATGTGACGTCTTACAAGCTCACTGTGTGACGTATCTACACTCATTTTCTCCCTTGTCTTTATTCAGACCGCCTTGTGTTAGTGTCCATAAAATGGTATGAGTGTCGGTCATTCAGAAATCAATGGCAAAACTACTGAATGTAAACTTACCCAGGAATCACAAACAATAAAAAAAATGCTGGAGTTGACTGCTACGTCATGTAAAGAATAGGCAACTATATTTGTTTAACGCTCACTTTGAACTCAAACGTAGTCCATACATGTGTTACTACTTCTAATGCATGGGACTGATTTTTGCGTGTGAATTAGCTTTCCCCATAACCAGTGTCCCTCGCCATCAGGTGAACCCACTCCGACTTCTGAGGTGCTTGTAATTTATGTCCCAAAGTCAAGGCCGAGAAGTCAACATTTTAGTCTAATTGACCAGTGTAAATGGTTGAACCCTTGTGGGATGTGGATTTTAATTCCTGAGAATGATTCGTTAAAATGTCTAGGGGGTATTATTGATTCTCTGTCACTGGTAAGAATGCAGGGTGATCAGGGATATTTACCACAAATCCCAGGAGGAAAGAGTTCCATCCTTGAAACAATGGCATCTGTGTGTAGGTTTCCCTTCCCACTTCATCACCCTTAAATTAACTATAGATGCTAGAAGGATATTGATTGCTCACAACATATAAACAACCACTTGTTGGACACCACATTTACTTGATGTACACAACACTTTTGGACAAACAGTTCAGGTATTAACTCAAGATCTGCAGTTACATATATATATATAGGTGTAATAAACACTATGCATTTTCAGACAGGCATGGGAATGATATGCAGTATTACAACATAGTACCCAGTGACCCCAGAAAAAACCAGGTTATTACAAACAACATAACAACCACAAATTGGGTCTACTTTCATTTTCCCTCATAATTAAGGCAAATAAAGATATTAAATAGAACCCAAAATAACATGTTTCTGACACCTTTTACCATTCTCTCATTGTTAAAAATAATGAGTTGGTGTCAAAATACTATACCATCTATATACCATTGGAAAAAAACTACTGACCTGTTACCTTCAGAAAACAAAAACCAACATATAAACAGCAGTTTGTACTAATTAAATTAATTAATCGAGTCTATCTCCTGGTGTGCGGTTATGGGTCCACCTTTGCTGTCGATTAGATCCTTTTCCCCATTATCTGGGTACCGAATTAATGCACTCAGTTATGTTCTTACTATTTAGTCACTGGTAATTGGCTGGTGCAAATCATACTTTATAATAGAAATTACACACAATCACAAATCCCTCCGCGGGCTAGAATATTCGAGTACTCTGTTGCAGTAGGCTCGGTGTCTTTTTTTGAAATTTGGGGCCTCAGGTTGGTCTAACTTTCCGGAATTTCCACTTAAGCTCTGCAGAAGGTACTTTACCATCTCACCATACATGGTGCCAAGTAGACGTCCATTCAGCTTCTCTGCTTTTAATATCAGAATCCCAAGTAGTTCAACAAAGATTTTACACCCACCAAGTCGCGAGTCTATAACCCATGGCATTTAGGTTGACATTGGACCAGCAAAGAGTTAGTCGTTGTTATCTAGTCCAGTGTAGAACTTTATATGACTGAGAGGCATCTCATGGTAGTATCTGTGACTAGGGCCACAATTGATCTATACCTACATATATGCACAGATGAATGAATCCAGCACAGTAACAGGTTTGCAAACAATTGGATGATTCCTCTTGTTGCTGATGTAGAGACATTTAGTTGCTTTCATATGGTCTTTTATCTGATGGTGTTCAGGGTTTGGAACCTTGAGGTAATCTGGTTTCGTAGTTATGTTTCAGATGATATTCAGTTTGTACCTTGGTTGTATTGGCTTATGTGGTTCAGTGTCTTCTCCCATTTTGAGTTGGTGTTCATAGCTAGAACTTGGGGTTGCATGGCTGAAACCTTATGTTTGCCTTTTGCAGCTGTGAGATGTTCTTTCGAAGACTTATCCATTGTGGATATTAACTTGGTAATCCAACCAACAGTTGAAGGGCTTTCACTGTTGCTAGTTTTAGTAACTTGTAGGATTGTCCCATAGTTTCACTGATTTTGCTGAGTGATAAGGCTTATAGGTGATACTTCTCAGACGTAAAGCAGACGATACACTGTTGTCCGTTACTCTGTTGATCTTCATCTTTGTAGATTATTAGATCTTGAAGTCCACATGTGGGATGTTCCTACTAAAATAGGACTTAATCACTCACCCCGTCAGTTGTCTTCTAATTTATCTGTTGCTCGCTATGGAGCTATTGAGCGCCGCAGTAAACATTGAGGTATGGCTAGATCCAGACTATGGTTTGGACATTCACTTTATGGCTGTTTACCCAGGATCCAGTGTTAGTGATATAGTCCCACCAAATTCAACCACCACCTGCTTCTCTTCTATAGAAAAGGGATGACAAGAATACAACACTAGCATTAACCTACTGTGTTATGGTAAAAGGTTTACAACACAATTACAAACACAAATACAAAACACCAAGGGGAGAAGGGGAAAGGAGTGGGTGTCCATGTTCCACTGTCCCTCATTGCTGAGTAGAGCCATTCTGACTCTTCATAGTGAGTAAGGTATTTTCTCACTTATATTTTGTTCTGTTGTTACTGGGACTATTGGATGGGTGAAGTCATTCTGTCCATCCAACATGTTGATATTGTCTCTCTCATTACTTGAAGAGAATAGCCTATACAGAATCCCTGTGGTTTCTAATGCCGCGTCTTCATTTCGGCACTATAATCATCACTAGGTCAAGACTATTCACCATTGGCTTTTTAAGTACTGACATACACATGAATTCTTCTATCAACATCCTCATGTCCCAAGGTGCAACATTAAAATGTATATTCCCACAGTAAAAAGTAACAATCAGAACAGAGAAAATTCTCATACCAAAAAAAAACATACATGTACATTTCTCTGATATTAAGTACATGATAATCATACATAATAATCATAATGATGATGCAGGGAGCCTAGGTTTTTGAATTATCTTCATGAACTAAAACATCCATTGTTTTCCCCCATTGCGTACAGCACATGAGGATAGTAATCGCTGTGATATGTTTTGCCAATGACTGCTATTATTCGGAGGGTATTTATAAGAATAACTTATGCCGCATGGTCCAGTCTTCTGAATATTGCAAGCAATTTATTCACATCAATCTTCGCTTCTGTTTCTACTACGGTGAGGCGATGCGGAGTGAATCCTATCCGAACATACATTTACATCACGCGTTTAATTGTTCATGAATTTATATTCAAACATGGCCTGTCCCTAACACTATTTTATGAAATGATTATATGTTCACCCTCATATGGAGTGGTTACTAATCTGTTAACAAAAGAATGGTACTAAAATTTAGCACTATATTTCCAAGTTACAGATTATAATGTGGCAAAATATTTTATCCCCTGACTAAGTACGAGTCAGGAATATGCGTAATCATTTGTATGTCCCCGCATGGATAAAACACCTTTCTATAGTACATAGATTATTTGCAGATTTCTAAGCATAAATAGTGAGATATTGTTCACAGTGCCTAGAAGTTTTAACATAGGAATATGAAATTGACAGACACTAGTTCTTTACTATGAAGCATGAATCAGGGGTCTGCTCCTACATTGAGAAAATCTCTAGAATGTGTTTCAGACATGAGAGTTGATACTTTACAGTACACATAATATTCATAGATTATAGCACTACTAGTGAGATATAAGTTCATAATGCCTATACAAGATATTAACATATGGATTTGAAATTGTAAGACATAGGAAAAATTACAGCGTGGCGCCCACCTGTGTTTCCTTAGTAAACATCATCCAGCCTGGTTTAAGAGAATTGTAACTAATTCTTAATTAAACATACTGGTCTAGGTAATACATAAATATATCTTAATGATGTAGATAACATACCAATAGCTTGAAGAGAATCATGGTTTTAAAACAAACTACCTTCTCCCCGAAGGGAAAGGTCGACTTTCTTGTCAGTTCTCTTGACTAGAAATGGCCGCTTCAGTCTTTGTTTTCCCCCTCGCCAGGATTGGCCAGATAAGGGAGAGAAAACAAGCCAAACTAAATTTAGCTGTGCCACGGTCAGTCTATCGCTGTTTTATTTTCTCCTACATTAAGTAAGTTACTTAAACAGTAATTGTAAGGGTTTGTTTATTTTTAAGGGAGTCCATAAATAGGAAAGGGTAGGGACGTTTTTATTATACCACACGCCTCCCCAATTTAAGACATTTATTTCTTTCAGAAATTAAATGGTTCAAGATAGTACTCTACAATTTCCGTCTTTACATTGACTCACCTAGTATCCATCCCTTATTAATTTCTTGCATTACTTCCCTATGTTAGATAATCTATCAGGGCCACGTCCATTTTCTTATAGTCACGACAACTGGCATAACCTTAATGGCTTACTTCCCTTTTAGTGAAAAAGTGTAGCACCCTCTCCACTGTTGTCAGCTATTGTTTGAAATATGAGTGGTTATCTGATAATTTGTTACTTTCAAGTACTAGTTTGTCTGCATCAAACCGACTTTTTGAAACAATTGAGATATCATCATTAAGCTTGATTTCTCTCTCATTAGATTATCAATCTTGAGATTATGTTAAAACCGACGGTTAATTCTGCGTCTACTGATAGCATATTAAACTCGCCCGTCTCCCTGTAAGTTAGACGTTTGTTTTAACTATAGATCTGATATTTAAAGGAAGCTAAATATGGTTCCTGTTGTATACATTTTCATCCAACACATCATGTGTTTGGGTATTTAGTCGAGTTATGGGATTTTCCGATCAGTTTTGATAACTACTGATTAGAGTGGTGTCCCTTTCTCTTGCGGGTTTTCCCGGAGAATCTCGTCTAACATGTAAACAAGGTCCAACTTTTCTAGATTTCCGTTCTGAACCGAATATTACGGGGAACATGAATCTATCAGAAATGAAGTAATTCTTAGCTTACTTCTCTTGCTTTCCTTCTAACCTAGATCTATTTTACGCTAGAATCCTTATTAGTAATTCTAACTGATGTGTTTGAGTTTCACTCTGTATTTGTTGCTTTGGTGTTGAATTACGAGCAATTTTGCGTCGCTTGGCGTACATTGATCGTCGTCTGCCTTCCCTCCAGGTTTTTAGACTATTTTCAACTTAGCAACATACATTGTTATGTAGGTTCAGACGTAATGTCTCCTACCATATATAATCAGTTCAGTGAGAAGTTAAAAGCCCCTTTTATGTTTCCTGTGATAGTCTTCCAGACAATCAAGTTGCTGGTTCACTTTCCAGTTATGGATGTGGATTACTAGTCTTAGTAAAATTACTGTTACATCTGTATATCCCTCTCATACTGGCGTCTCCTGAGTTGTGTCCTCAGGATAACAGGTAAGGTACTCTTAATGTTTCTCTCCAGTTTTGTTTTCATCCGTTTAATACGTGGAAACTCTGGATTTATTTAGATTGACTAAGGTCTATCTTTGAACTGTTATATAATTTACTAGCTGGATTCCTGATTGAAATTCCTAATCTAGTACATATCAAGCAATTCTTCAGCTATATGCTCCAATTTGCTTGGTTTTTACACAGCTATATTCCATTTTTCTAGCATGGGTTCACTGTATAAGTTTTAGGCGTTTCCCCTGTCTTCACGTCAAGGAGTTCGTCCTATTTATAAACAGCATCTATTTCAAGAGTTGTTTATTTAATTGTTGCTTTTACTGATTCGTATCAGTTATTTAAGCTAATCTCTGTTAGTCTGGATCTGCTTTCACATATTTAATGCTGGCATATAATCCTAGTCAGAACTGAGATGTAGAAATCTGTTTCGTCTTGCGATTGATTTCTGATTCATCTACCTATTAGTAGACTTCGAGCATTATCTAGAATTTAGTTACTCGGTTAGTTTTAAAGAAAATACAATTGAGTCGCGCGCCTCTATTGTACCACTTATTTTTGCCCTTCTTAATTCTTCCCTTATGAGAATATTAATGTTAGTTAGGCAATTATTGAAATAACTTTACGTAAGCTAATCGCTAACTACAAAGTTGTTTCACTCCTCTTTTTGATGAGGATTTCTCATTGTGAACATTTCACTTAATGAGAATTAAACTGTAAATTTCAAAGTTAAGGAGCCAATATCTGAAATGTTCAGTCTCTGACTAGAGACTGGCACAGATTTTTTCCGGTATCTCCTGAAGTTTATTTGAAATTCCAATTTCTTATGTTAATTCTTTAATTATACCTTTTACATACCTATACGGTCTGTTTCCGCTACCATTAATAATGGAATCGGGGTGGATAATTTAAAGAAATACCTTATATTCTGTTGGGTCAGTAAGTGAGTTGATCAGTTTCACTTACATCACCAGGTGAATATTTTGGTTTTGACCCTCATTAACATATGGGCCATCTGAGTTAGTTATTAATAACTACTCATATCACCGGTGGAGTAGAATAAGTGTCGGTATGGCTTTTCTTCCTAAGTATCCATCATTTATTCACTTTACTTTACTACCGGTGTTGTAGAACATGTTATGTCATATGAAAAAAAGGATTAAATTAGGGTGCCCCTAAATACTGCAAATTCTTACAATATTCCTTCCCTTCCATTAACTATGTCTACATTTTTGCAAGTGGTGGTTTTGGCCTTACCATTAGTTCATTTACTTTAGTTACTGCTATTTTCCCCTGGTTTAATTCATCTCTCAGGTATTATTTAGTGTACTACTGAATCATTTGTTGATTAAATTTTTCCCTTAAAAAAAATTTATTGGATTTTTAACTTATCTGTCCTAATTATCTATACAATTGTCTATCACTCTCTGCTGCCTTGGTAACTTTTCAATATTACATGAATTATACAAGCAGATCAAGCATGAAAATACAATGATAATCAATGACAAAATAATTAATTAACACATGATTCATATGTAGGAACATAAACCTTATGGATACATAATATAGTAGTGTGTTCATGACTACACCACTTTTAAACCATTTAAAGAGAATACCAGAGTAGCATAACCATACCTCAAACATCAAATGGGAATGACTATGAATTCTAAACATTCACTGAATTACCTATCTTATGTGAGTTTACCATCCCAGAGACCTTACTACTGGAGGTTCATTACTGGACTTAGTTTCCCATCAATAAGATATAAAATATGAGTTTTTAAAAAAAAATCTCATACCCAACAACCAACTACCTGATGCATCTGCCAGAATCAAGATATTACCTGTGAACAGTTTTGTACCAAAAAAAAACCTATATTTATCTGAGCCATTATGGGTTCATATAACACTTGACTCAGCTCATACTAATGTGATTAGGTCTGTTACTAACACTATAACATTCTGAAGTGACTTGGTTTACCTGCGAGAGGTTTTCCCTGAATTCATATACTCACAATAATACACCAATTGTGATGTTTACCATGAGTTTTAAATTCACGGACTACTCCACTACTAGGTGAAGTCCGTACCGGGCGGGACCACACATGTGGGATGTGGATTTTAATTCCTGAGAATGATTCGTTAAAATGTCTAGGGGGTTTTATTGATTCTCTGTCACTGGTAAGAATGCAGGGTGATCCGGGATATTTACCACAAATCCCAGGAGGAAAGAGTTCCATCCTTGAAACAATGGCATCTGTGTGTAGGTTTCCCTTCCCACTTCATCACCCTTAAATTAACTATAGATGCTAGAAGGATATTGATTGCTCACAACATATAAACAACCACTTGTTGGACACCACATTTACTTGATGTACACAACACTTTTGGACAAACAGTTCAGGTATTAACTCAAGATCTGCAGTTACATATATATATATAGGTGTAATAAACACTATGCATTTTCAGACAGGCATGGGAATGATATGCAGTATTACAACATAGTACCCAGTGACCCCAGAAAAAAACAAGGTTATTACAAACAACATAACAACCACAAATTGGGTCTACTTTCATTTTCCCTCATGATTAAGGCAAATAAAGATATTAAATAGAACCCAAAATAACATGTTTCTGACACCTTTTACCATTCTCTCATTGTTAAAAATAATGAGTTGGTGTCAAAATACTATACCATCTATATACCATTGGAAAAAAAACTACTGACCTGTTACCTTCAGAAAACAAAAACCAACATATAAACAGCATTTTGTACTAATTAAATTAATTAATCGAGTCTATCTCCTGGTGTGCGGTTATGGGTCCACCTTTGCTGTCGATTAGATCCTTTTCCCCATTATCTGGGTACCGAATTAATGCACTCAGTTATGTTCTTACTATTTAGTCACTGGTAATTGGCTGGTGCAAATCATACTTTATAATAGAAATTACACACAATCACAAATCCCTCCGCGGGCTAGAATATTCGAGTACTCTGTTGCAGTAGGCTCGGTGTCTTTTTTTGAAATTTGGGGCCTCAGGTTGGTCTAACTTTCCGGAATTTCCACTTAAGCTCTGCAGAAGGTACTTTACCATCTCACCATACATGGTGCCAAGTAGACGTCCATTCAGCTTCTCTGCTTTTAATATCAGAATCCCAAGTAGTTCAACAAAGATTTTACACCCACCAAGTCGCGAGTCTATAACCCATGGCATTTAGGTTGACATTGGACCAGCAAAGAGTTAGTCGTTGTTATCTAGTCCAGTGTAGAACTTTATATGACTGAGAGGCATCTCATGGTAGTATCTGTGACTAGGGCCACAATTGATCTATACCTACATATATGCACAGATGAATGAATCCAGCACAGTAACAGGTTTGCAAACAATTGGATGATTCCTCTTGTTGCTGATGTAGAGACATTTAGTTGCTTTCATATGGTCTTTTATCTGATGGTGTTCAGGGTTTGGAACCTTGAGGTAATCTGGTTTCGTAGTTATGTTTCAGATGATATTCAGTTTGTACCTTGGTTGTATTGGCTTATGTGGTTCAGTGTCTTCTCCCATTTTGAGTTGGTGTTCATAGCTAGAACTTGGGGTTGCATGGCTGAAACCTTATGTTTGCCTTTTGCAGCTGTGAGATGTTCTTTCGAAGACTTATCCATTGTGGATATTAACTTGGTAATCCAACCAACAGTTGAAGGGCTTTCACTGTTGCTAGTTTTAGTAACTTGTAGGATTGTCCCATAGTTTCACTGATTTTGCTGAGTGATAAGGCTTATAGGTGATACTTCTCAGACGTAAAGCAGACGATACACTGTTGTCCGTTACTCTGTTGATCTTCATCTTTGTAGATTATTAGATCTTGAAGTCCACATGTGGGATGTTCCTACTAAAATAGGACTTAATCACTCACCCCGTCAGTTGTCTTCTAATTTATCTGTTGCTCGCTATGGAGCTATTGAGCGCCGCAGTAAACATTGAGGTATGGCTAGATCCAGACTATGGTTTGGACATTCACTTTATGGCTGTTTACCCAGGATCCAGTGTTAGTGATATAGTCCCACCAAATTCAACCACCACCTGCTTCTCTTCTATAGAAAAGGGATGACAAGAATACAACACTAGCATTAACCTACTGTGTTATGGTAAAAGGTTTACAACACAATTACAAACACAAATACAAAACACCAAGGGGAGAAGGGGAAAGGAGTGGGTGTCCATGTTCCACTGTCCCTCATTGCTGAGTAGAGCCATTCTGACTCTT
Source organism: Cepaea nemoralis (assembly GCA_014155875.1). NCBI lineage: Eukaryota > Metazoa > Mollusca > Gastropoda > Stylommatophora > Helicidae > Cepaea > Cepaea nemoralis. Next base: position 352,726 of record JACEFZ010026849.1, on the reverse strand, counting down.
CATAGTGAGTAAGGTATTTTCTCACTTATATTTTGTTCTGTTGTTACTGGGACTATTGGATGGGTGAAGTCATTCTGTCCATCCAACATGTTGATATTGTCTCTCTCATTACTTGAAGAGAATAGCCTATACAGAATCCCTGTGGTTTCTAATGCCGCGTCTTCATTTCGGCACTATAATCATCACTAGGTCAAGACTATTCACCATTGGCTTTTTAAGTACTGACATACACATGAATTCTTCTATCAACATCCTCATATCCCAAGGTGCAACATTAAAATGTATATTCCCACAGTAAAAAGTAACAATCAGAACAGAGAAAATTCTCATACCAAAAAAAAACATACATGTACATTTCTCTGATATTAAGTACATGATAATCATACATAATAATCATAATGATGATGCAGGGAGCCTAGGTTTTTGAATTATCTTCATGAACTAAAACATCCATTGTTTTCCCCCACTTGCGTACAGCACATGAGGATAGTAATCGCTGTGATATGTTTTGCCAATGACTGCTATTATTCGGAGGGTATTTATAAGAATAACTTATGCCGCATGGTCCAGTCTTCTGAATATTGCAAGCAATTTATTCACATCAATCTTCGCTTCTGTTTCTACTACGGTGAGGCGATGCGGAGTGAATCCTATCCGAACATACATTTACATCACGCGTTTAATTGTTCATGAATTTATATTCAAACATGGCCTGTCCCTAACACTATTTTATGAAATGATTATATGTTCACCCTCATATGGAGTGGTTACTAATCTGTTAACAAAAGAATGGTACTAAAATTTAGCACTATATTTCCAAGTTACAGATTATAATGTGGCAAAATATTTTATCCCCTGACTAAGTACGAGTCAGGAATATGCGTAATCATTTGTATGTCCCCGCATGGATAAAACACCTTTCTATAGTACATAGATTATTTGCAGATTTCTAAGCATAAATAGTGAGATATTGTTCACAGTGCCTAGAAGTTTTAACATAGGAATATGAAATTGACAGACACTAGTTCTTTACTATGAAGCATGAATCAGGGGTCTGCTCCTACATTGAGAAAATCTCTAGAATGTGTTTCAGACATGAGAGTTGATACTTTACAGTACACATAATATTCATAGATTATAGCACTACTAGTGAGATATAAGTTCATAATGCCTATACAAGATATTAACATATGGATTTGAAATTGTAAGACATAGGAAAAATTACAGCGTGGCGCCCACCTGTGTTTCCTTAGTAAACATCATCCAGCCTGGTTTAAGAGAATTGTAACTAATTCTTAATTAAACATACTGGTCTAGGTAATACATAAATATATCTTAATGATGTAGATAACATACCAATAGCTTGAAGAGAATCATGGTTTTAAAACAAACTACCTTCTCCCCGAAGGGAAAGGTCGACTTTCTTGTCAGTTCTCTTGACTAGAAATGGCCGCTTCAGTCTTTGTTTTCCCCCTCGCCAGGATTGGCCAGATAAGGGAGAGAAAACAAGCCAAACTAAATTTAGCTGTGCCACGGTCAGTCTATCGCTGTTTTATTTTCTCCTACATTAAGTAAGTTACTTAAACAGTAATTGTAAGGGTTTGTTTATTTTTAAGGGAGTCCATAAATAGGAAAGGGTAGGGACGTTTTTATTATACCACACGCCTCCCCAATTTAAGACATTTATTTCTTTCAGAAATTAAATGGTTCAAGATAGTACTCTACAATTTCCGTCTTTACATTGACTCACCTAGTATCCATCCCTTATTAATTTCTTGCATTACTTCCCTATGTTAGATAATCTATCAGGGCCACGTCCATTTTCTTATAGTCACGACAACTGGCATAACCTTAATGGCTTACTTCCCTTTTAGTGAAAAAGTGTAGCACCCTCTCCACTGTTGTCAGCTATTGTTTGAAATATGAGTGGTTATCTGATAATTTGTTACTTTCAAGTACTAGTTTGTCTGCATCAAACCGACTTTTTGAAACAATTGAGATATCATCATTAAGCTTGATTTCTCTCTCATTAGATTATCAATCTTGAGATTATGTTAAAACCGACGGTTAATTCTGCGTCTACTGATAGCATATTAAACTCGCCCGTCTCCCTGTAAGTTAGACGTTTGTTTTAACTATAGATCTGATATTTAAAGGAAGCTAAATATGGTTCCTGTTGTATACATTTTCATCCAACACATCATGTGTTTGGGTATTTAGTCGAGTTATGGGATTTTCCGATCAGTTTTGATAACTACTGATTAGAGTGGTGTCCCTTTCTCTTGCGGGTTTTCCCGGAGAATCTCGTCTAACATGTAAACAAGGTCCAACTTTTCTAGATTTCCGCTCTGAACCGAATATTACGGGGAACATGAATCTATCAGAAATGAAGTAATTCTTAGCTTACTTCTCTGCTTTTCCTTCTAACCTAGATCTATTTTACGCTAGAATCCTTATTAGTAATTCTAACTGATGTGTTTGAGTTTCACTCTGTATTTGTTGCTTTGGTGTTGAATTACGAGCAATTTTGCGTCGCTTGGCGTACATTGATCGTCGTCTGCCTTCCCTCCAGGTTTTTAGACTATTTTCAACTTAGCAACATACATTGTTATGTAGGTTCAGACGTAATTGTCTCCTACCATATATAATCAGTTCAGTGAGAAGTTAAAAGCCCCTTTTATGTTTCCTGTGATAGTCTTCCAGACAATCAAGTTGCTGGTTCACTTTCCAGTTATGGATGTGGATTACTAGTCTTAGTAAAATTACTGTTACATCTGTATATCCCTCTCATACTGGCGTCTCCTGAGTTGTGTCCTCAGGATAACAGGTAAGGTACTCTTAATGTTTCTCTCCAGTTTTGTTTTCATCCGTTTAATACGTGGAAACTCTGGATTTATTTAGATTGACTAAGGTCTATCTTTGAACTGTTATATAATTTACTAGCTGGATTCCTGATTGAAATTCCTAATCTAGTACATATCAAGCAATTCTTCAGCTATATGCTCCAATTTGCTTGGTTTTTACACAGCTATATTCCATTTTTCTAGCATGGGTTCACTGTATAAGTTTTAGGCGTTTCCTCTGTCTTTACGTCAAGGAGTTCGTCCTATTTATAAACAGCATCTATTTCAAGAGTTGTTTATTTAATTGTTGCTTTTACTGATTCGTATCAGTTATTTAAGCTAATCTCTGTTAGTCTGGATCTGCTTTCACATATTTAATGCTGGCATATAATCCTAGTCAGAACTGAGATGTAGAAATCTGTTTCGTCTTGCGATTGATTTCTGATTCATCTACCTATTAGTAGACTTCGAGCATTATCTAGAATTTAGTTACTCGGTTAGTTTTAAAGAAAATACAATTGAGTCGTGCGCCTCTATTGTACCACTTATTTTTGCCCTTTTAATTCTTCCCTTATGAGAATATTAATGTTAGTTAGGCAATTATTGAAATAACTTTACGTAAGCTAATCGCTAACTAAAAAGTTGTTTCATCTCCTCTTTTGATGAGGACTTCTCATAGTGAACATTTCACTTAATGAGAATTAAACTGTAAATTTCAAAGTTAAGGAGCCAATATCTGAAATGTTCAGTCTCTGACTAGAGACTGGCACAGATTTTTTCCGGTATCTCCTGAAGTTTATTTGAAATTCCAATTTCTTAATGTTAATTCTTTAATTATACCTTTTACATACCTATACGGTCTGTTTCCGCTACCATTAATAATGGAATCGGGGTGGATAATTTAAAGAAATACCTTATATTCTGTTGGGTCAGTAAGTGAGTTGATCAGTTTCACTTACATCACCAGGTGAATATTTTGGTTTTGACCCTCATTAACATATGGGCCATCTGAGTTAGTTATTAATAACTACTCATATCACCGGTGGAGTAGAATAAGTGTCGGTATGGCTTTTCTTCCTAAGTATCCATCATTTATTCACTTTACTTTACTACCGGTGTTGTAGAACATGTTATGTCATATGAAAAAAAAGGATTAAATTAGGGTGCCCCTAAATACTGCAAATTCTTACAATATTCCTTCCCTTCCATTAACTATGTCTACATTTTTGCAAGTGGTGGTTTTGGCCTTACCATTAGTTCATTTACTTTAGTTACTGCTATTTTCCCCTGGTTTAATTCATCTCTCAGGTATTATTTAGTGTACTACTGAATCATTTGTTGATTAAATTTTTCCCTTAAAAAAAATTTATTGGATTTTTAACTTATCTGTCCTAATTATCTATAAAATTGTCTATCACTCTCTGCTGCCTTGGTAACTTTTCAATATTACATGAATTATACAAGCAGATCAAGCATGAAAATACAATGATAATCAATGACAAAATAATTAATTAACACATGATTCATATGTAGGAACATAAACCTTATGGATACATAATATAGTAGTGTGTTCATGACTACACCACTTTTAAACCATTTAAAGAGAATATCAGAGTAGCAGAACCATACCTCAAACATCAAATGGGAATGACTATGAATTCTAAACATTCACTGAATTACCTATCTTATGTGAGTTTACCATCCCAGAGACCTTACTACTGGAGGTTCATTACTGGACTTAGTTTCCCATCAATAAGATATAAAATATGAGTTTTTAAAAAAAAATCTCATACCCAACAACCAACTACCTGATGCATCTGCCAGAATCAAGATATTACCTGTGAACAGTTTTGTACCAAAAAAAAACCTATATTTATCTGAGCCATTATGGGTTCATATAACACTTGACTCAGCTCATACTAATGAGTGATTAGGTCTGTTACTAACACTATAACATTCTGAAGTGACTTGGTTTACCTGCGAGAGGTTTTCCCTGAATTCATATACTCACAATAATACACCAATTGTGATGTTTACCATGAGTTTTAAATTCACGGACTACTCCACTACTAGGTGAAGTCCGTACCGGGCGGGACCACACATGTGGGATGTGGATTTTAATTCCTGAGAATGGTTCGTTAAAATGTCTAGGGGGTTTTATTGATTCTCTGTCACTGGTAAGAATGCAGGGTGATCCGGGATATTTACCACAAATCCCAGGAGGAAAGAGTTCCATCCTTGAAACAATGGCATCTGTGTGTAGGTTTCCCTTCCCACTTCATCACCCTTAAATTAACTATAGATGCTAGAAGGATATTGATTGCTCACAACATATAAACAACCACTTGTTGGACACCACATTTACTTGATGTACACAACACTTTTGGACAAACAGTTCAGGTATTAACTCAAGATCTGCAGTTACATATATATATATAGGTGTAATAAACACTATGCATTTTCAGACAGGCATGGGAATGATATGCAGTATTACAACATAGTACCCAGTGACCCCAGAAAAAAAACAAGGTTATTACAAACAACATAACAACCACAAATTGGGTCTACTTTCATTTTCCCTCATGATTAAGGCAAATAAAGATATTAAATAGAACCCAAAATAACATGTTTCTGACACCTTTTACCATTCTCTCATTGTTAAAAATAATGAGTTGGTGTCAAAATACTATACCATCTATATACCATTGGAAAAAAAAACTACTGACCTGTTACCTTCAGAAAACAAAAACCAACATATAAACAGCAGTTTGTACTAATTAAATTAATTAATCGAGTCTATCTCCTGGTGTGCAGTTATGGGTCCACCTTTGCTGTCGATTAGATCCTTTTCCCCATTATCTGGGTACCGAATTAATGCACTCAGTTATGTTCTTACTATTTAGTCACTGGTAATTGGCTGGTGCAAATCATACTTTATAATAGAAATTACACACAATCACAAATCCCTCCGCGGGCTAGAATATTCGAGTACTCTGTTGCAGTAGGCTCGGTGTCTTTTTTTGAAATTTGGGGCCTCAGGTTGGTCTAACTTTCCGGAATTTCCACTTAAGCTCTGCAGAAGGTACTTTACCATCTCACCATACATGGTGCCAAGTAGACGTCCATTCAGCTTCTCTGCTTTTAATATCAGAATCCCAAGTAGTTCAACAAAGATTTTACACCCACCAAGTCGCGAGTCTATAACCCATGGCATTTAGGTTGACATTGGACCAGCAAAGAGTTAGTCGTTGTTATCTAGTCCAGTGTAGAACTTTATATGACTGAGAGGCATCTCATGGTAGTATCTGTGACTAGGGCCACAATTGATCTATACCTACATATATGCACAGATGAATGAATCCAGCACAGTAACAGGTTTGCAAACAATTGGATGATTCCTCTTGTTGCTGATGTAGAGACATTTAGCTGCTTTCATATGGTCTTTTATCTGATGGTGTTCAGGGTTTGGAACCTTGAGGTAATCTGGTTTCGTAGTTATGTTTCAGATGATATTCAGTTTGTACCTTGGTTGTATTGGCTTATGTGGTTCAGTGTCTTCTCCCATTTTGAGTTGGTGTTCATAGCTAGAACTTGGGGTTGCATGGCTGAAACCTTATGTTTGCCTTTTGCAGCTGTGAGATGTTCTTTCGAAGACTTATCCATTGTGGATATTAACTTGGTAATCCAACCAACAGTTGAAGGGCTTTCACTGTTGCTAGTTTTAGTAACTTGTAGGATTGTCCCATAGTTTCACTGATTTTGCTGAGTGATAAGGCTTATAGGTGATACTTCTCAGACGTAAAGCAGACGATACACTGTTGTCCGTTACTCTGTTGATCTTCATCTTTGTAGATTATTAGATCTTGAAGTCCACATGTGGGATGTTCCTACTAAAATAGGACTTAATCACTCACCCCGTCAGTTGTCTTCTAATTTATCTGTTGCTCGCTATGGAGCTATTGAGCGCCGCAGTAAACATTGAGGTATGGCTAGATCCAGACTATGGTTTGGACATTCACTTTATGGCTGTTTACCCAGGATCCAGTGTTAGTGATATAGTCCCACCAAATTCAACCACCACCTGCTTCTCTTCTATAGAAAAGGGATGACAAGAATACAACACTAGCATTAACCTACTGTGTTATGGTAAAAGGTTTACAACACAATTACAAACACAAATACAAAACACCAAGGGGAGAAGGGGAAAGGAGTGGGTGTCCATGTTCCACTGTCCCTCATTGCTGAGTAGAGCCATTCTGACTCTTCATAGTGAGTAAGGTATTTTCTCACTTATATTTTGTTCTGTTGTTACTGGGACTATTGGATGGGTGAAGTCATTCTGTCCATCCAACATGTTGATATTGTCTCTCTCATTACTTGAAGAGAATAGCCTATACAGAATCCCTGTGGTTTCTAATGCCGCGTCTTCATTTCGGCACTATAATCATCATTAGGTCAAGACTATTCACCATTGGCTTTTAAGTACTGACATACACATGAATTCTTACTATCAACATCCTCATAGTCCCAAGGTGCAACATTAAAATGTATATTCCCACAGTAAAAAGTAACAATCAGAACAGAGAAAATTCTCATACCAAAAAAAAACATACATGTACATTTCTCTGATATTAAGTACATGATAATCATACATAATAATCATAATGATGATGCAGGGAGCCTAGGTTTTTGAATTATCTTCATGAACTAAAACATCCATTGTTTTCCCCCATTGCGTACAGCACATGAGGATAGTAATCGCTGTGATATGTTTTGCCAATGACTGCTATTATTCGGAGGGTATTTATAAGAATAACTTATGCCGCATGGTCCAGTCTTCTGAATATTGCAAGCAATTTATTCACATCAATCTTCGCTTCTGTTTCTACTACGGTGAGGCGATGCGGAGTGAATCCTATCCGAACATACATTTACATCACGCGTTTAATTGTTCATGAATTTATATTCAAACATGGCCTGTCCCTAACACTATTTTATGAAATGATTATATGTTCACCCTCATATGGAGTGGTTACTAATCTGTTAACAAAAGAATGGTACTAAAATTTAGCACTATATTTCCAAGTTACAGATTATAATGTGGCAAAATATTTTATCCCCTGACTAAGTACGAGTCAGGAATATGCGTAATCATTTGTATGTCCCCGCATGGATAAAACACCTTTCTATAGTACATAGATTATTTGCAGATTTCTAAGCATAAATAGTGAGATATTGTTCACAGTGCCTAGAAGTTTTAACATAGGAATATGAAATTGACAGACACTAGTTCTTTACTATGAAGCATGAATCAGGGGTCTGCTCCTACATTGAGAAAATCTCTAGAATGTGTTTCAGACATGAGAGTTGATACTTTACAGTACACATAATATTCATAGATTATAGCACTACTAGTGAGATATAAGTTCATAATGCCTATACAAGATATTAACATATGGATTTGAAATTGTAAGACATAGGAAAAATTACAGCGTGGCGCCCACCTGTGTTTCCTTAGTAAACATCATCCAGCCTGGTTTAAGAGAATTGTAACTAATTCTTAATTAAACATACTGGTCTAGGTAATACATAAATATATCTTAATGATGTAGATAACATACCAATAGCTTGAAGAGAATCATGGTTTTAAAACAAACTACCTTCTCCCCGAAGGGAAAGGTCGACTTTCTTGTCAGTTCTCTTGACTAGAAATGGCCGCTTCAGTCTTTGTTTTCCCCCTCGCCAGGATTGGCCAGATAAGGGAGAGAAAACAAGCCAAACTAAATTTAGCTGTGCCACGGTCAGTCTATCGCTGTTTTATTTTCTCCTACATTAAGTAAGTTACTTAAACAGTAATTGTAAGGGTTTGTTTATTTTTAAGGGAGTCCATAAATAGGAAAGGGTAGGGACGTTTTTATTATACCACAACCCTCTACCCCAGAAGTTTGAGAGCGAGCGCTCTTATCCATTCGACTTCAATTTTCTTCCCTTTATGGGTTTTATTAGATTGTTATGTCACAGGCAACACTTGATCTCCAAATTCAGCCCAGGCTTTGTGCTATGGAGAGGTATAACTCCATTTTACAAACTATCGTCTGTCAAGACGGCAAGGTGCCAGTCATATGTCATGTGCAACACCTGATCTCCATATTCAGCCCAGGCTTTATGTTATGGAGAGGTACAACGCCATTTTACAAACTATCGTCTGTCAAGACGGCAGGAAATCAATTGTGGAACCCGTTGAGGCGGCTGAGACAGTTACACAAATAAATACACATAGTATTGTTTGGCTCTCACAGAAGGAGAAGAAGGAAGTAGAGACTAGGAGGGCGCACTAGACAACATAAAATTTGAAAGCTATAGTTACCGACCGGGATTCGAACCCATCACCTCCGAATGGCGGCAGCGCCTCTCTGCTGGAACTAAGTGTATTTCGACGCATACCATCTTAGTCAAGACGGCAAGGTGACAGTCAGTCATGTTACGTGATCTGACCAAAGTACCTTGTCTGTCTCATTCTTAGTCGTTTGCGAGAACCAAGTGATTACTGTGAATCTACATCCCCGGTCAGACTGCGAGAACAGCAAGTTAAAAGATGTGTAGCCAAACAAGAACACTAAGCAGGAAGCTGAGCTCTTATGTACTGCATAGTTCGAAGTGCAATAAGAATGATCTGTTAACTAACAAGCTAACTATTGTTATTTCCTTCTAGAAGCACCGTTTTTATATTGTATTATTGTACATTGTTCTAGAACTTCCTTATTTTTTTTTTTTTTTCGGTCCAAGAACCACATCCCCAGTATTCTGAAGACCCACTTTTCAAAAGTCTAAATTTTTATCAATGTAAAAGAAATATGTTAAACTGCGGTAAAAGTAAAGCTGTGGAAATATAAACAATTAAAAAGTATGAAGTGTAGGTTAGCTTTACAAAAGTACAATTGCAAAAAAAACCAAAAAAACTAGGAAGTTGCGGCAACAATCCTTCATCAACAAACCTATAAAAAAAAAAACCAAAACAAAAAACAAAACAAAACAAACAAACCACAATGCAAAACGAAGATAAAACTGACACTGAATTAACTACAATCAGGCATAATAAAAGTATACAACTATGTGAAATAAAAATAAGCATGCAGAATGAAATGAAATGTATTTTAACTCCATGCTAGTGTTAACTAGCTGGAGAATAGTGATTGACAGACATGACACACAAAACTTTCCTCAAAGCACATGTTCCTCATGCGGTGAGACTGTTGTCTTTTGGAGGCAACAGGTTGAGGTCTTTTTATAGCTTTCAATTTTTATTGACCAGTGTCTGATCTCTACTTCTTTCCTATACTTCTGTCAGTACTTGTGATTTTATTTCTCACAATGATACTATTACTCACTGACTGAGGTTGATAATACTGATAATACTGTTACATTCATTGTATGATGTATGCTGGTGTTTATGTAAAAATATTGTGTATAATGGTAATAATAATTGCATTGATCCACATACATATTGTTTTGTCTTCAATAGCTGGCAGCAGAAACCATGACAGGAGCAGAACTGTTGAAGATGGATGAGGAGGATTTCAGTAAGAGCATCCAGGAAATGGCAATCAAGGTCATACTGCTATTTGTATGAAATTTGGCAGTTTTTGTTGTGTCTTGTTTTGTATTATATTCAATCATTATTTGTTAATTTGCATCATATCATATCTTTTAATTAGGTCAGTATGGTCGAATGGGTAAGAACGAGTGTTCTTAAACATCCATTGTGCTGATGCCGAGGTAAACGGTTCAACCCTTACACTGGACAGTTGGACTAAAAGATTAACCTATGGTCCTTGACTTGGGGACATAAATTACAAGTACTTCTGAAGTCAGAGTGGGATCGCCTGATGGCGAGGGACACTATTAATAGGGAAAGCTAATCCACACGCAAAATTCAGCCCATCACTACTATAAATAGTGTGTATGGACTATGACTGAGTCCAAAGCAAGCAAGCACAAAAAAAAATATCTGTTAATTTGACATGCTTTTTATCTCTGGAAGGCAAGAATGAAATGTTCTGTATAACTTGAGTTTGTGTGGGTTTTCGCCTTTTGTTGCTAACTATTGATTAGTCTCTTCTAACAATAATTCTTCTTGTTCTTAAACAGGCTGATAGTAGTTCATGGTCAGGCCTTTTACAGCCTTGCTCAAATTGTCTCCCCCCACCCCCCCCTTCTTTTACTTCTACTTTCCATAGAGCTTAAGGCTGCGCCACCTAGAGTGCTTCCTAGCCAGGTTTTAGACACATCAGCAGCCTGCTACTTCAGATGTCAAACTTAATATATTTAAAGAGAGCAGCTGTCAACTTGATGTTGGTGACAACTCTATAGAGTATCCTCAAATCCTTCTGGTGTAGCTTTTCTTCTGCTTATGTTGCATAAGAGTTGTCCATGTCTCTACTAACAAGTATAAATATGCCCGAGTAAAAGATGTGTTCCTCGACCAACCTCGCTTCATCTTGTCTATGATTTTGCTTTATAAAACCTTTATAACTTAGAATATGACAACGCCCTAAATGTCTTTGTTTCTGTATTGTTTTGATTAGTTTTCTGTATTCTGTAAATATTTTCCAGGATATTATTATCTACTTCTATTCAATCGAATGGTATTTATGTTCTCCTATCTTGAATTATTCCATTTGTCATCTTTTAAAAAAAAATTATTGGTCCATGTCTGAGAATTTAATTTTAGGCAAAAGAATTTTACCCATGTATGAAAAGTATCAGGAATGAAAAAAAAACCCAAAAGACTGGCTTTGTCTCCAAGATCAACGCAGCCTAAAATGGGCACCAGGAAATATTCTGGCATGTAAAAGTAACTGGCATGATATTGACTACATTACCCGCCGTGTGATGGGTCTATAAAAATATGGGGCTAGCACCTTGTACCTAAATACACCTTGAAGTGCATGGAAAAGGGTTCTGTACTTTATGAAAAATACAGTTTTTACACTGTTAGTTGTCTTTCCATGGTTTCTAATTATTTTGGGTTCTGGAGAAATGAATCTATTATATTGTTCTCATGGTTTATAATTATGACATTCTTTTGAAGAATTAGTCAACCAACTTTACTTTCTTGGTTTATAATTATTACACTGTCAAAAAATTTAATTCATTAGTTTTCTGTATCTGGTTTATCTTCTTCTTTGCGTTCATCCGGAGTGATTTTTTCAGATGTGATTGCGGTGTGTCTGGTTAGGCACCCTCGGGTCGAAACCCTCAGGCCAACACATCCGACTTTTAGCGTGCATTTTTGGCCAGGTTAGCAATCCTGGGAGACTCTCACTTTTGTGGTACCGTCCACATCTCAGCTGGTCTAGTTGGAACAGTCGAAGACTACACGGTCATCCCTCAAGTGAAGGCAGGGACAGTCCATAGCATTTTCCGCCATCCTGGGTGGCTTCCATAATTGCAGAGCCGGCACATAACGCTCTGGTGCTGGGTTTACCGAGGGAATCGTCACGTCCTGCTCATGGCTGTTTTAATTCCTCACTTCAATATATTGGGCATTTCGCTCGCCCTGGGCCGTTCCTGCACAAACCAGTCAGCTCTGCGGTTGGTTTCCACTAAGCGAGTTTTCGGACATGTGCTTGTCCCTGTACCCATCAGAGCATTTCCAGGCACGGCGGACATTCGGAGAACTACATAGTCAGAGCTGTTCCGAACAAGAGCGGCATTCGGAAACTAGGTAGTCAGAGCTGTTCCTAGCACGGGAGACATTCGGACGAGACATTTCACTCGGACGTAAATGCGTAGTGTCAATTTTTAGTTTGCCACCCGTAGGACGACACTTCCGACTTCCGGCGGGCATTTTTTAGTGAGGTTAGCCTTCCTCTGGTATCTGGTTTATGATTATTACACTATCTCAAAGTATGAATCCTTCAATTAATTTGTAATGACTTATAATTCTTATAATCTCTTGAAAAATTAATCCATTACCTTTCAAGATAATAATAGAATTCAACATTCTGTTGTTACCTTATATCCTAACTAGCTGTATTTTAAAGTAATAAATAGTTGGATATGAAGAATCTAAACCAGTAAAATTATTGTGGGGGAGGGGGCGGAGAAGACATGAATGTAACAACTTGAATAGAGTGGGTTTATGTAGCAACTGTCAGAGATGAGGAATTCACACATGTATATTATCTATATTTTTATTTTGTTTGTTTGTTCTCATATCCTTTACAGGACATCGCTGTCAACATCAACATCTTTCAGCTGATTGTTGATTTCTTGGCAAGATTACGCTCAGTAGTTTGCTGTTGTTTTCTGAGCGGCCGGTTCACATACCCTGTAAGTTACCGACGCGGATAGAACCACTACCAATTCTCATGAACGTCACATTACTCACAAGGGTATACGAGATTACGGAGAAAATCATGTAACCCCTAGACCAGGGAGACCGGCCATATTATCTATATAGTAACCAGTAAATAGTTTGTATGAAGAAGCTAAACTAGTAACATTCTGGGATGTAAGAACTCGAATAGAGTGGTTAAATGTAGCAACTGTTTGGGAGAGGAGTTCACAAATAAGTATTATGTATCTGAAAAAAAATTTTTTTTTTGCATATCCTTTACAGGTCGTCACAGTCACCCCGAGCATTTTTTGGCTGTGATCTCTTGGCAAGTTTACATTCAGTAGTTTGCCATTACTTTCTGAACGACCGGCACTCATACCATTTTATAAAAACCAATGCAAGGCAGCCTGCTACCAAATCACCCACAGCTGTGCTTGCTTGTGTTCGCTGGCTGTGATCTCCAACGTGAATTCTTGTATGTCGGATGAAGGCACCCACAGCTGTGTTTTGGACGTGGTTTGCGGGATCGCGGAATTATGTATAGAGTTACGAATAAATAGTTGGATATGAAGAAGCTAAACTAGAAGCATTATGGAAAAGAAGAAGTGAATGTAAAAACTCGATTAGAGTGGGTTAAAGTAGCAACTGTCTGAAACAGGAGGCGTTAATAAATGTAAATTATGTATGGAGTAACCAATAAACATTTCATTGCTTGATACCGAAAGAGTTAAAGGAAAATATAGAGGGCAGCAATATGTTATAAATAACGTTCAACAAGAACATGTTCTTTCTGTAAAGGACCTCATGGAAACCATTTCTGGCCTACAAAAAGAGATGGCAAAGGAGCAGGAGAATTTTAACTCACTGAGCACAGAATTGAAGAACTTCAAGGACCGCAACTCTAGGCAGTACAAACAGATCTCTAAAGACATGGTGGCCTCCCAGCATCGTTTGACATTGCTGATGAATCGAAGCATCAAGTGTTTTGCCCAGGTAATTATGCTTCATATACAATTTCGATAGTATAGTGAAGCTTATGCCTTGTACTAGCTATATATGCAGTTTTGAGTGTCAATGCTAATTGCTCTAAACATAATATTTTCGTGTGTGCGCTCACTCGCTTTGAACTCAAGCGTAATCCATATACACTACTTCTAGTATCACTGGATTTAATATTGCGTATAGATTAGTTTTCCCTATTACCATTGTCCCTCGCAATCAGGTTAACCCACTCCGACTTCAGAGGTACTTGTAATTTATGTCCCCAAGTCATGAATGAGAAGTCAACATTTTACTCCAACTGTCTGATTTAGGGGTTGAACCCCTAAAATCGGGATCAGCATGTATTCTTATCCATTTGCAGATCTCCTATTTCTAATCACTAACTGTTACCCCTGTCATTAGGTTGGAGCAAGCTGACAGTAAAATACCAAAACCTTGAAGGAAATATGAACAGCATAGGAGTAATCCTAGCAAGCTTGTATGTGCTGTGCTGATTCTTCACTTGGTTACGTCTTAATAAGGGGAGGAATTGAACTCTATCCTTCATCTCAACAAAATCCATTTATTAGACACCAGCAATGGTGAAAACTACTGTATTGATGGTTGCTTCCTGTATCTAGTGCACAATAGATTTGAACATTGTAAATATGCCTAAAGCTGGGCATTATTGTGGGTTTTCACACATGTTGAATCTAGCAGATATCTTTGTTAAATAAATATATGTGCTGGTTATCAAGAACCTATTATGTTATTAGTAATGTAGTGTAGAAAGTTTACATGTTTTATCCATAAGTCCTTGTTAGAAAACCACCACTGATTAGGTGAATGCAAGCATTAAAGGTGCAAAGAAAGGAATAATTAAATAGTAGGGTTAAAGAATGGACAAACTACATCATTGCTAAACTTCAAAAATTGATGAAATATGGTGCAGTGGAATACCTTGACTATTAACACATTCATAATGTGAATAATGAAGACACAAACGATAGATTGCGGTTTCTTGCCTGGCATATTTCGCTGCATCTCGTCAAGTAGATACTGCAGAAATCGCACAACATAAAGTAATTAGATAAATCCTTCAAACTGAGATATACAGCACATATATTCACATAGTAATTTCCACTGTCTACCACAGTAATTTTAAACTGATTATCATGCCTTTCTGTTTGCACAAATTGGCTTATATAAATTAATGGTCGTGTTTATTTTCATAATTGCATCTGTGTGAGTTAGAGATAAGGCTATGGGATATAAGAAAGAAAGAATGTAAATACAAGGTACAGGTAAAGGTAGACCTATGGCAGACACCGCCATACGTCTGTAAAGTGTTATGCTTTTACATATTCTGGACCATGGCATATTGAGGTGATATGGCCATTTCTCTTCCTGGTCACCTTTCCTTTCCACCACCTTTTCCTAGAATATTCTGAAAATTATCCAGTCTCCATTTTATGAGGCTGGGTCAGCATGTGTGCCTGATCTCTTTAGTAGTGAGATTGAATACCTAGCATTCTGGGATAAGGGTGAAAGACTGGACATCCTGTGTGCAAGTAGTTCACATAAAAAAATACTCCATGACAGTTGGAAACCACAAACAGTCAGATGTAAGACGACAGCAGCAGCAGCAGCAGCAGCAGCATCAAATTGGACCTAAGTTTCTTTCACAGTGCAGAGATGGAAGTGGAAAATAAAAATGATCAATTATGATAAGTATATTGTTTTTACAGTTATCATACTAAAAATAGAGAAACACAACAAATATAAAATGTAGAAATGATAGCTGTCTGAATTAATTAAAACAGTAAACAGCAGGTTGTAAGATAACAGCAGCAGCAACAGAATGCCGTGACATCAAACTGGACCTCCCCCGGGAAGGTTAACCCGGTCAACAAATGCCCGCAGAAGTCGGATGTGTCGGCCTAACGGCGCAAGAACGCAGCTCTGCTGTAAACAGGCACAATGCAGTCACATCCGAAATAAAATAATCCGGATGAATGCAGAAGAAGAAAAAGAAACTGGACCTCAGGTTCTTTCACAGTGCAGAGATGGAAGGTAGAAACTAAACATGACCAATTATAACAATTTTTTCTCCACAGTTAGCAAACTAAAAATAGTGCAATACTACACATATAAAATGTAGAATTAACTGAATTAATTAAACTTATCACCAGCACCCTGCTGTCATTATACATAACAGCTGTTGTAACTGGGTAGTTACTGTACTTGCATGTAGTAAAAGCAGCGGCCATGATCCTGATTATATTACTGCATAGGGCCCTGTTCAGTCACAGTTCAGGATAATGTTCAGAGGAAAATATTTTTCAGAGGAACCTAATGATGCTGTACTCTCTCATCTCTTTAAGCTTAGAGGATTGGATACTTAGCTACTTGCATGTTGCACATGTTAACAATGCCTTGGCAGTTAGGAACTATGAAGAGTAGACCATATAGGCTGTGCCCTGACAAAAAATACCTACCAGAACCGAATATTGATTGCATGCATTGAAGAAGGATAATACAATATAGAAATTAGGGTTGTTTGGGAAAGTGCAAACCAGGAAAGCCCGAGGAACACAGAGAAAAATGTATTTGGAAAGTTTAAACTACAGAGCTAGAAATAATAATATAAGCGACACCAACTTCATCAAAATGTGAAGAAGGGAAAGTCATTATCGCTGATGTCTGCTCCAGAACAATCACACTGAGAAGAAGAAGAAGAAGAAGAAGAAGAAGAAGAAGAAGAAGAAGAAGAAGAAGAAGAAGAAGATTAAACCTGCCATTGCTGTTACATATTTCAGATGTATATATATTTGCAAACTGAGTTTGCTGATTACCTTGAATTTTGCAATGTAAGCATGTGCTTCGTTAGCATAGTTGTGTTCTTAGCAGAATAGTTCTGTTACTGACTGACACCTGGCCGTCTTGACAGATGATAGTTTGTGAAATAGAGTTATACCTCTCTGTAACACACAGCCTGGGCTGAATTTAGAGACCATGTGTTGCCCATGCAGCATGATTCCTCTCTTGGCCTTCCTATTTTACTCCAGAGGACAGGTAACACCAATAATCTGGAACAAGACAAACTGCAGAAGCTGCTGGATCAGCAGAGCAATGCTTCAACTGTCCGCCTGTCAGAGCTTTGATCCAAGACCAGTTGCCAATCAAGGCTGAGGGCCTGGTCTGCCCTCTCTTGTTATTTATTATTTTGTAGCATTTCCTCAAACTCGGGTAAGGCTTATACCCTCCCATTTCCACTTCTGCACCCGAAGCCGTTGGCACATTGTGGGGTGTTGGGTTTGGTCAGCGCTCAGTTATTGACCACTAATGACATATGTGGCTTAGAAGTATGATACACACATTTGTGAGTCTCCATGGTGAAGTGGTCAGGCCGTCTGCTTAGCATTTCCAAAAGTCTTGGGTTCGTTTTCACTCTGTCATTCGGTTCACCAGTGCAATTTTGTTTTGAGGCCACTGGGAGCAGTAGATAGAGTTATTGAGTTCATGCTCTTTGTGGCACTTTCAGCAGGCCTGCTTGCTACACTGCAGAGAGAGAGAGAGAGAGAGAGAGAGAGAGAGAGAGAGAGAGAGAGAGAGAGAGAGAGAGAGAGAGAGAGAGAGAGAGAGAGAGAGAGAGAGAGAGAGAGAGAGAGAGACGGACCAGATGGGATGAAAACCCAATGAAGATGATATTTTTGCCTCCATCCTATGATGCAATAATGTTGTACTAGGATGCAATAATCCTTTTACTATGATGCAATAACAGTTTACTATGATGCTATAGCCTTTTACTGTGATACAATAACTGCATTTGATTGTTAAAAGCACTTATATACTTAAATACAAAATAAACGTTGTGTGCATGATCTTTCAGCTTGCCTGGCTTGCTTCCTTGGCTTACTGAGATTAATCATTTATGTACACATGTATTAAAATTATCACTATATGAGTGACTGTAATCATTACTTTATTTATCTGGATCAGAGTCACTCTCCCGTCATTTGGAGTTGTGATTTCAATTGCACGGAATACTAGTTAACTGTTTATCTGCTCTTAAGCCAGGCTGTGCCCGAAGATGTCATTTGAAAAGCATATGTTGTAATTAGATTTGTCAGTAACTTGCAGTAGTCAATGTAAACAAATATGGCATGAACCAGCTTCTTTTCACTATAACTGTATGGGAATTTTATGAACATGAAACTAACTGCTGCCTGTAGTTGAAGTCATTAACATGAGGGTCTGGATGTGAGATAGGAGGAGGTGGAAGTAGAAGAAGGAGAAACTTTCAGTGAATGGGGAGCCTTCGAGGCCATTAGAGTAACATCAGGAGGACATTTTCAAATTGTTATCCCCGTTTATAGAAGGCAAGGGGAAAGAAGCAGATACTGGAGGATGCATTAGATAACAGACAAACGTTCAGATATTGGTGCACAAGGAATTTGATCCCACAACCTTCAGTTGATGGCAAATCATTGCTGATCGAAGAAGAGGGAACTATAGATGATCTTGCATTGAAGCCACATATCCCTTCAAGAAGATGTCATTTGGAAGTAAAAAATTTGAATTCTGGTGTGCCAATAACTTTCGTCTTTCATATTGTCTTGTGATTTCTAATTCGTTCCCCTTGTCTATGAAAGGTGTAGATAAATGCTTGGTATAATTTGTATATGTCTAAATATAATATGTACAGAACTAGTATAAATGTTTACGGTAATAACAAGTAAAATTAATAGAGAGTTGTTTTCAGAATGAGTTGTTTATATATTTACTTATCTCTGTCATCACATGCTTCTACAACCACCACAATTGCCATACACCCCACACCATATCACTCAAACCATAGTGTGAATATAATTTCTGATGTACGTCTAATGTTTCATTGTCTTATATCCATCACGTTACTTCTGCTACCACCACAATTACCATACGACCCACGACCTATTACCCAAACCATACGAGTAGTATGATTTCTGTTGTACGTCAAATGTTTCATTGTTCTCCATTCATCACGTACTTCTGTTACCACCACAATAACCATACCACTCACACCGCATCACCCAAAACATGCTATGAATACACTTTCTGATGTAGTCTAATGTTTCATTATCCTCCATTCATTAATGCTGCTGCTACCACAACATTTACCACACCACCCACACCATATTACCAACACCATTCCATCAGTATAATTTCAGATGTACTTGAAATGTTTAATTGTCTTTTATTATTAACTGTAACCGCCACAGTTACCACACCACTCACATAATATCACCAAAAGCATACCATCTATACAATTGCTGATGTACTTGTAATGTTTGAATGTCTTCCATTCATAATGAATTGCTGCAACCATACCACTCACACCATATCACCTAAACCATTGGTTCTCAACCGGTGGGGAATTTTTGGGTTTCCAGGGGGAAATTAAGTTATTTCAAGATCGCGTTAATACAAGAACCGATTACTTGATATTGTTTTCCCTTCATACTTTACGGTTCTGTACGTCTCACCCTTCTGAAATCATTTTATAACGTAAGTAGACCCGCAAATCACGTTTTATGTAGACGTCTATACTTGTTTTAGTATGTGCTATTAAATTTAGCTTCCATTATTACATATACTGTGTGTGTGTGTGTGTGGGGGAGGGGGGGGGGAATTTTAGGGAGGAAATACGAAAGGGGGGAATGACGTTCTGAAAATATGGTAGGGGGGGGGGCATGGGCCAAAATAGGTTGAGAACCACTGACCTAAACCATCCCATCAGTACAATTTCTGAAATAATGTTTCATTGTCTTCATTCATTACTTATTACTGCAACCACCATAATTACTATACCACTCACACAATTACCACACCACCCATATCTCCAAAACCATGTCATGAGTAGAATTTATGATCTACTTATAA
Organism: Cepaea nemoralis; assembly: GCA_014155875.1. Taxonomy (NCBI): domain Eukaryota; kingdom Metazoa; phylum Mollusca; class Gastropoda; order Stylommatophora; family Helicidae; genus Cepaea; species Cepaea nemoralis. The sequence goes on along the minus strand of JACEFZ010026849.1, from coordinate 332,635 downwards.
TGTTTCTTTGTTTCTCATCCATCTTGTTGCACCGGTAGATAAAAGGGCCAATGGATACGGTAACTAGATAGTTTTGCTACACAAAGTTTCCTGCTATCACTTTAACTGACATACCAGATAAGAATGGTCCCGTTGATCATATAATGGTTTAAGAGGAATAGAATCTAAAGCATGGGCGTATGGAAACATCTTTAGGTTAACACTTAGTTTGATTTCTTTCCTTTGCACGATTTTCCCCTCATTGAGTTTACTTTGTAGCAACCATTTAGAAACACATTTCCAATCCTCTTTGGTTTGTTTTTCTTCATTATTTTGCATGACTTTACTTACCTAATTCTGTTCATTTCAACATAAGATATTCTCGTAAGATGGACTTGATTTTTTATTTTGAAAAGTTTGTTTAAACTTAGGTATTCTACATCAGAACAGTCCATCTGCAGGGTGGGAACATTGTAGACTTATCGCTAAAGTATGAATAACATTAGTGGAACTGCGGTTAAGCTGTGGAAATGTAGACAATATAAAATTACTCACAGTAATGGAGCTTTACAGAAGTCAGTTACGGAAAACATAGGACATTGCCGCGACTAGCCTTCACCAGCAAACATACACAAAACACAACATGCGAGGGTAAGTTAATAAATAAGTCACAAATGGCTGTAGAAAAATAACTAAAGATGATAACAACTTGAAACCAGTTTATTTTTATACATTGTCCCTTTATTTCTCAACATAATTTCCACCAACATTGATGCACTTATCCCATCGTTTTATCAGTCATCCCAAACCGGCAGCATAGAACTGCGTGCTTTGTTTTCATTGACCTACCATCCCACAGAACTGTGTGACTTACTTATTGACTCACTCTCGTACCGTTTTCTACCCAGCTATGCACCGCTTTACGGGACAAACATATGTCATCATAAACACTGAAAACCCACCTTGGCGGGAGACATGTCGCGAATGACGCCAATGTTGAATGCGAAGTGAAAACGTGGTTTAGGAAACAGAGCACGCCGTTCTATGCAGCCGATTTGGAAGGACTGATAAAACGATGGGATAAGTGCATCAATGTTGGTGGAAATTATGTTGAGAAATAAAGGAACAGTCAATCAATCAATCAATCATGTGCCATGCCGGAAAGCGTGGGCGGTCATGACTCGCCATTTCACTCGATCACCAGCGTCGTGGATCGGCTCAGTGTTCCGGTTTCGTCCATGCCATGTGGCTAAGCCATCCAGGTATTTTCCTCTCGGTCTTCCTCTTGGTCTGTTCCCTTCGATCTTGCCAGTTGTCACTAAGTTCTCCAATCCATTTCTTCTCATAACATGTCCAAAAAATTGTGACTGTCTACGTCTAATTTCTCTAATCAATTTACGATTTTCATTTGTCTCCTGTAGTACTTGGTCGTTGTTTTTTTCTGTCTGTCCATGGTATTCTTTGCATTTTCCCCAGAAATCACATTTCTGCAGCCATCAGATGTTTTTCAGTTTGACTGCACATTGTCCAAGTTTCACATCCATACAAAAGAACAGACTCTGTGTATCCCCTCAACACTCTTTTTTTTCCGTTTCAATTGACATCTTTTTATTGGTCAGAATGTTTTTCATCTTGCTAAAGGCTGCTTTCGCCATGGCGATTCTTGTTCTAATCTCTTCAAGGCATCTCCCATCAGATGTTATGACTGTTCCGAGATAATTGTACCGATTCACTTGTTGAAGAATATTCCCATTTACTTGTATATTACATTGTGGTACTTCGTTCTTCCTAGTGACGACCATAACTTGTGTCTTCTTACAATTTAATTCCAACCCCAGCTGCTCACTGTGTACAACAACTGCGTCTACTAATTGTTGTAGATCTTGTGCATTGTCTGCAATCAATACTTTATCATCTGCATATCTGATGTTATGATTCGTCTAAAGGGACAGTATATCTATAAAAATAAACTGGTTTCATGTTATCATCTTTAGTTATTTGTTTTTACAGCCATTTGTGACTTACTTATTAACTTACCATCGTATAAACAGGAGAAGACATTATAGGATTACATTAAGGCATAATAACGGGATGAGAAGAACTGGAAATATGAAAAAGAAGATGAGAACAATGAACAGAAAATGAAAAAAAAAAGTGCGGCAATTCTGAGATAAGAGCACAATTTTTGTTTTCATTTTTCTGTAGCACATTTCCCCCCAATTTTCTGACCGGCACTCATACCGTTGTATGAGAACTAATGCAAGGCGGTCTGCTTCCAAATCGCCCACAGCTGTATTTCGAACGCGGCATGCGGAATTACGAATTGTATCCTTAGCCTCTTTGCCACAGAGCCGGCGGCAGTACATTCAAAAACATATTATAATATAAACTCGATATATATATATGTATATGGGTTCAACTCTGGTGATCGAGTGAGATGGCAGAACATGACCTCCCATGCTCATCAGCATGTCACATAATGAATAAATGAATGTGTTCAATTTACACATGTTAAATTTAATTAACTTTCAACGTAGGCATCTGTTTGACACATGGCGCCCACTCTGCACTGAAACAGTAACGACAGTGACATAATTAACACATTTAATTAGTGGAAAATGTCAACAGTGACATCATTAGTTCGTTTCTGTAGTGGAATGGTATGACAGTGGCGTGTTTAGCTCATTTCTGTAGTGGAATGGTATGACAGTGGCGTGTTTAGCTCATTTCTGTAGTGGAATGGTATGACAGTGGCGTGTTTAGCTCATTTCTGTAGTGGAATGAAATAACAGTGACGTTTTTAGCTTATATCTTTAGTGGAATGACACGACAGTGAAATATTTAGCTCATTTCTGTAGTGGAATAGTATCAACAGTGACTTTTTAAGCTCATTTATATAGTAGAATAGTATAACAGGGACAATTTTAGCTCATTTCTGTAGTGGACGCATCAACAGTGACGTTATTAGCTCATTTCTGTAGTGATTTCACACTGATGTAATGAACTCATTAATAATTAACTCCGTTAAAACACTTTTTACAAGATAGGATCGACTCTAGTCTCTTTAACTCTTCTCTTAACTGTAACATTAACCTTAAGGTGTATTCACTGTTGTTTATATAGAGGTTAGAAGGTACTGCTTTCACCACTAACTGGGAAAATACCGTGGCTGAATCTAATTTTTCGAAATTAGAAATCCTAAGAATAATACTATTCTCTCTCTCTCTCTCTCTCTCTCTCTCTCTCTCTCTCTCTCTCTCTCTCTCTCTTCTCGCTCTCTCTCTCTCGCTCTCTCTCTCTCTCTCTCTCTCTCTCCCTCTCTCTCTCTCTCTCTCTCTCTCTCTCTCTCTCTCTCCGCCACATTGTTTTTCTTTATCACGTTCTCTCTCTTTATCATTTTCTCACTCTCTCTGTCGCTCTTTGCCTTACTCTCTTTCCCTCCGCCTCTCCTCCTCTCTCTCTCTCTCTCTCTCTCTCTCTCTCTCTCTCTCTCTCTCTCTCTCTCTCTCTGTCCATCTCTATCTCTCTCTCTTCTCTCCTCTCCTTCCACCCACAGTCTCCAGAATCCTTAAAAAGTGTGGTTAGTTATATAGACGAATAGGATTAGTCTACACTATGTGATCTAGTAGTGATTCGTTCTTCGGTATCAGCTGGGCAAGAGTCACACGGATGGAAAAGGGGGGCCTAGCGTGGGGTGGGTAGCGATACAAGTGGGACGAGAGGTGAACGAACGGCAGTATGTTCGTATGACCCTTTACAGCCAAACTTCATTGTGAAGACGGTACCACATTGATTGAAATGTGTGAGTTATCAGCATATAGTTTGTTAAAAGTCCATAGTTACTAATTTATTGCTTTTTAAGTTTATACACCAGTTTATTGTATTTTTAAAGTCACACATTTATTATTAAGTTACCAATGTATTGTTATTTAAGCCACTAAAGTTATATATAAGTTACCAATATTATTTTGGTTCTAAGTAACTAATTTATTATTATGCAATTTCAAAGGCATCAGTGAATTGTTATTTAAGCTCGGCGCCATCCATTTATTTATTGTTCAGAGTACCTCCAGGGTAACTTTTATTGTTATTTAAATTCTGAATAGCTAATATATTGCTGTTTAAAATAAGAATTATTACATTATTTTACATTTTAATTGAATGTTAAATATTTAAGTCCAGAATCGGCATTTTTGTTGTCTAGTTCGGATTAATTAACTGTTGTGCCCCTGTTCCACTACTTTTGTACGCGTTATTCTGTTTCCGTTGTTAATTTATAGTGTATGTGAAAATCTAATACTTTACACTTCTGGAGGTGTATCAGTAGTAGGCCCTATGCTTCGTAGTAAGAGTTATTGTATGAATATGTGGTAGCATGGCCGGCGTTATATGCTTTGTTCTATTTCCGTCGTTAATTTATACTGATTCTAGTATGACTCGTAGTAAGAGTTGTCTGAATACGCGGTATCATGGCCGTGTTGTACTCTTTCTTCTTTTCCCGTAGTTAATTTATACTGACAATAGTATGCCCCGTAGTATGAATTGCCGTCTGAATGCGTGGTAGCATTGTCAGCTTTGTACGCATTGTTCTATTTCCTTTGTCTATTTCCTTTGTCTATTTCCTTTGTTCTATTTCCGTTGTTATTTATACTGATACTAGTATGCCCCGTAGTAAGAGTTGTCGCCTGAATACGCGGTAGCATGACTGGCGTTGTACGCTTTGTTCTATTTCCTTTGTTTTATTTCCGTGGTTAGATTATACAGATAACAGTATGCACTGTAGTAAGATTTGTCTGAATACGTGGTAGCATGGCCGGTCCCCTTACCCGACAACACAGGGGGAAGAAACTCAATCAACGGTTGAGGCAGAATGAAACTGTTTTCAGTTGGGCATAGCTGTGTGGAAGATCGACCTAATCTTGCAAAGTACATGTTAGAAGTGTTTTTTTTTTTTCCCTTTCTGAGAGTAAGGCAACCGAACAAACTACCACATAATGCCGTGCCATGGTGTATGTGAAAGTCTAATACTTTACACCCCTGCAGGTGTATCAACCATAGTATTACCAGTTACTACTACCCCCCCTCCCTGTATCATCTTCTTCTTCCTCCCCCTTCACATATAATCCTCGCTGTTGTTGTTGTTGTTGTTGGTTGTTGTTGTTGTATTACCAGTTACTACCACCACCACCCCCTGAATCATCTTCTTCTCCCCCCTTCACATATAATCCTCGCTGTTGTTGTTGTTGTTGTTGTTGGTTGGTGTTGTTGTATTACCAGTTACTACCACCACCACCCCCTGAATCATCTTCTTCTTCCTCCCCCTTCTCATATAATCCTCGCTGTTGTTGTTGTTGTTGTTGTTGTTGTTGTTGTTGGTGTTCTTCTTCTTCTTCTTCTTCTTCTTCTTCTTCTTCTTCTTCTTCTTCTTCTTCTTCTTCTTCTTCTTCTTCTTCTTCTTCTTCTTCTTCTTCTTCTTCTTCGTCGTCGTTGTCGTCGTCGTCGTCGTCGTCGTCGTCGTCTTCTTCTCCCCCCACCCCCTACGTTTGTAGACTTGTTATGATTGGTTAGATTTTACTGGCAAAGTTTACTACGGGATGAGATAGCCAGCCGCACGCCAACCCTCCATAGTTGCCTCTTTCGCCAACCCTCCTTAGTCATCTCTTACGGCATGTATAATAGGTTTCAGGAATAACATTGTTTGCCTTTCTTACCGTCTCCGGTAACATATGGGCGGGTATTAACCTGACCATCACCATATTGATCACCTGTGATCATTAGTATGCGCAAACAAGGCTAACATTTACATACGGCCTATGGTATGAGATAAGGCGATTAACACGGGTAACTCAAGTGCAAACAATCTTATAGTACACATAGCAGAAACACACCCGCTATCAGATTACAGATTAGCATCATTTATTTAATCACCTTAGGTCAGCATTTACTAGCTAGCCAGGCACTTAACTCATTGAGCAGGTTCACGATGTCTTGATCGTTTTCAAGTACTGTAATTTATATTTATATAGGTTATATAGGGACACAGAGTTGCAACGATCACCGTTAAGTGAGGAAAATGCATTGCCTAAGTCCGATTTTTCGAAATTAGCAACCTGAAATGTATAGACCTAGGGAATTTGTGGAAGTCAACATACATTAAATCTAGCATCAAAATTAGGATGGTTACAAATCTAATGTTAAATTAGTACTGCTGTATGAGTCAGAAACATGGAGAACAATTAAAACAATTACTGATAAATTATAAATATTAACTAACTACTATGCAGAATAGAATGGCTGAAATAGTCTGACAGAATCTGTAGTGCGGAAATTAGGGATAGAGCTTGGCAGATTGCAGCGAATCTCGAGGTTGGGGGAAAATGCGCTGATGCTGGATAGAACAGACATTGAGAAAACCTGTTAATAGTATAACAAGGCAGTCCTTTCTTTTGGAACTTACAGGGCAAACGAAACAGAGGGAGCCATAAAACACAGGGAGAAGAGAATTAGAGACAGATGAGTGATAACAGAAGGACATAGAACAAGCTGCAGAAGATAGCAAAAGATGGACTTGACATGAGGTGGGGCTGTGATTCAAAGGAGGGTAAAGGGAGGGAATGAGGAACCCGAAGAACCACCACAAAGTCCCGTTGCAGGAACGTGCAGTGTGTTTGTGAAGCTTTAGAACCTTCACATGTGATAGACGAGTGCGCGGAGGAATACGTAGCCAGTTTTTCCCTCCCCAGCCAGTCTGTCTCCCCATGTCTCTCTCGCTCTCAGATCTCTGTGTGTCTATCTGTCTGCCTGTCTCTAATGTATCCCATTTCATCCCAACTCGTTCGAAATGTCGCTTGTAATATAGACGAATAATAAGGAAGTAGGGGGTATGGGTGGGGTGGGGTTGAAGGGGAATATCACCACAGGATACTAAAATATACATATACAGACACAACATTATCTTTAACTAAGATAGACGTCTGTGCGTACTTTGAACCAGACACAGGACGCAAATGACAACAATACTTCTATCTACACCCTTAAATTATTGCGTGTACTTGATTTATTGGGAGTCGCTGTAGAGTATAGTAGTGGCTAGTGGTTCGCCTGCCAGTCTGGTGGATATCCGTTCGAATCCGCACCGGGCGGATGTCATAAATTGACCTGGGAGCTACTAAATCGGCCCAGCCTATCATGGGTACCAGAAAGTGTCTTGGGAAGTAAAGTCGGCCGGTGTGATACTGACCACATCACCCACCGAGTGGTCTATAAAATATGGGTGTTGCGCCATATGCCTAGTACGCCTTAAGGCACGCAAAAGGGCCCTTTACTTTACTTAATTACCTGATGTCGTACATGAGTTAAACACAAGTGGAAGGCAAGTGACAACAGTGACATCCCCACGGGCATGAGTTGTGTTGATTAACAATCAGGGCAGGTCTTAACGCGCTAGCCCAGTAGACTCCAGTTATCATCGATTTCTGCTTGAAGGCCACCCTCCAGCCAAGTGTACATTGTTCATAAAACTATACGCTGTCAAAGCCATTACTTGATAATATCAGGTCGTTAAGTTTGTCTTGTCTTCCAACCGGCCCGTGTTTGTCGCTGTTATAGCTGGAAATGTTTCATTTATTCCAGGAGGAATAGTTCAATAACTGATGAGCTTTCCGGAGTCTTATTGCCTGTACAATTTCATTGGATTATGTTTCATTTGCAATGGCAAACTACTGAACGCTACTTGCGTAGTAAAGCACAAACAGCCAGTAGAAGCCTGGGGTGATTGCAACGCCTTGCAAATGACATGTAGCTTAATAAAATGTGTTTAACGTAAGGAGCCGTGGTAGCGCAGTGGTTAGTACGCTTGCTGGTCGATCCGCTGGCAGTGTGTTTGAATCCCCATCGAGGCGGGAATTTGTTTCCATGTACCTGGGTTTCTAGGTCGACCCAGCCTCATATAGGTGCCAGGGACTTTCGTGGGGAGTAAAGGCGGCATGGAGTGATATTCATTACATCACCCATCAAGTGCCCATTGGTCTAAAATATGGTCTAATATATGTATATATAACAGACCATATACCCTAAACTTTCCGTGGCGCAACAAGGGGTGCTGTGTTTATTTTAAAACAACATTGTGCTTACTGTTTGTTTCATGTATACCGGTTTCAAGAATAGCGCGCTCTACACTCAAAGCTTTCAATAATATAAATGATAGTTGCTTTTAGTTAGCATGTTTCTTGTTTCCTTGGTAATACAGTATATATGAGGGGAAGTCATTAAGTAACAGCAGTTTTACTAATAACCGTTTTATGGTAGTGTGAACCAGAAATTGTGTGTGTGTGTGTGTGTGTGTGTGAGAGAGAGAGATAGAGAGATAGATAGATAGAGAGAGAGAGAGAGAGAGAGAGAGAGAGAGAGAGAGAGAGAGAGAGAGAGAGAGAGAGAGAGAGAGAGAGAGAGAGAGAGAGAGAGAGACTGACTGACTTCTCAACATAGTCCCCCTATTTGTCAACACACTTGGTCTTCCTATCCACTAACGTGTTGATGCCGTCTAGGAAGAAACAAAAGTTTTGAATGTGACCTCAAACTGTTTTGCACTGCCTCTAATTTCTCGTCATCTGCAAGCCGCAGACCCCGCAAAAGTGAAAGTATTTGGTGCCAAGTCTGGATTCTGTGGTGGACGTTTCAGGGCCTCATATTTCAGGACAAGTCAGCATGACCGAATGGATAAGAACGCACGTTCTTAAACATCCGATGAGCTGATGTTGAGGTAGAGGGTTCAACCCCTACACAGGTTAGTTGGACTAAAATGTTGACTTCTCGTACTTGACTCGGGGGTGCAAATTTCAAGTACATCTGAATTTGGAGTGGGTTCGCCTGATGGAGAGGGATACTGGTGATAGGGAAAGCTAATCCACTAGCACAACTCGGTCCAGTGCTACTAGATCTGGTAGAACGTATATGGACGACGTTTGAGTTCAAAGCGAGCGAGCGCAAAAAAAGGGAGTGGGGTGGGGGAGAGTAGTGTATCCACTGTATGCACAGCTGTATAACGGCGGGCGTTGTCGTGCAGCAACAATACTCCCTTTGATAGAAATCCCCAGCGCTTCGATCGTATTGCGGGCTTTAATTTGCTCACTAGCATGTCACTGTGTCTAGCACTAGTCACAATTTCACCTCTTTCCTAGAAATGCAACAATATTGGGCCCTTGATATCCCCAAAAAGTTGGTCATCGTAACATTTGCAGGTTCCCCCACAATGCGATTCATTAATGACGTTTCGTCTTGCATTTTGAAATCTTTCTACCATTAATACACGCTTCCCTGACCCAGACAACTGTCTACACACCGAACCAACGGTAGATTTCACAAGGTTTCACATTCTCTGACCACAAAAACAAATAATGCGACGTTGTTCTTCTTTGGTTCAAGTATATATTGGGCAGCCATTCTGTAATCGATATTGCGCATGCGCAAACTCCCCGATCCTCTCGACCCTACGTAAGGTATTGCTTAAGAGTCATTTCGTGTCCTGAAATAAGATTTTGTGTTGTTCATATTCTTCCATGCGTTTTATACTTAAATTCGTGTTACTTAATGACTTTCCCCTCGTATCATACATAAGTTTATGGATATACACGTTTGCATTAAATGTGACTTTCCTAGTGCTTGAGAAGTGGTCCTTCATTTTATATAGTCTCACATATTTCTGTCAGGGCAATAGTGTCTCCAAGAAACTTGTTGAGAATATATACTACGATTGGATTTAGCACGTTTTTTTTGTGCGGTTTACTCGATAATACAGTATAAATCATGCATCGGAAATCAGTAAGGCCGAATGGATAAGAGCTAAAATTCTTAAACATCTGGTGTGCTAATACCGGGGTATCAGGTTCAATCCCTTACACAGATCAGTTGGATTGAAATGTTGACTTCTCGCCCTTGACTTGGGGACATAAATTGCAAGTAACTCAGAAGTCGGAATAGCGAGGGACACTGGCAATAGGGAAAGCTAATCCACACGCAAAATTCATCCAAATGCGCTAAAAGTTGTAGCACGCCTATGAATTTCTCTTGAGTTCAAAGCGAGGGACACCTCAGAGGAAATTTGTATTTCAAAATGCTTGGCTAGAATATAAATCTCGATTGGTTTTAGTACATGGTTTTTTCCCCCTGTTTACTCGGTAGTATAGTATATCTCATGCATGAGGTTATGGTTATAAATCTTTGTATACCGATTGACTTGACCAGTGCAGTAAAAGTATTTTGCGTTTGGAATGGTTAATTATATAGCGGTGGATAATTTCACTTTGGGACTTCAGTTGTAAAGTGGTTAGTTTACCAAGGCAGTGGCCCCCGTGCAAACACAAACAGTGCGGGTGCATTTCCCCGAGCAGTGCAATATTTTTCGATCTATCTTCGTAAAACGGACACTAGTTAACTGTCAGGATTTGGGGGCGGGGATTGTCTAGGAAGTAATGCCGTGGAAAAGTGGGGTGAGGGAGGGGGAGGGGAACTGACCATCTCATCTAATTGTAATCTGGCCTATAAAGTGTAAAGACCGAACATTTACACCCCAGTGGTAGTTCCTGCGTGGATATGTGTTAACTTTTGACCTTAATTCAACCATCTGTGATTTGTATGTATCACAATATGTGACAATCATTTTACAGGAATCATACAATTCAAAATTAACTTAGCATTGTTTAAAAGAAAACAAATAAACTGTGACATCATGTTTTGCATGGCCGATACATAGATCACATGCTTTTCGCACCCTCTTCGCTTGTTTTACAGCCCCTGCTCTACCCAATTTTTTATGTTAAATTTTCCTGTCCCGTCGTGTTATTATTGTATCTGCTTCAGGCCCAATGATTTATTACTTTCATGTCACAACTTAGGATAGAAAGGGTTGAAACTACAGCTCCCTAAAATAGAAAGAGTTAGAAATACGAAATATATTAATGTTTGATTCGTTTATGTTATGGGGGAGGCGGTAGAGCAGTCGCTAGACGCTCGCTTACCTTATCATGAGTTCGAATAAAAAACAGGACCTGGGTTCCAGGTCCACTCAACTGAAAAATGGGTACCAGGAAATATCTTGGGAAGTAAAGGCGGCCGTCGTGATACCGACCACATCGCGCACTGAGTATTGTTTGGTCTATAAACATACGGGTCCGGCCCCATCTGCCCAATGCACCGTAATCGTGTAACAGTGACCTTTACTGTTTCACTAATATATAATATACATAGATATTTTCGTAACCTGAACAGAAATCTCAATGTTATTTCATTCATTTATTAGGTTAATTGGTCCACAGTCTTTGTGTTAGATAGCTTAAGTTAATTTACTTTCGCACTGAGAAGTTTCCTTTATTCCCGTTTACCTAGGTACAGATAAATCATTGTAGCGTACAATTAAAGTATTTTATTTGTATGGTTGGAAATAAGACTGAGAAATGCTTAGCTGTATTGCTTTATTGCTTTATTGAAAGTAGAGAAAAACAGAGTACTGAAATGTTATACAGTGCAAACCGCTTAAGGCTATCTCGGATGTGGCGAAATTCTGTCGTGAAGAACCATATTGTATTGTATGTTAAATATACAGTACTATATGCTTGAACTCGTATAAGAGGAATTTCTGATAAGAAGAACTATTTCTTGTGTCCCAGGCGAGTTTGCCTTATCAGGTCTACAGTGTATAGAAATTGTTCTGATGTATGGCAGCGAGTCTTGAAATGTCAACGAACAAATTAGGAATATTTTGGAAGTAGTAGAGATGTGGTTTATGAAACGAATGTTCCGAATACCAAGGACTGCCAGAGTAACTAACAATAAGTGCCTGGAACAGGCTATTGAAAGCGAAACATTGTATTCAACTATAAGAAAGAGACAAACATGGAACAGGCTAATGAAAGTAAAACATTGTATTCAGCTATAAGAAAGAGACAAACATGGAACAGGCTAATGAAAGTAAAACATTGTATTCAGCTATAAGAAAGAGACAAACATGGAACAGGCTATTGAAAGAGGAACATTGTATTCAGCTATAAGAAAGAGACAAACATGGACAAGGCTAATGAAAGTAAAACATTGTATTCAGCTATAAGAAAGAGACAAACATGGAACAGGTTAATGAAAGTAAAACATTGTATTCAGCTATAAGAAAGAGACAAACATGGAACAGGTTAATGAAAGTAAAACATTGTATTCAGCTATAAGAAAGAGACAAACATGGAACAGGTTAATGAAAGTAAAACATTGTATTCAGCTATAAGAAAGAGACAAACATGGAACAGGCTAATGAAAGTAAAACATTGTATTCAGCTATAAGAAAGAGACAAACATGGAACAGGCTATTGAAAGAGGAACATTGTATTCAGCTATAAGAAAGAGACAAACATGGACAAGGCTAATGAAAGTAAAACATTGTATTCAGCTATAAGAAAGAGACAAACATGGAACAGGCTAATGAAAGTAAAACATTGTATTCAGCTATAAGAAAGAGGCAAACATGGAACAGGCTAATGAAAGAGGAACATTGTATTCAGCTATAAGAAAGAGACAAACATGGAACAGGCTAATGAAAGTAAAACATTGTATTCAGCTATAAGAAAGAGACAAACATGGAACAGGCTAATGAAAGTAAAACATTGTATTCAGCTATAAGAAAGAGACAAACATGGAACAGGCTAATGAAAGTAAAACATTGTATTCAGCTATAAGAAAGAGACAAACATGGAACAGGCTAATGAAAGTAAAACATTGTATTCAGCTATAAGAAAGAGACAAACATGGACAAGGCTAATGAAAGTAAAACATTGTATTCAGCTATAAGAAAGAGACAAACATGGAACAGGCTAATGAAAGTAAAATATTGTATTCAGCTATAAGAAAGAGACAAACATGGAAGAGGCTAATGAAAGAGAACATTGTATTCAGCTATAAGAGACAAAGATGGAAGAGGCTAATGAAAGTAAAACATTGTATTCAGCTATAAGAAAGAGACAAACATGGAACAGGCTAATGAAAGTAAAAAATTGTATTCAACTATAAGAAAGAGACAAACATGGACAAGGCTAATGGAAGTAAAACAATGTATTCAGTTATAAGAAAGAGACAAACATGGAACAGGCTAATGAAAGAGGAACATTGTATTCAACTATAAGAAAGAGACAAACATGGAACAGGCTAATGCAAGTAAAACATTGTATTCAGCTATATGAAAGAGACACACATGGAACAGGCTAATGAAAGTAAAACATTGTATTCAGCTATACGAAAGAGACAAACATGGAACAGGCTAATGAAAGTAAAACATTGTATTTAGGTATAAGAAAGAGACACACATGGAACAGGTTAATGAAAGTAAAACATTGTATTCAGCTATAAGAAAGAGACAAACATGGAACAGGCTAATGGAAGAGAACATTGTATTAAGAAAGAGACAAACATGGAACAGGCTAATGAAAGTAAAACATTGTATTCAGCTATAAGAAAGAGACACACACGGAACAGGTTAATGAAAGTAAAACATTGTATTCAGCTATAAGAAAGAGACAAACATGGAACAGGCTAATGGAAGAGAACATTGTATTAAGAAAGAGACAAACATGGAACAGGCTAATGAAAGAGAACATTGTATTCAGCTATAAGAAAGAGACAAACATGGAACAGGCTATTGAAAGAGGAACATTGTATTCAGCTATAAGAAAGAGACAAACATGGAACAGGCTATTGAAAGAGGAACATTGTATTCAGCTATAAGAAAGAGACAAACATGGAACAGGCTAATGGAAGAGAACATTGTATTAAGAAAGAGACAAACATGGAACAGGCTAATGAAAGAGAACATTGTATTCAGCTATATGAAAGAGACAAACATGGAACAGGCTATTGAAAGAGAACATTGTATTCAACTATAAGAAAGAGACAAACATGGAACAGGCTAATGAAAGTAAAACATTGTATTCAGCTATAAGAAAGAGACAAACATGGAACAGGCTAATGAAAGAGGAACATTGTATTCAACTATAAGAAAGAGGCAAACATGGAACAGGCTAATGAAAGTAAAACATTGTATTCAGCTATAAGAAAGAGACAAACATGGAACAGGCTAATGAAAGTAAAACATTGTATTCAGCTATAAGAAAGAGACAAACATGGAACAGGCTAATGAAAGTAAAACATTGTATTCAGCTATAAGAAAGAGACAAACATGGAACAGGCTAATGAAAGTAAAACATTGTATTCAGTTATAAGAAAGAGACAAACATGGAACAGGCTAATGAAAGTAAAACATTGTATTCAGCTATAAGAAAGAGACAAACATGGACAAGGCTAATGAAAGTAAAACATTGTATTCAGCTATAAGAAAGAGACCAACATGGAACAGGCTAATGAAAGTAAAATATTGTATTCAGCTATAAGAAAGAGACAAACATGGAAGAGGCTAATGAAAGAGAACATTGTATTCAGCTATAAGAGACAAAGATGGAAGAGGCTAATGAAAGTAAAACATTGTATTCAGCTATAAGAAAGAGACAAACATGGAACAGGCTAATGAAAGTAAAAAATTGTATTCAACTATAAGAAAGAGACAAACATGGACAAGGCTAATGAAAGTAAAACAATGTATTCAGTTATAAGAAAGAGACAAACATGGAACAGGCTAATGCAAGTAAAACATTGTATTCAGCTATAAGAAAGAGACAAACATGGAACAGGCTAATGCAAGTAAAACATTGTATTCAGCTATAAGAAAGAGACAAACATGGAACAGGCTATTGAAAGAGGAACATTGTATTCAGCTATAAGAAAGAGACAAACATGGAACAGGCTATTGAAAGAGGAACATTGTATTCAGCTATAAGAAAGAGACAAACATGGAACAGGCTAATAAAAGTAAAACATTGTATTCAACTATAAGAAAGAGACAAACATGGAACAGGCTAATGAAAGTAAAACATTGTATTCAGCTATAAGAAAGAGACACACATGGAACAGGTTAATGAAAGTAAAACATTGTATTCAGCTATAAGAAAGAGACAAACATGGAACAGGCTAATGGAAGAGAACATTGTATTAAGAAAGAGACAAACATGGAACAGGCTAATGAAAGAGAACATTGTATTCAGCTATATGAAAGAGACAAACATGGAACAGGCTATTGAAAGAGAACATTGTATTCAACTATAAGAAAGAGACAAACATGGAACAGGCTAATGAAAGTAAAACATTGTATTCAGCTATAAGAAAGAGACAAACATGGAACAGGCTAATGAAAGAGGAACATTGTATTCAACTATAAGAAAGAGGCAAACATGGAACAGGCTAATGAAAGTAAAACATTGTATTCAGCTATAAGAAAGAGACAAACATGGAACAGGCTAATGAAAGTAAAACATTGTATTCAGCTATAAGAAAGAGACAAACATGGAACAGGCTAATGAAAGTAAAACATTGTATTCAGCTATAAGAAAGAGACAAACATGGAACAGGCTAATGAAAGTAAAACATTGTATTCAGTTATAAGAAAGAGACAAACATGGAACAGGCTAATGAAAGTAAAACATTGTATTCAGCTATAAGAAAGAGACAAACATGGACAAGGCTAATGAAAGTAAAACATTGTATTCAGCTATAAGAAAGAGACCAACATGGAACAGGCTAATGAAAGTAAAATATTGTATTCAACTATAAGAAAGAGACAAACATGGAACAGGCTAATGAAAGTAAAACATTGTATTTAGGTATAAGAAAGAGACACACATGGAACAGGTTAATGAAAGTAAAACATTGTATTCAGCTATAAGAAAGAGACAAACATGGAACAGGCTAATGGAAGAGAACATTGTATTAAGAAAGAGACAAACATGGAACAGGCTAATGAAAGTAAAACATTGTATTCAGCTATAAGAAAGAGACACACACGGAACAGGTTAATGAAAGTAAAACATTGTATTCAGCTATAAGAAAGAGACAAACATGGAACAGGCTAATGGAAGAGAACATTGTATTAAGAAAGAGACAAACATGGAACAGGCTTAATGAAAGAGAACATTGTATTCAGCTATAAGAAAGAGACAAACATGGAACAGGCTATTGAAAGAGGAACATTGTATTCAGCTATAAGAAAGAGACAAACATGGAACAGGCTATTGAAAGAGGAACATTGTATTCAGCTATAAGAAAGAGACAAACATGGAACAGGCTAATAAAAGTAAAACATTGTATTCAACTATAAGAAAGAGACAAACATGGAACAGGCTAATGAAAGTAAAACATTGTATTCAGCTATAGAAAGAGACACACATGGAACAGGTTAATGAAAGTAAAACATTGTATTCAGCTATAAGAAAGAGACAAACATGGAACAGGCTAATGGAAGAGAACATTGTATTAAGAAAGAGACAAACATGGAACAGGCTAATGAAAGAGAACATTGTATTCAGCTATAATGAAAGAGACAAACATGGAACAGGCTATTGAAAGAGAAACATTGTATTCAACTATAAGAAAGAGACAAAACATGGAACAGGCTAATGAAAGTAAAACATTGTATTCAGCTATAAGAAAGAGACAAACATGGAACAGGCTAATGAAAGAGGAACATTGTATTCAACTATAAGAAAGAGGCAAACATGGAACAGGCTAATGAAAGTAAAACATTGTATTCAGCTATAAGAAAGAGACAAACATGGAACAGGCTAATGAAAGTAAAACATTGTATTCAGCTATAAGAAAGAGACAAACATGGAACAGGCTAATGAAAGTAAAACATTGTATTCAGCTATAAGAAAGAGACAAACATGGAACAGGCTAATGAAAGTAAAACATTGTATTCAGTTATAAGAAAGAGACAAACATGGAACAGGCTAATGAAAGTAAACATTGTATTCAGCTATAAGAAAGAGACAAACATGGACAAGGCTAATGAAAGTAAAACATTGTATTCAGCTATAAGAAAGAGACCAACATGGAACAGGCTAATGAAAGTAAAATATTGTATTCAGCTATAAGAAAGAGACAAACATGGAAGAGGCTAATGAAAGAGAACATTGTATTCAGCTATAAGAGACAAAGATGGAAGAGGCTAATGAAAGTAAAACATTGTATTCAGCTATAAGAAAGAGACAAACATGGAACAGGCTAATGAAAGTAAAAAATTGTATTCAACTATAAGAAAGAGACAAACATGGACAAGGCTAATGAAAGTAAAACAATGTATTCAGTTATAAGAAAGAGACAAACATGGAACAGGCTAATGCAAGTAAAACATTGTATTCAGCTATAAGAAAGAGACAAACATGGAACAGGCTAATGCAAGTAAAACATTGTATTCAGCTATAAGAAAGAGACAAACATGGAACAGGCTATTGAAAGAGGAACATTGTATTCAGCTATAAGAAAGAGACAAACATGGAACAGGCTATTGAAAGAGGAACATTGTATTCAGCTATAAGAAAGAGACAAACATGGAACAGGCTAATAAAAGTAAAACATTGTATTCAACTATAAGAAAGAGACAAACATGGAACAGGCTAATGAAAGTAAAACATTGTATTCAGCTATAAGAAAGAGACACACATGGAACAGGTTAATGAAAGTAAAACATTGTATTCAGCTATAAGAAAGAGGACAAACATGGAACAGGCTAATGGAAGAGAACATTGTATTAAGAAAGAGACAAACATGGAACAGGCTAATGAAAGAGAACATTGTATTCAGCTATATGAAAGAGACAAACATGGAACAGGCTATTGAAAGAGAACATTGTATTCAACTATAAGAAAGAGACAAACATGGAACAGGCTAATGAAAGTAAAACATTGTATTCAGCTATAAGAAAGAGACAAACATGGAACAGGCTAATGAAAGAGGAACATTGTATTCAACTATAAGAAAGAGGCAAACATGGAACAGGCTAATGAAAGTAAAACATTGTATTCAGCTATAAGAAAGAGACAAACATGGAACAGGCTAATGAAAGTAAAACATTGTATTCAGCTATAAGAAAGAGACAAACATGGAACAGGCTAATGAAAGTAAAACATTGTATTCAGCTATAAGAAAGAGACAAACATGGAACAGGCTAATGAAAGTAAAACATTGTATTCAGTTATAAGAAAGAGACAAACATGGAACAGGCTAATGAAAGTAAAACATTGTATTCAGCTATAAGAAAGAGACAAACATGGACAAGGCTAATGAAAGTAAAACATTGTATTCAGCTATAAGAAAGAGACCAACATGGAACAGGCTAATGAAAGTAAAATATTGTATTCAGCTATAAGAAAGAGACAAACATGGAACAGGCTAATGAAAGTAAAACATTGTATTTAGGTATAAGAAAGAGACACACATGGAACAGGTTAATGAAAGTAAAACATTGTATTCAGCTATAAGAAAGAGACAAACATGGAACAGGCTAATGGAAGAGAACATTGTATTAAGAAGAGACAAACATGGAACAGGCTAATGAAAGTAAAACATTGTATTCAGCTATAAGAAAGAGACACACACGGAACAGGTTAATGAAAGTAAAACATTGTATTCAGCTATAAGAAAGAGACAAACATGGAACAGGCTAATGGAAGAGAACATTGTATTAAGAAAGAGACAAACATGGAACAGGCTAATGAAAGAGAACATTGTATTCAGCTATAAGAAAGAGACAAACATGGAACAGGCTATTGAAAGAGGAACATTGTATTCAGCTATAAGAAAGAGACAAACATGGAACAGGCTATTGAAAGAGGAACATTGTATTCAGCTATAAGAAAGAGACAAACATGGAACAGGCTAATAAAAGTAAAACATTGTATTCAACTATAAGAAAGAGACAAACATGGAACAGGCTAATGAAAGTAAAACATTGTATTCAGCTATAAGAAAGAGACACACATGGAACAGGTTAATGAAAGTAAAACATTGTATTCAGCTATAAGAAAGAGACAAACATGGAACAGGCTAATGGAAGAGAACATTGTATTAAGAAAGAGACAAACATGGAACAGGCTAATGAAAGAGAACATTGTATTCAGCTATATGAAAGAGACAAACATGGAACAGGCTATTGAAAGAGAACATTGTATTCAACTATAAGAAAGAGACAAACATGGAACAGGCTAATGAAAGTAAAACATTGTATTCAGCTATAAGAAAGAGACAAACATGGAACAGGCTAATGAAAGAGGAACATTGTATTCAACTATAAGAAAGAGGCAAACATGGAACAGGCTAATGAAAGTAAAACATTGTATTCAGCTATAAGAAAGAGACAAACATGGAACAGGCTAATGAAAGTAAAACATTGTATTCAGCTATAAGAAAGAGACAAACATGGAACAGGCTAATGAAAGTAAAACATTGTATTCAGCTATAAGAAAGAGACAAACATGGAACAGGCTAATGAAAGTAAAACATTGTATTCAGTTATAAGAAAGAGACAAACATGGAACAGGCTAATGAAAGTAAAACATTGTATTCAGCTATAAGAAAGAGACAAACATGGACAAGGCTAATGAAAGTAAAACATTGTATTCAGCTATAAGAAAGAGACCAACATGGAACAGGCTAATGAAAGTAAAATATTGTATTCAGCTATAAGAAAGAGACAAACATGGAAGAGGCTAATGAAAGAGAACATTGTATTCAGCTATAAGAGACAAAGATGGAAGAGGCTAATGAAAGTAAAACATTGTATTCAGCTATAAGAAAGAGACAAACATGGAACAGGCTAATGAAAGTAAAAAATTGTATTCAACTATAAGAAAGAGACAAACATGGACAAGGCTAATGAAAGTAAAACAATGTATTCAGTTATAAGAAAGAGACAAACATGGAACAGGCTAATGCAAGTAAAACATTGTATTCAGCTATAAGAAAGAGACAAACATGGAACAGGCTAATGCAAGTAAAACATTGTATTCAGCTATAAGAAAGAGACAAACATGGAACAGGCTAATGAAAGTAAAACATTGTATTTAGGTATAAGAAAGAGACAAACATGGAACAGGATAATGAAAGTAAAACATTGTATTCAGCTATAAGAAAGAGACAAACATGGAACAGGCTAATGGAAGAGAACATTGTATTAAGAAAGAGACAAACATGGAACAGGCTAATGAAAGTAAAACATTGTATTCAGGTATGAGAAAGAGACACACATGGAACAGGTTAATGAAAGTAAAACATTGTATTCAGCTATTAGAAAGAGACAAACATGGAACAGGCTAATGGAAGAGAACATTGTATTAAGAAAGAGACAAACATGGAACAGGCTAATGAAAGAGAACATTGTATTCAGCTATAAGAAAGAGACAAACATGGAACAGGCTATTGAAAGAGGAACATTGTATTCAGCTATAAGAAAGAGACAAACATGGAACAGGCTATTGAAAGAGGAACATTGTATTCAGCTATAAGAAAGAGACAAACATGGAACAGGCTAATGAAAGTAAAACATTGTATTCAACTATAAGAAAGAGACAAACATGGAACAGGCTAATGAAAGTAAAACATTGTATTCAGCTATAAGAAAGAGACACACATGGAACAGGTTAATGAAAGTAAAACATTGTATTCAGCTATAAGAAAGAGACAAACATGGAACAGGCTAATGGAAGAGAACATTGTATTAAGAAAGAGACAAACATGGAACAGGCTAATGAAAGAGAACATTGTATTCAGCTATATGAAAGAGACAAACATGGAACAGGCTATTGAAAGAGAACATTGTATTCAACTATAAGAAAGAGACAAACATGGAACAGGCTAATGAAAGTAAAACATTGTATTCAGCTATAAGAAAGAGACAAACATGGAACAGGCCAATGAAAGAGGAACATTGTATTCAACTATAAGAAAGAGACAAACATGGAACAGGCTAATGAAAGTAAAACATTGTATTCAGCTATAAGAAAGAGACAAACATGGAACAGGCTAATGAAAGAGGAACATTGTATTCAACTATAAGAAAGAGACAAACATGGAACAGGCTAATGAAAGTAAAACATTGTATTCAGCTATAAGAAAGAGACAAACATGGAACAGGCTATTGAAAGAGGAACATTGTATTCAACTATAAGAAAGAGACAAACATGGAACAGGCTAATGAAAGAGGAACATTGTATTCAGCTATAAGAAAGAGACAAACATGGAACAGGCTAATGAAAGTAAAACATTGTATTCAACTATAAGAAAGAGACAAACATGGAACAGGCTAATGAAAGTAAAACATTGTATTCAGCTATAAGAAAGAGACAAACATGGAACAGGCTAATGAAAGTAAAACATTGTATTCAGCTATAAGAAAGAGACAAACATGGAACAGGCTAATGAAAGTAAAACATTGTATTCAGCTATAAGAAAGAGACAAACATGGAACAGGCTAATGAAAGTAAATCATAGTATTCGGGTATAAGAAAGAGACAAACATGGAACAGGCTAATGAAAGTAAAACATTGTATTCGGGTATAAGAAAGAGACAAGCATGGAAAAGTTATGCTTGCTTGCGTTCGATGGCTGAACTCCAGCGTGAAGTCCTGTATGTCGGATGGTGACATCCTGTTGTCCAACATCAGTGTGATGTCATACAGGACTGAGGTTTGCGTGAGTGTCCGTTGTCCCATGTCTGGCTTATTGGTGTGCAGACTGGTGGTTCCTCGCCGTACAGGCAGACACTCTCCGACTTCGGAGGAATCAACGATCCTACTGACGTTAGCCAGGACCCCAAAGGGACCTGTTGCCCAGGACGCGCGACTAGGACGTATCAGTAGGTCTTGGCCAGTATAGAACCTGGCCCTGGTGCCTTGGAAACACCTCTGCGTCCCAGAAAAAGCTAATGAAAGAGAACATTGTATTCAGCTATAAGAAAGAGACAAATATGGAAAAGGCTAATGAAAGAAAACATTGTATTCAGCAATAAGAAAGAGACACGCAGTGTTCTGTAGTGATGTGATGAGAAGAGGAGCATCGGGAAACATCGTCACAGCTGGAAAGATCAGCGGTTAAAGATAAGGGGCAGTTAGTTATGTGCATATCCTGTAGAGGACGTTGCAGTCAACCCCAGCATTTTTGGCCGTTCGTGATTCCCGGGCAAGTTTACGTTCAGTAGTTTGCCATTGCTTTATGAACGACCGACAACCACACAATTTCATTTAAAAAAAAACCAACACAAAGTGGTCTGCTGCCAAATCGCCTGCAGCTGTGTTTTGAACGCGGTATTGGGATGGCAAATTGAGGCCGTAACCCCTTCGCCACAGAGATGGAATGGAGAAATAAAATTGATACAATTTATCGGAAACACCTGGGGCCGAGATCTGTGGAGGTACAGGAACGCCTGCACTGTTTGATAAGACATGTGATGATTGCCTCGAAGTGCCTACACCGGCAACCGTCCGAGGTATCAACTCGTAATAATGCAAAACAGCAACGAAGGACGAGGAATTAAACTTGCGTCCTTACCTTGAATACAATGACAATCAACGGCAAAAGTCAAGATATCAAAGCGCTACCAGAAGTTTATTCCTTAGCAGACATGTGAACATTAAACTCACGCAGACCTGTAGGTTGACCCCTATAGACGGGGTCGGCACCTACTTTCCTAATCCACCGATGAGTGTCCAGTCTACTACGCTCTGCTTGACGCCCTGATCCACTGATTCCATTTAAGCTGTAATTTCACTCTAGGTTTTTCCGCCCGGTTACTTCACTGCGGTATCATCATCAACAGATCCCTCTCCTGACTCATAGCTGTCTCACGCTCATATCATCGCGTCCAGAGGTCACCTCACACAGATCCTTAGAAAAACACGTCCTTGTTCGAAATCACCATCACAGCCTCTCCCGTTGCTATCTACTGACGTTCTCCTTTTCTCCCGCCTATTCCGATGACGTCATTCTGTCTAAACGCCATGTGGCAATGATGATGGTGATATTGGGAGAATAACCTATGTATTGTGATTAATGTAGCCTTCAGTAAAACATGTGATGATGGTGATGATGATGATATTTAGAGAATAACTCATATATTATGGTTAATGTAGCCTTTGGTAAAGTATATGATGATGATGATATTTAGAGAATAACTCATGTATTATGGTTAATGTAGCCTTTGGTAAAGTATATGATGATGATGATATTTAGAGAATAACTCATGTATTATGGTTAATGTAGCCTTTGGTAAAGTATATGATGATGATGATATTTAGAGAATAACTCATGTATTATGGTTAATGTAGCCTTTGGTAAAGTATATGATGATGATGATATTTAGAGAATAACTCATGTGTTATGGTTAATGTAGCCTTTGGTAAAGTATGTGATGATGATGATATTAGCGAATAACTCACATATTACGGTTAATGTAATTGGTAAAGTATGTGATGATGATATTTAGAGAATAATTCATGTATTATGGTTAATAAACCCCCCCCCCCCCCCCCCCCCCCCACACACACACACACGTATAAGACATGCGTACCTGTAAAACATGCACACATTAAATAAATCTTGTAATAATAAACTAAGTCGTAGCTGTTCAGAATTACTGAACTGTAGCGCTGTGGCTAGCACACTTGCGTGTTCTGGGTTCAAATCCCTCCCGAGGTGGGGATTTTTTAAAACATGAACTGTGGTAGCGCAGTGGATCTTGTCTTCCGGCCCGGTATGTGTGTGTTAGACTCCCCTCCATACGGTAATGTTAAAAAAATATAATTAGGCACGCTGGTGAACCCAGGTTAAAATAGGTACCATGAAATCTATGGAAAGTAAAGGCGGTCTACGTGACATTGACCACATCACTCATCGGGTGCCGATATGTATATATAGACCAGTCTATAACAACAAAGGGCTAGCGCCATACACCTAATGGGCCTGAAGACGAGGACAAAGGTCCTTGACTTTACATGTGGTATAGAATGGGTAGTAGACAATGTTGTGGGAAGTTAAAGAGGGACGGCGTGTCATTGAACAATATCTCCCACAGTGTGCTGATTGGTATAAGTAAACGTCTATCTAGCACTGCATTCACAATGGACTACCTTGATGGAAACCGTCTTTTTAAAACTTCATTTAAAATAATAGTTTATTAAAGGGTCTCCAAGTTATGGCTCCGGAGTTACGCTGTGCTCGTGATTTCACACCATTTGCCCCCCCCCCCCACACATTATCCTTACTTTTGTGATTAACTCTTTCAATCTTAGAGAATTTTGCAGAAGATGACAGGGGATGGGGGTAATTTGGAGGGTCGGGTGGGAAAGTGAGGGGGGGGGGGGGTGATTAGGGGGTTAACCACAAGGAAAGACAAAAATAAGAGTGTATTATTTTCAAAGGGGCAACTTATAATGCACCCCGTATTATAATTATACATTGTGCAGCATTAACACAACTAGCCAGATTGCTTTCGTATGCTCAGACCAGACGTCAAAGATATAACAACATACCACACATTGCTTGATATACAGGGAAACTAGCTGATCACACATGGTGCGTTGATTGGGATTGAAAGAGTTAATGGTGCCTTGTGTTTATTAATACATGTCTGCTGAGTATAACCGCTACTCTTCGGCCTACAGCATTGGTTCTCAACCGGTGGGGAATCCTCCCCCCCCCCCCCCGGGGGGAGTTTTAAGGATTCCAAGGGGGGGGGGGGAATTAACATTATTTCAACATCGCGTTAATACAAGAACCGATTACTTTATATTGTT
Source organism: Cepaea nemoralis (assembly GCA_014155875.1). Lineage (NCBI taxonomy): Eukaryota > Metazoa > Mollusca > Gastropoda > Stylommatophora > Helicidae > Cepaea > Cepaea nemoralis. Next base: position 307,952 of record JACEFZ010026849.1, on the reverse strand, counting down.
TTTCCCTTCATACTGTACGGTTCTGTACGTCTCACCCTTCTAAAATTCATTTTATAAAGTAAGTAAACTCACAAATCACGTTTTATGTGGACGTCTAGACTTGTTTTAGTATGTGCTATTAAATTTAGGGGCCGTAAATTTAGCTTCCATTATTACGTATACTGTGTAGGGGCGGGGGCGGGATGTTTAGGTAGGAAATACGAAAGGGGGGAACGACGTTCTGAAAATATGATGAAGGGGGGAAACGTGCCAAATTTTTAGGTAGGATATACGAAAGAGGGTGAATGACGTTCTAAAAATATGGTGAAGGGGGGAACGGGCCAAAAAAGGTTGAGAACCACTGGCCTACAGGATATATATATATATATATATATATATATATATATATATATATATATATATATATATATATATATATATATATATATATATATATAATGATACATATACATTAATGTTTTCAAAAACAATATGCTTAATGTAAATTATTATATTGTAATTCATATGCTTTTATCCTCCCGCTTCCCTTCCATGTACTCACCCGGCAACCTCACCTGCAGCAAAACTTACACAACAACAGCGACTCTCCTCTTAAACGAAGGAACTCGGCTAAAGGTCTACCGCATGCAGTAACACCCGCTTCAGCATCGACTAATTTACAAAGAAGTAAATCCTTGCTAGCTGTCAATCAAACCGATGCATCCCATCTGCCATCATCCTCCTTTCAGTCTCCCACAAAGCCGGTAGCCGAATCAGGGACTTCCTCCAACTACAGCATGTCTGTTTCTCACGTGCCTGTGATAATGACCACTACGAGGAATGGCACGGTTCTAAAGCCAGCCGAAGCTGGTGTTAGCAGCAACATTCATGACAGAAGCGAACAAGGGTCTGTATCTACAGGCGTTGTAATTTCCAGTAAGGAAAAGATTCAGCAGTCAACAGCTGCTTCATCTGTTTCAGGAATCGGGGGTGTAGGTGAGTCTGAAGGCAGTCTAAATTGCAGGGATAACGCTAATGGGGTTGGTCATTCAAATAGTGCAACAACCGGTAGCGGTGCTAGTGGTGGTATGTATGTTAAACGAAAGCCAGTGCAGCAGGCACGTGTAACCACTACAGCAAACATTAGTTCTAGCAAGTTCCTAACAACCACTCAGCCAGTTCCTGTACTTGTGTCTGAATCTGCTGCCGGCACATCTACCTCATTAGCTTCAGCTTCCTCATCAACCACGTGCCCACCCACTTCTCGCTTTTCTGGCCCAGCTTCTATTTCTTCTTCTTCTACAAATGAATCTCAGTTTGTTAAATCCAAACCTTTAGTGTCCCAGTCTGAGTATGTGAGCCCCTTGCAAATGGCCCAAGCACGCAAGGGGGTGAGTAAATCACAAACACTAATCCAAGACACAGACTCGAGCTATCAGGGACTTCGAGGCCTGCCTAGCGTGAAACTGTTGGCTCAATCATTTGGCAGCAATACGGCTTTGAATACCATTTCCGGACCCAGCACTAGTACTAGCTATAGTGGTGGTCAAACGAATAAGTTTGCAAGCGCGAGCACGGGTGTGTACAGGTCTAACAGCACTTTGACCTTCGGCAATCCACAAAGCGCTGCCGCCCCGACACGTGTATTTATTTCAAAGGGAAGCGCGGGAGGAGCCCCGGAGCACGCTTCTCAACAAGAACCAGTTGTCTACGTCAATGGAAAATCTCAACAAGCTAGCAAACAACATAGTCGACTACCACAGACCAGTACCTCTAACGTCAACAGCGAACCAACCGAATGGGAAAAAACACGAAGCAAATTACGTGCGGTGAAAAGGGAGACGGTTGCAGAGACTACCAGCGGAAGTTTGAATTCTGCAGTTGTCGCCCCTACAGCTTCTCAAGCAACTATCGTATCAGTCAAAGGGCAGGACAGAGTCCTCGAAAGCGTGCCTGTTGATAAATATGTGAAGAGAAAAGACAATTCTTCAAGTAAAGCCTCAAGTGTTCAGTCTGCACCTTCAGTAACCATCAAGTCCATTAACTCATCGTCATCATTTGCGTCCAGCAGAATAACAAATACCGCTCCACCTCAGGCATCACAGAACAAGAGTTCAATGCAGACACCTTTCATTTCTTCAACAACCCCCAATATAAAAACCAATAATTTGAACTCCGCGTCGAAACACCATGGAACATCATCAAATTCTCCACTTAACAAAACACAAACATTGCCGCAGTCTAGCACAGCTCAGCAGAAACAACAACCTAGTAACACCAAGATGTCCTATGCGACATTACCGCCTAGAGAACCCGGGTCCAAAGAGAGAGTCACTTCTGCAGCAACCGTGACCATCAGAAGAGCCAAGTCCAGAGAAGAACTGCAGCAAATTGAGAGCGACACAAGAACAAACAAGGACATGGTCTTGAAGCAAATTCAGGCGCGGCGGAGAGATGCTGAGACGGACAGCGGCCGACCTAACATCAGGGCCATGAGCAGCCTCTCGCAGTCCATGCCCTCTTTGCTGCTAGATGGTAAGTACATTTGTTACAGTTACGTGTCTCTCTCTCTCTGTATGTCATCTAAGCAGTTGTTGTGCATCAGCGTGGGAGTGGGAGACGACGACCAGAAGTACATTCATACTGAGAAAAAGTTACCCTGTTCTATACATAACATAGCTACCAGCCCACATTTGTACGCTCTAGATCTAGACTTCCATCTTCCCTACCCTTTCAATTCTACCCTGCGGTGTGGTGATATTGTATGGTAGTAATTTTTGTTTTTACACAAGCTCACTCAGTCATTCACTCGGGTCTTTAATCTTATCTCACTCTCCCTTATTTTCTTGCATTATCTTTCATCAACTATCTTTATGGTCGCACATTGTCATTTTTCTGTCCTCTCTCTCACCATGTCTTACACTTGTGAGACACACTCGCTCTTAATGTCTATCACTCTCTCTGACTTGCACGACTAAATCCAAGCTCTACGTAAACACGAGGTTCAGCCATCTACAGTAGTATATATCAACATCATCATGTGCCCCTCCAACTAGCATAGGCGTTCGAGTGTCTTCACAGATCTCGGCCCTTATTTTATTCCAGATCGACTCTGTTGATAATATTCCCCCCAGTGCGTCCAGCATCAGTTCTCTCGGTTCTCTCTGCATTTGCCCCTTCTTCGTCCTGATCTTTCTAGACAGCATGATCCACCCAATGCCTCTCTTTTCTTTATATAACTAAAGAACTCTCTATTTGTCTCTTTCCTAAAGTTGTATTACTTTCATTAACCTCTTCTTGGCAATGTGTTGTCCTCGGGCAGTTCAAGGCATTGGCAACAATTGTCTCAGGAACAACATCTCAGTTGCTTCCCAGCGCTGGCTAATTTCAGTATTAGACGGACATGTACATCTTAACTAAAATGATCTTCCCTGAAAATAAACTCAACTTCCTGTAAACTAGATTTGTTTCTAAGCCCGTGTCCCAAATTTATAACGTTTTACTGACAAACAAGCGCATCCATCCCGCTGGTGTCAACTATTTTGTGTGACTGACAGAACAGTAAAATTGCGATTAACGCTATTAAAGTCATAAGGTCGAATAATACCCGAAATCTGTGACAATATTTGTTTCTTTTACTCTGTTTTTTCCCCCCACATAAGTTGCTACGTGTACTAATACGCACAAGGCTGAACATCATTCAGAATAGTATATATGTGTATTACCTTGTACATTGATCAATCGATCATTGTCACTTGTTTCGGCCATGTTTATCACATGTACATTTTCTTTGTTTCTCTTTGGCTGTTGTAGTTTAAAATCATGCAAGTCTACTTGTTTCAGTGTAAATAAATTAAACACTTCTTATAGTTTCTTTCGAGAAACGGCGGCTGAGGGTCAGAATGTCTGTCTCACAAATTGTGGGATTTGTGTTTGATTCTCGGTAACGCTCAGGGTTTAAAGAAAAAAAAAAAGTATCCTAACTTGTACATTACATGCATATTTAGTCATGTGTTTTTCAAGTTTGGGGGAAAAACTCTCTCGGCACACACCAGCGATGGTATTTCTGCCGCCATGAAAACAAAACTCTTTTTCTCACTACATTATAATTTTCACGTTTGCATTTTTACACGTTTCTTTCACTTCATTGTAATTTTCAGTTATAAATAATTGTTACGCTTCTCTGACCTCATGTAATTTTTATTTATTTGTGTGCGTGCGTGCGTGCGCGAGCGCGCTTACATGATTGTATGAGATTAAAGGCAGGTGGATTATTGTTGTTGTTTCTGAAGAGTTGTCTACTCTTGGCAGCAGGCTATTGGATAAAACATTCCTCATGCTTTGATCATTGCCCCATACACTGATCATCGTCCAATGCACTAATAATTATTAAATTGTTATAATCATTCAGTACAGTGATTATCATCCCATACATTGATCATGGTCCCATACATTGATCATCGCCCCATATAATGTTCATCATCCCATACACTGATCATTGTCCCATACATAGATAATAATTCCATACATAGATAATAATTCCATACATTGATCATCACCCCGTACATTGATCACCACCCCATATAATGTTCATCATCCCATACACTGATCACCCCCATACATCGATCATCACCCCATACAATGTTCATCACCCCATACAATGTTCATCATCCCATACACTGATCACCACCCCATGCATTGATCATCACCCCATATAATGTTCATAATCCCATTCATTGATCATCACCCCATACATTGATCATCACCCCATATAATGTTCATCATCCCATTCATTGATCATCACCCCATACATTGATCATCACCCCATACATCGATCATCACCCCATATAATGTTCATCACCCCATACATCGATCATCACCCCATACATTGATCATGACCCCATACATTGATCCCCTGTTAGGATCCAGATAGGGATTATTAGGGGTCAAAGACGGAATAGAAAGAGTTGAAAGAGGTAGACAACAAGGTAACAGACAGACTATAACATAACAGTGAAGGGCACATCTTAACCAAGAAAATCCACAAGCGACAGGACAGTTAACGATCAGGACAGGCACGCATGTTCTGATGAACTAAAACTCTTAAACAAAGCTGACATGCTAAATCAGTGGTTCTCAACCTTTTTTTTGGCCCACCCCCCCCTCACCATATTTTCAGAATTTTCTCCCTAAAAATACCTCCCCCCCGCCCCTACACGGTATACGTAATAATGGAAGCTAAATTTAATAGCACATACTAAAACAAATCTAGACGTCCACATAAAACGTGATTTGCGGATCTACTTACGTTATAAAAAGAATTTCAGAAGGGTGAGACGTACAGAACCGTAAAGTATGAAGGGAAAAACAATATCAAGTAATCGGTTCTTGTATTAACGCGATCTTGAAATAATCTTAATCCCCACTGGAAACCCAAAATTCTCCCCTGGGGAAAAGGGGGGGGGGGATTCCCCACCATTTGAGAATCACTGTGCTAAACCAACGGTACATATTTGGTTATTCGGACACGGAACATATTAGAGAAAGGTAACAGTAACACGTTAGACGCAAATCAGACAAGCAATAACATTATACCAGTATGGATATTTACACTTACTTTACACCAACTAGACATTATCAACACCAATAACCTATATCCATATCTCAAGTGTATTTTCAACAAATATCGTAGTCGGCTGAGGGTGTGTATGTGTATAAGTAAGAACCAATTTGAGAGATTGAAAGTCCCCGTGAGTGATACGAGTGAACCTCAGCGATTGTCAGTAATTGTGTCCCACAAGTGAGTTCTGTTTTCAACTGTATATGACGATTTGTGTATGCCCGCGTTTTGTACTGCACCAGGTTGTGAAAGAGGTAAAGTTGTTAGTGTGTCACTCAAACGCATACCACGAGATAAACTGTACATTGCTATTTGAGTCCACTAAGCACTCGGTCCACAGTTAACAGCCGATGAGAACTTGATAACATAAGTTAGATAGAGTGACTCAGCTGGCTGCGGACGTATGTTTGATGCACATCATTCGGGAATACACTGTATGTCAGCTGCTGCCATGAGTTGTGTAAAGTGCATTCATATCAGCACTTGCCAGACTACAGTGTGAGCGTGCCACGTTGTTGTTGTTGTCTACTGTATCGTCATCCACGTCATAACCCCCCTAGATCTACACAGTCGCGCCTTGTCACACACCATACATTGGTCATCATCCAGTATATTTGTGGGCTCCGTGGCGAAGGTGTTACGGACACAGTTCGTAATCCCGTATACCAGCGTTCGAAACACAGCTGAGGGCGATTTGGCAGCAGACCGCTTTGCGTTGGATTTTTACGAAATGATATGAGTGCCGATTGTTCAGAAAGCATAGACAAAAACCTGAAAGCTGCATGCACTTCCTTGCCTGGCCGAAGAAGCAATTACACTTTGAGGCTTGGCTCCTCAGAGCGCCCATCAGTACCTATGTATTTATTAATATTACTACTTTGAAGGTCGGTCTCTCTGATCTAGTGGTTACACGACTTTCTCCGTAATCTCGTATACTCTCGAAAGTAACGTGATGTTGCGCGAGAATTGGTAGCGATTCTCTCCGGGGTATGTGAGCCGGTCGCTCAGAAAGCAATGGCAAACTACTGAGCATAATCTTGCCAAGAAATCAACAATCAGCTGAAAAGATGCCGATGTTGACAGCGATGTCCTGTAAAGGATATGCGAAAAAAAAACTACTTTGAAGATCTCAGGAATTTTCTAATGTTTTCTGTTTCGTATGTTCTCTAGTTCTCTATTTGGCCGTATTTTGCTGTTTCCGTTGTATCCAGTATTTCCCGATTTCTTTATTACCTTGTTATTTCCCTGAACAATCGTCTCGCATTCTGGGATGCAGCATTGATTTGAAAAAAAAATAAAAATCCCAGAAAAAGCTAACTTGGACAAAAATTCCGAGGAAACGTGACATTCCGCAAGTTTGCGTTCAGTAGTTTGCCATTGCTTTCTGAGTGACGAACGCCCTTGCTATTGACGACTATTGTTAAAAATCAATACTAACGGAAATACCGAAGAAAGCACAATCATGAAATGTTTGCTGGTTTGTTTTTTATATCCGATTTACAAGACATCTCTGTCAACACCAGCATTTTATTGCTGTTGTTGTCTCAAGTTTTACGCTGAGTAGTTAGTGAAATGTTTGCTTGACTAAATTAAAAGTTGATTTTCTTTTTTTGAGGAAAAGCCCCGAGAACTATTTTTGGAAAGTTGTAAGCAAGGGAAACCACTGCTGTATTGTTTAGCGCCTCGACAGGGCTAAGTGGAGGGCGAGTAATTCTGTTGTAAACAAGTGTTCCCGGTAAATGTGAGATTACGGGAGGCCCAGTATCTTTAGGTTGGGTGCTCCCAGTCTCGCTAGATTGTTTGGATTATATCAATCTCGTTAGATTGTTTGGGTGCTCTCAATCTCTTTAGATTGTTTTAGTGCTCTCAATCTCGTTAGATTGTGTGAGTGCTCCCTGTCTCGTTAGATTGTTTGGGTGCTGTTAACCTCTTTAGATTGTTTGGATTCTTTCAATCTCGTTAGATTATTTGGATGCTTCCAGTCTGGTTAGATTGTTTGGGTGCGCTCAATCTCTTTAGATTGTTTGGGTGCTCGCATTATCGTTAGATTGTGTGGGTGCTCTCAATTTGGATGTATTGTTTGGATGCTCCCATTCTGGATAGATTGTTTGGGGGATCTCATTCTCGTTAGATTGTTTGGGCGCTCTGTCTGGTTAGATTGCATGGAGGCTCTCAAACTTTCAATCTCGAGAGATTGCTTGGGACCCTACATATTCGCTTTTTACGATTTCAGGGCAAGGTAAAGAGTTACCTTTCTTTGGTTCCCCTCTGAGCTCCGGAAACACGTGCCGATATCCCAGTATTGCAACAGGCAAATTCACAAAGATATGTTTACCGGGATAAGGAATAGACA